>OU342741.1:533942468-534542468 GCA_910589775.1 Avena eriantha
ACATTTATCACGACTTACAGTCGTTGCAAATCGCCCTGGATCCCGAAAACTGTGGCTAATAGCTCATGAAAATGGCCATAAAGCATGAACATGACGAGTTTTTGGTCATATCTCTGAAACATGTATGGGGTCTGACGGACATTTCAAATCGCCTTGGAATCACAAAATTGTGCACAATTGCTCCTAAAAACGACCATAAAATGTGAAAACGACTAGTTTTTGGTCATATATCTCAAACATGTATTGGGTCTTATTGTTGCTGGAAATTGCCCTAGAACCACAAAACTGTGGGCAATAGCTCATGAAAACGACCATAAAACGCGAAAACGACGAGTTTTTGGTCCTATATTTCAAACATGTATCGGTTCTCACGGTCATTGTAAATCGCCCTGGAACCCCAAATTTCTGGGCAATAGCTAATGAAAACGTCCATAAAACACGAAAACGACGAGTTTTTTCTCATATCTCTCAAACCTGTATCATGTCTCACTATCGTTGTAAATCGCCTTGAACCCTAAACCGTAATCCCTAAAACGGCCATAAAACATGAGACATGTTTGACATATATGACCCTTAACCCTAAACCCAAACCCTAACCATAAACCTTAAACCCAAGAGCCCCAAAACTATGAGCAGTAGCGCATAAAAACGGCCATTAAACACGAAATCGATGAGTTTTTCTCATACTCTCAAACATGTCTCGCGTGTTATGGTCGTTGTAAATTGCCCTAGAACCCCTAATCCATGGGAAATAGCTCATCAAAACAGTCATAAGACACGAGAATGATGATTTTTTGGTCATAACTCTTAAGCATGTATTAGGTTTTACGGTCATTGTAAATCGCCCTGAAACCCCAAAACTATGGGCAATACCTCATGAAAACAGCCATAAAATACGAAAACGATGAGTTTTTGGTCATATCGCAGAAACATTTATCGAGACTTACGATCATTGCAAATTGCCCTGGATCCCCAAAGCTGTGCGCAATAGCTCATGAAAATGGCCATCTAGCACGAAAACGACGAGTTTTTGGTCATATCTCTCAGACATGTATCGGGTCTGACGGGCCATGCAAATTGCCTTGGAATCGCAAAATTCTGCACAATTGCTCCTGAAAACTGCCATAAAACGTGAAAACGATGAGTTTTTGGTCATATATCTCAGACATGTATTGGTCTTACTATTGCTGTAAATTGCCATAGAACCCCAAAACTGTGGGCCATAGCTCATCAAAACGACCATAAAACGCGAAAACTACGAGTTTTTGCTACTATATCGCAAACATGTATCGGTTCTCACGGTCATTGTTAGTCGCCCTGGAACCCCAAATTTCTGGGCAATAGCTCACGCAAATGGCCATAAAACCAAGAAACGACGAGTTTTCCGTCATATATCTCAAACTTGTATCAGGTCTCACTATCATTCTAAATTGCCCTGAAACCTAAACTGTAATCCCTAAAACAGCCATAAAACATGATACATGTTAGAGAGATATGACCTGAAACTCTAAACCCAAACCCTAAACCCTAAAGACTAAACCCCTGAACCCTAAACAAAACCCAAACCCTAAACCCTAAAACCCCAAACCCTAAACCCTAAACCATAAAACCCCAAACTTTTGGGCAGTAGCACATAAATACGACCATAAAACACGAAATCGATGAGTTTTTGTAATACTCTCAAACATGTATCGGGTGTTACGGTCATTGTAAATCGCCATGTAACCCCAAACCCGTGGGCAATAGCTCATAAAAACGACCATAAAACACGAAATGACGAGTTGTTGGTCATAACTCCTAAGCATGTATCAGGCTTTACGGTCATTGTAAATCGCCCTGAAACCCCAAAACTATGGGCAATAGCTCATGAAAACAGCCATAAAATACGAAAACGATGAGTTTTTGGTCATATCGCAGAAACATTTATCACGACTTACAGTCGTTGCAAATCGCCCTGGATCCCCAAAACTATGAGCAATAGCTCATGAAAATGGCCATAAAGCATGAACATGACGAGTTTTTGGTCATATCTCTCAAACATGTATGGGGACTGACGGACATTGCAAATCGCCTTGGAATCACAAAATTGTGCACAATTGCTCCTAAAAACGACCATAAAATGTGAAAACGACGAGTTTTTGGTCATATATCTTAAACATGTATCGGTTCTCACGGTCATTGTAAATCGCCCTGGAACCCCAAATTTCTGGGCAATAGGTCATGAAAACAGCCATAAAACATGAAAACGACGAGTTTTTGCTCATATCTCTCAAACTTGTATAAGGTCTCACTATCATTGTAAATCGCCCTGAACACTAAACCGTAATCCCTAAAATGCCTATAAAACATGATACATGTTTGAGATATATGAACCTTAACCCTTAACCCAAACCCTAACCATAAACCCTAAACCCTAAACCCTAGAACCCCAAAACTATGAGCATTAGCGCATAAAAACGGCCATAAAACACGAAATCGATGAGTTTTTCTCATACTCTCAAACATGTCTTGGGTGTTATGGTCGTTGTAAATTGCCCTGCAACCCCTAATCCATGGGAAATAGCTCATAAAAACAGTCATAAGACACGAAAATGACAAATTTTTGGTCATAACTCTTAAGCATGTATCAGGTTTTACGGTCATTGTAAATCGCCCTGAAACCCTAAAATTGTGTGCAATCCCTCATGAAAACAGCCATAAAATATGAAAACGATCAGTTTTTGGTCATATCGCAGAAAAATTTATCGAGACTTACAGTCATTGCAAATCGCCCTAGATCCCCAAAACTATGGGCAATAGCTCATGAAAACGGCCATAAGGCCCGAAAACGATGAGTTTTTGGGCATATCTCTCAGACATGTATCGGGTTTGACGTGCCATCCAAATCGCCTTGGAATCGCAAAATTGTGCACAATTGCTCCTAAAAACGGCCATAAAACGTGAAATCGACGAGTTTTTGGTCATATATCTCAGACATGTATTGGTCTTACTATTGCTGTAAATTGCCATAGAACCCCAATACTGTGGGCAATAGCTCATGAAAACGACCATAAAACGCGAAAACTACGAGTTTTTGCTCCTATATTGCTAACATGTATCGGTTCTCATGGTCATTGTAAATCGCCCTAGAATCCCAAAATTCTGGGTAATAGCTCATGAAAGTTGCCATAAAACCCAGAAACGACGATTTTTTGGTCATATATCTCAAACTTGTATCAGGTCTCACTACCATTGTAAATTGACCTGAAACCTGAACCATAAACCATAAAACAGACGTAAAACATGATACATGTTACAGAGATATGACCCTAAACCCTAAACCCAAACCCTAAATCCTAAACCCTAAAGCCAAAACCCCTAAACCCTAAACCCTATATCTCAAATATGTCTCGAGTGTTATGGTCGTTGTAAATCGCCCTAGAGCCCATAATACATGGGAAATAGATCATAAAAACAATCATAGGACACGAAAATGATGAGTTTTTGGTCTTAACTCTTAAGCATGTATCAGGTTTTACGGTCATTGTAAATCGCCCTGAAACCCCAAAACTGTGGGCAATACCTCATGAAAACAGACATAAAATACGAAAATGATGAGTTTTTGGTCATATCGCAGAAACATTTATCGAGACTTACGGTCATTGCAAAAATCGCCCTGGATCCCCAAAACTGCGGGCAATAGCTCATGAAAACGGCCATCAAGCACGAAAACGATGAGTTTTTGGGCATATCTCTCAGACATGTATCGGGTTTGACGGGCCATCCAAATCGCCTTGGAATCGCAAAATTGTGCACAATTGCTCCTGAAAACGGTTATAAAACATATTGGTCTTACTGTTGCTATAAATTGCCATAGAACCCCAAAACTGTGGGCAATAGCTCATGAAAACGACCATAAAACATGAAAACTACGAGTTTTTGGTCCTATATGGCAAAAATGTATCGGTTCTCATGGTCATTGTCAATCGCCCTGGAACCCCAAATTTCTAGGCAATAGCTCATGAAAATGGCCATAATACCCAAAAACGACAAGTTCTTGGTCATATCTCTCAAACTTGTATCAGGTCTCACTATCATTGTAAATCGCCATGAACCCTAAACCGTAATCCCTAAAACAGCCATAAAACATGATACATGTTAGAGAGATATGACCCTAAACCCTAAACCCAAACCCTAAAGCCTAAACCACTAAACCCTATACCAAAACCCAAACCCTAAAACCCCAAACCCTAAACCCTAAAAGCCCAAACACTAAACCCTAAACCATAAAACCCCAAAATTTTGGGGAGTAACACATAAATACGACCATAAAACAAGAAATCGATGAGTTTTTCTCATACTCTAAAACATGTATCGGGTGTTACGGTCATTGTAAATCGCCCTGTAACCCCAAAACCGTGGGCAATAGCTCATAAAAACGACCATAAAACACGAAAATGACGAGTTGTTGGTCATAACTCTTAAGCATGTATCAGGCTTTACGCTCATTGTAAATCGCCCTGAAAGCCTAAAACTATGGACAATAGCTCATGAAAACAGCCATAAAATACGAAAACGATGAGTTTTTGGTCATATCGCAGAAACATTTATCGTGACTTAGAGTCGTCGCAAATCGCCCTGGATCCCCAAAACAGTGGGAAATAGCTCATGAAAATGGCCATAAAGTATGAACATGACGAGTTTTTGGTCATATCTCTCAAACATGTATCAGGTCTGACGGGCATTGCAAATGGCCTTGGAATCGCAAAATTGTGCACAATTGCTCGTGAAAACGGCCATAAAACATGAAAACGACGAGTATTTGGTCATATATCTCAAACATGTATTAGGTCTTATTGTTGCTACAAATTGCCCTATAACCACAAAACTGTGGGCAATAGCTCATGAAAACGACCATAAAAGCGAAAACTACGAGTTTTTGGTCCTATATCTCAAACACCTATCGGTTCTCACGGTCGTTGTAAATCGCCCTGGAACCCCATATTTCTGGCCAATAGCTCATGAAAAGAGCCATAAAAGACAAAAACGACGAGTTTTTGCTCATATCTAACAAACTTTTATCAGGTCTCACTATCATTGTAAATCGCCCTAAACCCTAAACCGTAATCCCTAAAACAGCCATAAAACATGATACATGTTTGAGATATATGACCCTTAACCCTAAACCTAAACCGTAACCATAAACCCTCAATCCTAAAATCCCAAACCCTAAACCCTAATCCCTAAACCCTATAACCCCAAAACTATGAGCAGTAGCGCATAAAAACGGCCATAAAACACGAAATCGATGAGTTTTTCTCATACTCTCAAATATGTCTCGAGTGTTATGGTCGTTGTAAATCGCCCTAGAGCCCATAATACATGGGAAATAGATCATAAAAACAGTCATAGGACACGAAAATGATGAGTTTTTGGTTTTAACTCTTAAGCACGTATCAGGTTTTACGGTCATTGTAAATCGCCCTGAAACCCCAAAACTGTGGGCAATAGCTCATGAAAACAACCATAAAATATGAAAACGATGAGTTTTTGGTCATATCGCAGAAAAATTTATCGAGACTTATAGTCATCGCAAATCTCCCTGGATCCCCAAAACTGTGGACAATAGCTCATGAAAACGGCCATAAGGCACGAAAACGATGTGTTTTTGGGCATATCTCTCAGACATATAATGGGTTTTGGCGGGCCGTGCAAATCGCCTTGGAATCGCAAAATTGTGCAAAATTGCTCCTGAAAACGACCATAAAACGTGAAAACGACGAGTTTTTGGTCATATATCTCAAACATGTATTGGTCTTACTATTGCTGTAAATTGCCATTGAACCCCAAAACTGTGGGCAATAGCTCATGAAAACAACCATAAAACGCGAAAACTACGAGTTTTTGCTCCTATATTGCAAACATGTATCGGTTCTCACGGTCATTGTAAATCGCCCTAGAACCCCAAAATTCTGGGCAATAGCTCATGAAAGTGGCCATAAAACCCAAAAACGACGATTTTTTGGTCATATATCTCAAACTTGTATCAGGTCTCACTATCATTGTAAATCGACCTGAAACCTAAACTGTAATCCCTAAAACAGACGTAAAACATGATACATGTTACAGAAATATGACCCTAAACCCTAAACCCAAACCCTAAATCCTAAACCCTAAAGCCAAAACCCCTAAACTCTAAACCCTAAAAATCCAAACCCTAAACCCTAAACCATAAAACTCCAAAATTTTGGGCACTAGCATATAAATACGACCATAAAACACGAAATCGATAAGTTTTTCTGATACTCTCAAACATGTATCGGGTGTTACAGTCATTATAAATCGCCCTGTAACCCCAAAACCGTGGGCAATAGCTCATTAATATGACCATAAAACACGAAAATGACGAGTTGTTGGTCATAAGTCTTAAGGATGTATCAGGCTTTACGGTCATTATCAATAGCCCTGAAACCCTAAAACCATGGGTACTAGCTCATGAAAACAACCATGAATTACGAAAATGATGAGTTTTTGGTCATATCACAGAAACATTTATCACGACTTATAGTCGTTGCAAATCGCCCTGGATCCCCAAAACTGTGGGCAATAGCTCATGAAAATAGACATCAAGCATGAACATGATGAGTTTTTGGTCATATCTCTCAAACATGTATCAGGTCTGACGGGCATTGCAAATCGCCTTGGAATCACAAAATTGTGCAAATTGCTCCTAAAAACGGCCAAAAAACGTGAAAACGACGAGTTTTTGGTCATATATCTCAAACATGTGTTGGGTATTACTGTTGCTAAAAATTGCCCTAGAACCCCAAAACTATGGGAAATAGCTCATGAAAACGACCATAAAACGCGAAAACTACGAGTTTTTGGTCCTATATCGCAAAAATGTATCGGTTCTCACGGTCGTTGTAAATCTCCTTGGAACCCCCAATTTCTTGGCAATAGCTCATGAAAACGGTCATAAAACACGAAAACGACGAGTTTTTGCTCATATCTCTCAAACTTGTATGAGGTCTCACTATCATTGTAAATCACCCTGAAACCTAAACCAGGATCGCAGAAACATTTATCGAGACTTACGGTCATTGCAAATCGCCCTAGATCCCCAAAACTGTGGGCAATAGCTCATGAAAGCGGCCATAGAGCACGAAATCGATGAGTTTTTGGGCATATCTCTCAGACATGTATCGGGTTTGATGGGCCATGCAAATCGCCATGGAATCGCAAAATTGTGCACAATTGCTCCTAAAAACGGCCATAAAACGTGAAAACGACGAGTTTTTGGTCATATATCTTAGACATGTCTTGGTCTTACAGTTGCTGTAAATTGCCATAGAACCCCAAAACTGTGGGCAATAGCTCATGAAAACGACCATAAAACGCGAAAAATACGAGTTTTTGGTCCAATCTCACAAAAATGTATCGGTTCTGACGGTCATTGTAAATCGCAATGGAACCCCCAATTTCTGGGCAATAGCTCATGAAAATGGCCACAAAACCCAAAAACGATGAGTTCTTGGTCATATGTCTCAAACTTGTATCAGGTCTCACTATCGTTGTAAATCGCCCTGAACCCTAAACCGTAATCCCTAAAACGGCTGTAAAACATGATACATGTTAGAGAGATATGACCCTAAACCCAAACCCTAAAGCCTAAACCCTAAAGCCTAAACCCCTAAACCCTAATTCAAAACCCAAACCCTAAACCCTAGAACCCCAAACCCTAAACCCTAAACCATAAAACCCCAAATTTTTTGGTAGTAGCACATAAATAAGACCATAAAACACGAAATCGATGAGTTTTTCTCATACTCTCAAACATGTATCGGGTGTTACACTCATTGTAAATCGCCCTGTAACCCCAAAACCGCGAGCAATAGCTCATAAAAACGACCATACAATAGAAAATGACGAGTTGTTGGTCATAACTCTTAAGCATGTATAAGGCTTTACGGTCATTCTAAATCGCTCGGAAAGCCTAAAACTGTGGGCAATAGCTCATGAAAACAACCATAAAATACAAAAACAATGAGTTTTTGGTCATAACGCAGAAACATTTATCGCGACTTACAGTCGTTGCAAATCGCCCTGGATCCCCAAAACTGTGGGCAATAGCTCAAGAAAATAGCCATAAAGCATGAACATGACGAGTTTTTGGTCATATCTCTCAAACATGCATCAGGTCTGACGGGTGATACATTACAAATGTATCTATAATTTTTGATGTTCCATGCTTGGTTTTATCTACTTTCTTGTGTTTTGTCCACACTTTGGAGTACTTTTCATATGATTTCTTGGACTAACCTATTAACAAGTGCACAGTGCCAGTTGCCTATTTTCCGCTGTTTTTGGTTCCAGGAAAGTCAGAAAATCAATATTGTCGGAATTGGACCGGACAAAAGCCAAAGTTGATATTTCCCGGAAGAATCACGGAGCCAGAAGGAGAGTCGGAGAGGGGACACAGGGTGGTTACAACACCCCATGGCGCGGGTCCCCCAGGCCGTGCCAGGGCATGGTGTGGGCCCCCTGGCCGCCCAACGACCTTGCTCTCTGCCTATAAGAAGCTTCCCGAGACATAAACCCTAAATCGTCAAGCCTCCAGCCACGAAAAGTTCCCCAGCACCGCCGCCACTGAAGGGGAGATTCGGGGGACAGAAAGTCTCTGTTCCGGCACCCTACCGAGATGGGGACGTGCCCCCGAAGCCATCTCCATCGATCTCCACCACCATCTCCATCACCGTTGCTGATTCCCATGATGAGGAGGGAGTAGTTCTCTCTCGAGGCTAAGGGTTCTATCGGTAGCTATGTGTTCATCTATCTCTATATGCGTGATCATATTGTGATCATGAGCTTTGTAATCAAGTAGATCTACCTTCCTACTCAAGTGCTTTAATAGATCTCTGCTCTCCCCATGTGTGTGAAAGTGACAGCGCGCTCACCATGGTGGCACTTAGGCTAGAGATTACAGATACTTGTTATGAGTTATATTTGGAGTTGGATGTCTCTATGAAATTGTGGTGTTTGTTGGACTCATCTAGTACTCAAGGTGACAGTGTGGGGTTTTCTAGATGGGAAAGGCTTACTTTGAGGTGTGTTGTTATAGCCCTACCAACGATTAGAGTGTCCAACCGGAGAGTAGTTAAGAGTAGTATCATGAAGAGAGTATATTTATATGAGAGTGTTCACTATTGAAAGTAAGATCCCTAGGCCTTGTTTCTAAGCATTAATACTCCGTTTGCAATTAGATCTGTTACATGTTTACCTGCTGCCATCTTTATTTCAGTTTTCCTTTAGTCTCTTCCACACCATCAAGTTATTTTCTATCACCGTTACCACTTATAATTATCCATACCACTTGTATTTCACTATCTCTTCGCCGAACTAGTGCACCTATACACCTGACAAGTGTGTTGGGTGTATTGGGGACACAAGAGACTTCTTGTATCTTGATTGCAGGGTTGCTTGAGAGGGGATACCTTTGACCACTTCCTCCCTGAGTTCGATAAACCTTGGGTGATCCACTTAAGGGAAAACTTGCTGCTGTTCTACAAACATCTGCACTTGGAGGCCCAACAACTGTGTACAAGAATAGAAGTGCGTAGACATCAAGCTATTTTCTGGCGCCGTTGCCGGGGAGGAAAGGTAAAAGGTATTCACACCAGAGGATTAAACAAGAAGAACCTCCCACGGCAAACGCCTATTTTCTCCGGTGTGAGTGCTCGAAGTTATTTCCTTTATATTCTACAATTTTGTCTTTTTGTTTCTTGTTTTCACTAGTTAGGCTTAATGGAAAACAAAAAAAAATTAGAGAGCTTTATAGTATTTATCTTGAGTTAGGACATGAAGTGTTTGAAGAAAAACTTAAAAAACCTATGGAACTTTATTTGCATGCTAATAGCAATGTTGTTAGTATGAATTCTTTGGAAACCATTATTGCTAATGCTAGGGAAAAGTATAAGCTTGGGGAAGCTAGTTTTTATGAAAATGATCTTTTTAGTCCCCCAGCTTTGGAAGATAGTTATTATATTGCTTATGATGATACTATGCCTCTAATATATGATGATTACAATGATGAATATGATATTTTAAGTCCACCTACTATTGAGGAGAATATTAATGATTACAATATGCCTCCTATATTTAATGATTAGGGTGATGAGGATAATAATGATAGCTATTTTGTTGAATTTGCTCCCACTACAGTTAATAAGAATGACTATGCTTATGTGGAGAGTAATAATTGTTTTATGCATGTGGCTCATGATAAGAACGTTTCATGTGATAGTTATATTGTTAATTTTATTCATGATGCTACTGAAAGTTATTATGAGAGACGGAAACATGGTTTTATGCATCTCAATAATATTAGGTTTCCCCTCTTTATGTTGAAAGTCTTGAAATTGCACTTGTTTTGCTTGATTATGCTTATTGCTTTGTGCTTTCATGACTTGTTTCTTTACAAGATTCCTATGCATAGGAAGTGGGTTAGACTTAAATATGCTTTCAATTTGCTTCTTGATGCTCTCTTTTACTTCAATTCATATTTCTTATGTGAGCATCTTCTCAAACTATCATGCCTAACTTAAAGGCGTTAAAGAAAAGTACTTATTGGGAGATAACCCAAAAGTTTTAGATGAGTCTTGGAAGTTATTACATCAGTAATAACCTCCTTATCCTTTTTTTTGCTTTTTGTGCCAAGATTAACCTCTAATGAGAGAGAAGTAATGATTGGGAAAGTTGCTATTCCGAAACAGATTTCCGTGCTTCACCGTAAACATTCGTGTAAAATCTGTGAACGTCTTTTTGAGGCGTGATTTTTTATACTTCTGCCCCAGGTTGTTATCTAACTTTCGTTAGTTCAACACTTTTTGATTTGAGCAACAGAAGGTCTTCAAAAAAATTTGTCTTTATCTGCTAGTCTATTTTGACAGATTTCTGCCATTTTCTGCGTTTGCTTCTTGTTGGTTCCTTTTTGAGTTCTTTTAGGGAATTGAGCTTTTTGGGGGAAGTGCTACAGTAGATAGTGTATTAATGGAAGTTTATTGGTGTTATAACTGAACCTAAAAGACTTATTATCTTGAATGCACTAATGTTGCTAATAAAGATTGTGTGAAGTTTTGTATGAAGGAAAACTTTCAGGTGTATGGAAGGAATGAGTAATGAGATGAAGGATGGACTAAAGCTCAAGCTTGGGGATGCCACGCATGTCACACCAAGAAATATCCAAGAAGTACAAGCGTCAAAGCTTGGGGATGCCCAAGGCATCCCCTTCTTCATCAATAAAAATCCCAGGTTTCTTCCAAACACTTCATTTTAATTGTTTCATGCACAGTTCTGTTGTTCTTGGAGCGTCTTCTTTTTCTTTTTCGTTTTGGTTCTAATTTTTCTTGGTTTGCTTAGTTTTCTGAATAAATTGGTTGGACCCCCTCTTTCATACATTGGTTTGCAAATAGTTTGGTTTGGTTTGGAAAAGAGCAGGAAAGTTCATGCTTATGTGGTAAAAAAGTGCTTGTTTATGACTGTGGCATATGCTTTGTCATGCCATGCTTGATATTGTTTTGGCTTTATCCTTAGTATTCTTTGTTGTAGCATGACTTGTTATAAACAATTGAGATTTCTTAATGTGCCTTGGATGAATCATGCGTTGTTTTAGCATATTAAAGCATAGTATAGTGGTATTCTCCTTTGATGCTTTATTTGGGTTGACTTGGCGCATGCTCACACCATGTTATGACTATCCCAAGTCACCATAGCCTTTATGATCCTTTAGTCTTCAACATGTAGTATCACTTTATGCTTTGATCAATGATGTTTTGTCGCTCTTCATGATTATGGCCATTATTTCTCTCTTAGTTTGTCGCTCCCAGTCTTTTGCTAGCCTCCACAACCAAGTATGAGTTCCACTCATGCATCCAAGTCCCTAAAACCAAGTTATTCCAAAGATTCCACCATACCTACCTAATAGCTTATGCTATTCCAAGTATATTCATGCTTTTGTTTACCTTCCAAATTAAACTTGTTATGAGAAAACTAGTGATTAAAGCTCTCACGTACTTGATGGCACACTTTACTTTTCTTGCCCTTAATAAAGTTGAACCATTGTGTCGTCTATGTTGTATATGCTTGCACTTATTTGTTGGGAATTAGCAGAACCATGCTTTCATGGGGAACGCTTTCAACATTGCACTTGGTACTTGTACCTAGTTGATATCAAGCTCTTTTGTATATGGATGTCGTCCGTGTGAAATGAAAGGGGAGCTTGTAAGTCCATGGAGTTATGTATATGTGTTAGAGAAACGCCTGGGCCGCTGGTCTAATCCATGCTGACATGGTGGAAACCTGCAGCGTAACCATAATGAGCCGTCTATGAAGCATTCTTCTTATAAAAAAGAGAGTCCTATATTGAGAAAAAAAAGAGAAATGAAAAAAAAGAGATTATGAAAAGAGGAAATAGAGAAAATAGCACCATATTCCCATGGTAAATAAGAAGATTGCTGAGATGCTCGTTGTCTGCTTGCCTTGTCATTTTGATATGGGGATTCTTCCGTATCATCGGGCAAGGGGTACCCCGTTGACGGTTCTCTCTAATACACATGTACTTACGATGACAAGAACTTACCGGTGACTAAACTTGAGTAGCATGAGGAGCGTCCCTCGTATTCAAGGGACATGAGATTCCTAACTTATACTTCGTCAAGCATGTACACCATAGTTTGTTCACTTTAACCTTAATCACTTCAAGATGCTTATGATAGGGGCAATGAGAGCTGAAAGCTATTAAGTACCATAATTTTTGGAAGCTCTTTATGAGACTTGAATCCCTACTTCCTTCTACGAAGGCCTTTCTTTTACCTTTTTGTTGAGTATCCACCTTCTACCTTTATGCACATACTTTGAGAGCATAGTGGGCATTCTTCGTTCTATGTGCATTGTCCCAAGACTTGTTGATTGATGCATAGCTTTGATATTGCCTGTTTTAAACTATTTGTATCTAGTCACTCTTGTAAACTTTGAAGGTGTCCTATGCATTTATATTTGCTACTCTATGAGGGACAAGCTGAATGCCACTATGCTATGTTTTCTTTATGTGAAACAAACAAACGTGTTGCAAAGCATTGTTATTCATGATTCTTTTGTTTGTGCCGTTAAACATTGCAACATAGTTGCTATGTTTTATTTCTAGAACTTTGTCTTTCATGTTTTGATTGAAGTACTATGATCCCAGCTATCAATGTTCTACAAATACTTTGATCAAGTTTATGATGGTGCATGTCACCTCAAAAACTATTCTTTCTTTTTATCACTTACCTACTCGAGGACGAGAAGGAGTTAAGCTTGGGGATGTTGATACATTGCAAATGTATCTATAAATTTTGATGTTCCATGCTTGGTTTTATCTACTTTCTTGTGTTTTGTCCACACTTTGGAGTACTTTTCATATGATTTCTTGGACTAACCTATTAACAAGTGCCACAGTGCCAGTTGCCTGTTTTCTGCTGTTTTTGGTTCCAGGAAAGTCAGAAAATCAATACTCTCGGAATTGTACCTGACAAAAGCCAAAGTTGATATTTTCCGGAAGACTCACGGAGCCAGAAGGAGAGTCGGAGAGGGGCCACAGGGTGGCCACACCACCCCATGGGGCGGGTCCCCCAGGCCGCGCCAGGGCATGGTGTCGGCCCGCTGGCCGCCCACCTACCTTGCTCTCTGGCCTATAAGAAGCCTCCCAAGACATAAACCCTAAATCGTCAAACCTCCAGCCACGAAAAGTTCCACAGCGCCGCCGCCACTGAAAGGGGAGATTCGAGGGACAGAAAGTCTCTGTTCCGGCACCCTGCCGGGACGGGGAAGTGCCCCCGGAGCCATCTCCATCGATATCCACCACCATCTCCATCACCGTTGCTGATTCCCATGATGAGGAGGGAGTAGTTCTCTCTCGAGGCTAAGGGTTCTACCGGTCGCTATGTGTTCATCTCTCTCTCTATGCGTGATCATATTGTGATCATGAGCTTTGTAATCAAGTAGATCTACCTTGCTACGCAACTGCTTTAATAGATCTCTGCTCTCCCCATGAGTGTGAAAGTGACGGCGTGCTCACCATGGTGGCACTTAGGCTAGAGATTGCAAATACTTGTTATGAGTTATATTTGGAGTTGGATGTCTCTATGAAATTGTGGTGTTTGTTGGACTCATCTAGTACTCAAGGTGACAGTGTGGGGTTTTCTAGATGGGAAAGGCTTACTTTGAGGTGTGCTGTTATAGCCCTACCAACGATTAGAGTGTCCAACCGGAGAGTAGTTAAGTGTAGTATCATGAAGAGAGTATATTTATATGAGAGTGTTCACTAGTGAAAGTATGATCCCTAGGCCTTGTTTCTAAGCATTGATACTCCGTTTGCAATTAGATCTATTACATGTTTACTTGTCGCCATCTTTATTTCAGTTTGCCTTTAGGCTCTTCCACTCCATCAAGTTATTTTCTATCACCGTTACCACTTATAATTATCCATACCACTTGTATTTCACTATCTCTTCGCCGAACTAGTGCACCTATACACCTGACAAGTGTATTGGGTGTGTTGGGGACATAAGAGACTTCTTGTATCTTGATTGCAGGGTTGCTTGAGAGGGAATACCTTTGACCACTTCCTCCCTGAGTTCGATAAACCTTGGGTGATCCACTTAAGGGAAAACTTGCTGCTATTCTACAAACCTCTGCACTTGGAGGCCCAACAACTGTCTACAAGAATAAAAGTGCGTAGACATCAACGGGCATTGCAAATCTCCTTGGAAACGAAAATTGTGCACAATTGTTCCTAAAAACGGCCATAAATGTGAAAACGACGAGTATTTGGTCATATATCTCAAACATGTATTGGGTCTTATTGTTGCTGTAGATTGCTCTATAACCCCAAAACTGTGGGCAATAGCTCATGAAAACGACCATAAAAAGGGAATACTACGAGTTTTTGGCCCTATCTCAAACATGTATCGGTTCTCATGGTCGTTGTAAATCGCCCTGGAACCCCAAATTTCTGGCCAATAGCTCATGAAAACGGCCATAAAACACGAAAACGACGAGTTTTTGCTCATATTTGACAAACTTGTATCATGTCTCACTATCATTGTAAATTGCCCTAAACCCTAAACCGTAAAACGGCCATATGTTTGAGATATATGACCCTTAACCCTAAACCCAAACTCTAACCATAAACCCTAAACCCTAATCCCTAAACCCTAGAACCCCAAAACTATGAGCAGTAGCGCATAAAAACGGCCATAAAACACGAAATCGATGAGTTTTTCTCATACTCGCAAATATGTCTCGGGTGTTATTGTCATTGTAAATCGCCCTAGAACCCGTAATACATGGGAAATAGCTCATAAAAACAGGCATAGGACACGAAAATGATGAGTTTTTGGTCAAAACTCTTAAGCATGTATCTGGTTTTATGGTCATTGTAAATCGCCCTGAAACCCCAAAACTTTGGGCAATACCTCATGAAAACAGACATAAAATACGAAAACGATGAGTTTATGGTCATATCGCAGAAACATTTATCGAGACTTACGGTCATTGCAAATCGCTCTAGATCCCCAAAACTGTGGGCAATAGCTCATGAAAACGGCCATAAAGCACGAAAACGATGAGTTTTTGGGCATATCTCTTAGACATGTATCGGGTTTGACGGGCCATGCAAATCGCCTTCGAATCGCAAAATTGTGCACAATTGCTCCTAAAAACAGCCATAAACGTGAAAAGGACGAGTTTTTGGTCATATATCTCGGACATGTATTGGTCTTATTGTTGCTGTAAATTGCCATAGAACCCCAAAACTGTGGGCAATAGCTCATGAAAACGATCGTAAAACACGAAAACTATGAGTTTTTGGTCCTATATCGCAAAAATGTATAGGTTCTGACGGTGATTGTAAATCGCCATGGAACCCCAAATTTCTGGGCAATAGCTCATGAAAATGGCCATAAAACCCAAAAACGACGAGTTCTTGGTCATATCTCTCAAACTTGTATCAGATCTCACTATCATTGTAAATCGCCCTGAACCCTAAACTGTAATCCCTAAAACGGCCGTAAAAAAATGATACATGTTAGAGAGATATATCCCTAAACCCTAAACCCAAACCCTAAAGCCTAAACCCCTCAACCCCAAACCAAATCCCAAACCCTAAACCCTAAAACCCCAAACCCTAAACCCTAAACCATTAAACCCCAAAATTTTGGGCAGTTGCACATAAATACGACCATAAAACACGAAATCGATGGGTTTTTCTCATACTCTCAAACATGTATCGGGTGTTACAGTCATTGTAAATCGCCCTGTAAGCCTCCAGCCACAAAAAGTTCTGCAGCGCCGCCGCCACTGAAGGGGAGATTCAGGGGACAGAAAGTCTCTGTTTCGGCACCCTGCCGGGACGGGGAAGTGCCCCTGGAGCCATCTCCATCGATCTCCACCACCATCTCCATCATCGTTGTTGATTCCCATGATGAGAAGGGAGTAGTTCTCTCTCGAGGCTAAGGGTTCTACCGGTAGCTATGTGTTCATCTCTCTCTCTATGCGTGATCATATTGTGATCATGAGATTTGTAATCAAGTAGATCTACCTTGCTACTCAAGTGCTTTAATAGATCTCTGCTCTCCCCATGTGTGTGAAAGTGACAGCGTGCTCACCATGGTGGCACTTAGGCTAGAGATTACAAATACTTGTTATGAGTTATATTTGGAGTTGGATGTCTCTATAAAATTGTGGTGTTTGTTGGACTCATCTAGTACTCAAGGTGATAGTGTGGGATTTTCTAGATGGGAAAGACTTACTTTGAGGTGTGCTGTTATAGCCCTACCAACGATTAGAGTGTCCAACCGGAGAGTAGTTAAGAGTAGTATCATGAAGAGAGTATATTTATATGAGAGTGTTCACTAGTGAAAGTATGATCCCTAGGCCTTGTTTCTAAGCATTGATACTCTGTTTGCAATTAGATCTGTTACATGTTTACTCGTCGCCATCTTTATTTCAGTTTTCCTTTAGGCTCTTCCACACCATCAAGTTATTTTCTATCACCGTTACCACTTATAATTATCCATACCACTTGTATTTCACTATCGCTTCGCCGAACTAGTGCACCTATACACCTAACAAGTTTATTGGGTGTGTTGGGGACACAAGAGACTTCTTGTATCTTGATTGCAGGGTTGCTTGAAAGGGGATACCTTTGACCACTTCCTCCCTGAGTTCGATAAACCTTGGGTGATCCACTTAAGGGAAAACTTGCTGCTATTCTACAAACCTCTTTACTTGGAGGCCCAACAACTGTCTACAAGAATAGAAGTGCGTAGACATCAACGGGCATTGCAAATAGCCTTGGAATCAAAAATTGTGCACAATTGTTCCTAAAAACGACCATAAAATGTGAAAACGACGAGTATTTGGTCATATATCTCAAACATGTATTGGGTCTTATTGTTGCTGTAAATTGCCCTATAACCCCAAAACTGTGGGCAATACCTCATGAAAACGATCATAAAAAGCGAAACTACTTGTTTTTGGTCCTATCTCAAACATGTATCGGTTCTCACGGTCATTGTAAATCGCCCTGGAATCCCAAATGTCTGGCCAATAGCTCATGAAAACGGCCATAAACACGAAAACGACGAGTTTTTGCTCATATCTGACAAACTTGTATCAGGTCTCACTATCATTGTAAATCGCCCTGAGCCCTAAACCGTAATCCCTAAAACGGCCATAAAACATGATACATCTTTGAGATATATAAACCTTAACCCTAAACCCAAACTCTAACCATAAACCCTAAACCCTAAAATCCCAAACCCTAAACCCTAGAACCCCAAAACTATGAGCAGTAGCACATAAATCGGCCATAAAACACGAAATCGATGAGTTTTTCTCATACTCTCAAATATGTCTCGGGTGTTATGGTCGTTGTAAATCGCCCTAGAACCCGTAATACATGGGAAATAGCTCATAAAAACAGTCATAGGACACGAAAATGATGAGTTTTTGGTAGAAACTCTTAAGCATGTATCAGGTTTTATGGTCATTGTAAATCGCCCTAAAACCCCAAAACTGTGGGCAATGCCTCATGAAAACAGACATAAAATATGAAAACGATGAGTTTTTGGTCATATCGCTGAAACATTTATCGAGACTTACAGTCATTGCAAATCGCCTTAGATCCCCAAAACTGTGGGCAATAGCTCATGAAAACGGCCATAAAGCACGAAAACGATGAGTTTTTGGGCATATCTCTTAGACATGTATCGGGTTTGACGGGCCATGCAAATCGCCTTGGAATCGAAAAAATGTGCACAATTGCTCCTGAAAACGGCCATAAAACGTGAAAACGACGAGTTTTTGGTCATATATCTCAGACATGTATTGGTCTTATTGTTGTTGTAAATTGCAATAGAACCCCAAAACTGTGGGCAATAGCTCATGAAAACGACCATAAAACGCGAAAACTACAAGTTTTTGGTCCTATATCGCAAAAATGTATCGGTTCTGACGGTCATTGTAAATCGCCATGGAACCCCAAATTTTTGGGCAATAGCTCATGAAAATGGCCATAAAACCCAAAAACGACGAGTTCTTGGACATATCTCCCAAACTTGTATCAGGTCTCACTATCATTGTAAATCGCCCTGAACGCTAAACTGTAATCCCTAAAACGGCCGTAAAAATGATACATGTCAGAGAGATCTGTCCCTAAACCCTAAACCCAAACCCTAAATCCTAAACCCTAAAGCCTAAACCCCTCAACCCTAAACCAAAACCCAAACCCTAAACCCTAAAAGCCCAAACACTAAACCCTAAACCATAAAACCCCAAAATTTTGGGGAGTAACACATAAATACGACCATAAAACAAGAAATCGATGAGTTTTTCTCATACTCTAAAACATGTATCGGGTGTTACAGTCATTGTAAATTGCCCTGTAACCCCAAAACCGTGGGCAATAGCTCATAAAAACGACCATAAAACACGAAAATGACGAGTTGTTGGTCATAACTCTTAAGCATGTATCAGGCTTTACGGTCATTGTAAATCGCCCTGAAAGCCTAAAACTGTGGGCAATAGCTCATGAAAACAGCCATAAAATTCGAAAACAATGAGTTGTTGGTCATAACGCAGAAAAATTTATCGCGACTTACAGCCATTGCAAATCGCCCTGGATCCCCAAAATGTGGGCAATAGCTCATGAAAATGGCCATAAAGGATGAACATGACGAGTTTTTGGTCATATCTCTCAAACATGTATCAAGTCTGACGGGCATTGCAAATCGCCTTGGAATCAAAAATTGTGCACAATTGTTCCTAAAAACGGCCATAAAACGTGAAAACGACGAGTATTTGGTCATATATCTCAAACATGTATTGGGACTTATTATTGCTGTAAATTTCCCTATAACCCCAAAACTGTGGGCAATAGCTCATGAAAACGACCATAAAAAGCGAAAAATACGAGTTTTTGGTCCTATATCTCAAACATGTATCGGTTCTCACGGTCGTTGTAAATCGCCTTGGAACCCCAAATTTCTGGCCAATACCTCATGAAAACGGCCATAAAACACGACAACGACGAGTTTTTGCTCATATCTGGCAAACTTGTATCAGGTCTCACTATCATTGTAAATCGCCCTGAACCCTAAACCGTAATCCCTAAAACGGCCATAAAACATGATACATGTTTGAGATATATGACCCTTAACCCTAAACCCAAACCCTAACCATAAACCCTAAACCCTAAAATCCCAAACCCTAAACCCTAATCCCTAAACCCTAGAACCCCAAAACTATGAGCAGTAGCGCATAAAAACGGCCATAAAACACGAAATCGATGAGTTTTTCTCATACTCTCAAATATGTCTCTGGTGTTATGGTCGTTGTAGATCGCCCTAGAACCCGTAATACATGGGAAATAGCTCATAAAAACAGTCATAGGACATGAAAATGATGAGTTTTTGGTCATAACTCTTAAGCATGTATCAAGTTTTACGGTCATTGTAAATCGCCCTGAAACCCCAAAACTATGGGCAATACCTCATGAAAACAGACATAAAATACGAAACGATGAGTTTTTGGTCATATCGCAGAAACATTTATCGAGACTTACGCTCATTGCAAATCGCCCTGGATCCCCAAAAGTATGGGCAATAGCTCATGAAAACGGCCATAAAGCACGAAAATGACGAGTTTTTGGGCATATCTCTCAGACATGTATCGGGTTTGACGGGCCATGCAAATCGCCTTGGAATCGCAAAATTGTGCACCATTGCGCCTGAAAACGGCCATAATACGTGAAAACGATGAGTTTTTGGTCATATATCTCCGACATGTATTGGTCTTACTGTTGCTGTAAATTGCCATAGAACCCCAAAACTGTGGGCAATAGCTCATGAAAACGACCATAAAACGCGAAAACTACGAGTTTTTGGTCCTATATCGCAAAAATATATCGGTTCTCATGGTCATTGTAAATCGCCATGGAACCCCAAATTTCTGGGCAATAGCCTATGAAAATGGCCATAAAACCCGAAAACGACGAGTTCTTGGTCATATCTCTCAAACTTGTTTCAGGTCTCCCTATCATTGTAAATCGCCCTGAACCCTAAACCGTAATCCCTAAAACGGCCGTAAAACATGATACATGTTAGAGAGATATGACCCTAAACCCTAAACCCAAACACTAAAGCCTAAACCCTAAAGCCTAAACCCCTAAACCCTAAACCAAACCCCAAACCCTAAACCCTAAAACCCCAAACCCTAAACCCTAAACCATAAAACCACAAAAATTTTGGGCAGTAGCACATAAATACGACCATAAAACAAGAAATCGATGAGTTTTTCTCATACTCTCAAACATGTATCGGGAGTTACAGTCATTGTAAATCGCCCTGTAACCCAAAAACCATGGGCAATAGCTCATAACAACGATCATAAAACACGAAAATGATGAGTTGTTGGTCATAACTCGTAAGCATGTATCAAGCTTTACGGTCATTGTAAATCGCCCTGAAAGACTAAAACTATGGGCAATAGCTCATGAGAACGGCCATAAAGCACGAAAACGATGAGTTTTTGGGCATATCTCTTAGACATGTATCGGGTTTGACGGGCCATGCAAATCGCCTTGGAATCGCAAAATTGTGCACAATTGCTCCTGAAAACGGCCATAAAACGTGAAAACGACGAGTTTTTGGTCATATATCTCAGACATGTATTGGTCTTATTGTTGCTGTAAATTGCAATAGAACCCCAAAACTGTGGGCAATAGCTCATGAAAACGACCATAAAACGCGAAAACTACAAGTTTTTGGTCCTATATCGCAAAAATGTATCGGTTCTGACGGTCATTGTAAATCGCCATGGAACCCCAAATTTCTGGGCAATAGCTCATGAAAATGGCCATAAAACCCAAAAACGACGAGTTCTTGGACATATCTCCCAAACTTGTATCAGGTCTCACTATCATTGTAAATCGCCCTGAACGCTAAACTGTAATCCCTAAAATGGCCGTAAAAATGATACATGTCAGAGAGATATGTCCCTAAACCCTAAACCCAAACCCTAAATCCTAAACCCTAAAGCCTAAACCCCTCAACCCTAAACCAAAACCCAAACCCTAAACCCTAAAAGCCCAAACACTAAACCCTAAACCATAAAACCCCAAAATTTTGGGGAGTAACACATAAATACGACCATAAAACAAGAAATCGATGAGTTTTTCTCATACTCTAAAACATGTATCGGGTGTTACAGTCATTGTAAATCGCCCTGTAACCCCAAAACTGTGGGCAATAGCTCATAAAAACGACCATAAAACACGAAAATGACGAGTTGTTGGTCATAACTCTTAAGCATGTATCAGGCTTTACGGTCATTGTAAATCGCCCTGAAAGCCTAAAACTGTGGGCAATAGCTCATGAAAACAGCCATAAAATTCGAAAACAATGAGTTGTTGGTCATAACGCAGAAAAATTTATCGCGACTTACAGCCATTGCAAATCGCCCTGGATCCCCAAAATGTGGGCAATAGCTCATGAAAATGGCCATAAAGGATGAACATGACGAGTTTTTGGTCATATCTCTCAAACATGTATCAAGTCTGACGGGCATTGCAAATCGCCTTGGAATCAAAAATTGTGCACAATTGTTCCTAAAAACGGCCATAAAACGTGAAAACGACGAGTATTTGGTCATATATCTCAAACATGTATTGGGACTTATTATTGCTGTAAATTTCCCTATAACCCCAAAACTGTGGGCAATAGCTCATGAAAACGACCATAAAAAGCGAAAAATACGAGTTTTTGGTCCTATATCTCAAACATGTATCGGTTCTCACGGTCGTTGTAAATCGCCTTGGAACCCCAAATTTCTGGCCAATACCTCATGAAAACGGCCATAAAACACGACAACGACGAGTTTTTGCTCATATCTGGCAAACTTGTATCAGGTCTCACTATCATTGTAAATCGCCCTGAACCCTAAACCGTAATCCCTAAAACGGCCATAAAACATGATACATGTTTGAGATATATGACCCTTAACCCTAAACCCAAACCCTAACCATAAACCCTAAACCCTAAAATCCCAAACCCTAAACCCTAGAACCCCAAAACTATGAGCAGTAGGGCATAAAACGGTCATAAAACATGAAATCGATCAGTTTTTCTCATACTCTCAAATATGTCTCGGGTGTTATGGTTGTTGTAAATCGCCCTAGAACCCCTAATCCATGGGAAATAGCTCATAAAACAATCATAGGACACGAAAATGACGAGTTTTTGGTCATAACTCTTAAGCATGTATCAGGTTTTACGGACATTGTAAATCGCCCTGAAACCCCGAAAATGTGGGCAATGCCTCATGAAAACAGACATAAAATACGAAAACGATGAGTTTTTGGTCATATCGCAGAAACATTTATCGAGACTTACGGTCATTGAAAATCGCCCTGGATCCCCAAGCTCATGAAAACGGCTATAAAGCACGAAAACGATGAGTTTTTGGGCATATCTCTTAGACATGTATCGGATTTGACGGGCCATGCAAATCGCCTTGGAATCGCAAAATTGTGCACAATTGCTCCTGAAAACAGCCGTAAAACGTGAAAACGACGAGTTTTGGGTCATATATCTCAGACATGTATTGGTCTTACTGTTGCTGTAAATTGCCATAGAACCCCAAAACTGTGGGCAATAGCTCATGAAAACTACCATACAACGCGAAAACTTTGAGTTTTTGGTCCTATATCGTAAACATGTATCGGTTCTCACGGTCATTGTAAATATCCGTGGAACCCCAAATTTCTGGGCAATAGCTCATGAAAATGACCATAAAACCCAAAAACAATGAGTGTTTCGTGATATCTCTCAAACTTGTGTCAGGTCTCACTATCACCGTAAATCGCCCTGAACCCTAAACCGTAATCCCTAAAACGGTCGTGAAACATGATACATGTTAGAGATATATGACCCTAAACCCTAAACCCTAAACCCTAAAGCCTAAACGCCTAAACACTAAACCAAAACCCAAACCCTAAACCCTAAAACCCCAAACCCTAAACCCTAAACCATAAAACCCCAAAATTTTGGGTTGTAGCACATAAATACGACCATAAAACACGAAATCGATGAGTTTTTCTCATACTCTCAAACTTGTATCGGGTGTTACGGTCATTGTAAATAGCCCTGTAACCCCAAAACCGTGGGCAATAGCTCATAAAAACAACCATAAAACATGAAAATGACGAGTTGTTGGTCATAACTCTTAAGCATGTATCAGGCTTTACGGTCATTGTAAATCGCCCTGAAACCCTAAAACTGTGGGCAATAGCTCATGAAAACAACCATAAAATACGAAATTGATGAGTTTTTGGTCATATCACAGAAACATTTATCGCGACTTACGGTCATTGCAAATCGCCCTAGATCCCCAAAATTGTGGGCAATAGCTCATGAAAATGGCCATAAACCATGAACATGACGAGTTTTTGGTCATATCTCTCAAACATGTATCAGGCCTAATGATGATGAGGGTTTAACTCATCAATGGCCATTGTTATGGGCTTGGGTTTTGGAGAAGGAGGGAGCGCTGGAAGTCCCGATCGGCTAGCAAACAAGCACACAGGGATGCAAGATTTACCAAGGTTCAGGCCTCGTGGAGGTCCCTACTCTTGCTTGTCTGCTCTTGATTGATCATGATCCGAAGGATTACAATGTCGGTGGTGGATGCGCATATTAGATCTGGCGTATGTGTATGCTAGGGTGTTGTCTAGATCTATTGTCTATTGTGGCAATCTATTGTAGGAGTCGCGATGTGGGAGATCGTAGATCTATCTACTGGGGGAGTCACGATTGAGAGATTGCCTTCTCATTGGACCCTCCTAGCCTTTATATATGGGGAGGCTAGGTCTCTCAGGTACCAATTCGAGTTGGTTGCAAGTTATATTCAAACTCTAGTCTTGAGGTTTCCTTGTCTTGTGTGTTGGGAGTCTGTGTCCATATGGGCTTCATATCAGTCGAACCGTCATGGTCTGATGGACCTGTGTAGGTCGTTGAGTGTGCCTTCTGTCGAGCAGCACTAGGTAGGAAGTAGTCGAGTGCCTATTGGGCATACCCATGTGAGTAGCCCCCGAGTGTCCATGTGAATCGTATATTCGGGTGGAGACTTAGAAGTCCTAAGTCTTGCATTTGGTAGTCAAAGTCGATAGTTGTGTCGAGTGCGAAGCACTTCCCCCGGAAGTTCATCGGGCCAGTCGAATTGGTATTAGTTAATAGGGATCATGGTAAACATGCCTGGTGCGCTCGACGGATCAGGACCAGTTAATTGCTCTAGGGCAAAAACAACACTACCTACTCAAACTCGAGTCCCGGGACTCGAATTCGGAAATTGCTGGCGTAATTCGACTCAGGCCGCGGAGGTCTTATATAGTCTAATTCAAGTGTATAAGTGTGAGCACTCGACATGTCTGTCAAGGCATGTTCATCGTACCTACAGGCACGGATATATTTCTGGTAGTGCGGAGCAGATGCGTTGCCAGGACTTATTCAGGTCTTATCTTCACACTGTAAGTGCGGCATCCGAATTTTGTTATCGCGGAGATGATTCGGGTGGCCTAGGAGACGTACTCTCTTTGTAGGGAAAATATGCGGAGTCGCCAAAGCTTTCGAGTGTGGACGCAGTGAATACACAATTATGTATAAGAAAAAATCATAAGGTGCATGGCCAGCGCTCCCTATGGGAGTAGCCCTGAGTGTCTGTTTGAGTTGTAGACTCGAGCACAGACTTATAGTCGTCGGTTGCATAGACAGAATGATTCGGAAGTACTTCGGATGATCTTGCGAATGCAATCAATGTTGCCGCTTTTTTGAATGCGCGACTAGCGCTCCCTATGGAAGTAGCCCCCGAGTCCTTAGTAGAATCTTGGATTCAAGTGAGGATTCAGAGCGTGCCACTTGAAGATCTTGTATATGTGAATACAACACTCTATTTTGGAGTATCCCCCGAGTGTCTAGTGGGTCGTAGACTCGTGTAGAGACTCGAGTCTTGTATCTTGTAGACGCAGTCGACAGTCTTACGAGGTGAAACCAATGATCTGGAAATGCATCGAGTCAGCGTGTCACGTATAAGGAGCTTGAATTGACGATGTAGTCAAAGTCATGCGGCCAACGTCATGTGTGTGTAACATCAAGCGATGCAACCATTCGAGGAGGGACTCGACTCGGGTCTTGAGTGTATGTCATAGCCAGTTGTTTTTTCGACTCCTGTTGGAGGACCCGATAGAATAGCTCGATGCGAACGACGTCCTTGTAAGCTGCATAAAACATTAAGAAATGTGAAGTACTTGTATCTTGTAAAGGATATTTGTATATCGGTTTGTAAAGTAAAATTCTGGTGCTAATCGAGTCGACACTATTGCACTGCATGCTAGGCCTTTTGGTTAGCCTGATTACCGTTAGTCTCAGTACCTTGCTGAGGCACTCGGACTTCAAGGATTCGACGATCAGGCAGAATCAGCTACTCGGGTTGTCGCGTATGAGGTGCTCGAGTGCGTGGAGTCGATGACACATTAGGTTCATCGAAGAGGGTGCAGCCCCCGAGTGTATCCAGTGTGATTAAAGTAAATAGTTAAAAAGAATCAACTCTAAGTAGATGGTAACTTAGCTTTATTGGAAGTCGCCATGGACGAAGTCGACACAATCACAGACTTAGTTGACGCGGCAGGGGGTCACGTGAAGGAGTCGAAGACACAGCAGGTCGGCGTAGTCGAAGACCGTAGTGAGTCACCATAGCCGAAGGCGGAAACGGCTTCACGGCTTGAGTCGGCGGAGCCCTAGAGTGTAGATTCTATGTGGTCGATGTAGTTCAGGCGGCGTTCGAGAGCCGATGCATTGGACCGGAGTCGATGCGGCTGCAGATCGCCGAAGCCGCTGGCGGTAGCAATTTGCTATAACCGAAGATCATAGTTGGTCGTCATAGACGATGTCGGTAGCGGTTGCTGTCGCAGAAGCCGATTTGACCAGCGATTCGCGTGAGTCGAAGATTGTTGTGGCTCGCGGTCGTGGAAGCCGAGGGAGCCCCCGATTCGCTAAATCCGAAGATCGCAACGGGTCGGTGGATGTTGGCTCATGTATTAACAAGCTCGTTGGGGAACCCCAAGAGGAAGGTATGATGAGCACAGCAGCAAGTTTCCCTCACTTATGAAACAAAGGTTTAATCGAACCAGTAGGAGCAAGGAAACACCCCAAAGGTGTTGCTAGCTAAGCCTTGGCAGGGCGCACTACGGGCTAGTAGCAACGTGGAGACCTGCACAACACAACCACAGAACTCTGTCCCCAACTTGCGATGAGGTTGTCAATCTCACCGTTTTTGCTGAAAACAAAGGATTAAACGTATCGAATGGAAGGAAGTAAAAGTTTGCAGAAAGTAAACACAAAGCAGTAAACAGTTTGTAGATTGTATGTAAAAGAAAGGACCGGGATCCATAGTTCACTAGAGGTGGCTCTCCTTAAGATAGTCACATGCTTGGTGAACAAATTACAGCGGGGCAATTGACATATACCGAGAAAGCAATACATGCATATACTAATCATATTGACTCATTTGAGATTCGATTGGGAATTAAAACATTATACATAGACCGCCATCCAACTGCATCTATGACTAATAATCCACCTTTAGGTTATCATTCGAACCCCCTCCAGTATTAAGTTGCAAGCAATAGATTATTGCTTGACGAATTGCGTGTAATGTAAAGAATATGATTGTTCTATGAACAAAGGATTGTTGTTTTCTCTCTAGTAGCAATAGCACACCTAGTACCTTAGAGATTTCTGTCACTTCCCCATATTACCAGAGGTATGAACCTACTATCGAGCATAAATACTAACTCTTGGAGTTGCTAGCATCTACTTGGCCAATATAGCTACTAACAACGGAAAGCATGCAAGATCACAAATAACAAAGACATGATAGAATCAATAATCAATCTAAAATAGTATGTCAATATCCATCGGATCCTCGCAAACACAACATGCAGAATTACAAATATATGATCTTGATCATGAACGGAGCTCACAAGATCTAAGCATGAAATCAAAAAGGAGGAGAACCACCCATCTAGCTACTACCTGGACCCGTAGTCTAGAGATGAACTACTCACACATCACACCGGAGGCTTGCATGATGATGAAGAAGGCCTCCAGGGTGAATTCCCCTCTCCGGCAGGGTGCCGGGAAGAGCTTCAGATCCCTCCCGATCTAGGGATGGAGATGACGGCGGCTACAGACTCTTTCGTGGATTTTTGATCGGGTACTTAGGGTTTTCGTCCCGAGGGAAATATATAGGCGGAAGGAGAGGCCGAGGGGATGGTAGGGTCGGCCAGACCATCCCCTGGCGCGGGTCAGGCCTGGCCGCGTGGCCAGGTGGTGTGGCCGGCCCCCAGCCCTTCCCTATCTCGTATTCTAGCATCTGATGACTTCCGGATAAATAGGCACTTTGGCTTTTGTCCCGTCCAATTCTGAGAATATTCATTTTCTGACTTTCCTAGAACCAAAAACAGTAGAAAACAGGCAGCTGGCACTGTGGCTCTTGATAATAGGTTAGTCCAAAAATCATATGAAAAGTACTCCAGAGTGTGGACAAAACACAAGAAAGTAGATTAAAGCAAGCATGGAACATCAAAAATTATAGATACATTTGCAACGTATCAACATCCCCAAGCTTAACTCCTGCTCGTCCTCGAGTAGGTAAGTGATAAAAAGAAAGAATAATTTTTGAGGTGACATGCACCATCAAAGACTTGATCAAAGTATTTGTAAAACATTCAAAGCTGGGATCATAGTACTTCAATCATAACATGAAAGACAAAGTTCTAGTAATAAGACAAAGAAACTATGATGCAACATGAAAAGGCATAAACAAAAGATTCATGAAATAACAATGCTTTGCAAGACGTTTGTTTGTTTCACATAAAGAAAACACAGCATAATAGTATTCAGCTTGTCCCTCATAGAGTAGTAAATATAAATGCATAGGACACCTTCAAAGTTCAGAAGAGTGACTAGATACAAGTAGTTTAAAACAAGCAATATCAAGTTATGCATCAATCAACTAGTCTTGGGACAATGCACATAGAACTAAGAATGGCCACTATGCTCTCAAAGTAGGTGCATAAAGATAGAAGGTGGAGACTCAATATAATGGTGGAAGAAAGGCATTTATAAAAGGAAGTAGGGATTCAAGTCTCCTAAAGAGCTTCCAAAAATTATGGTACTTATAGCTTTCAGCTCTCATTTCCCCTATCATAAGCATCTTGAAGGTGATTAAGGTTAAAGTGACACAACTAACACGATCTGCTTGACAAGTTATAAACCGAAATCTCATGCCCCTTACTTACGAAGACCGAACCTCATGCTACTTAACTTTAGTCACAAGTAAGATCTTGTCATTGTAAGTACATATGTATCATAAAGAACCGCCAACAGGGTACACCTTGCACATGATACAGGAGCTATCCCATAATCAAAATAACAAGGCAAGCACACAATGAGTATCTCAGCGATCTTTTTATTTGCTATTTGCATAGATTTTTATTGAGGATGATTCATAGAGTGCTCATTATGGTGATGCTCCAAGTTTCCACCATGATTAGCCATGGCTTAGGCTAGCGGCCCAGGCGTTTCTCTAACACACATACAAACTCCATGATCTTACAAGTTCCACTTTTATTTCACACCACCGGGATCCATAAGCAAAAGAACATGATATCAACGGGGTACAAAGTACAAGTGCAATGTTGAAATCGTTCCCCATGATACATGGTTCTGCTAACTTCAACTTATAAAGTGCAAGCATATACGTAGCAAAGAAGGACCCAATGGTTCAAGTTTATTAGATGCAAAAAAGTAAAGTGTGGCATCAAGTTCGTGAGAGCTTTAATCACTAGTTTTCTTATAACAAGTTTAATTTGGAAGGGAAACAAAATCATGAATACACTTGGAAATAGCATAAGCTAGTAGGTAGGTATCGTGGACTCTTTGTAAGAACTTGGTTTAGGGAGTTGGATGCATGAGTGGAACTCATACTTAGTTGTGGAGGCTAGCAAAAGACTGGGAGCGACAAACTAAGAGAGCAATAATGGCCATAATCATGCAGAGCGACAAAACATCATTGATCAAAGCATAAAGTGATACTACAAGCTGAAAACTAAAGGATCATAAAGGCTATGGTGACTTGAGATAGTCATATCATGGTGTGAGCATGCGCCAAGTCAACCCAAAGAAAGCATCAAAGGAGAATACCACAATACTATGCTTTAATATGCTAAAACAACACATGATTCATCCAAGGCACATTAAGAAATCTCAATTGTTTATAACAAGTCATGCTACAATAAAGAATACTAAACATAAAGCCAAAACAATATCAAGCATGGCATGACAAAGCATAGGCCACAGTCAAAAACAAGCTCTCTTTACCACATAAGCATGAACTTTCCTACTCTTTTCCAAACCAAGCCAAACTATTTGCAAACCAATGTATGAAAGAGGGGGTCCAAATTATTTATTCAGAAAACTAAGCAAACCAAGAAAATTAAGAACCAAAAAGAAAACGAAAAAGAAGATGCTCCAAGAATAACACAACTGTGCATGAAACAATAAAAATGAAGCGTTTGGAAGAAACCTGGGATTTTTATTGATGAATAAGGGGATGCCTTAGACATCCCCACGATTTGACGCTTGTACTTCTTGTATATTTCTTGGGGTGACACGCGTGGCATCCCCAATCTTGAGCTTTAGTCCATCCTTCATCTCATTACTCATTCCTTTCATACACCTGAAATTTTTCCTTCATACAAAACTTCACACAATCTTTATTAGCAACATTAGTGCACTCAGGATAAAAGGTCTTAAGGTTCAGTTCTAACACCAAATAAACTTCCATTAGAACACTATCTACTGAAGAACTTTCCTCAAAAAGCTCAATTCCCAAAAGAACTCCAAAAGGAACCAACAAGAAGCAAATGCAGAAAATGGCAGAAATCTGTCAAAACAGACCAGATGGTAAATACGAATTTTTTCGAAGACCTTCTGTTGCTCAAATCAAAACATGTTGAACTAAAGAAAGTTAGATAACATCCTGGGGAAGAAGCAAAAACATTCACGCTTCAAAAGGACGTACAGAGATTTTACACGAATTTTTACGGTGAAGCACAGAAATCTGTTTCAGGACAGCAACTTTCCCACATTACTTCTCTCTCATTAGAAGTTACTCTTGGCACAAAAAGCAAATAAAAATGATAAGGAGTAGTTATTACTGAAGTAATAACTTCCAAGACTCATCTACACTTTTGGGTTATCTCCCAATAAGTATTTTTCTTTAACCCCTTTAAGTTAGGCATAAGAAGCAAGAAAGAATCAAGTGTTCTCAAATGAAGAAGCATTAAAACCAAATTTCTTGCCCTTACCTCTCTTACTTTTATTCTTAACCTCGGGGAAAATATGATAGTTTGGTGGATAAGAAAGGTGCATGGTCCCCTTTCCCACATCTATTATTGCTCCAAGGAGTTCTAATAGGGACCTTCCAAGTGTAATTTGTCCTTTTCCTGCACATTCAATGACAAGATAATCAGTAGAAATCATTTTCCCAATGATCTTTGTAAACACTCCTTTAGCTATTCCAATAGGTACTATGGTAGCATTATTAGCAAGAGATATTTCTTTTCCTCCTTCAGTAAGCCCCCAAAGGTTCAAACAATCATAAATATCTTTGGGCATAAGACAAAATTCAGACATGATATCCCAGCGGGCTTGAAAAGTTTCAGTATTTATATCAATCTTTATTGTGGGGAGCCACTTTGATGGTTCAGAATTTATTGGAACATAATTATGATGCTCCCTAGCAGTGCCAGTCTAAAGAGTGTTCAATCTTGGAAATATGCTTGCAAAAGAAATATTAGTTTGGCTAGGCAAGTTGTAAGTAAGGATCAATTTCTTTATAGCATTAATAGCATCATCCTCATTACATTGGAGGAAATCTCCTCCCACAACAACATCTAAAGCATATCTATAGCAAAGAGCAATTCCAAGGAAAAAACTGTCAAGGAATAAGCTTTGAGTCATTTTAGGCTCAGTTTTTTATGTAGATCAGAGATTCTAGACCAAGCTTCTTTGAAACTCTATTCAATTCCTTGTTTAAAAGTGAAAATCATTTCCTAAGGTGACATAGTGATTGGACCAAGGCTAGACATAAAGGCAACTTTAAGATAGGAACTAATTTTTTGTGTGTTTTCAATAAAGAAAGCAAACTAGTAAAACTAAATTTTTTTGTGTGTTTTTGATAAAGAAACAAGCAAACAAAGAAAAATTAAACTAAGCAAAACAAAAATAACAAAGTAAAGAGATTGGTTATGAGGGACTCCCCTTGTGAAGATGTCCTTGACTCCTAGGCAACGACGCCAGAAAAGTGCTTGATGACTCGTGTATTAACAAGCTCGTTGGGGAACCCCAAGAGGAAGGTATGATGAGCACATCAGCTAGTTTCCCTCAGTTATGAAACCAAGGTTTAATCGAACCAGTAGGAGCAAGGAAACACCCCAAAGGTGTTGCTAGCTAAGAGCCTTGGCAGGGCGCACTACGGGTGCTAGTAGCAACGTGGAGACCTACACAACACAACCACAGAACTCTGTCCCCAACTTGCGATGAGGTTGTCAATCTCACCGGTTTTGCTAAAAACAAAGGATTAAACGTATCGAATGGAAGGAGGTAAAAGTTTGTAGAAACTAAACACAAAGCAGTAAACAATTTGTAGATTGTATGTAAAAGAAAGGACAAGGATCCATAGTCCACTAGAGGTGGCTCTCCTTAAGATAGATAACATGCTGGTGAACAAATTACAAGGGGGCAATTGACAAATACCGAGAAAGCAATACATGCATATACTAATCATCTTGACTCCTTTGAGATTCGATTGGGCATTACAACATTATACATAGACCGCCATCCAACTGCATCTATGACTAATAATCCACCTTCGGGTTATCATCTGAACCCCCTCCAGTATTAAGTTGCAAGCAACAGATTATTCCTTTACAAATTGCGTATAATGTAAACAATACGATTGTTCTATGAACAAAAGATTGTTTTTTTCTCCCTAGTTGCAACAGCACATCTAGTACCTTAGAGAATTCTGTCACTTCCCCAGATTACCGGAGGCATGAACCCACTATCGAGCATAAATACTAACTCTTGGAGTTGATAGCATCTACTTGGCCAAGATAGCTATTAACAACGTAAAGCATGCAAGATCACAAATAACAAAGACATGATAGAATCAATAATCAATCTAAAATAGCATCTCGATATCCATTGGATCCCCGCAAACACAACATGCAGAATTACAAATAGATGATCTTGATCATGAATGGAGCTCACAAGATCTAAGCATGAAAGCACAAAGGAGGAGAACCATCCATCTAGCTACTACATGGACCCGTAGTCCAGAGATGAACTACTCACGCATCACACCGGAGGCTTGCATGATGATGAAGAAGGCCTCCAAGGTGAATTCCCCTCTCCGGCATGGTGCCGGGAAGAGCTTCAGATCCCGCCCGATCTAGGGATGCAGATGACGACCGCTACAGACTCTTTCGTGGATTTTTGATCGGGTACTTAGGGTTTTCGTCCCGAGGGCAATTTATAGGCGGAAGGAGAGGCCGAGGGGGTGCTAGGGTCGGCCAGACCACCCCCTGGCGTGGGCCAGGACTGGCCGCGCAGCCAGGTGGTGTGGCCGGCCCCCAGCCCTTCCCCGTCTCGTATTCTAGCATCTGATGACTTCTGGAAAAATAGGCACTTTGGCTTTTGTCCCATCCAATTCCGAGAATATTCATTTTGTGACTTTCCTAGAACCAAAAACAGCAGAAAACAGGCAGCTGGCACTGTGGCTCTTGATAATAGGTTAGTCCAAAAATCATATGAAAAGTACTCCAGAGTGTGGACAAAACACAAGAAAGTGGATAAAACCAAGCATGGAACATCAAAAATTATAGATACATTTGCAATGTATCAATGGATCCAAAAACTGCAGTGGATAGCTGGAGCCGAAGGAGCCCCCGATTGTAGCGTCGAGGTGGTTGATGTAGTCGAGACGGCGTTCGTGAGCCGATGCAGCGGACAGGAGTCAACGCGGTAGCGGGTCGCCGAAGCCAATGGCGGTAGCGTGTTGTCGAGGTCTGAGCTGATGCATTGGACGTGTAGACGTAGCCCTCGAGTGTAGTTGAGGGTCGCACGGAGTTGTTGTAGCGGCAGGTCGCCGGCGGACGGGATCGATGTGGCGACGAGTCGCGGTTGGGCGTGGTCGAGTTGTCGAGTTGTCGAGGTCGACGGAGTTGGGGCAGTTACCCAGCAGCGATGAAGTGGTCCATGGTGAAGCGAAGTATATTGTCATGGCAATATTGAAGTCGAGCAGCTCAAGTACCTAGTAATCACCGGCCGACACGCTTATTATATGAGTAATCTGCCATGCAACGTAGTAGTTGATTCCAGTGCAGCTTTCCTTTTGCAGTTCGGACAGGTTCGTCGTGTCCAAGTCTCAATCAACTGAGTTTTGCAAAAACACAAGCAACCTGGTGACGTACTCGAATATTAGTATGACTCGGTGCCGAAAGTTGATGGGTTGCTGAGAAGCTCCTATGCGGCTGCCGAAGACGTGGCTTCCGTCCTCACGATGAACGTGATCTTGCACAAAGAGACATGGAAGACGGTGCCACCACCTCATCTGCGGATATTTGAATCACGAAATTTACGACAGTGTTGGTGAATAAAGCGACGTGACACCATCGTTGACTGAGTCGAAGGCCGGGTACGTGTCCGGCGAGTGGTGGTGAAGTCGAAGTATATTTCGAGTTGTCCATGTAGCCCGGCGACTCGTCGATGCAGTATACTACCGATTTGCATAAATATTTTGGTGCCTTCATCTTGAAAATTGTTTTTTCCGGTGTACAAGCCCCACTGTAGATAGCGCCTTGGTCGTTGTCGTTTTATTTTATTTTTCATTTGCATCTTCACCTAATGTGTCCATCGATTGAAGCATGCATTGCACAGTGGTCTTTTCATCGTGACTGATTCACTTGGTTTGATTGTACCATTTGTTGGCTGCCGACAAGAAGCTGTCCTTGAGACTTGAGCCATGTGATGTAAACGGACGATCATTATTTCTTTGCTTGGGGCCTGCTTCCTGTGTCGCTTGGTCTCATACTCCACAATATATTGATGTTCTTTCCTTGCAGCTGATGCAATCCGGCTAACAATCCCTCCACAACACGTGCATCTGACCACAATACGGATTGGTGACGTATGATGCTACGCCACCGGAACACGGGAGAAGCACCTGTCGCGACTGCACTTCGACGTGTCTTTGTTCTCCGATGGGAACGACTAGCGCTTTCACGGTGCAGGATTAAGGCGGTGTTGGCGGATGGATCTAGGCATCTGAATCACCTAGTTTCCGTTGTAGTGGACATTGAAGAAAACGCGCATGCCGAAGCTGATGGAGCCGAATTAGATCTGGCCTCCAATAAAGATGAATCATAGATTGCTGGTGATGAGGCCGTCGAGATTGCAACACCAGCCCGCCCAGTCCCCATGGATGGTGCCAATTGACAGGGGTTTAACTCATCAATGCCCATTGTTATGGACTTGGGTTTTGGAGAAGGAGGGAGCGCTGGAAGTCTCGATCGGCTAGCAAACAAGCACACAGGGATGGAAGATTTACCCAGGTTCACGCCTTGTAGAGGTCCCTACTCCTTCTTGTCTGCTCTTGATTGATCATGATCCGAAGGATTACAATGTTGGCGGTAGATACGCGGATTGGATATGGCATATGTGTATGCTATGGGTGTTGTCTAGATCTATTGTCTATTGTGGCGATCTATTATAGGAGTTGCGATGTGGGAGATCGTAGATCTATCTATTGGGGAGTCGCGATTGAGAGATTGCCTTCTCGTTGGACCCTCCTAGACTTTATATATGGGGAAGCTAGGTGTCAGGTACCAATATGAGTTGGTTACAAGTTGTATTCAAACTATAGTCTTGAGGTTTCCTTGTCTTGTGAGTTTGGGAGTCCATGTCCATATGGGCTTCATATCAGTCGAACTGTCATGGGCATGATGGACCTGTGCAGGTCGTCGAGTGTGGCTTCCGTCGAGCCGCACTAGGTAGGCAGTAGTCGAGTGCCTATTGGGCATACCCATGTCAGTAGCCCTCGAGTGTCCATGTGAATCATAAATTCGGTTGGAGACTTAGAAGTCCCGAGTCATGCATTTGGTAGTCGAAGCCGACAGTTGTGTCGAGTGCGAAGCACTTCCCCCGGAAGTTCATCGGGCCAGTCGAATTTGTATTAGTTCATAGGGATGATGCTAAACGTGCCTAGTGCGCTCAACGGATCAGGACCAATTAATTGCTCTAGGGCAACACTACAAGAAATGTGTTAACTAGTGACCTTTTCTTAACGACCATGGTTATTTTAGTCATAGATCTATGACCATTTCGAACCAATTGTTCGTAGGCCATCTAAGAGGGCCAAAACCCTGAGAAACTACGACCATTCTTATTAGGAAGGTCATAACTTGCTTACACCAATTGGTCATAATATAGACAACACTCATTTATTGTCTAATTTTAGGCAACTATGGCCAATTTAAATGGTCATGGCTGCTATTCATGATTACTTAAAAAAACAAATCATCCACCTCAGCAAGTGGTCTACATGTCATGTCCATGTGTCAACTTTGGCTGACGTATCTACATATGTGTCATATCCAAGTGTCAAACAGTAGGACCCACCGCCAACTATGGAACTAAAACTGACGATTGGAGCCTACAAAGAACATGTCAGATTTTTCTTAAATCAAGAAAAATAGGGGCTGAGGGGGGACTCGAACCCGCACGGGTGCATTGTCCTACAACTGACACAATCCTCCTAACCACTACACCAACTCCACCTGTGTTGAAATTACCAGGCGACGCGGACTTATTATGTATGATTCTGTGTTGGGCCTGGGAGAGGGGAGTCGAACCACGGAGCTCGAACAAAAAAGAAGGGCGGCGAGGGGAGTCGAACCATGGACCTCTTAATACCACCGGTTCCTCAAGCATTACCACCAGACCAATCAACTCAATGTGTTCGTGTGTGCACACAGTTAGTTTTTATTACGGTAAGTACCGAGTTGGGCCTGAGCCATGGCAGGGAGGCCTTAGACTCTCTTTTTTCCTCGAATTTTCACTTACTGCCGATTCATCAGCCCAGCCCATAAACCATTAAAGCCATAGTGGGGGAGGCCTTGGCCTATCTTTTATTTCTTCAAATTTTCCACTACCAGCCCAAAACTATTAGAAGGCCGAGTTTTTTTAGAAATTTTAAAAATACAATTTCACCTTCAATTTTGTATGACCTCAAATCGTATTATATAAAACATTGGATCTCTGATAAAAATGGCATATTGTGAACCCAATATGTCATATAATATGACACCACGCGAAGGTTTTATACTGTTTGGACCGTTTTTGAAATTTTTATGCCTCTTTCAAACTATGGTCAAAACAGCGGGCATGAAGGTTCATAGATAGGGTATGAGCCTCGCTAAATTTGCATTGGATCTCTGAAGAAACATCATATTGTGAGTTTAAAAATGATTTTTTCAAAAAATCATGAGCATTAGATCATGTAGTTGTAGTTCAAACTGGACCCACTTCCTACTGATTCAGCAGATATTTGTCTTTTTCGCCAAGGGTGGACAGAAAGGTTTGAGATATCCTACTTGGGACATGGTCTATGTACGGTGGTGTAGTATTTTTGAAAAATATGGTGGTAGCATTTTGACTTAACCATTTGGTGGTTGCTTCACAAAATACCCTGTTTTTGGCTCTCAGAAAATGGAAAACGCTTTTTCTGTGCGGCGAAAAGGAAAACTTCCTCCTGCAAACATTGTTCTCCATCTCAAGATGCACATGCATGCACAATATGGGCACATTATCACAAACTATGTCACGATTCTGGCCATAACATTGGTCGTTTGACCTAAAAGCCATGCAACCTCGAACAAGATAGGTCATTTTTGTGAAGGTTTCTTTGAGATGTTCGCAATATACCAAGTTTTGTATTTTTCCTTGCAAATATGTCACATAATATGACACAACGGGAAGGTTTTATGCTGTTTGGACCGTTTTTGAAATTTTTATGCCTCTTTCAAACTATGGTCAAAACATCGGGCATGAAGGTTCATAGATAGGTTATGAGCCTCGCTAAACTTGCATTGGATCTCTGAAGAAACATCATATTGTGAGTCTAAAAATGATTTTTTAAAAAAATCATGAGCATTAGATCATGTAGCTGTAGTTCAAACCGGACCAACTTCCTATCGATTTAGCAGACATTTGTCTTTTTCGCCAGGGGTGAACAGAAAGGTTTGAGATATCCTACTTGGGACATTGTCTATGTAAGGTGGTGTAGTATTTTTGAAAAATATGGTGGTAGCATTTTGAATTAACCATTTGGTAGTTGCTTCACAAAATACCCTGTTTTTGGCACTCAGAAAATGGAAAACGCTTTTTCTGTGCGAAGAAAAGGAAAACTTCCTCCTACAACATTGTTCTCCATCTCAAGATGCACATGCGTGCACAATATGGACACATTATCACAAACTATGTCACTATTCTGGCCATAACATTGGTCGTTTGACCTAAAAGCCATACAACCTCGAATAAGATAGGTCATTTTTGTGAAGGTTTTTTTGAGATGTTCGCAATATAGCAAGTTTGGTATTTTTCCTTGCAAATATGTCACATAATATGACACCACGCGAAGGTTTTAAACTGTTTGGACCGTTTTCGAAATTTTTATGCCTCTTTCAAACTATGGTCAAAACAGCGGGCATGAAGGTTCATAGATAGGGTATGAGCCTCGCTAAACTTGCATTGGATCTCTGAAGAAACATCATATTATGAGTCTAAAAATGATTTTTTCAAAAAATCATGAGCATTAGATCATGTAGCTGTAGTTCAAACCAGACCCACTTCCTACCGATTCAGCAGACATTTGTCTTTTTTGCCAAGGGTGGACGGAAATGTTTGAGATATCCTACTTGGGACATTGTCTATGTAAGGTGGTCTAGTATTTTTGAAAAATATGGTGGTAGCATTTTGAATTAACCATTTGGTGGTTGCTTCACAAAATACCCTGTTTTTGGCACTTAGAAAATGGAAAACGCTTTTTCTATGCGGCGAAAAGGAAAACTTCCTCCTGCAACTTTGTTCGCCATCCCAAGATGCACATACGTGCACAATATGGGCATATTATCACAAAATATGTCACGATTCTGGCCATAACATTCGTCGTTTGACCTAAAAGCCATGCAACCTCAAACAAGATAGATCATTTTTGTGAAGATTTCTTTGAGATGTTCGCAATATACCAAGTTTGGTATTTTTCCTTGCAAATATGTCACATAATATGACACCACGGGAAGGTTTTACACTGTTTGGACCATTTTTGAATTTCTTATGCCTCTTTCAAACTATGGTCAAAATAGCGGGCATGAAGGTCCATAAATAGGGTATGCGCCTCACTAAACTTGCATTGGATCTCTGAAGAAACATCATATTGTGAGTCTAAAAATTAGATCATATAGCTGTAGTTCAAACCAGACCCACTTTCCTACCGATTCGGCAGACATTTGTCTTTTTCACCAAGGGTGGATGGAAAGGTTTGAGATATCCTACTTGGGACATTGTCTATGTAAGGTGGTATAGTAATTTCGAAAAATATGGTGGTAGCATTTTGAATTAACCATTTGGTAGTTGCTTCACAAAATACCCTGTTTTTGGCACTCAGAAAATGGAAAACGCTTTTTCTGTGCGAAGAAAAGGAAAACTTCCTCCTACAACATTGTTCTCCATCTCAAGATGCACATGCGTGCACAATATGGACACATTATCACAAACTATGTCACGATTATGGCCATAACATTGGTCGTTTGACCTAAAAGCCATACAACCTCGAATAAGATAGGTCGTTTTTGTGAAGGTTATTTCGAGATGTTCGTAATATACCAAGTTTAGTATTTTTCCTTGAAAATATGTCACATAATATGAAACCACGCACATGTTTTACGTTGTTTGGACCGTTCTTGAATTTTTCATACCCGTTTTAAATTATGGTCAAAACTGCGGGCACGAAGGTTCATAGATAGGGGATGATCCTCGCTAAAATTGCATCGGATCTCTGAAGAAACCTCATGTTGTGAACCTAAACTGATTTTTGCAAAAAATCAGGAGCATTAGATCTAGTACCTGTAGTTTAAACCGGACCCACTTCCAGCCGATTCGGCAATCATTTGTCTTTTTCACGAGGGGTGGACAGAAAGATTTTTAGATACCCCAGTTGGGACATTGTCCAAGTAAGGTGGTATATTATTTTTAAAAAAATGGGATGGTGCTAAACTTTCATCTGGCGGTTGCTTCACAAAATGCCTTGTTTTTGGCACTCGGAAAATAGAGCTAGCCAATAAGAATAGAGATACAGACTATCCACGGATCACCCCACATAAGTAGATTTCAGCCGTCCACGTGGGGTCCATCCAACGGCCCAAATTTCATCTCCCGCCAGGTCTCTCGCCTCCCCTCCGCGCCCACATTTTAACGCGAAATGACTGAAAAACCCCATAGTTTCCACAACAGCAGCACATAAATCATTAGGGGCAGTTTTGGGAAATCCTCCACACCACCCGTGTAGATCGAGAGGGACATCCACCCAAACCCTAATCCCTCCCACTCTGCAACGCGCTCCCACAGATAGTCTCCCTTCTCTACACCACCCATCTGCCGCCGCCGCCACCACAAACCCCTCCTCACCTCTTCCTTCGTGACCCGTGGCCGCCCTCTCGCCTTGCCCATCCATCCGCCTTCTCCCACCTCCGGAGCTAGTGGTTCTGCTGCATAGCGGTGTTAGCAGACAAAGGGGTCAGCGATGCACCGGCACGCGACGAGGAGGTGTTCGGCGCTAGAGGGAGGAGGTTTTCAGGGGGTTGAGGGAGCGCATCGGAGGGAGGTGGTGGTGTTCGGTCCAGCACAAGAGGAGGCGCGCGTGCAGGTTACCCTAGGGTTTTGTTGTCTACTCGGCAGATTTCAAGGCTAGCGGCGGGCTTCCCGTGTTGTGTCCTGCTGACCCACTGTCGTCCTCCCATCCTGGTGGTCTCCGGTGAGTGTAGCCGCTCTTGCAATCCCCTGTACAAATTATTTCTAGGGACGGAGAGAAGGGGGACGAGCGGGGGGCGACCACCAATCTCAGAATAGATCGTTTGTTTCTGTTTTTCTGTTGCGGCAGTTTTTCATGCTTGTTTACCGACCACCACCGAGGGCTCAAGATCCTAGAAAGCTTGAGAAATTGGGAACTGATAAGAGCAATTGGCGTACGCGTATTGTTTCACTGGTTGTTTCATTGTTCTCTGTTGATTGCTTAATCTAGATTCTAGATTTCTTTGATTGCTTGATCTATTGATTGCTTAATTCTGAACCTAGTTAAGCTAAATTAAGATTCTAGTCTTGTTCACTAGATATACTAGAAGCTATTGCTTAATTCGGAACCTAGTAAAGCTAAATTACAATAAACATAATAATTAGATTCTAGTACTATAGTTAGTTGGATGACTTGAAACTATTTTGGTCTCTGTTTGAGAAACATCAACAGATTGGTGCTGGGATTTTACTTTAGGAGCCGTAATGATACGAAAAGCTAGGATTATACATGCTGCTAGGATATATAATTGTCTTGTTCCATTGTTAGCGGATATTGTGTATATTGAGATTCTAAACACGTGGCTTTAAGTAAGTGGTGTATGAATAAAAGATTTCTATGGAAATATACTGTTATTCAAATATATAATTAAGGGTTAATAAATCTATAGACTACTATAACTAGAATGCTCAGGCATAGCAAGAATTGAACTTTGCAGTGTCGGGCTTTCAATCATGGTAATGGTCTAGGTTCGTTCCTACTTCTAATGGATTGCAAAATGTTTGTTGCAAGTTTCTAAACCTGGAAAAAATTATTCTATTACTTGGTTCTTCCATGGGTGAATACTGTCCAAAACTAAGTGGCTGGGCTTCACAAGGGCCAAATGGGGGCCTTGGACCCTCCAACACTTATGATTTTTTTACTAGTAGCGGGGAATGCAGACACTGTTTGAGTAATGATTAATGGAAGACAAAGCTTGATCACTAAAATAAGTTGTAGAATTTACGAAGTTATGTTTATATAGCTTCAAAATGGTATCATCAAATCTTGTTCTATTAAGTTAGTGTCACCCCTCCTAGTTATAAGTTCTAGTCCAAGCTCCGCCAGTGCAGAATTTCAACTTCTTCTGTGAGCTAAATGGTGTTGGTGGTAATTCCTAAATTAAGTTAGAATATAATGTGTTCATGGATTATTTGTGGACTTCTAGGATTTTAATGTAGCATTCCTTTTTAGGCTTATACTGTAGACGGCTTTTGAGTTCTGTAATCTGTTTGTTGTAGACTGGGTAGTGCTAAATACTACATGAGTCATTTAAGCTACAACAGATGGGCACCCTTCTCTGTTATTGCTCTATTAGGTGAGTTTATTGCTGCACACTGAATTTAAGAGGTTTTACTATTTGGAGAGTTATTTATGGTCTCTGTTCTCCATATAATGCATCTAGTGTTAACTGGATGATCGTTACTTACTTGGCATAGAAGAAAATTGGATCTATGCATGTCATACAATCTTAGTCGAATTATGGAACTGTATGACTGTGCTATTCATTTGGACAGTGTCGTGGCCCCTTATTCATTGTTTCCAGCAACACTAATGAAACACAACCATGCAATGCAGGTCACTACAAAACACTCGTTTGCTGCATCATGCTCTGACAATGGTGATAGTTCTTTTTGAAAAGGAGATTTCTTTCTACATAAGCTAGTACCAACTTCCTTGTGGGAGATTTCAACTCGCCACGACATTTAGTTTTCTGTCTTGTCCCCTAAGTGCTACATCAGCTCATCATGTTTTGGCTCTTGGCATCCTTCTGATTTTGTACATAATCCTGGTATGTTTATATCTACAAATAATGGTGTATTCCCGATTAAATTGATGTTGCTTACTCACAGTTCCTTCTCAAACTGATACATTTACATCCTAGTTGGGAGTTCTGGTTATGGTTTCTATCGGTTTGCATCAATTTGGCATTCTTGTTCCTCAAGTACTTAATTTGTTCACATCACAAGCTTTTCTATCTGTGTTAGATGTGCATACTATCATTACTGCCTTGTATTTATTATGTGAGGACATGTAACATGTATCGAATTGATTCACTATTGCTGATGTGTTAGATGTGCATACTGTCATTTTTACAGTACCATTTTAACACAGTGCTACTCCTACTGCTACTGTCATTATTCTTAGTCAGTTGCTGCAAGCTAGGGAGTACACTGTATTTGCTGCAAGCTAGAGAAGTATGAATCAGTTGATGTGCCTTTTCTCTTTGTATTCGTAGTCACCTACTGCTACTGTCATTTTTCTTTGGAATATGAATCAATTTTGATCACAAATCCAAAATCTGCAACTATAACTATGACTTCCATTTTGCATTATAATATACTAATGTTTGTTGGTACTGATCTCTGTGCAAGGAATGTGTGGGGAGCCCCTAGGCGTCGAGGTGTTGATGGTCAAGAGGAAGAGGCAAGGAGCAGCTGGGCAAGAAGGCGACGGTGCCGAGGAGATGAGATGTTGATGCCGACAAGAAGGCGATGTTACCGAGGAGAGGAGAAGGTGCTGATGGTCAAGAGGTGTGAAGAAGCCAGAAGCCCCAATCATGAAAGAGCTGGTTATATGTTGTGATAGTATCTGGGAGAAAAACTATGTAAATATTATACTGTTAGCCAAATTTGGCTTATAGATTGATAATATTTATTTGTTTTCTGTTTTTACTGCAATATTGTATATTTTCTGGCAAAATGTGGAAATTGAAATGTGGCTGGTGGTTAATGAGAACGTAAGTAATATTGAAAAAGTGGAGTGAAAAGGCTTAAAATTTATGGCTTGTTAAAAGACCGTGGCCAAAAAAAATATGTCATTTAAATGCATGAAAGCCCCAAAGAGAAATGGTCGTAAAAGAGCAAAGCCCAAAATAAATTTTACCAAAAATAGGCTTGGGCCTGGAAAGTTAAAAGGCCAAAATTTTAGGCTAGGCCCATTTTAAAGACCGAACTGGACCAGGCTGAATTTGTTGCCATGTCAGATTCCACATAGGATTGGCTTACATGGACAGGTCAGAATGCCAAGACCAAAATTTTGGTTATAAACACTATGACCATCTATTTTGGTCATAGTAGTCCATGACCAATTTAAGAAAAAGGTCGTTAGCTGTCTATAGTGACCCTCGGTATGTGACCTACTGGTTTTGGTCATAGAAAAGTCATAGATGGACTACTATGACCTTTTATGACCAATATTTGGGGTCACCAGTTAGCACATTCCTTGTAGGGCAAAAACAATGCTACCTACTCAAACTCGAGTCCTTGGACTTGAATTCGGAAATTGCTGGCGTAATTCAACTCAGGACGCGCAGGTCTTATAGAGTCGAATTCCAGCGTATAAGTGTGAGCACTCGACGGGTCCGTCAAGGCATGTTCATCGTACCTGCAGGCACGGATATATTTCTGGTAGTGCGCAGCAGATGCGTTGCCAGGCCTTATTCAGATCTTATCTTCACACTGTAAGCGAGGAATCCGAATTTTGTCATCGCAGAGATGATTCGGGTTGCCCAGGAGACATAGTCTCTTTGCAGGGAAAATATGCGGAGTCGCCAAAGCTTTCGAGTGTGGACGCAGTCAGCACACACTTATGTATAAGAAACAATCATAGGGTGCACTGCCAGCGCTCCCTATGGGAGTAGTCCCGAGTGTCTGTTTGAGTTGTAGACTCGAGCAGAGGCTTATAGTCGCCGGTTGCATAGACAAAATGATTCGGAACTACTTCAGATGAACTTGCAAATGCAATCAATGCTAGCGCTTTTTCGAATGCGCAACTAGCGCTCCCTATGGGAGTATCCCCCGAGTCCTTAGTCGAATCGTGGGTTCGAGTGAGGATTCAGAGCGTGCCACTCGAAGATCTTGTATATGTGCGTACAACACTCTAGTTTGGAGTCTTGTATCTTGTAGATGCAGTCGACAATCTTGCGAGGTGAAACCAATGATCTGGAAGTGCATCAATTCAGCGTGTCACGCATAAGGAGCTTGAATTGATGATGTAGTCAAAGTCATGCGGCGATTAGCTGGGTGAGTCGATGATGCGGATGGATTAACCGCAGTCACTTCTGTTGGGTGCGCGGCCAACGTCATGTGTGTGTAGCATCAAATGATGCAACCATTCGAGGAGGGACTCGACTCGGGTCTTGAGTGTATGTTATAGCCAGCTATTTTTTTGACTCCTGTTGGAGGACCTGATAGAATTGCTCGACGCAGTCGACGTCCTTGTAAGTTGCATAAAACATTAAGAAATGTGAAGTACTTGTATCTTGTAAAAGATATTTGTATGTCCGTTTGTAAAGTAAAATTCTGGTACCAATCAAGTCGACACTTTTGCACTGCATGCTAGGCCTTTTCGTTAGCCTGATTACCGTTAGTCTCAATACCTTGCCAAGGCACTCGGAGTTCAAGGATTCGACGATCAGGCAGAATCAGCTATTCAGGCTATCGCGTATGAGGTGCTCGAGTGCGTGGAGTCGACGACACATTAGGTTACTCGAAGAGGGCGCAGTCTCCGAGTGTATCGAGTGCGATTAAAGTAAATAGTTAAAAAGAATCAACTCTAAGTAGAGGGTAACTTAGCTTTATTGGCAGTCGCCATGGACGAGGCGATGCAATCGCCGACTTAGTTGAGGCGGTAGGGGGTCACGTGAACGATTCAAAGACACAACAGGTCGGCGGAGTCGAAGACCGTAGTGAGTCACCGTAGCCGAAGGCGGAAACGGCCTCACGACTTGAGTCGGCGGATCCCCCGAGTGTAGATTTGATGTGGTCGATGTAGTTGAGGCGGTGTTCGAGAGCCGATGCATTGGACCGGAGTCGATGCGGCCGCAGATCGCTGAAGCTGATGGCGGCAACAATTTGCTGCAACCGAAGATCGTAGTTGGTCGTCGTAGACGAATTCGGCAGCGGTTGCTGTCGCGGAAGCCGATTCGACCAACGAGTCACGTGAGTCGCAGATTGTTTTGGCTTGCGGTCGTGGAAGCCGAGGGAGCCCCTGAGTCGCTAAATCTGAAGATCGCAACGGGTTAGTGGATCCGAAGACCGCATTGGGTCGGTGGATCCGAAAACTTCAGTGGATCGCTGGAGCCGAAGGAGCCCCCGAGTGTAGCGTCGAGGTGGTTGATGTAGTCGAGACGGCGTTCGTGAGCCGATGCGGCGGACAGGAGTCAACGCGGTAGCGGGTCGCCGAAGCCGATGGCGGTAGCGTGTTGTCGAGGTCGGAGCTGATGCATTGGACATGTCGACATATCCCTCGAGTGTAGTTGAGGGTCGCACGGAGTTGTCGTAGCGGCAGGTTGCCGGCGGACAGGATCGATGTGGCGACGAGTCGCGGCTGGGTGTGGTCGAGTTGTCGAGTTGTCGAGGTCGTATTGAAGTCGAGCAGCTCAAGTACCTAGTAATCACCGGCCGACATGCTTATTATATGAGTAACCTGCCATGGAACATAGTAGTTGATTCCAGTGCAGCTTTACTTTTGCAGTTCGGACAGATTCGTCGTGTCCAAGTCTCAATCAACTGAGTTTTGCAACCTGGTGACGTACTCCAATATTAGTATGACTCGGTCCCGTAAGTTGCTGGGTTGCTGAGAAGCTCCTGTGCGGCTGCCGAAAGACGTGGCTTCCGTCCTCACGATGAACGTGATCTTGCACAAAGCGACGTGGAAGACGGCGCCACCACCTCATATGCGGATAGTTAAATCACGAAATTTACGACAGTGTTGGTGAATAAAGCGACGTGACCCCATCGTTGATGGAGTCGAAGGCCGGGTACGTGTCCGGCGAGTGGTGGTGAAGTCGAAGTATATTTCGAGTTGTCCATGTAGCCCGGCGACTCGTCGATGCGGTATACTACCGATTTGCATAAATATTTTAGTCCCTTCATCTTGAAAATTGTATTTTCCGGTGTACAAGCCCCACTATAGATAGCGCCTTGGTTGTTGTCATTTTATTTTATTTTTCATTTGCATCTTCACCTAATGTGGCCATCGATTGAAGCATGCATTGCACAGTGGTCTTTTCATCGTGACTGATTCACTTGGTTTGATTGTACCATTTGTTGGCTGCCGACAATAAGCTATCCTTGAGACTTGAGCCATGGGATGTAAACGGACGATCATTATTTCTTTGCTTGGGGCCTGCTGCCTGTGTCGCTTGGTCTCATACTCCACAATATATTGATGTTCTTTCCTTGCAGCTGATGCGATCCGGCTAACAATCCCTCCACGACACGTGCATCTGACCCCAATACGGGTTGGTGCCATATGATGCTACGCCACCGGAACACGGGAGAAGCACCCTGTCGCGACTGCACTTCGACGTGTCTTTGTTCTCCGATGGGTACGACTGGCGCTTTCACGGTGCAGGCTGAAGGCAGTGTTGGCGGATGGATCTAGGCATCTGAATCACCTAGTTTCCGCTGTAGTAGATGTTGAGGAAAGCGCGCGTGCCAAAGGTGATGAATCGACCGGAGTGGATCTGACAGTTGTTGACAATGATGGAGCCGAATTAGATCTAGCCTCAAATAAAGATGAATCGTAGATCGCTGGTGATGGGGCCGTCGAGATCACAACATCAGCCTGCCCAGTCCCCACGGAAAGCGCCAATTGACGAGGGTTTAACTCATCAATGCCCATTGTTATGGACTTGGGTTTGGGAGAAGGAGGGAGCCTTGGAAGTCTCGATCGGCTAGCAAACAAGCACACAGGGACACAAGGTTTACCCAGGTTCACGCCTCGTAGAGGTCCCTACTCGTTCTTGTCTGCTCTTGATTGATCATGATCCGAAGGATTACAATGTTGGCGGTGGATGCGCATATTGGATCTGGCATATGTGTATGCTACGGGTGTTGTCTAGATCTATTGTCTATTGTGGCGATCTATTGTAGGAGTCGCGATGAGGGAGATCGTAGATCTATCTATTGGGGGAGTCGTGATTGAGAGATTGCCTTCTCGTTGGACCCTCCTAGCCTTTATATATGGGGAGGCTAGGTCTCAGGTATCAATACGAGTTGGTTACAAGTTGTATTCAAACAATAGTCTTGAGGTTTCCTTGTCTTGTGAGTTTGGGAGTCCGTGTCCATATGGGCTTCATATCAGTCGAACCGTCATGGGCATGATGGACCTGTGCAGGTCGTTGAGTGTGCCTTCCATCGAGCCGCACTAGATAGGCAGTAGTCGAGTGCCTATTGGGCATACCCATGTCAGTAGCCCCCGAGTGTCCATGTGAATCATAAATTTGGTTGGAGACTTAGAAGTCCTGAGTCTTGCATTTGGTTGTCGAAGTCGACAGTTGTGTCGAGTGCGAAGCACTTCCCCCGGAAGTTCATCGGGCCAGTCGAATTTGTATTAGTTCATAGGGATGATGCTAAACGTGCCTGGTGCGCTCGACGGATTAGGACCAGTTAATTGCTCTAGGGCAAAAACAACGCTACGTACTCAAACTCGAGTCCCCAGACTCAAATTCGGAAATTGCTGGCGTAATTTGACTCAGGTCGCGGAGGTCTTATAGAGTCGAATTCCAGTGTATAAGTGTGAGCACTCGACGCATCCATCAAGGCATGTTCATCGTACCTGCAGGCACGGATATATTTCTGGTAGTGCGCAGCAGATGCGTTGCTAGGCCTTATTCAGGTCTTATCTTCACACTATAAGCGCGGAATCTGAATTTTTTCATCGCAGAGGTGATTTGGGTTGCCCAGGAGATGTAGTCTCTTTGCAGGGAAAATATGCGGAGTCGCCAAAGCTTTCGAGTGTGGACACAGTCAATACACAGTTATGTATAAGAAAAAATCATAGGGTGCAATGCCAGCGCTCCCTATGGGAGTAGCCTCGAGTGTCTGTTCGAGTTGTAGACTCGAGCAGAGACTTATAGTCGTCGGTTCCATAGACAGAATGATTCGGAAGTACTTCAGATGATCTTGCGAATGCTATCAATGCTGGCGCTTTTTCGAATGTGCGACTAGCCCTCCTTATGGGAGTAGCCCCCGAGTCCTTAGTCAAATCGTGGATTCGAGTGAGGATTCAGAGCGTGCCACTCGAAGATCTTGTATATGTGCGTACAACACTCTAGTTTGGAGTCTTGTATCTTGTAGACGCAGTCGACAATCTTGCGAGGTGAAACCAATGATCCGGAAGTGCATCGAGTCAGCGTGTCACGCATAAGGAGCTTGAATCGATGATGTAGTCAAAGTCATGCGGCGATTAGCTCGGTGAGTCGATGATGCGGATGGATTCAACGCAGTCACTTCTGTTGGGTGCGCGGCCAACGTCATGTGTGTGTAGCATCAAGCGATGCAACCATTCGAGGAGGGACTCGACTCGGGTCTTGAGTGTATGTCATAGCCAGTTGTTTTTTCGACTCCTGTTGGAGGACCCGATAGAATAGCTCGACACAGTCGATGTCCTTATAAGCTGCATAAAATATTAAGAAATGTGAAGTACTTGTATCTTGTAAAGGATATTTGTATGTCGGTTGTAAAGTAAAATTCTGGTACCAATCGAGTCGACACTTTTGCACTGCATGTTAGGCCTTTTCGTTAGCCTGATTACCATTAGTCTCAGTTCCTTGCCGAGGCACTCGGAGTTCAAGGATTTGACGATCAGGTAGAATCAGCTACTCGGGTTGTCGTGTATGAGGTGCTCAAGTGCGTGGAGTCGACGAAACATTAGGTTACTCGAAGAGGGCGCAGTCCCCGAGTGTATCGAGTGCACTTAAAGTAAATAGTTAAAAAGAATCAACTCTAAGTAGAGGGTAACTTAGCTTTATTGGTAGTCGCCATGGACGAAGTCGATGCAATCGCGGACTTAGTTGACGCGGCAAGGGGTCACGTGAACGATTCGAAGACACATCAGGTCGGCGGAGTCGAAGACCGTAGTGAGTCAACGTAACCGAAGGCGGAAACGGCCTCATGGTTGAGTCGGCGGAGCCCCTGAGTGTAGATTCGATGTGGTCGATGTAGTGGAGGCGGCGTTCGAGAGCCGATGCATTGGACCGAAATCGATGCGGCCGCAGATCGCCGAAGCCGATGGCGGCAGCAATTTCCTGCAACCGAAGATCGTAGCTGGTCATTATAGACGATGTCGGCAGCGGTTGCTGTCGCGGAAGCTGATTCGACCAGCGAGTCGCGTGAGTCGAAGATTGTTGCGGCTTGCAGTCGTGGCAGCCGAGGGAGCCCCCGAGTCGCTAAATCCGAAGATCTCAACGGGTCGGCCGATCCGAAGACCGCATTGGGTTGGTGGATCCGAAAACTGCAGTTGATCGCTGGAGCCGAAGGAGCGCCCGAGTGTAGCGTCGAGGTGGTTGATGTAGTCGAGACGGCGTTCGTGAGCTGATGAGGCGGACAGGAGTCAACGCGGCAGCGGGTCGCCGAAGCCAATGGCGGTAGCGTGTTGTCGAGGTTGGAGCTGATGTATTGGACGTGTCGACGTAGCCCTCGAGTGTAGTTGAGGGTCGCACGGAGTCGTAGCGGCAGGTCGCCGGCGGACAGGATCGATGTGGCGACGAGTGGCGGCTGGGCGTGGTCGAGTTGTCGAGTTGTCGAGGTCGACGGAGTTGGGGTAGTTTACCCAGCAGCTATGAAGTGGTCCATGGTGAAGCGAAGTATATTGTCATGGAAATATTGAAGTCGAGCAGCTCAAGTACCTAGTAATCACCGGCCGACACGCTTATTATATGAGTAACCTGCCATGCAACGTAGTAGTTGATTCCAGTGCAGCTTTCCTTTTGCAGTTCGGACAGGTTCGTCGTGTCCAAGTCTCAATCAACTGAGTGTTTAAAAAACACAAGCAGCCTGGTGACGTACTCCAATATTAGTATGACTCGGTGCCGTAAGTTGCTGGGTTGCTGAGAAGCTCCTGTGCGGCTGCCAAAGACGTGGCTTCTGTCCTCACGATGAACGTGATCTTGCACAAAGCGACGTGGAAGACGGTGCCAGCACCTCATCTGCGGATAGTTGAATCACGAAATTTACTACAGTGTTGGTGAATAAAGCGACGTGACCCCATCGTTGATGGAGTCTAAGGCCGGGTACGTGTCCGGCGAGTGGTGGTGAAATCGAAGTATATTTCGAGTTGTCCATGTAGCCCGGCGACTCATCGATGCGGTATACTGCCGATTTGCATAAATATTTTAGTCCCTTCATCTTGAAAATTGTATTTTCTGGTGTACAAGCCCCACTGTAGATAGCGCATTGGTCGTTGTCGTTTTATTTTATTTTTCATTTGCATCTTCACCTAATGTGGCCATCGATTGAAGCATGCATTGCACAGTGGTCTTTTCATCGTGACTGATTCACTTGGTTTGATTGTACCATTTGTTGGCTGCCGACAATAAGCTATCCTTGAGACTTGAGCCATGTGATGTAAACGGACGATCATTATTTCTTTGCTTGGGGCCTGCTGCCTGTGTCGCTTGGTCTCATACTCCACAATATATTGATGTTCTTTCCTTGCAGCTGATGCGATCCGGCTAACAATCCCTCCACGACACGTGCATCTGACCCCAATACGGGTTGGTGCCATATGATGCTACGCCACCGGAACACGGGAGAAGCACCCTGTCGCGACTGCACTTCGACGTGTCTTTGTTCTCCGATGGGTACGACTGGCGCTTTCACGGTGCAGGCTGAAGGCAGTGTTGGCGGATGGATCTAGGCATCCGAATCACCTAGTTTCCGCTGTAGTAGATGTTGAGGAAAGCGCGCGTGCCAAAGGTGATGAATCGACCGGAGTGGATCTGACAGTTGTTGACAATGATGGAGCCGAATTAGATCTAGCCTCCAATAAAGATGAATCGTAGATCGCTGGTGATGGGGCCGTCGAGATCACAACATCAGCCTGCCCAGTCCCCACGGAAAGCGCCAATTGACGAGGGTTTAACTCATCAATGCCCATTGTTATGGACTTGGGTTTGGGAGAAGGAGGGAGCCTTGGAAGTCTCGATCGGCTAGCAAACAAGCACACAGGGACACAAGGTTTACCCAGGTTCACGCCTCGTAGAGGTCCCTACTCGTTCTTGTCTGCTCTTGATTGATCATGATCCGAAGGATTACAATGTTGGCGGTGGATGCGCATATTGGATCTGGCATATGTGTATGCTACGGGTGTTGTCTAGATCTATTGTCTATTGTGGCGATCTATTGTAGGAGTCGCGATGAGGGAGATCGTAGATCTATCTATTGGGGGAGTCGCGATTGAGAGATTGCCTTCTCGTTGGACCCTCCTAGCCTTTATCCATCGGAAATAGCTCATAAAAACAGTCATAAGACACGAAAATGACGAGTTTTACGGTCATTGTAAATTGCCCTGAAACCCCAAATTTGTGGGTAATACCTCAAGAAAATAGCCATAAAATACGAAAATGATGAGTTTTTGGTCATATTGCAGAAACATTTATCAAGACTTACGATCGTTGCAAATCGCCCTGGATCCCCAAAACTATGGGCAATAGCTCATGAAAACAGCGATAAAGCGTGAAAACGACGAGTTTATGGTCATATCTCTCAGACATGTATCGGGTCTGACGGGCCATGCAAATCGCCTTGGAATCGCAAAATTGCACACAATTGCTCCTGAAAACGGCCATAAAACATGAAAACAACGAGTTTTTGGTCATATATCTCAAACATGTATTGGGTCTTACTATTGTTATAAATTTCCATAGAACCCCAAAATTGTGGGCAATAGCTCATGAAAACAACCATAAAACACGAAAACTACGAGTTTTTGGTCCTATATCACAAACATTTATCGTTTCTCACGGTCGTTGTAAATCGCCCTGTAACCCCGAATTTCTGGGCAATAGCTCATGAAAAGGGACATAAAAACCCGAAAACGACGAGTTTTTGGTCATATCTCTCAAACTTTTATTAGGTCTCGATGTCAATGTAAATCTCCCTGAACCATAAACCGTAATCCCTAAAACGATTGTAAAACATGATACATGTTAGAGAGATACACTACTAGAGAAAAGCTTATAGCAGCACCCCTTACCGCCGGCAAAGGGGGAACGTGCTCGCCGGCGGTAAGGGCTTCTAGACCTGCGTACTGTTACCACCAGCGACACACACTGGTCACGCAGGTGATACCACAAGTACCGCCGGCGAATAGATCCCGTGCACGCCAGGGATAGGGTGGGCCATGTGCCCCAGCTGTGCCGCCACGTACCACCGGCGAATTCGATAACGCACACCGGTGGGCCGTGTTCCCCCCGATGGGCCGCCATGTACCGCTGGAGAAACGACCCGCATGCGCTAGGGGTAAGTGGGCCGAGAGACCACCTGTAGGAGTGTCTCTCAACATATCCCCCCAACGAAAATTTGATCCCCAAATCTTGCAATCCTTAGCCGCGGCCCTTGCTCCGCCGTCATCGTCCGGCGTCCGACCCCCCTCGCCGTCGCCGTCCAGTCTCCGCCGAAGGGAAGAAGGAAGAGGCCAGTCCAGGGCTCGTCCGCGCCGCCACCTCGTCGATGGCCACCTCCCCCATCCGCGCCGCCACCTCGTCGACGACGTCCTCCCCTTCCGCACTGCCACCTCGTCGATGACCACCTCCCCAATCCGTGCCGCCACCTTGTTGACTACCTCCTCCCCCATCTGCACCGCCACCTTGTCGACAACCACCTCCCCCATCCGCGCCGCCACCTCGTCGACGACCACCTCCCCCATCTGCGCAGCCACCTCATCGACGACCACCTCCCGTCCACGCCGCCACCTCGTCGACGACCACCTCCCCCATCCGCAGGTACACGTCACCGAGTTCCCTATGCTAATATGTACATTGTTTAGAGTAGAATGCTAATATGTACACTTTTTAGAATAGAATGCTAATGCGTGCTAGTAGCGGTTTCTGTTCTTTTAACACCATATTGCTAATATGTACACTGTTTAGAGTATAATGCTAAGATGAAATGCGTGCAAGTATGTTACTAAAATGTAGTATTACTACATCATATTGCTAATATGTACACCATATTGCTAATATGTACACTGTTCTTTTAACACCATATTGCTAAGATGAAATGCGCGCAAGTATGTTACTCTACTATTACTACATCATATTGCTAGAATCACGAATTTCGAGTAGCATGTACACTCTTTTTGCTAATATGTTTGCTTGTCTCTGTTTAAGTAGTATGTCGCAGTGGGAGCCGAAGTAACGTGGTGTGTATAAGAAGCCGACGAGGATCCCCACTTGGGAGGCTGGGATCACCATCGATGGGATTAGGCGCCACCTTGGGACATGGTAGTCCCCTGAGGAGGCGGCACGTGCCTATGACTGCATGGCAGTCCAACAGAGAGGGGCTAGGATGACCCTCAACTTCCCCGAGGATCGAGCTAGGGCCATTCAGAATAGGCCCGTGGGTATGAGAGTCGCCACGAGGGTGGAGGAGCAGGAGCACCGACTGGTCGAGAGACAGCTTGTTGACCCCTTGGTCCAGACACTCCACGTGGATCCTATGGTGATGGCGCAATAGTATGAGGTCTTGGCGACCATTATGCGCCAGCAGCCTGTCCAGGAGGCGGGTCCCTCTACGTCTGATGGCGTGGGTTCCTCCACCGCGCGCCCTTAGGGCCCGTACTACGGGTTCAGCCCCGACGACTTCACCATCACACCCACGTCGTCTGTTGACCTAGGTTCCTTAGGTTTGTCATCCGACGACGACGACGATGCTTAATCTAGCTATACTCTGTCATATATTACTTTAAGACTTATCCTGCTAGAATTTGTCATATATCTTACTTATCCTGCTAGACGTAGATCAGCTACTTGTCATATATATTACTTATCCAGCTAGACTTTGTCATATACATTACTTATCCTGCTACTTAATTACTTTATAACTATGTTTACTATGCGTCTTCTTTCTAGATAAATATATAGAATGGATGAAGGGTGAAACAACTATGCACAACCATTGGGCAAGTGCATGTATAAGAAGTTCCCCATAGTTCTCCCTACCGGGTTTGAGGCTAGGACGGTATGTGCTGTGTGAGATACACAGTATCATGGATGTATATATATAATTGAAAATAAACCATGGACTTTGTTGTATTATTATTGTTTTACTCAGTCAATCCCTTGCGCTTAGCGACAAGACTTCATGGTCTATTTCCATAGAAACATGATGGACGATGTCGTGTTTGAGGTCACTTTGATGTCAGAGTCTGATCTCGATAGGAGTTATGTGGTTAAAGTGACCAACATAGCGATAAAGACATCTTTCACCATACCGCTCCCTATGAACTTTGGTGTTAGGATGGTATGTTCTCTGAAAATCATGTGGAGAATGTAAATATATATATGTTCAATGAAAATAACGACTAATTGTTCAGTCCTATGTGTTTGTGTAATATTTGCTAGTTGGAGTCCAAGTTTGAACCATATGGTCACTTTCTACACTTGTGTGAACTATTTGAATGTTATTGATGCATGGTTTGAACATTTGTGTGTTCCATGTATCTATCGTGTGTATTCTGTCATTATCCTGTGTATTTTGTGTAATTTTACAGTGTATTCTGTGTAATTTCGATCTGTTTTTTTACTCCTGGTAATATTACCACCGGCGAATTCCTAAGGCGCCAGCGATGAGGACTTACCCCCGGCGTATATAGCTGCTCGCCGGAGGTAGAGGCATATTACCACCAACGAATTATGAAGGCGCAGGCGATGCGGACTTACCGCCGGCGAGGTGGTTGCCTGCGAGCACCAATGCATCGGCGATGACCCTTTTGTGGTCGCCGGTGATAGGGTTTTCTCTACTAGTTATATGACCCTAAACCCTAAACCCAAACCCTAAACCCTAAAGCCTAAATCCCTAAACCCTAAACCAAAACCAAAACCTAAACCCTAAACCCTAAAACCCCAAACCACAAAACCCCAAAATTTTGGGCAGTAGCACATAAATACAGCCATAAAACACGAAATCGATGAGTTTTTCTCATACTATAAAACATGTATCGGGTGTTACGGTCATTGTAAATCGCCCTAGAACCCCAAAATCATGGGCAATTGCTCGTAAAAACGGCCATAAAACACGAAAATGACGAGTTTTTGGTCATAACTCTTAAGCATGTATCAGGTTATACGGTCATTGTAAATTGCCCTAAAACCCCAAAGTTGTGGGCAATACCTAATGAAAACAGCCATAAAATACGAAAGCAATGAGTTTTTGGTCATATCGCAGAAACATTTATCGAGATTTACAGTCGTTGCAAATCGCCCTGGATCCCCAAAACTATGCGCAATAGCTCATGAAAACGGCCATAAAGCGTGAAAACGATGAGTTTTTGATGATATCTCTCAAACATGTATCGGGTTTAACGGGCCATGCAAATCTCTTTGGAACCACAAAATTGTGCACAATTGCTCCTAAAAACGGCCATAAAACATGAAAACGATGAGTTTCTGGTCATATATCTCAAAAATGTATTGGGTCTTACTATTGCTGTAAATTGCCATAGAACCCCAAAACTTTAGCAATAGCTCATGAAAACGACCATAAAACGCGAAAACTACGAGTTTTTGGTCCTTTATCTCTAACATATATTGGTTTCTCACGGTCGTTGTAATCGCCCTGGAACCCCAAATTTCTGGGGCAATAGCTCATGAAAATGGCCATAAAACCCAAAAACGACGAGTTTTTTGTCATATCTCTCAAACTTTTATCAGGTCTCACTATCATTGTAAATTGCCCTGAACCCTAAACCGTAATCCCTAAAATGGTCATAAAACATGATACATGTTAGAGAGATATGACCCTAAACCAAAAACCCAAACCCTAAAGCCTAAAGCCTAAACCCCTAAACCTTAAACCAAAACCCAAACCCTAAACCTAAAAACTCTAAACCATAAAACCCCAAAATTTTGGGCAGTACAATATTAGAAAATGGTCCTTTGGTTCGGGCCACTAGTCCTGGCCGTGGCTGGGGCCGGGACTAATGGTCCGAACTAGACGGCCCGAGGACGCAGATGTCCTCTGTCCCAGCCCGTAAGGGACCATTAGTACCAGTTTGAGACAAACTGGGACTAATGGGTCTGGGCACGCCCGCGTGGTCCTGGCAGAACTATTAGTCCCGGTTTGTGTCTCAAACCGGGACTAATAATCTGGCGTATATATACTGCACCCAACCCTCCACTATGTCCTATTTTTTTCCTATGTGAGGTGGGTATAACTTTGTGCTAATTTTTTTCTTCATATGCACTAGAGTTGTTCGGTGAAATGCATGTTAGTACGATGCCACTTGAGTTCACACAAGACAAAACATGATATGAGGTGCAAGAGCCACACTTAAGTTTTCTCATCTTTGTTTCCAGGTGTCCTAAAATGTTAGCAAGTATTTTCTCGTTTAGACTGCATGGTAGTAATTTTATCATCGTGATTGTGTTTGATATATATGGTTGTATGATGCAGATGAGTCATCCATGGATGTACGATGACTGACGCTCTGACGCTTACAGAGAAGGCGTGCATTCTTTTCGTCTTGTGGCCGAGGCGAACAAGCGGCGGGATGGTTTTATGTGTTGTCCATGTGTTGAATGTCGGAATGAGCAGGCTCACACTTGCTCAGGAGTCATTCCGAGCCACCTTCTTTGGTCTGGCTTCATGTCCGGCTATAATGTTTGGACCAAGCACGGAGAAAGAGGTGTTATTATGGAGGACACCGATGAAGAAGAGAACGATGATGACAACTGCCGATCTATGTTTCCTGACTGTGATACCACAATGGAAGATAATGAAGAAGAATGGGAAAAAAGATGAGCCTATTGATGATCTTGGTAGGGTCATTTCTGATCCAAAGCGAGACTGTGACACAGAAAAGGAGAGGTTGCAGTTTGAGAAGATGTTACAGGACCACAACAATTTGTTGTACCCAACTTGTGAAGATGGCCAGAAGAAGCTGGGTAGCACACTAGAATTGCAGAAGTGGAAGGCAGAGACCGGTGTGACTGACTTGGGATTTGAAAAGTTGTTGGTAATTATGAAGAAGCTACTTCCAAGAAATAATGAATTTCCCTCCAGTATGTACGAAGCAAAGAAGGTTGTCTGCCCTCTAGGATTAGACGTGTAGAAGATAAATGCATGCCCTCATGACTGCATCTCCTATCGCGGTGAGAAGTACGAGAATATGGATAAATGCCCGGTCTGCACTGCATTGCGTTATAAGATCAGAAAATATGACCCTGGCGATGTTGAGGGCGAGCCACCCAGGAAGAGGGTTCCTGCCAAGGTGATGAGGTATGCTCCTATAATACCACGATTGAAACATCTGTTCAGAAACAAAGAGCATGCAAAGTTGTTGCGATGGCACATGGAAGACCGTAAGAAAGACGGGAAGTTGAGGCACCCTGTTGATGGTCGACAGTGGAGAAAAATTGAGAGGGACTTCCTGGACTTAGCTGGTGATGCAAGGAACTTATGGTTTGGTCTAAGTACCGATGGCATGAATCCTTTTGGGGAGCAGAACTGTAGTCATAGCACTTGGCCCGTGACTCTATGTATCTACAACCTTCCTCCTTGGTTGTGCATGAAGAGGAAGTTCATTATGATGCCAGTGCTCATCCAAGGCCCGAAGGAACCCGACAACGACATTGATGTGTAACTAAGGCCATTAGTTGATGAACTTTTATAGTTGTGGGACAAACTAGGTGTACGTGTGTGGGATGAGAATAAACAGTAGGAATTTGACCTACAAGCGTTGCTGTTCGTAACCATCAATGATTGGCCTTCTCTTAGTAACATTTCAGGACAGACGAACAAAGAATACAATGCATGCACGCACTGTTTAGATGAGACTAAAAGTATATATCTGGATAAATGTAGGAAGAGTGTGTACCCGTACAATCGTTGTTTTCTTCTGCCAAGTCATCAATTAAGGAAGAAAAGCAATCAATCCAATGGCAAGGGAGAAGACTGGATGAAGCATGTCCCCCGTACTGGTGCTGATGTATTTGGTATGGTCAAGGATTTGGATGTAATCTTTGGAAAGGGTCCTAGAGGACAACCTGTTCTGAAAGATGTGGATGGACATGCACCCATGTGGAAGAAGAAATCTATATTTTGGGAGCTACCCTATTGGAAAGTGCACGAGGTCCACTCTGCAATCGACGTGATGCACCTGACAAAGAATCTTGGAGTGAATATTCAAGGCTTCCTGGGCTTGTATGAGAAGTCAAAAGATACCCAGGCAACACGGGAGGACCAGCAAAATCATAAAGGACGAGACGGCAAGCATCCAGGGCAGTTTCAAGGGATTGCCAGCTACGCTCTTACCAAAGAAGAGAAGGAAATCTTTTTTGAAGTCCTTTTCAGTATTGATACATTGCAAATGTATCTATAATTTTTGATGCTCCATGCTTGGTTTTATCCACTTTCTTGTGTTTTGTCCACACTTTGGAGTAATTTTCATATGATTTCTTGGACTAACCTATTAACAAGAGCCACAGTGCTAGCTGCCTGTTTTCTGCTGTTTTGGTTCCAGGAAAGTCAGAAAATGAATATTCTCGGAATTGGACGGGACAAAAGCCAAAGTGCTTATTTTTCTAGAAGACTCACGGAGCCAGAATACGAGACGGAGGAGGGCTAGGGCCTGGCCACACCACCCCCAGGCGCGGGCTGGGCTTGGCCGCGCCAGGGCATGGTGTGGTGGCCCCAAGCACCCCCTCGGTCCCCCTCTTCGCCTATAAGAAGCCTTCTGACCTAAAAACCTAAGGGGGTTCAACGTTTTTCCACGAAAAGTTCCGCTGCAACGCCGCCACCGAAGGGGAGATTCAAGGGACAGAAAGTCTCTGTTCCGGCACCCTGCCGGGACGGGGAAGTGCCCCCGGAGCCATCTCCATCGATCTCCACCATCATCTCCATCGACCATCCATGTTTTCCCCATCTATGAGTGAGTAATCCCCCGCTGTAGGGTATGGGGATGGTAGGGATTGGATGAGATCATTCATGTAATGGCATCAGATTGGTAGGGCATGGTGCCTAGTATCTTTTATTAGTGCTTTATGACTTTGTTGCAACTTGTTGTGCTTAATGCTTGTCACTAGGGCCCGAGTGCCATGATTTTAGATCTGAACATGTTATTGATTCATTATGATAGTATTGTTCTTGGTCTTATCTACAAGTTGTATACACACATTGTTGTCCGGAACCTATGGCCCCGAAGTGATAGAAATCGGGATAACCGGAAGGGAAAGGCTTTGATGTGAGGATCACATGTGTTCACGGAGTGTTAATGCTTTGCTCCGGTGCTCTATTAAAAGGAGCACCTTAATTGCCAGTAGTTCCCTAGAGGCCCCGCTGCAAACGGGCTGGCAGGAGAAAAGATGTTGTGCAAGTTCTCATTGCGAGCACGTATGACTATATATGGAACACATGCCTAGGATTTTCTAGTACTTGGGTGCTTTATCTTATTTATCTGCAATTGCCCTATGTTCTGATTGCTATGTGAATTGTCTTGTCCATGCAACACCCGTCCATCCATCCCTATGCCTACCGCACTCGAATCCCACTATTTACTGCTTTCGTTACTACTGTCCTTGCTTTACTACTACTGTTGCTACTGATAAACTGCTGTGAGCAAGATTGTTTCCAAGTGCAGCTGAATTGACAACTCAGTTGTTAAGGCTGATAAATATTCTTTGGCTCCCCTTGTGTCGAATCAATAAATTGGGTTTCACTTCCCTCGAAAATACTGCGATACACCCCCTATACTTGTGGGTCACCAAGACTATTTTCTGGCGCCGTTGCTGGGGAGCATAGCTTTATTTATCAAGTCCACTTGGATTCACTATTGTTCAAGCTAATTTTATCTTTCTCCTTGTTTGCTTGTTTCTTTATCATAAATACAAAAAAATTAGTTCCTACTCTAGACTGAATCTTATTGGCAAGGTGGGTTCACGGAAGATCAAAAGGATTATTATAAGGAACACCACTTGTCACAAAAAGGGAAACACTTATGGGAACAAATTGATAGATTGTATACCATTGCTAGAAATGTGTGCTCTACTAATAATGTTACTTATTGCTATGATGAATCTCGTTGCAGAAAGAGGTATAAACACCTCTCTTTTCAATGTGAGTATAATGATAATGATACCATATCTTCCTATGCTAAAGGAATTTATGACTTTTATGATGCGTAACAAATTGAAGAATTTATTGCTTGGAAGGGTGCTTTTGAACTTGCTAATTTGCTTGAAAATATTGATGATTCACCTTATAAGTATGAGGTGTATGGTATACTTAAATTTTTCTTTGATAATTACAAGGATGAAAATGGCTATATTCTTGAATATTTTAATAAATGCTTTCCACAAATGGAAGAGACTAATGCCTTGCAGGATCCTATGGAAGAAGAAATTGATGAACCTGAAATCTCATTAGATGAAAAAGAGGAGGAGAGTGATGAACAAAAGGAGGAAGAATGGATTAGCTACCCATGCATACCTTCTAATGAGAGTAACTCTTTATCCCATACATTATTTGATTGCCCCCCTTGCTTACTAAAGGAGAGTGAATGTTATGTTCTGAGGTTTCTCTTGAAAATGTTTATAATAAAGCTCTAGTGCTTGTAGATCATGAAGAGCATGCTTTATGTGATAGTTATATTGTTGAGTTTCTTCATGAGGCTACGGAAAATTATTATGAGAGAGGAAAATATGGTTTTGGAAGTTTTCATGGTATTGAAACACCTCTCTATGTGCTGAAAGTTTTGGAGTTACTCTTGTTTTATCTTCCTATGCCTGTCACTTTATTATTTGCTTACACGATTCCTATGCATAGGAAGTGGGTTAGACTTAAATGTGTTTTGAATTTGCTTATTGATGCTCTCTTTTACTTCAACTCATATTCCTTATGAGATCATCCTCTCAAACTTTTATGCCTGAAGATGATAATATGTCTATTATTCTTGGGAGACCTTTTCTAAAATACTGCAGGAGCTGTTATTAATTATAATCAAGGGAAGGTGACCTTCAACGTTAATGACAAGGAACACATTGTCTATTTCCTCAAGAAGATTGAAAGGACTTATAGTTTGAATTCAATTGAACATGTTGAAGGCATTCAAGTTGGAGAAATATATTGTCCCATACCAAGAATTTTTTTTGAAACTATTATGATTGGGACCATTGCTATCAAGGTTGAGGTAACATAATCATTAGTGGAATACAATTTTTTGTCTCATATGAAATTGTTTTGGTAACAATACCTGATAAACCTTGTTAACAAAAGGATTTCATTGAACAAAACAATGTTTTCACCGTGATTATCTCCACTTACTTCTATTCTATCCATTTTAGTTTTTGCTTATGCCTAACTTAAAGACGTTAAAGAAAAGTACATATTAGGAGATAACCCAAAAGTTTTAAATGAGTCTTGTAAGTTATTACCTCAGTAATAACCGCTCCTTACCCTTTTTATTTGCTTTTTGTGCCAAGAGTAACCTTTAATGAGAGTGAAGTGATGATTGGGAAAGTTGCTGTCCCAAAACAGATTTCTGTCCTTCACCGTAAAAATTCGTGAGAGAGCTGTGTATGTCGAATTCACCTGTAATTGTTCCTGCTTCTGCCCGAGGTTGGTATCTAACTTTCGTTAGTTCAACACTTTTTGATTTGAGCAACAGAAGGACTTTGAAAAAATTCTTTTTTACCTGCTGGTCTGTTTTGACAGATTTCTGCCATTTTCTGCATTTGCTTCTTGTTGGTTCCTTCTTGAGTTATTTTGGGGAATTGAGATTTTTGAGGGAAGTGCTACAGTATCTAGTGTTCTAATGGAAGTTTATTTTGTGTTAGAACTGAACCTTAAGACTTATTTATCTTGAGTGCACTAATGTTGCTAATGAGATTGTGTGAAGTTTTGTATGAAGGAAATTTTTTAGGTGTATGGAAGGAATGAGTAATGAGATGAAGGATGGACTAAAGCTCAAGCTTGGGGATGCCACGCGTGTCACCCCAAGAAATATCCAAGAAGTACAAGTGTCAAAGCTTGGGGATGCCCAAGGCATCCCCTTCTTCATTAATAAAAATCTCAGGTTTTTTCCAACCACTTTATTTTTATTTTTTCATGCACAGTTGTGTTGTTCTTGGAGCGTCTTCTTTTTCGTTTTTCGTTTTGGTTTTCGTTTTCTTGGTTTGCTTAGTTTGCTGAATAAATTGGTTGGACCTCCTCTTTCGTGCATTGGTTTTCAAATAGTTTGGTTTGGATTGGAAAAGAGTAGGAAAGTTCATGCTTAAGTGTTAAAGAGAGCTTGTTTTTGACTGTGCCTATGCTTTGTCATGCCATGCTTGATATTGTTTTGGTTTTATGCTTAGTATTGTTTGGTGTAGCATCACTTGTTATAAACAATTGAGATTGCTTAATGTGCCTTGGATGAATCATGCGTAGTTTTAGCATATTAAAGCATAGTATAGTGGTATTCTCCTTTGATGCTTTATTTGGGTTGACTTGGCACATGCTCACACCATGTTATGACTATCCCAAGTCACCATAAGCCTTTATGATCCCTTAGTTTTCAACTTATAGTATCACTTTATGCTTTGATCAATGATTTTTTGTCGCTCTACATGATTATGGCCATTATTGCTCTCTCGTTTGTCGTTCCCTTACTATTGCTAGCCTTCCTTCCACTGAGTAGTTTACTCATGTTTCCAACTCCCTTAAACCAAATATTTCCAAAGTGTCCACCATACCTACCTATTAGCATCATTTTCTATTTCCGTGCATATTCAATATGCCTTGTTTCCTTCCGAATAAAATGTTTGCTTGTTTTGAGAAAGTTAGTTAGTAAAGCTCTCACGAACTTGATGGCACACTTTATTTTCTTGCACTTAATAAACCTGGACCATTGTGTCCTTCTTTGTTGCGTATATGCTTGCGCTTTATGAGTTGAAGTTAGCAGAACCATGTATCATGGGGACCGCTTTCAACACTTCATTAGTACTTTGTACCTAGTTCATATCATGTTCTTTTGCTTATGGATCCCGGCGGTGTGAAATAAAAGTGGAACTTGTAAGATCATGGAGTTTGTATGTATGTCAGAGAAACGCCTGGGCCGCTAGCCTAAGCCATGCCTAATCATGGTGGAAACTTGTAGCATAACCATAATGAGCATTCTATGAAGCATCCTCAATAAAAATCTATGCACATAATAAATAAAAAGATCGCCGAGATGCTCATTGTCTGCTTGCCTTGTATTTTTATTATGGGATAGCTCCCGTGTCATGTGCAAGGGGTACCCCATTGGCGGTTCTCTATGATACGTATATACTTACAATGACAAGAGCTTGCTTGTGACTGAAGTTGAGTAGCATGAGGATCGGTCTTCGTAAGTAAGTGGCATGAGACTTCGATTTATAAATTGTCAAGCATATCCTCTTAGTTGTGTCACTTTCACCTTAACCACATTAAACATGCTTATGATAGGGGCAATGACAGCTCAAAGCTAATGAATACCATACTTTTAGCATTTGGAAGCCTTTCAAACTATTCAAAACCTTTTCATTTCCTTGTTGAGTCTCCGCACATTCTATGAGCACTTTTTGAGAGCATAGTGGCCATTCTTAGTTCTATGTGCATTGTCCCAAGACTTGTTGATTGATGCATACCTTGATATTGCTTGTTTTAAACTATTTGTATCTAGTCACTCTTGTGAACTTTGAAGGTGTCCTATGCATTTATGTTTGCTACTCTTTGAGGGACAAGTACAATGCCACTATGCTATGTTTTATTTATGTGAAACAAACAAACGTCTTGCAAAGCATTGTTATTCATGAATGTTTTGTTTGTGCCTTTTCATGTTGCATCATAGTTTCTTTGTCTTATTGCTAGAACTTTGTCTTTCATGTTATGATTGAAGTACTATGATCTCAGCTTTGAATGTTTTACAAATACTTTGATCAAGTCTTTGATGGTGCATGTCACCTAAAAAATTATTCTTTCTTTTTATCACTTACCTACTCGAGGACGAGCAGGAGTTAAGCTTGGGGATGTTGATACATTGCAAATGTATCTATAATTTTTGATGCTCAATGCTTGGTTTTATCCACTTTCTTGTGTTTTGTTCCAACTTTGGAGTACTTTTCATATGATTTCTTAGACTAACCTATTAACAAGAGCCATAGTGCCAGCTGCATGTTTTCTGCTGTTTTTCGTTGCAGGATAGTCAGAAAATGAATATTCTCAGAATTGGACGGGACAAAAGACAAAGTGCCTATTTTGCCAGAAGACTCACGGAGCCAGAATACGAGACGGAGGAGGGCCACGGCCTGGCCACACCACCCCCAAGCGCGGGCTGGGCTTGGCCGCGCCAGGGCATGGTGTGGTGGCCCTAGGCACCCCCTCGGTCCCCGTCTTCGCCTATAAGAAGCCTTCTGACATAAAAACCTAAGGGGGTTCGACGTTTTTTGCCACGAAAAGTTCCGCTGCACCGCCGCCACCGAAGGGGAGATTCGGGGGACAGAAAGTCTCTGTTCCGGCACCCTGTCAGGATAGGGAAGTACCCCCGGAGCCATCTCCATCGATCTCCACCATCATCTCCATCGACCATCGATGTTTCCCCCATCTATGAGTGAGTAATCCCCCGCTGTAGGCTATGGGGATGGTAGGGATTGGATGAGATCATTCATGTAATGGCATCATATTGTTAGGGCATGGTGCCTAGTATCTTTTATTAGTGCTTTATGACTTTGTTGCAACTTGTTGTGCTTAATGCTTGTCACTAGGGCCCGAGTGCCATGATTTCAGATCTGAACATGTTATTGATTCATTATGATAGTATTGTTCTTGGTCTTATCTACAAGTTGTATACACACGTTGTTGTCCGGAACCTATGGCCCCGAAGTCACAGAAATCGGGATAACCAGAAGGGAAAGGCTTTGATGTGAGGATCACATGTGTTCACGGAGTGTTAATGCTTTGCTCCGATGCTCTATTAAAAGGAGCACCTTAATTGCCAGTAGTTCCCTAGAGGCCCCGCTGCAAACGGGCTGGCAGGACAAAAGATGTTGTGCAAGTTCTCATTGCGAGCACGTATGACTATATATGGAACACATGCCTAGGATTTTCTAGTACTTGGGTGCTTTATCTTATTTATCTGCAATTGCCCTATGTTTTGATTGCTATGTGAATTGTCTTGTCCATGCAACACCCGTCCATCCATCCCTATGCCTACCGCACTCGAATCCCACTATTTTCTGCTTTTGTTACTACTGTCCTTGCTTTACTACTAATGTTACTGTGCTATTCCTACTACAAAACTGTTGCTACTGATAAACTGCTGTGAGCAAGATTGTTTCCAGGTGCAGCTGAATTGACAACTCAGTTGTTAAGGCTGATAAATATTCTTTGGCTCCCCTTGTGTCGAATCAATAGATTGGGTTTCACTTCCCTCGAAAATACTACGATACACCCCCTATACTTGTGGGTCATCAAGTATCAAGGTCCCGTATGGCTTCTCGTCGAATATAAAGGGAATAGTAAATTTGAAAGAGAAATTGTTTCAAAACCTAGTCTCAGGACTGCCACGTAATTATGACGTAATTTCTTCCGGTTGCATTGAGGGGACTTCTACCAGAAAATGTTCGACTAGCCATTGTGAAGGTATGTGCATTCCACAATGTAATTTCTTAGAAGGTAATCGATCAAGAAAGTCTATCAGGGTTACAAATTGATGTGGTCCAATGTATGGTCAGCTTCGATTTGTTGTTCCCTCCATCCTTCTTCAATATTATGATGCACCTCCTAGTTCACATATTCGAAGAGATTAGAATTCTCGGTCCCGTGTTTCTATACAATATGTTCCCCTTCGAGAGGTTCATGGGAGTCTTAAAGAAATATGTTCATAACCGTTCTAGGCTAGAAGGAAGCATCTCCAAGGGCTATGGAACAGAGGAGGTCATTGAGTTTTGTGTTGACTTTCTTCCTGACCTTAAGCCGATTAGTGTTCCTAAATCTCGGTATGAGGGGAGGATGACTGGAAAAGGCACACTAGGAAGGAAATCAATGTTATGTAGGGACGGACATTCTTTCACTCAAGCACACTACATAGTTCTACACAATTCCACTATGGTGGCTCTGTATATCGAGAAACACAAGAATATTCTACGCTCCGAAAACCCGGGGAAGCCTGACTCCTTGATTAAAGGGGAACACTTGAAGAATTTCGGTAGTTGGTTGCAGACACATCTCATGAATAACACCACTATTAGAGATCAGTTGTACTCATTGGCCAGGTTACCATCTTCGACTATATGTACTTTCCAAGGGTACGAGATAAATGGGAATACATTTTGCACGATTGTCCAAGATAAAAAGTGCACCAACCAAAACAGTGGTGTCTACTTTGATGCAACAGATGACAATGGGCAGAAGGACACATATTATGGGTACATAGAGGAGATATGGGAACTTGACTATGGACCTACTTTTAAGGTCCCTTTGTTTTAGTGCAAATGGGTTAAGCTGACAGGAGGAGGGGTACATGTAGACCAAAAGTACGGCATGATAATAGTGGATCTCAACAATCTTGCGTACATGGATGAACCATTCGTCCTAGCCAACGATGTGGCTTAGGTTTTCTATGTGAAGTACATGTCTACCAAACAGAGAAAAAGGAAAGATAAGCAAAAGAATACAAAATATGATGAGCCAAAGCGCCACATATTTCTTTCAGGGAAAAGAAACATCATGGGAGTGGATGACAAGAGAGACATGTTAGAAGATTACAATAAGTTTCATGAAATTCCGCCATTCAAAGTGAAAACTGACCCAAGCATCCTATTAAATGATGAAGATTCTCCATGGCTACGGTGCAGAAGAAAACCACAACACTAGATGTTGGTGATGTGTAATAATGTATTAAACCTTTTATTTGAGACATAAATCTATGTAATGTATTAAACCTTTTATTTGAGATATAAAGGCCCCCTTTCATGTAATACATCTTGCTCAATCAAACTGGATGTCGACGACCGGGTTCTGAGCCGCGGGAGGTGGTCACCCAAAGAAAAGGAACCATCACAGGAGCATAGCGTGGGTGAGGTCCCGAAATATGCTGCTAGGTATTGGAAAACATGATCTCCAAAACATACATACAGCGGCGGACGTGCTCGTCCTCCTCCCTGACACGCCTCCGTACCACCTCCTCGGGGGTCGGCTCCCTCTGTACCGCTCCTGGACCATGCGACCGCCACCAAAGAAGCTCCGGGTCGATGATAGGACCCGGATTCCTCACCAGACTACATGTCCCGGAAGGTAGGACCTCCTAGTGCAAGCCCAGAGGAGCCTAGTCTCGGACATGCCCGATGGAGCCCAATACTCCACCGTCGTTGCCGCCGAGTTGTGGACGAACACGCGGGGGCATCCTAAAGTAGGCAGCAGGAAATGTGTGGATGTGTGGCAGGGAATGTGTGGATTTGTGGTGTTCAAGATGGTCGCCGACATATATATACAGGGAAAGGGTGGGAAAACATGAGGGGAAAAACATATGGCGGAAAAACATGGCGGGAAAACATGGCGGGAAAACGTGGCAGGAAAAACATATGGCGGGAAAAACATGGCGCGAAATATGTTTAGCCCCGGTTGGTGTTTCCAACCGGGACTAAAGATTAGTCCCGGTTGAAGAAACCAACTGGGACTTAAGGGGTGAGTGTCGACACTATGACAGGGGTGAGTGTCGACATTATGTCGTGAGTGTCGACACTATGTTGTGCTATTTTAATCTATTAATAGGCATCCCCGTGAAGTTATCAACTACAAACAAGATGGTGTGAAAGAGCAGGGACAACACACTACGGCCAGCTTCAGGGAGATGCCGCCGGAGCCCAATCCTCCGGCATCTCTCTGAAGCTGGCCATAGAGGCACTCCCTAATATGTGAAATTAGTTAGCTCCCCGACATATTGATCTAGGTAGACAAGTTATGAACTACAAGAGCAGGGACAACACTATGGCTAACTTGAGGGAGATGCCGCCGGATCCTAGTCCTCCGGCATCTCTCTGAAGCTGGCCATAGAGATAGTTCCTAATATATGAAATTAGTTAACTCCCCGACATATTGATCTAGGTAGATAAGTTATGAACTACAACAGCAAGGACAAGACTACGGCTAACTTGAGGGAGATGCCGCCGGAGCCCAGTCCTCCGGCATCTCCAACAAGTTGGCCATAGATGTACTACCTAATATGTGAAATTAGTTAGCACCTCGGCACAAGAATAGGACATCTTCATAGTTCGGGAAAGTTGTAGAGAGACCAACACTAGTAGGAAACGATCCATTAGTCCCGGTTTCTAACTATAACTACGGAACCGGGACTAATGTCCCCCCTTTAGTCCCGTTGGTCCAGCCACAATCTAGGACTAACACTCAAGACATTTATTAAAAAACTAGGACTAAGAAATCGGGACTAAAGGCCCCCTTTAGTCATACTCATATCTAGCCCTATAGTACACAGCTTCAGCGTCGTCTTCATCTTCGTCATCATCGTTGTCGTCATCGCTAGGTGCACGCGGCTGGATCCTAAGCCCAGCCATGGCATATTCTAGGGGTACCTGCCACTTCGGCCTCGGATTCACGATGTGCGAGGGAGGGGCCTCCTAGATGAAGACGTTGCATAGCCCGCGAACTTCACCATCCGTACCCTTCTTTGTGGCTCTGTGGAGGGTCAAAGTGCAGGCACTGCAGGCGAGGATGATCTCCCTGGGCGATGTAGCGCATCACACCGATGATAGTCCGGTTTGCCCACCACAGGCAGCGACCCACCTCGTCGTGGTTAAATGGGGGCGGGCCATCACCCTCGTACCTGGCGAGTTCCCTTTCCTGTCGGTTAGCGAAGAAGGCATTCCAGGTGTCGTAGTTGTCAGGATCCCAATGGGGATCCATCCACTGCTCCGGCGTGAGATGGAGGTTGAAGTGGTTCTTGATGGCCGCCTGGCGGGAGAAACCTAGAGGGACAAGAACTCCTCCAGCGCTCAGTATCCAGTCGGCGGGCAGCTGGTAGCCTGGCAGCCATGGGTAGCTGGAGGCCCACAGGGTCTCGGTCTCCTCGAGGGTCAGAATGGCCCAGTATGCGGTGTCCATTGTTGTGAGAGGGGAAGATCTGGATGTGTGGATGCCCATGGTGGCTGACCTAGATATAGAGGGAAAAAGCGGGACAATATGGCGGGAAGTAGAGGAAACTGGCGGGAAAGCATGACACATGGCTTAACGACTCTAAGAAGGGCTGGAAATATATTAAGTCCCGGTTATTGACTCCAACCGGGATTAAAGGTCCCAAAAATATAATAGTTAAACCCGAAACCCTAAACCCTAACCCTAACGAAAACCCTAAACCTGAAATAGAGATTTCAGTAAAATATAATAGTTAATGCATTTTTAAATTGAAAATGGCAAAATAGTTAATAGTTTGACTAGTTAGAATAATTCTTTTATAAAATAGAAAATAGATTTGGATTACTTATTCAAATTCAAGCAGTTTTTATGTTAAACGTTTAGTGAGATTAAAAAATATGCAAAATATAATAGTTAATGCATTTTTAAATTGAAAATGGCAAAATGGTTAATAGTTTCACTAGTTAGAATAATTATTTTATAAAACAGAAAATATATTTGGATTACTTATTCAAATTCAAGAACTTTTCATGTTGAAAATTTTCTCAAATTCATAAGTATGCAGAAATTGTATAATTCAAATGTTAAAAAAAATATTAGGTACAAATTGAAATATTTGAAAAAACAGGCGCCAACTTAGACCCAGGGCGCAAATTTGGACCTTTAGTCCCGCCCAGAACGCCAGCCCGGACTAAAGGCTCAGCAGGCGAAAAGGCAGCCAAAGCCTTTAGTCCCCGTGTGTGGCTGGAACCGGGACTAACCCCCCTTTAGTCCCGAGTTGTGCCACGCACCGGGACTAAAGGGTGGGGAAGTATTTATTGTGCCGCTTCTTCCCCGGTCGAATCCATCGACCGGAGCACATCGCGAGGAGCTGCGTATATGCCGCCAGGATGCCGAATCGCTGCCCTCCTCGGTCGCGCCTCTCCGGCCGCCCTCGCTATGCTGTGTCATGGCCACCCTGAGCCACCGCGCCTCCCCTCGCTGCCACGAGCTCCGACACCACCCCGTCCACCGTGCCTCCCCTCGTTGCAGCTGCCCACGTCGCCATGAGATCCGCCACCTCCCCAGCCACGCCCCTCCCCTCGTCGGTCGCCACCTCCACTGCCACCACCGGTATGTATTTGTATATAGGAATTATTTGTATATATGAAATAATTTTTTTGTATATAGGAATTATTTGTATATAGGAATTATCTGTGTATAGGAACTATATTTTTGTATATAGAAAATATTTGTATATAGGAAATATTTGTATATAGGAAATATTTTGTATATAGGAAATATTTGTATATAGAAATTTTTTGTATATAGGAAATATATTTTTGTATATTGGAAATATTTGTCTATAGAAATTTTATGTATATAGCAAATATTTGTATATAGGAAATATATTTTTGTATATTGGAAATATTTGTATATAGAATTTTTTTGTATATAGAAAATATTTGTATATAGGAATTATTTGTATATAGGAAATATATTTTTGTATATATGAAATATTTGTATATAGGAAATATTTGTATATAGGAAATATTTTGTATAAAGGAAATATTTGTATATAGAAAATATTTGTATATAGAAAATATTTGTATATAGGAAATATATTTCTGTATATAGGAAATATTTTGTATATAGGAATTATTTTGTATATAGGACCCCCGGACTTAGGGTTAGTATTGTGGTTCTCGCAGGCTCCCGTAATTAGGGTTAGAGTGGTGGTGCTCACGAGCCGCCCGGCCGTAGGGTTAGAGTGGTGGTGCTCGCGGCCCTCGGACTTAGGGTTAGAGTGGTGGTGCTCGCAGGACGCCCGGACTTAGGGTTAGTACGGTGGTACTCGCGGTCCCCGGACTTAGGATTAGAGTGGTGGTGCTCGCGGGCCGCCTGGACTTAGGGTTAGAGTGGTGGTGCTCGCGGTCCCCGGACTTAGGGTTAGAGTGGTGGTGCTTGCGGGCCGCCTGGACTTTGGGTTAGAGTGTTGGTGCTTGCGTGCCGCCCGGACTTAGGGTTAGGGTGGTGGTGCTGGCGGGCGACCGGACTTAGGGTTAGGGTAGTTGTGCTCGCGGCCCTCGGACTTAGGGTTAGGGTGGTGGTGCTTGCGGGCTGCCCGAACTTAGGGTTAGGGTGGTAGGGTGCACTAGAATTTTGCTTTTGTTTAGTTTTATTGTAGCAAATTAGGTGTACATATTATTATTTAGAATTATTTCATAATGTGTCCATTTTTGCAGAAAACTATGGATCCACCTAGTCCAATCCACAGAGACCTGGAACAAGAAGAAATCCTCGAGAATATGATCAACGGTGCCCCCCATGTTCATCCACCTGAATCTCTGTCGATGACTCTGAACCCCTCTGGTGAGGGTGAGGAGGTCGACCGAAAAAACCAGGGACAAGCCGATGGATCCAATGATGGAGAAGATGATGGCTCTGATGATGGAGAAGCCGATGCCTCCGGTGGACCCTTAACTAAGTCCGGTGAGGTATATATATGAAGTCTGGTGATGAGTAGATGCATTAATTGAGTTGTATTACATAAATTGACGAATGTTTCTTCCCTTAGGCCTCCACATTGAGCCAAAAATATTCCAAATGAGGCCCGGCCAAAAAGTTGGACGCATCTACGCGTTATACAATTACACGGGTATCACCACGGGTGAACTATTGGAACCCGAAAAGTGTTTTTGTACAACAATGCAGAGTTATGGTTAGGGATCGCATCCTGAGCACCGTTCGAGAGTGGCATAGGACAAAAGGGGTGGGAGAGGGTGAGTATGTCGCCGATAGGTACAAAGAGGGTCTTTGGAATGACCTCATAAAATATTTCACCATGCTAGAATTTGAGGATGAAGCCGACACAGCTGCATTGAGGAAGAAAGTCAAGCAGTGGACTCTTACGAAGATGGCCGAACTATTCAAGAACTGGAAGAAATCATTATGGCAAAAGCATCGGAAGAAGAAGACTCCTCCTCAATTTGAATCCTATCTAACAAAGCGGCATGCTAACTGGGATGCACTTGTGAAGTACAAGGAGTCAGAAGCTGCTAAGGAAAAGTCGGAAAAAACAAGTTAAATGCCGCGAAGAAGAAATACCACCGTCACCCAGGGCTAGGGGCTACAAAACTGCCATGCTAGAGTGGGATGCTAAAGAGAATGAGTTGCTCTCTAAAGGGATCACTCCAGAACCAATACGCGAAGAATGGGATTTGAGGGCAAGAAATTTGTTCCTGGGGCATGGGAGTGAGTATGACGAAAATACAGGGGACCTTAATTGCAGTGACGGGATTAGGATACCTCAGTAGACATGGCAAAGAGTGGTGAAGGAAATTAAACAGGGGACAACAAAGTTCTGTCCCAATAGAGAGAATGACTTGCTGACAAAGGCCCTCGGGAATAAAGAACACAGAGGACTAGTACGAGGCCTTGGCCCTAGTTATACTTGGGAGATGGGGTTTCCCAAAGACAGAGATAGTTATAGGAGCAGAGAGAGAGAGAGAGAGAGCAAAGAGGCGACGACAGGAGGAGGATGGAGACAGGTTCACCGAGTTGCTAGGAACACTTTGAATTCATCAGCAACAAATTGATGAACTTCGAGGAGTAGTGCGCCTGCAATATCCTTCACACGATATTACCACCGTCCCATCTCAGCGGAGAAGCAGCGTGGCTAAATCTGAGGTCCCATCTGACGATGCACGGATGGTAGATGGTGGTCTCGACTACCCCGTGGATGGAATCAAGGAGCAGCCATCTTGTGAGATCCATCAGAAGGTGAAGAACCTATCCATCAAGGTGGCGGTCGGATGTGCTTTACCTTGTCCACCCGATGCACGCTGGCATGGCCGTGAGATTCCAGTTGGCTATGCTAAAGTAGGGGTGGATGAAATCGCAACAGGGTGGGACTCAATGGAGCTTGACATTCCTGGACCAGAAGGTGAGAGGACACTCAGAGAAGTATTGGGTGGTATCATTCTACGAGACAAGAACAACATCAATCTTCCAGGCTTAGCGCCAAGTACAACACCGCCTCTGAGTCGTCGCATGTCACCTTCACCTCCATCACCTCCAAGAAGCCCACCCCATGACTACGACCACCACAACTCAGGTCCATCTCGATCTCCACCGCAGGATCGGCCGTCTTCACCACCCGCTAAGGACAATAAGTGGAAGCGTCCTCCGTCGATGAGTACTAAACGACGCAGTAGCCCAAAACGACAAATGTCGCCCCTCCCGAGAGTACCTCATAAGAATCTCCACATCAGACCTTATGATCGTACTGAGGAGGAAACCACAGCGATCGCAAAGTCCGAATGTGTTGCACAGCTTCAAAAGAAGAAACCTGAGCCCGCCCTAGTATACACCGAGGAGCAAAAAGCATAATGCACTTGGATTTCTGAACACAAAATCACAATATGACTTGCACCATAAGCCAGATGACTATCTATGCACGCTTCAAAAGGAAGTGAAGAAGAGAAAATCAAGTAAAAGTGCAAGTGGGAGCAATTCATCAAGTCAAAGTGCAACCGGGAAAAGAAAGGACGTCCCCCAGACGGGGAACAGGACAAAAAATCGATCCCACCCCTTAGGGTGGCATCCTATGACATTCCCCAGCAGGATATGGAAGAAGCTACGAAGCTTACGGCCACTATGAATGTGACTGTTGATGAACTGCTAGGTTCGCATGACGACATGTTACCCAAGGCTGATGTAGTCCCTCAATATGTCTAATACATTGCAAATGTATCTATAATTTTTGATGTTCCATGCTTGGTTTTATCCACTTTCTTGTGCTTTGTTCCAACTTTGGAGTACTTTTCATATGATTTCTTGGACTAACCTATTAACAAGAGCCACAGTGCCAGCTGCCTGTTTTCTGCTGTTTTTAGTTCCAGGAAAGTCAGAAAATGAATATTCTCGGAATTGGACAGGACAAAAGCCAAAGTGCCTATTTTTCCGGAAGTGATCAAGTGCCCGAATACGAGACAGATAAGGGCTAGGGAGCCACCACACTACCTGGCCACGCGGCCAGGCCTGGCCCGCGCCAGGGGGTGGTGTGGCCGCTCCTGGCACCCCCTTGGCCTCTCCTTCTACCTATATATTGCCCTCGGGACGTAAACCCTAAGTACCCGATAAAAATTGACGAAAGAGTTTGTAGCCGCCGTCATCTCTATCCCTAGATCGAGAGGGATCTGAAGCTCTTCCCGGCACCCTACCGGAGAGGGGATTTGACCCTGGAGGCCTTCTTCATCACCATGCAAGCCTCCGGTGTGATGCGTGAGTAGTTCATCCTTGGACTACGGATCCATGTAGTAGCTAGATGGCTGGTTCTCCTCCTTTGTGCTTTCATGTTTAGATCTTGTGAGCTCCGTTCATGATCAAGATCATCTATTTGTAATTCATACATGTTGTGTTTGCGGGGATCCGATGGATTTTGAGATGCTATTTCAGATTGATTATTGATTCTATCATGTCTTTGTTATTTGAGATCTTGCATGCTTTCCGTTGTTAGTAGCTATCTTGGCCAAGTAGATGCTAGCAACTCCAAGAGTTAGTATTTATGCTCGATAATGGGTTCATGCCTCTGGTAATCTGGGGAAGTGACAGAAATCTCTAAGGTACTAGATGTGCTGTTGCTACTAGGGAGAAAACAACAATCCTTTGTTCATAGAACAATCGTATTGTTTACTTTACACGCAGTTCGTAAAGCAATAATATGTTGCTTGCAACTTAATACTGGAGGTGGTTAGGATGATAACCTGAAGGTGGATTATTAGTCATAGATGCAATTGGATGGCGGTCTATGTATTATGTTGTAATGCCCAATCAAGTCTCAAAGGAGTCAAGATGATTAGTATATGCATGTATTGCTTTCTCGGTGTTTGTCAATTGCCCCGCTGTAATTTGTTCACCCAGCATGTTATCTATCTTAAGGAGAGCCACCTCTAGTGAACTATGGATCCCGGTCCTTTTCTTTACATACAATCTACAATCTTTTACTGCTTTGTGTTTACTTTCTGCAAACTTTTATTTCTTTCCATTCGATACGCTTAATCCTTTGTTTTCCACAAAACACGGTGAGATTGATAACCTCATCGCAAGTTGGGGACAAAGTTTTGTGGTTGTGTTGTGCAGGTCTCCACATTGCTACTAGCACCGGTAGTGCGCCCTGCCAAAGCTCAGCTAGTAACACCTTTGGGGTGTTTCCTTGCTCCTACTAGTTCGATTAAACCTTGGTTTCATAACTGAGGAAAACTTACTGTTGTGCTCATCATACCTTCCTTTTGGGGTTCCCAACGAGCTCTACGTCGAAAGTCGAGCGCATCAAGATATTTTCTGGCGCCGTTGCCGGGGAGTCAAGAACATCTTTCCAAGGGGAGTCCCTCATAACCAATCTCTTTACTCTACTGTTTTTGTTTTGCTTAGTTTCTTTTTGCTTTGTTTGCTTGTTTTGTTCTTCAAAAAACACAAAAAAATTACTTTTGCAAGTTTGCTTTCTGATCTGAAAACCCAAAAAAATGACTACTCTTGAAAACACTAAGTTGTGTGACTTCACTAGCACCAACAACAATGATTTTATGAGCACACCTATTGCTCCACCCGTGGCTGAAAATACTTTCTTTGAGATAAAACCTACTTTACTCAATCTTGTTATGAGTGAGCAATTTTCTGGTATTGGTAATGAAGATGCTGCTTCCCATCTAAATAACTTTGTTGAACTTTGTGAGATGCAAAAGCATAGGTATATAGATGGTGATATTATTAAGCTAAAATTGTTTCCTTTCTCTTTGAGAGGAAAAGCTAAAGATTGGTTGAATTCCTTAATTAGGAATAGTATTGATTCTTGGACTAAGTGCAAAGATGCTTTTATTGGAAATAATGAAGTTTAAACAACTTGATAATGAGCATGTTGCTGAAGCTTGGGAAAGAATGAAATCTTTGGTAAAGAATTGTCCCACTCATGGACTGATTGCTTGGATAATCATCCAAACTTTTTATGCAGGATTGAACTATTCTTCAAGGAACCTATTGGATTCAGCTGCTGGAGGTACCTTTATGACCATCACTTTGGGTGCTACAACAAAACTTCTGGACAATATTATGCTTAATTATTCTGAATGGCATACTGAGAGAGCTCCACAAGGTAAGAAGGTAAAATCTGTTGAGGAAACCTCCTCCTTGAGTGATAAGATTGATATTATTATGTCTATGCTTGTTAATGGGAAAGCCCATATCATCCTAATAATGTTCCTTTAGCCTCTTTGGTTGCTCAAGAAGAGAAAGTTGATGTGAACTTCATAAGAAATAACAATTTTGGCAACAATGCTTATGGTAATAATGCTTATAGGAACAATTTTGGTAACAACAATTATAAGCCATATCCTCCCAACAATGGTAATGCTTATGGAAATTCTTACAACAATAATAAGAGTGCTCCCTCTGAACTTGAAGTTATGCTTAAAGAGTTTATTAGTAAACAAACTGCTTTCAGTAAAACTATTGAGGAAAAACTCACTAATGCTAAAAGAAATATAGCATCTTTGGCTGAAGCTCAATCTACTTTGAATAAAATGGCTGCTAAACCTGAAACTAATGAGAATCCCTTTGTAGCTACTAATGCCATACAAGTGAGAATTGATGAAAATGTTAGACTATTAGCTGAATTACATGCTAAGTGGGAAGGAGAAGATGAAATTGCATGAAGCATTAGTGTTTCTACTATCACCACCACTAGTGTCGAGGCTAGTAATAGTTCTACTACTTTAGATGATAAAGTTGATTTTGATCTTGATGGTTGCAATATCTCTGAAGTTATTAAGTTCCTACAAAAGCTTGCTAAAAGTCCTAATGCTAGTGCTATGAACATGGCTTTTACAAAACACATTACTGATGCTCTCATAAAGATTAAAGAAGAAAAGATGAAACATAAAGCTTCTATTCCTATAAAGTAAGAATATGGTTGGGAACCCATCATTAATATGAAAGTGAATGACTTTGATTTAAAATCTTTGTGTTATCTTGATAGTAGTATTTCTATTATACCTAGATGGATTTATGATATGCTTGATTTGCCTCCTCTTGAAGATTGTTATTTGAATGTCCCACTTGATGCTAATGCTAAAAAGCAACTCATGGGGAGTCTTAATGATGTTCTTACTATGGTTAACGATTCCTATGTCCCCGTTGATTTCTATGTTTTGGATGTTGAATACAATGCTTCTTGTCCTATTACTTTGGGAAGACCTTTTGTTAGAACTGTTGGTGCCATCATTGATATGAAAGAAGGCACCATTAAATATCAACTCCTACTCAAGAAAGGTATATAACACTTCCCTAAAAAGAGAGAAAAGATTTATTTTGCTTCTCCTATGAAAAACAAAATTTGGTTTTAATGCTTCTTCATTTGAGAACACTTGATTCTTTCTTTGCTTCTTATGCCTAACTTAAAGGCGTTAAAGAAAAGTACTTACTAGGAGATAACCCAAAAGTTTTAGATGAGTCTTGAAAGTTATTACATCTGTAATAACCTCTCCTTATCCTTTTTACTTGCTTTTTGTGCCAAGAGTAACATCTAATGAGAGAGAAGTAATGATTGGGAAAGTTGCTGTCCCGAAACAGATGTCTGTGCTTCAGCGTAAAAATTCGTGAGAGATCTCTGTATGTCGGATTGAGCTGTAATATTTTGTACTTCTGCCCCATGTTCTTATCTAAGTTTCATTAGTTCAACAGTTTTTGATCTGAGCAACGAAAGGTCTTCGAAAAAATTCGTCTTTACATGCTGGTCTGTTTTGTCAGATTTCTGCCATTTTCTGCATTTGCTTCTTGTTGGTTCCTTCTTGAGTTCTTTTGGGGAATTGAGCTTTTTGAGGGAAGTGCTACAGTATCTAGTGTTCTAATGGAAGTTTATTTGGTGTTAGAACTGAACCTTGAGACTTATTTATCTTAAGTGCACTAATGTTGGTAATGAGATTGTGTGAAGTTTGTATGAAGGAAAAATTCCAGGTGTATGGAAGGAATGAGTAATGAGATGAAGGATGGACTAAAGCTTAAGCTTGGGGATGCCACGCGTGTCACCCCAAGAAATATCCAAGAAGTACAAGCGTCAAAGCTTGGGGATGCCCAAGGCATCCCCTTCTTCATCAATAAAAATCCCAGATTTCTTCCAAACGCTTCATTTTTATTGTTTCATGCACAGTTGTGTTTTTCTTGGAGCGTCTTCTTTTTTGTTTTTTTTTGGTTTTCGTTTGCTTGGTTTTCTTAGTTTTCTGAATAAATTGGTTGGACCCCCTCTTTCATACATTTGGTTTGCAAATAGTTTGGTTTGGTTTGAAAAGGAGTAGGAAAGTTCATGCTTATGTGGTAAAAAGAGCTTGTTTTTGACTGTGGCCTATGCTTTGTCATGCCATGCTTGATATTGGTTTGGCTTTATGCTTACTATCCTTTACTGTAGCATGACTTGTTATAAACAATTGTTGCTTAATGTGCCTTGGATGAATCATGCGTTGTTTTAGCATATTAAAGCATAGTACAGTGGTATTCTCCTTTGATGCTTTATTTGGGTTGACTTGGCACATGCTCACACCATGTTATGACTATCTCAAGTCACCATAGCCTTTATGATCCTTTAGTTTTCAACTTGTAGTATCACTTTATGCTTTTTTCAATGATGTTTTGTCGCTCTGCATGATTATGGCCATTATTGCTCTCTTAGTTTGTCGCTCCCAGTCTTTTGCTAGCCTCCACAACAAAGTATGAGTTACACTCATGCATCCAGCTCCCTAAACCAAGTTATTGCAAAGAGTCCACCATACCTACCTACTAGCTTATGCTATTCCAAGTAAATTCATGCTTTTGTTTACCTTCCACTTGTTATGAGAAAACTAGTGATTAAAGCTCTCACGAACTTGATGTCACACGTTACTTTACTTGCCCTTAATAAACTGGAACCATTGTGTCTTCTATGTTGTATATGCTTGCACTTATTTGTTGGGAATTAGCAGAACCATGCTTTCATGGGGAACGCTTTCAACATTGCACTTGGTACTTGTACCTAGTTGATATCATGCTCTTTTGTATATGGATGTCGTCAGTGTGAAGTGAAAGGGGAGCTTGTAAGTCCATGGAGTTATGTATATGTGTTAGAGAAACGCCTGGGCCGCTGGTCTAATCCATGCTGACATGGTGGAAATCTGCAGTGTAACCATAATGAGCTGTCTATGAAGCATTCTTCTTATAAAAAAGAGTTCTATTGAAAAAAAAAAGAGAAAAGAAAAAGAAAAAAAGAGATACTATGAAAAGAGGAAAGAGAGAAAAAAGCACCATATTCCCATGGTAAATAAGAAGAATGTTGAGATGCTCGCTGTCTGCTTGCCTTGTCATTTTGATATGGGGATTCTTCTGTATCATCGAGCAAGGGGTACCCCGTTGGCGGTTCTCTATGATACACATGTACTTACGATGACAAGAACTTACCGGTGACTAAACTTGAGTAGCATGAGGAGCGGCCCTCATATACAAGGGACATGAGATTTCTGACTTATACTTCGTCAATCATGTACACCATAGTTTGTTCACTTTAACCTTAATCACTTCAAGATGCTTATGATAGGGGCAATGAGAGCTGAAAGCTATAAGTACCATAATTTTTGGAAGCTCTTTATGAGACTTGTATCCCTACTTCCTTTTACAAAAGGCTTTTCTTCCACCATTATATTGAGTCTCCACCTTCTATCTTTATGCACCTACTTTGAGAGCATAGTGGCCATTCTTAGTTCTATGTGCATTGTCCCAAGATTAGTTGAATGATGCATAACTTGATATTGCTTGTTTTAAACTACTTGTATCTAGTCACTCTTCTGAACTTTGAAGGTGTCCTATGCATTTATATTTGCTACTCTATGAGGGACAAGCTGAATACTATTATGCTGTGTTTTCTTTATGTGAAACAAACAAACGTCTTGCAAAGCATTGTTATTCATGAATCTTTTTTTTATGCCTTTTCATGTTGCATCATAGTTTCTTTGTCTTATTGCTAGAACTTTGTCTTTCATGTTATGATTGAAGTACTATGATCCTAGCTTTGAATGTTTTACAAATACTTTGATCAAGTCTTTGATGGTGCATGTCACCTCAAAAATTATTCTTTCTTTTTATCACTTACCTACTCGAGGACGAGAAGGAGTTAAGCTTGGGGATGTTGATACATTGCAAATGTATCTATAATTTTTGATGTTCCATGCTTGGTTTTATCCACTTTCTTGTGTTTTGTTCCAACTTTGGAGTACTTTTCATATGATTTCTTGGACTAACCTATTAACAAGAGCCATAGTGCTAGCTGCCTGTTTTCTGCTGTTTTTAGTTCCAGGAAAGTCAGAAAATGAATATTCTCGGAATTCGACGGGACAAAAGCCAAAGTCCCCATTTTTCCAGAAGTGATCAAGTGCCAGAATACGAGATGGAGAAGGGCCAGGGAGCCACCACACCACCTGGCCGCGCGACCAGGCCTGGCCCATGCCAGGGGTGGTGTGGCCGCTCCCGGCACCCCCTCGGCCTCTGCTTCCGCCTATATATTACCCTCGGGACGTAAACCCTAGGTACCCGATCAAAAAATCCACGATAGAGTCTGTAGACGCCGTCATCTCCATCCCTAGATCGGGAGGGATCTGAAGCTCTTCCCGGCACCCTACCGGAGAGGGGAATTGACCCTGGAGGCCTTCTTCATCACCATGCAAGCCTCCGGTGTGATGTGTGAGTAGTTCATCCTTGGACTACGGATCCATGTAGTAGCTAGATGGCTGGTTCTCCTCCTTTGTGCTTTCATGTTTAGATCTTCTGAGCTCCGTTCATGATCAAGATCATCTATTTGTAATTCATACATGTTGTGTTTGCAGGGATCCGATGGATTTTGAGATGCTATTTCAGATTGATTATTGATTCTATCATGTCTTTGTTATTTGAGATCTTGCATGCTTTCCGTTGTTAGTAGCTATCTTGGCCAAGTAGATGCTAGCAACTCCAAGAGTTAGTATTTATGCTCGATAGTGGGTTCATGCCTCTGGTAATCTGGGGAAGTGACAGAAATCTCTAAGGTACTAGATGTGATGTTGCTACTAGGGAGAAATCAACAATCCTTTGTTTACTTTACACACAGTTCGTAAAGCCATAATCTGTTGCTTGCAACTTAATACTGGAGGGGGTTCGGATGATAACCTGAAGGTGGATTATTAGTCATAGATGCAGTTGGATGGCGGTCTATGTATTATGTTGTAATGCCCAATCAAGTCTCAAAGGATTCAAGATGTTTATTATATGCATGTATTGATTTCTCGGTGTTTGTCAATTGCCCCGCTGTAATTTGTTCACCCAACATGTTATCTATCTTAAGGAGAGCCACCTCTAGTGAACTATGGATCCCGGTCCTTTTGTTTACATACAATCTACAATCTTTTACTGCTTTGTGTTTACTTTCTGCAAACTTTTATTTCTTTCCATTCGATACGGTTAATCCTTTGTTTTCCGCAAAACACGGTGAGATTGATAACCTCATCGCAAGTTGGGGACAAAGTTCTGTGGTTGTGTTGTGCAAATCTCCACGTTGCTACTAGCTCCGGTAGTGCGCCCTGCCAAAGCTCAGCTAGTAACACCTTTGGGGTGTTTCCTTGCTCCTACTGGTTCGATTAAACCTTGGTTTCATAACTGAGGGAAAACTTACTGCTGTGCCCATCATACCTTCCTCTTGGGGTTTTCAACGAGCTCTATGTCGAAAGTCGAGCGCATCAATGTCCCAGGGATGTCGTTGGTCACCTCAGAGAGGTTGCAACAACTGCCAACACAAATGCGGAGTTTACATAACTAGTACTTGAAATCCGCAAAGGAGGAGAGAATAATGATCGTGGTGAAAGTACCACATGACTACTAGTTCCGAGAAGAAGAGGTCCATGTTGAGTTTCCAGAACTCTTCTAGTTATAAACTTTCGACGCCCTCAACAAATCTATCATGAGTTGCTATTGTCTGTAAGTTGTTGAATTCATTATCTACATATAAGTTTTTCAAATTTTCAGTTATTCAGTTTATTGCATGTAATTATCCTCATTATAAACTTTTATACTCTATTATTATGCAGAATGAAGATCCATGAATGTAAAAGAAGGTCACTCTTTAGTGTTGCGTTCATTGACCTAGATAAAGTACATATAAAGATGTTAATAGATAAACCCGAGGAGATAGAGGAAAACCTTCTAAGGTTTCTAACAGAGCAAAATTTCTGTGACCACATACTGTTTTCCTACAATTTCAAGTGAGGGTCTTACTCTGGTGTACACATTCACTTTTGCTTACTCAATTTAAGTGTTCTTGATGAGTTACTAATGTATATATAAATGTGTGTGCATATTCCACTAGGTTCTGCTAAACATTCAACTTGATAAGGGAAGAGTTGAAGTCATGGACCCGTTAAAAAGACCCCTGGAATAGTTTAGGGACATGCCGGACATGCTCCAAAGGTAATTTTTGCGCTACATCGGTCTCTTTTGTTGATTTCCTGAGATATCACGTAATAAATAACTCATTCATTTTCTTTACTAGGCAGGGTTTGGTACCAGTTCAAGAGTGCGGTTACGGGTCACTTTAGTGAGAAGCTGACGTTTAAGCCGTCTCGTTAAGTAGTACACACATCTCTTTACTTCTATAGTTTCTATACAATTATGATGCTAGAATATTATTTTGATTGAATTCTATTCTCGTAAAGTGCGCTAGGCACCCACCAAGGACGAATCTATGTGGATTCTATTCTCGTAAAGTTCATTCGCACGTTTACCACTAAGCACAAAAATTATAAAGTCGATGTAAGAAATACATTCACAACATTATTTTTATTACCGTCACTTTTTGTTATCATGATTGGTATTAATATATTGATCTCCTTTTCTTATATATAGTTTGATAGAATGCGGGATCAGCTCCTACCAGAGCAACGCGTACTAGGAATTGCTGAAGAACTGACAGGATTCTTGATGAAAGATATGATAGATGACGCTGGAAAATTTAGTGTGAATAGGCGCTACCGATGATCCCCCGACCGTGTAATTGAATAGACGGGCTCTAGTACCGTTAATTGTGATGTCTCCATGTAACTATCATGAATATATTTGTGTATGCTTGATCCTAATGGTTCTCCATGTAAATATCATGTATATATTTGTATGTTCTAGTCTTGGTAACGTGTACGGTATGTGGTAGCATAGAAATCTATTTTTAAATTAAAAAAAGAAACAAAATGAATTCTCTGCCCCGGCAGAGAAAAAGGCCAAAACTCTGCCGCGGCAGAGAACCACTAGTCCCGGTTTGTATTATCAACCGGGACTAATGGGGGTGGACCTAGCGCGCAGGGGCGGCCACGAGGATGCCCATTGGTCCCGGCTGGTAAGCGGGCCGGGACTAGTGGATGGGCCTTTAGTCCCGCCTCTCTAGTCCCGGTACCGCAACCGGGACAAAAGGCCCTTACGGGCCGGGTCTAGTGGATGGGCCTTTAGTCCCGCCTCTCCAGACCCGGTACCACAACCGGGACAAAAGGCCCTTACGGGCTGGGACTATATGCCCATTCTACACTAGTGGTAGCACATAGATACGGCCATAAAACACGAAATCGATGAGTTTTTCTCATACTCTCAAACATGTATCGGGTGTTACGGTCATTCTAAATCACCTTGGAACCACAAAACCATGGGCAATAGCTCCTGGTTGTTGGTCATAAAAACGGCCATGAAACTCGAAAATGACGAGTTGTTGGTCATAACTCTTAAGCATGTATCAGGCTTTACGGTCATTGTAAATCGCCCTAAAACCCCTTAACTGTGGGCAATAGCCCGTGAAAACAGCCATAAAATACGAAAACGATGAGCTTTTGGTCATATTGTAGAAACATTTATCGAGACTTACGGTAGTTTCAAATCAAAAAGGATCATGTATCAGGTCTGACGGGCCATGCAAATCGCCTTGGAATTGCAAAATTGTGCACAATTGCTCCTAAAAACGGCCATAAAACGTGAAAACGATGAGTTTTTGGTCATATATCTCAAACATGTATTGGGTCTTACTATTGCTGTAAATTACCCTATAACCCCAAAACTATGGGCAATAGCTCATGAAAACGACCATAAATCACGAAAACTACGAGTTTTGGGTCCTATATCTCGAACATGTATCGGTTCTCACGGTCATTGTAAATCGCCCTGGAACCCAAAATTTCTAGGTAATAGCTCATGAAAACGGCCATAAAACACGAAAATTACAAGGTTTTGCTAATATCTCTCAAACTTGTATCAGGTCTCACTATCATTGTAAATCGCCCTGAACCCTAAACCGTAATCCCTTAAACGGCCGTCATACATGTTAGAGAGATACGACCCTAAACCCTAAATCCTAAACCCCTAAACCCTAAACCAAAACCCAAACCCTAAGCCCTAAACCATAAAACCCCGAAATTTTGGGAAGTAGCACATAAATACGGCCATAAAACACGAAATCGATGACTTTTTCTCATACTCTCAAACATGCATCGGGTGTTATGGTCATTGTAAATCACCCTGGAACCCCAAAACCATGGGCAATAGCTCATGAAAACAGCCATAAAACACGAAAAGGATGAGTTTTTGGTCATATCACAGAACCATTTATCGAGACTTACAGTCGTTGCAAATCGCCCTGGGTCCCCAAAACTATGGGCAATAGCTCATGAAAATGGCCATAAAGCATGAAAACTATGAGTTTTTGGTCATATCTCTCAAACATGTATCAGGTCTGACGGGCCATGCAAATTGCCTTGGAATCGCAAAATTATGCACAATTGCTCCTAAAAACCAGCATAAAACGTGAAAACGACGAGTTTTTGGTCATATATCTCAAACATGTATTGGGTCTTACTGTTGCTGTAAATTGCCCGAGAACCCCAAAACTAGTGGGCAATAGGTCATGAAAACGACCATAAAATGCGAAAACTACGAGGTTTTGATCCTATATCTCAACATGTATCGGTTCTCACGGTCGTTGTAAATCGCCTTGGAACCCCAAATTTCTGGGCAATAGCTCATGAAAACGGCCATAAAACACGAAAACGATGAGTTTTTGCTCATATCTCTCAAACTTGTATCAAGTCTCACTATCATTGTAAATCGCCCTGAACCCTAATCCGTAATCCCCAAAACAACCATAAAATATGATACATGTTTGAGATATAAGACCCTAAACACGAAACCCAAAACCTAACCATAAACCCTAAGCCCTAAAACCCTAAACCCTAAACCTTAGAACGCCAAAACTATGGAAAGTAGCGCATAAAAACGGCCATAAAACGCAAAATCGATGAGTTTTTCTCATACTCTCAAACATGTATCGGGTGTTACGGTTGTTGTAAATCACCCTAGAACCCCAAATCGATGGGAAATAGCTCATAAAAACTGCCATAAAACACGAAAAGGATGATTTTTTGGTCATAAATCTTACGCATGTATTAGGTTTTACGGTCATTGTAAATCGCCCTGAAACCCCAATGGGCAATAGCTCATGAAAACAACGAAAACGATGAGTTTTTGGTCATATCGTAGAAACATTTCTCGAGACTTACGATCGTTGTAAATCTCCCTCGATCCCCAAAACTATGGCCAATAGCTCATGAAAACGGCCATAAAACGCGAAAACGACGAGTTTTGGGTAATACCTCTCAAACATGTATCGGGGTCTGACGGGCCATGCAAATCGCCTTGGAACCGCAAAATTGTGCACAATTGCTCCTAAAAACGTCCATAAAACGTGAAAACGACGAGTTTTTGGTCATATATCTCAAACATGTATTGGGTCTTACTGTTGCTATAAATTGCCCTAGAACCCCAAAACGGTGGGCAATAGCTCATGAAAACGACCATTAAATGCGAAAACTACGAGTTTTTGGTCCTATATCTCAAACATGTATCGGTTCTGACGGTCGTTGTAAAACACCTTGGAACCCAAAATTTCTGGGCAATAGCTCATGAAAACGGCCATAAAACACGAAAAAGACAAGTTTTGGTTATATCTCTCAAACTTGTATGAGGTCTCACTATCATTGTAAATCGCCCTGAACCCTAAACCGTAATCCCTAAAACGACCATAAAACATGATACATGTTAGAGAGATATGACCCTAAACCCTGAACTCAAACCCTAACCATAAACCCTAAACCCAAACCCTAAAGCCTAAACCACTAAACCCTAAACCAAAACCCAAACCCTAAACCCTAAACCTTAAAACCCCAAACCCTAAACCATAAAACCCCAAAACTTTGGGCAGTAGCACATAAACACGGCCATAAAACACGAAATCGATGAGTTTTTCTCATACTCTCAAACATGTATCGGGTGTTATGGTCATTGTAAATCGCCCTGGAACCCTAAAACCATGGGCAATACCTCATAAAAATGGCCATAAAACACGAAAAAGATGATTTTTTGGTCATAACTCTTAACAATGTATTAGGTTTTATGGACATTGTAAATCTCCCTGAAACCCCAAAATTATGGGCAATAGCTCTAGAAAACAACCATAAAATACGAAAACGATGAGTTTTTGGTCATATCGCAGAAACATTTATCGAGACTTATAGTCGTTGCAAATCGCCCAGGGTCCCCAAAACTGTGGGCAATAGCTCATGAAAATGGCCTTAAAGCATGAAAACGACAAGTTTTTGGTCATATCTCTCAAACATGTATCAGGTCTAACGGGCTATGCAAATATCCTTGGAATCGCATAATTATGCACAATTGCTCCTGAAAACGGCCATAAAACTTGAAAACAACGAGTTTTTGGTCATATATCTCAAACATGTATTGGGTCTTACTGTTGCTGTAAATTGCCCTAGAACCCCAAAACTATGGGCAATAGCTCATGAAGACGACCATAAAATGCAAAAACTACGAGTTTTTGGTCCTATATCTCAAACATGTATCGGTTCTCACGGTCGATTTAAATCGCCGTGGAACCCCAAATTTCTGGGCAATAGCTCATGAAAACGGCCATAAAACACGAAAACGACGAGGTTTTGCTCATAACTCTCAAACTTGTATCAGGTCTCACTATCATTGTAAATCACCCTGAACCCTAAACCGTAATCCCTAAAACAGCCATAAAATATGATACATGTTTGAGATAAATGACCCTAAACCCAAACCCTAACCATAAACCCTAAGCCCTAAAACCCCAAACCCTAAACCCTAGAACCCCAAAACTATGAATAGTAGCGCATAAAAACGGCCATAAAACATGAAATCTATGAGTTTTTCTAATACTCTCAAACATGTATCGGGTGTTATGGTCATTGTAAATCACCCTAGAACCCCAAATCGATGGGAAATAGCTCATAAAAACTGCCATAAAACACGAAAAGGATGATTTTTGGGTCATAACTCTTACGCATGTATTAGGTTTTACGGTCATTGTAAATCGCCCTGAAACCCCAAAACTATGGCCAATAGCTCATGAAAACAACGCAAAATGATGAGTTTTTGGTCAGATCATAGAAACATTTCTCGAGACTTACGATCGTTGCAAATCTCCCTCGATCCCCAAAACTGTGGGCAATAGCTCATGAAAACGGCCATAAAGCGCGAAAACGACGAGTTTTGGGTAATATCTCTCAAACATGTATCGGGTCGAGCGGGCCATGCAAATCGCCTTGGAACCGCAAAATTGTGCACAATTGCTCCTAAAAACGTCCATAAAACGTGAAAACGACGTGTTTTTGGTCATATATCTCAAACATGTATTGGGTCTTACTATTGCTATAAATTGCCCTAGAACCCCGAAACTATGGGCAATAACTCATGAAAACGACCATAAAATGCGAAAACTACGAGTTTTTGGTCCTATATCTCAAACATGTATCGGTTCTGATGGTCGTTGTAAATCACCTTAGAACCCAAAATTTCTGGGCAATAGCTCATGAAAACGGCCATAAAACACAAAAATGACAAGTTTTTGGTTATATCTCTCAAACTTGTATGAGGTCTCACTATCATTGTAAATCGCCCTGAACCCTAAACCGTAATCCCTAAAACGTCCGTAAAACATGATACATGTTCGAGAGATATGACCCTAAACCCTGAACCCAAACCCTAACCATAAACCCTAAACCCAAACCCTCAAGCCTAAACCACTAATCCCTAAACCAAAACCCAAACCCTAAACCCTAAACCTTGAAACCCAAACCCTAAACCATAAAACCCCAAAACTTTGGGCAGTAGCACATAAATACGGCCATAAAACACGAAATCGATGAGTTTTTCTCATACTCTCAAACATGTATCGGGTGTTATGGTCATTGTAAATCGCCCTGGAACCCCAAAACCATGGGTAATAGCTCATAAAAATGGCCATAAAACACGAAAAGGATGATTTTTTGGTCATAACTCTTAAGCATGTATTAGGTTTTACGGACATTGTAAATTGCACTGAAACCCCAAAATTATGGGCAATAGCTCATGAAAACAGCCATAGAATAGGAAAACGATGAGTTTTTGGTCATATCATAGAAACATTTATCGAGACTTACAGTCGTTGCAAATCGCCCAGGTCCCCAAAACTATGGGCAATAGCTCATGAAAATGGCCATAAAGCATGAAAACGACAAATTTTTGGTCATATCTCTCAAACATATATCAGGTCTAACGGGCTATGCAAATAGCCTTGGAATCGCATAATTATGCACAATTGCTCCTGAAAACGTCCATAAAACTTGAAAACGACGAGTTTTTGGTCATATATGTCAAACATGTATTGGGTCTTACTGTTGCTGTAAATTGCCCTAGAACCCCAAAACTGTCGGCAATAGCTCATGAAAACGACCATAAAACGCAAAAACTACGAGTTTTTGGTCTTATATCTCAAATATGTATCGGTTCTCATGGCCGTTGTAAATCGCCCTGGAACCCCAAATTTCTGTGCAATAGCTCATGAAAACGGCCATAAAACATTAAAACGATGAATTTTTGCTCATATCTCTCAAACTTGTATCAGGTCTCACTATCATTGTAAATCGCCCTGAACCCTAAACCGTGATCCCTAAAATGGCCATAAAACATGATATATGTTTGAGAAATATGACCCTAAACCCTGAACCAAAACCCTAACCATAAACCCTAAGCCCTAAAACCCCAAACCCTAAACCCTAGAACCCCAAAACTATGGGTAGTAGCACATAAAAATGGCCATAAAACACGAAATCGATGAGTTTTTCTCATACTCTCAAACATGTATCGGGTATTACGGTCGTTGTAAATCGCACTAGAACCCCAAATAGATGGGAAATAGCTCAGAAAAACAGCCATAAAACATGAAAAGGACGATTTTTTGGACATAACTCTTAAGCATGTATTAGGTTTTACGATCATTGTAAATCGCCCTGAAACCCCAAAACTACAGGCAATAGCTCATGAAAATATCCATAAAGTAAGAAAACGACGAGTTTTTGGGCATATCATAGATATATTTCTCAAGACTTACGATCGTTGCAAATTGCCCTAGATCCCCAAAATTGTGGGCAATAGCTCATGAAAACGGCCATAAAGTGCGAAACCGACGAGTTTTTGGTCATATCTCTTAAACATGTATCGGGTCTGACGGGCCATGCAAATCGCCTTGGAACCGCAAAATTATGCACAATTGCTCCTAAAAACGGCCATAAAACGTGAAACCGACGAGTTTTTGGTCATATATCTCAAACATGTATTGGGTCTTACTATAGCTGTAAATTGCCCTAGAACCCAAAAACTGTGGGCAATAGCTATGAAAACAATTATAAAACGCGAAAACTACGAGTTTTTCGTCCTATATCTACAACATGTATCGGTTCTCATGGTCATTGTAAATCGCCCTGGAACCCCAAATTTCTGGGCAATAGCTCATGAAAACGTCCATAAAACACAAAAACGACGAGTTTTTGGTCATATCTCTCAAACTTGTATCAGGTCTCACTATCATTGTAAATCGCCCTGAACCCTAAACCGCAATCCCTAAATTGGCCGTAAAACATGATACATGTTCGAGAGATATGATCCTAAACCCTAAGCCCAAACCCTAAACCCTAAAGCCTAAACCCCTAAACCCTAAAGCAAAACCCAAACCCTAAACTCTAAACCCCAAACCCTAAACCCTAAACCATAAAACCCCAAATTTTTGGGCAGTGGCACATAAATACGGCTATAAAACACGAAATCGATGAGTTTTTCTCATACTCTCAAACATGTATCGGGTGTTATGGTCATTGAAAATCGCTCTGGAACCCCCAAACCATGGGCAATAGCTCATAAAAATGGCCATAAAACACGAAAATGACGAGTTGCTGGTCATAACTCTTAAGCATGTATCAGGCTTTATGGTCATTGTAAATCGCCCTGAAACCCCAAAATTGTGGGCAATATCTCATGAAAACAGCCATAAAATACGAAAACAATGAGTTTTTGGTCATATCGCAGAAATATTTATCGAGATTTACAGCCATTGCAAATCGCCCTAGGTCCCTAAAACAGTGGGCAATAGCTCATGAAAATGGCCATAAAGAATGAAAAAGACGAGTTTTCGTCATATCTCTCAAACATGTATCAGGTTTAACTGGCCATGCATATCGCCTTAGAATCACAAAATTGTGCACAATTGCACCTAAAAACGGCCGTAGAACATGATACATGTTAGAGAGATATGACCCTAAACCCTGAACCCAAACCCAAACCATAATACCTAAACCCAAACCCTAAAGCCTAAACCACTAAACCCTAAACCAAAACACAAACCCAAAACCTTAAAACCCCAAACCCTAAACCATAAAATCCCGAAACTTTGGGTAGTAGCACATAAATACGACCATAAAACACGAAATCGATGAGTTTTTCTCATACTCTCAAACATGTATCGGGTGTTATGGTCATTGTAAATCGCCCTGGAACCCCGAAACCATGGGCAATAGCTCATAAAAATGGCCATAAAACACGAAAAGGATGATTTTTTGGTCATAACTCTAAAACATGTATCAGGTTTTATGGTCATTGTAAATCGCCCCGAAACCCCAAAATTATGGGCAATAGCTCATCAAAACAACCATAAAATACGAAAACGATGAGTTTTTGGTCATATCGCAGAAACATTTATCGAGACTAACAATCGTTGCAAATCGCCCAGGGTCCCCAAATCTGTGGGCAATAGCTCATGAAAATGGCCATAAAGCATGAAAACGACAAGTTTTTGGTCATATCTCTCAAACATGTATCAGGTCTAACGGGCAATGCAAATCGCCTTGGAATCGCAAAATTATGCACAACTGCTCCTGAAAACGGCCATAAAACTTGAAAACGACAAGTTTTTGGTCATATATCTCAAACATGTATTGGGTCTTACTGTTGCTGTAAATTCCCCTAGAACCCCAAAAATGTGGGCAATAGCTCATGAAAACGACCATAAAACGTGAAAACTACGAGTTTTTGGTCTTATATATCAAACATGTATCGGTTCTCATGGTCGTTGTAAATCGCCCTGGAACCCCACATTTCTAGGCAATAGCTCATGAAAACGACCATAACACACGAAAACGACGAGTTTTTGCTCATATCTCTCAAACTTGTATCAGGTCTCACTATCATTGTAAATCGCCCTGAACCCTCAACTGTAATCCCGAAAATGGCCATAAAACATTATACATGTTTGAGAAATATGACCCTAAACCCTAAACCAAAACCCTAACCATAAACCCTAAGCCCTAAAACCCCAAACCCTAAACCCTAGAACCCCAAAACTATGGGCAGTAGCACATAAAAACGGCCATAAAACACGAAATCAAAGAGTCTTTCTCATACTCTCAAACATGTATCGGGTGTTACGGTCGTTGTAAATCGCCCTAGAATCGAAAACCATGGGCAATAGCTCATAAAAATGGCCATAAAACATGAAAAGGATGATTTTTTGGTCATAACTCTTAAGCATGTATTAGGTTTTACGGTCATTGTAAATTGCCCTGAAACCCCAAAACTATGGGCAATAGCTCATGAAAACAGCCATAAAATACGAAAACGACGAGTTTTTGGTCATATCGTAGAAACATTTATCGAGACATACAGTCGTTGCATATCTCCCTAGGTCCCCAAAATTGTGGGCAATAGCTCATGAAAATGGCCATAAAGCATGAAAACGACGAGTTTTTGGTCATATCTCTCAAACATGTATTGGGTCTTACTATTGTTGTAAATTGCCCTAGAACCCCAAAACTGTGGGCAATAGCTCATGAAAATGACCATAAAACGCGAAAACTACGAGTTTTTGGTCCTATATCTCAAACATGTATCGGTTCTCACGGTCGTTGTAAATCGTCCTGGAACCCCAAATTTCTGGGCAATAGCTCATGAAAACGGCCATAAGACACGAAAACGACGAGTTTTTGCTCATATCTCTCAAACTTGTATCAGGTCTCACTATCATTGTAAATCGCCCTAAACCCTAAACCGTAATCCCTAAAATGGCCACAAAACATGATACATGTTTGAGATATATGACCCTAAACCCTAAACCAAAACCCTAAACAAAAACCCTAAGCCCTAAAACCCCAAACCCTAAACCCTAAACCCTAGAACCCCAAAACTATGGGCAGTAGCGCATAAAAATGGACATAAAACACGGAATCGATGAGTTTCTCTAATACTGTCAAACATGTATCGGGTGTTATGGTCGTTGTAAATCGCCCTAGAACCCCAAATCGATGGGAAATAGCTCATAAAAAACGGCCATAAAACACGAAAAGGACAATTTTTTGGTCATAACTCTTAAGCATGTATTAGGTTTTACGGTCATTGTAAATCGCCCTAAAACCCCAGAAGTACGAGCAATAGCTCATGAAAACAGCCATAAAATACGAAAACGATGAGTTTTTGGTCATATCATAGAAACATTTCTCGAGACTTACGATCGTGGCAAATTGCCCTGGATCCCCAAAAATATGGGTAATAGCTCATGAAAACGGCCATAAAGCGCGAATACGACGAGTTTTTGGTCATATCTCTCAACCATGTATCGGGTCTGGCGAGCCATGCAAATCGCCTTAGAACCACGAAATTGTGCACAATTTCTCCTGAAAACGGCCATAAAACGTGAAAACGACGAGTTTTTGGTCATATATCTCAAACATGTATTGGGTCTTACTATTGTTGTAAATTGCCCTAGAGCCCCAAAACTATGGGTGACGAGGGTTTAACTCATCAATGCCCATTGTTATGGACTTGGGTTTTGTAGAAGGAGGGAGCGCTGGAGACATCTATCGGCTAGCAAACAAGCACACAGGGGACAAAGGATTTACCCAGGTTCAGGCCTCGTAGAGGTCCCTACTCCTGCTTGTCTGCTCGTGGAATTATCAAAGGAGTCGAAAGTTACAATGGTGCGCAGATGCAATCTGGCCAGGGTTGTGGAAACTAGCATTGCGTGTGTCCTCCTTGCCGCCCCCTCCTAGCCTTTATATAGATAGGTTAGGTCTCGGGTAGCAGGTCGAGTCGGTTACAAGTTAGGGTTTTCCCCTTCAAACTTTCTATCTTTAACTTCTTCTTGTTCTTCAAGCAATAGAGAGTCCACAAGTCACTCGAGTCCTTTCATCCGGGCCTTGGCAACACCCTGGGCCTGTACATATTTGGACCGTATATACCAAGCTCGAGTACCTGTAGGGTATACCCATGTTAGTAGGCCCCGAGTGTCCAGTGGTATTACAGATTCGACTAGGGACTTTTGAAGTCTTCGAGTGCTTGATTGAGTACATTTCGACTGCTTTTATTTGTGCCATAGGGATTGTTGATATACGTGCCTGATATAACCGAAGTGCCAGTATCAGTTAACCAAGTTAGGCTGAAACAAAGCAATCTACTCGAACTTGAGTCCCCGGACTCGAATCGAGAAAAGTGCTGGCGTAATTCGACTCAGGCCGCGGAGGTCTTACAGGAGTCGAATTCTAGTTATACGGGTGTGAGCACTCGACGCGTCCGTCAAGGCATGTTCATCGTGCCTGTAGGCACGAATATATTTCCGGTAGTGCGGAGCCTTATTCAGGTCTTACCTTCAGGTCTTATTCAGGTCTTACCTTCACGCTGTAAGCCTTATTCAGGTCTTACCTTCACGCTGTAAGCGTGGCATCCGAATTTTATCATCGCAGAGACGATTCGGGCGACCTAGGAGACGTAGTCTCTTTCTAGGCAAAAAATATGAGGCGGTGTTGCCATGAACTGCGAGGGCGGACGTTATCAACACACAGTTTTCTGTGCGAATAATCATAGGGTGTACGACCAGCGCTCCCTATGGGAGTAGCCCCCGAGTGCCTGGTTGAGTCGAAGACTAAGGCAGGGACTAAATAACGTTTGCGACTGTCGTCGTCTTTTGGTTGCTTGTTTTAGTCAAAATTTTCCGGCGCTCCCTATGGGAGTAACCCATGTCCATAGTCGAATTGTATTTCGAATGGTTTTGGGTTTGCTTTTGATTGTCCTTGTTCCTGCAAAAAAAAGAAAATCGTAGGGTGCGCGGCCAGCGCTCCCTATGGTAGTGGCCCCCGAGTGCTTGGTGGAGTCGAAGACTCCAGCAAGGACTAAAGTAGTCGAATTTTTCAACTGCGTAGCTTTGATGACGTCAGTGCTGACGCTTGTATGACCTCAGTTGCCCGCGTGAGCAAGTTTGACGGGACGTGACGAGCGGTGGGTCCCATTTCCTGACTTTGATTTGACTGGGCGTGCGTAATCTTTATTTTAACTGGGCCTCCTCAATTTCCACGCATAATGGGAGTAGTGGAGGGACGGTTCGCGCTTCCTCTTCTCCACGTGTCCAACACGATGTGTGCCACGCGTCCAGTAGGGTTTTTTTGAGCCGTTGGATTGCATCTTCTAGGGGTTAAGTAGCGATGCTACGGCGGTAATTTCCCATCTGCGCTCTTTCTTCCTTGCTGCCATCGCCATTGCTACTGCTCTTCTGCTTTTTCTTGCGCTCGTTTCCTCCACAACGCTGGACCACCTCCGTTCGTTTCCGAGCTACTTTCTACGCTCGCATCACCGCCGTTCAATAGGGAAGAAGAAAGGAGGCGCTATTGTTGATTCCGCGGCCATCGTCGCTGCAGCGAAGAAGAAGGGTGGCTCCGCTGCTGCGGGCACCAGCGCCGCCGCCGGCAGGAAGAAGAAGATCGTGGGCACCCGCGTGACAAATGGTGCATGGCGCCCTTCCATCATCAAGGCGTCGGATCTCCATCTTCTTCCCCAAGACGGAGTTATCTCCGCAGCATTCGCCGATGCGCACGTCCCCAGTGGTGAGACCATTCCTGCTCCTCCCGCTGGTTTTCAAGTGATGTTTCTTGCATTCGTCATTCGCGATCTTTCCTTGCCTCTCCACCCCTTTCTTAGGGGTCTTCGTTGTTTCTACCATCTCCAGCTCCATCAGCTGTCCCCAAATTCGATCCTCCATATCACCTACTTCATCACTCTTTGCGAGTGTTGGCTCGGAATCGAGCCACACTTTGGTATTTTCAAGCGCATATTTAAATTGAAGCGTCAGTCTGCATCTGGATCTTTAGTTTATGACGTAGGTGGTTACGGAATCCACGTCGACCCATCCGCCACCTACTTCGACATCAAGCTCACCAAGTCCGTCCAGGGATGGAGGGACAAATGGTTCTATGTCCGCGATCAGAAGTCCAAAGATGAGCACTTTGGACTAGCACCCTTCGATCCCGCGACTCCCTACAAGAAGATGCGTTCCTGGCTGCGCCGTCACGTCCAACCCCTTCAAGCCAGAGTTCATCCCATGTTTAAGTGGGCTGGCGCTGATGATGCCACTCGCGTGTCTGCCGATGGCATGTCCGCGAGTGAGGTGGATAAGAGGGTTCGACTGGTCACGAAGTACACTAGCAAGGATGTGCTTCCGAGTGAGCCAGTTGTTCCTCCTTTTGATGCTTCGAATCCTCCTCCTGAGGTACAGTTGTGCTACGGAGTAGCTTATTTTCTCGATTGCTTTTCTGTTGCTTACTTGTTCTTTTTGCTAATCTTCGCTGTCTGTACGCAGGATTGGGCGGTGTTGCCTTGTATGCCCCCTCTCCCTGAGGGGATTATTCCTCGTGAAGCTTTGGAAGAGGATGAGTCTGAGTCGACTGTCCCTTCTGATGTGGAAGAGGAAACCCCCAAGTCTGAGAGCCCGGATACTCGCAAGCGTTCGCGCAGCGAGGATTCCGACGCGTCGTCTCCTTCGACTCCAGAAGGCACGGCTGTTGGCGTGGAGTCGCCAATTCCTGCCGTTCTTGTGAGAGCTGTGGCACCATCTTCTCGCAAGAAGATGCGATTGCCTAAGGAGTCTTCGTCGGAGTTGGTGGAGGCCACATTTGATTTTGATAAGTTTGACTGGTAAGTTTTCGAGTTCATTTGTTCTTCTCTGTTTTCTTCTTGTTGGCTTTGCCCTGGAGTTTGCCCTTTCTCAATGTGGATTTTGTCTTGTAGTCAAGAGGCATCGTCATCTTCTAGTGATGTCGTGTTTTTGAAGGAATCGGGAGTCGCAACCTCAAGGGCCAAGGAAGAGGTCGAGCGTGCTCCTTCCCCTCCGGTGGCGGCCCACTCTGGGCACAATTCTTTGAGCTCTCCTCACATAGGGGAGCATCGAATGGTTGCTCGGATGACGGTACGGCAAACCTCTTCGGAGACGTTGGAGGATCATGTAAGTATATCTTTCCTTCTTTTTAGTGTGGCAGTCGATGTTATCCGTTTCTTTCACTGATTCCTTGTTTGTGCGACAGCTCCTTGTAAAGGAAGCCGCGCAAGTGGCGGAGCAGCTGATGGCGATGGGTCGCCGGCATGCAATGCTGGAGACTCGTCACCGTGTGGTCGAAAGTGAGTGTTCTACACTTATTCTTTTTTGTCTTCTCCTTTTTAGTATAATTGACTGATAGTCAACTTTTGATTGCCGTGTAGCTGAACATAACGCTTTACTGCGCAACATCCCCACTATGAAGGGTCGCGACAAGGCACTCGTAGCTCGTGACGAGGCACAGAAGCGTGAAGAGGATCTGCGTGCCTCCTTTGCGGCCAGGGAGAAGTTGTTCAAAGAACAATTGTTCTCAGTCACCAAGGCTCTCTTAGGTATCTTTTACTTGTGGATATTGTTGTCCTTCTCTACCTTTAGTTTTTTTGCTGGTAGCGCTGAAGTTTTTGATCCATGCGTGGGTTCATGTGCAGATGCTGGCGATCTGAGCTTTGACCCGCAGGCCCTTCGTCGCGACGATGCTCTGGCAGGCGTGGTGTCTGCAGTCGAGGACCGTAGCGCCGCTATCCAAGATACACTTTCCAAGGCCAAGGTCACCCTCAGTCGCCTCCGGGAAGAGTTGATGCCGAAGGCTGAGCTGATCGATAACATGGACAAGCTGGTGGAGTCATTCGCCAGTGGTGTGCCTTCCGCCTACAAGAACTCCCTCCACGCGGCTGGCGCGTCCATGACAGTCGCGATGGTGCAGGCCCACGAAGCTTATATCGATCCTTCCGCGGTGTCGAAGGCGATGCCTGTTGGCGCGGATGGTCAGCAGGTAGTCTTCGCTCCTTTTGCGACTGCCTGTGCTAAATATGACCATCGCTTGATAAATACTGTTGCGAAGTACTCGGAGGAGCTCCAACGTGCTAAGAAGGCGGCGAAAGACTCGGCCTCAGGGGCCGGTGGAAAGTCAGTGGCGTCTGACACTAGCACAGACTTGATGAAGTCCCTGAAGCCGTCGAAGTCGAAGAAGCCAGCTGCTCCGTAGTTATATTTTGTAATAGTTGATTGATTGTTCTTTTGGTTTTAAGAACATGCCTGTTGGCGAGTGTGTCTGTGAATACTTATGCCGATCCTGAATGCGTCTGTTCCCTTTGCCTTTGTGTTAATGTGGTCGCCTTATTTGTCTCTGTCTTGACTTGTGGTAGGGTACATCAAGTGATCCCGTGGGGGGAACCCAGGACTCGCCATCTCTTGATGATACAGTGGCACCACCACGCTCTAGGGTAGAGGAGCTATCATTGCTTTCACGACTTCGTGATCACGTGAAGCAGCTGGAGCGTGAGTTTCCCATGATCCGCGGTAGCACAGACGTGTGGAAGTCGAAGGCGGAAAAAGCCGCCGCCCGCGAGCAATATCTTCTTGGCGAGGTGACGCAACTAGGCGACCATTTTAAGTGTTAGTTTGCTTATTCTCACCTTTTCCTTTGTAGTTACTCGCAGCGGTACGTTGTACTCATGCTATTGATGCTACTTCGTGTAGTTATTAGCGCGCGCCATCCGCAGGAGGAGAAGGATAGAATTGCCATTCGCCTTCATGATCTCACCCAGGAACAACTTCAAGAGAGTGGATACTTCTGGGTAGATCATGATCGTGCGACTGCGTTGGCGACCCTGCAGGATCGCGCATCGCGAGTGCTGCTCTTCCTGAAGAAGTCGCAGTCGTGCTTGAAGAACATTTATCGGGCCATGTTCCCGCTGGACGACACTCCATCAAGCCCGCTGGCTCTTCTTGCCAAATTTCAAGATCTGTCCACGGTTCGCGAGTGCGTGAGGCAGCAGTTGGTGGCTGGTGCCAAGGCTGCCCTCTCAATGGTGCGATTGCACAGGCCTGACGTGGATGTTGCCGCCATTGCCTCTAGGCCGCCAGCGCCACCAGCAGGATCTACCTAGAATATGGTACCGCACTATTAGGCGGTGGACCGTCCAGCAGAGAAGATCGTCGACTTCTTTGAGGAACAAAACATAGTTCTTCTGTTGCAAGAGTAGCCAAATTTGTATCCTACACATAAGTGTACTTGTGTTGTAAAGTTCGTATAGATGTTGTAGATAATTTATTGTCGAATGTGTACAAAGAGCTTTGTGAGCGTGATGTGCGTTGCACTATGCGAGTCCTTTTTGTTAGCCTAGCCATCTTTTATCTCAGTCCCTTGTCAACCTGTCAGGTGCGTTGCAGCTGGGTTGAGTTTGTGTTAAGGGGTTCGATTGATGTGGCAGCTACTCAGGATATCGCGTTTTTGGTTCGAGGAACAAATGTATGTAGGGTGGCGCAGCCCCCGAGTATAAAAATTGAAAAGTGAAGGAGAACAAGGAGTTTTGGGGCACTTAGCTTTTATTTATTCGAAGAACGGTGCGAGGTACCATGTGCGGCTAAGTAGCCTTGGCTGAGTAGCCTTATTTGCGATGTAAAAGTAAAAAACGACTAGGGGTAGAAGCGTCGCAGTTGTGCAACGTTCCAAGGATTGGAGTATGCGACTCCTAGCTCTAAATCTTGAAGGCGATAGGCGCCACCTGGGATTACTTCTGTAATCACGTATGGTCCTTCCCAGGGGGACTCGAGCTTGAGATGCCCCTGCTGCTTCAGTCGCAGGACCAGGTCACCTTCGACGAAGGATCTGGGGCGAAGCCTTCTACTGTGGTAGTTGCATAGGTTCTGCTGGTAGATCGTGGATCTTTCTACGGCGATTTCTCTTGCTTCGTCAAGGAGGTCGATGGAGTCTTCGAGTGCAAGGGATGACTCTTGTTCGATGTAAGCGACCACGCGCGGCGCCTTGTACCGTACTTCGGCGGGTAGTACTGCTTCTGCTCCGTGCACGTATGACAACTGCGCCTGCTCCGTCTTTCCGCTTGGACCCATCGAAGTGCATTGTCCAGAGGTAGGACATATCTGGCTTGTCCGGGAGCTGGTTCTCCATCCAGTGCACGAGAAAGTCAAGGAGCACTTGTGACTTGATTGCGTCGCGTTTTTCATATGTGATGTCTCGTGGAGACAGCTCTATTCCCCAAAGCGCAACTCGCCCCGTGGCGTCAGGGTTATTGAGGATATGTCCCAACGGGGCATCATTGACTATCACGATTGGGTGTTCCTAGAAGTAGTGGCGCAGTCGCCGGGCGGTCATAAAGTCGCCGTACGCCAGCTTCTGGTAGTGCGGGTACCGCTGTTTTGTTTGCGTGAGGACCTCGATGTGGTAGTATGCCGGGCGTTGTACACCGTGGACCTTGTTTTCCTTAGCTCGCTCGACGACGAGCACTGTGCTGACCACCTGGTTGGTGGCGGAGATGTACAACAATAGTGGTTCCCTTTCTCATGGAGTCACCAGCACTGGCGAAGTGGATAGCAGGCGCTTGAGATCTTCGAATGCTTCTTGCGCTTCATTGCTCTACTCAAATTTTTCAGCTTTGCGGAGGAGCTGGTAGAAGGGCAGTGCCTTTTCACCCATCCGACTGATAAATCGAATGAGGGCCGCAATTCGTCCGGCCAGTTGCTGGATGCCTCTTATGTTCTTCGGCTTCTCCATGGCCAGTATGGCTTTTATCTTCTTCGGGTTCACCACGATTCCCCTCACGGAGATGAGATATCCAAGTAGCTGCCCAGATGGTACGCCGAAGGCGCATTTGTCCAGATTGAGCTTGATCCGGTAGTGATCGAGGTTGGCAAAGGTTTTGCGCAAATCGTCGATTAGAGAGGCTTCCTCCTTGGTCTTGATTACTATGTCGTCGACATAGACTTGGATGTTGTGACCCAGTTGTTCCTTGAGGCAAGCCTGCATGCACCGCTGATAGGTGGCTGCGGTGTTTTTTAGCCCGAAGGGCATTGTGTTGTAGCAGAACACACCAAAGGGCGTTGTAAACGCTATTTTCTCCTGATCTTCCTCCTTCAGTCGAATTTGATTATAGCCTGAGTAGGCGTCGAGGAAGCAGAGGCGCTCGCATACAGCGGTGGAGTCAATGATCTCGTCGATCCGTGGCAGCGGGAAGTGATCTTTGGGGCAGTGCTTGTTTATAGAAGTGAAGTCCACACACATCCGTAGGATATCTGTGTCCTTTTTTGGTTCTAGCACCGAGGGGCGAGCCAAGTGCTTTCCTTGATCTCGCGTATGAACTTGGCCTCGAGGAGTCTGATCTCCATTCCGACTGCCTGCGCTCGTGGCTCAGACAGTCGTCTGATTGTTTGCTTGACTGGCCTTGCGTCGGGGTTGACGTTGAGTGCATGCTCCGTGAATTCCCTAGGAACTCCTGGCATGTGCGCAGGACACCAGGCAAAAATTTCCCAGTGCTCACGGAGGAATTCAACGAGCGCGAGTTCCTATGCGGGACTCAAGTTGTTGGCGATGAGGGCCGTCTTGGCAGGATCTGATGGATGGACCTGCACCTTCTTTGTGTGCACAGATGAGTCGCAGGAGAGGTCAGGTGAGCTTGTCCTACTCAGGGGAGGAAAACTGTTGTCTGTCGTCTCTTTCAGTCTTGCGAGTTCCTCCTGCATGCCGAAGGACTGGGAGATTCTGTTGAATTCCCTCTCGCAACTGTCCGATCGCTCAAAGCCCCCGTTGATCGTTATGATGCCGTTGGGACCTGGCATTTTCATCTAAAGGTAGGCGTAGTGGGGGCACTGCCATTAACCTAGCGAATGCGGCGCGCCCAAGGATGCAATGGTATTGTGAGGGCCAATCGACGACCTCAAAGTCGATGCGCTCACGCGGGAAGTTCTTCGGCATGCTGAAGATGACTTCGAGGTTGATTTTGCCTAGGGGGTATACGCCTTTCCCTGGGACGATGCCGTGGAACGTTGTATCCGATGCCTCCAGGCAGGTTAGAGGGATCCTCATTGATCGCAAGGTACTCGCGAATATGAGGTTGATGCCGCCTCCGCCATCCATGAAGACACGACTCATGTCGAATCCTCCAATTTGCGCCTCGAGTACAAGGGGGCAATGACCTGGGCGAGGTATCTGAGGCGGGTGGTCGCGTTTGTCGAAGGTGATGCACGACTCGATGCCACTGAGGTACTCAGTGGTGGATGGTGGCGAGTGCGTGGCCAAGTTGACTTGGCGAGTGATGGCCTTCTGCACCCTGTTGGAGGGGCGCCCCTTTTGGATCATCATGGTACCCATGGCCCGTGGGTACGGTTCGCCCCCGTGGTGCTGGTCCGGTGCGGCTCCGTTCGGGGGTGGCCCAGGTGGTGGTGGTGGTGCGCCATGTGCCAAGGCGCCTAGAGCGGCTCCGTAGCCTCTTTCGACTGCATTGCGGTTCATCCGAACCAATCCCTCGTGTAGCTTGAGGAACTCGTGGCAGTCCTTGAGGAGGTGGCTGGACTTTCTCTTGCCATCATGCTTGTCGATGTAGAAGAGTACCGTGCATGGCCGGACAATTTTTCCTCGATGGAGGTCGCGGGTGCTTCATCGCGAGTGCGGCGTTGCCATACTTGCGTGGTTTTCCTGGAGTCGCGGTATCCACCGCTGCGGTATCCGCTATTGCCGTTATCGTCGCGTCTATCAGCGTAGCCGGCCACGACCATGTTGACATCGTCGCGGTCATCGTAGATGCGCATGCGACGCTTGCCTTGGCGGTCGCGTCTGCGTTCGAGTTCTGCCTCCTCGTCGGAGTGAGCGCGATTTTTTAGTGAATCTTCTCCATCGGCCCACCGATTCGCGATCTCCATCAGGTGGTCGATGGTCTGGGGCTTTGAGCGGCCCAGCTCCTCCTTGAGCTCTAGCCGGCGGACACCACCGTTGAATGCATCAATCGCGCGGTCTTCTGAGATGTTTTCCGCGGAATTCATGATGATGAACCACCTTTGGACGTAGGAGCGTAGCGATTCACCAGATCTTTGCTGGCAGCATCTCAGCTCTTCGATTGATGCGGGTCGTTTGTATGTGCCCTTAAAGTTGCGCACAAAGCTTTAAACCAGCTCATCCCAACTACGAATGGATCCGCGTGGGAGGTTATTGAGCCATGCCCGGGCGGTGCCCTGCAGCTGTAGCTGCAAGCATTGCATGGCAGTAGTTCGACTACCTCCGTGGAGCCCGACGGAGGAGATGTGGTCCTCCAGCCAGATCTTGGGGTCCTGCAGACTGTCAAATTTTGGGTTCTTCGATGGGAGTTTAAACCCTTTAGGCATTCGCTTCTGCCTAATGGATCTGCTGAAGCATCGGGCACCGCAGAGCTCCCCATCTTCTTCTTTCGTGTCTGTCGACCGAGCACGTCGTGCCCTTGATTTGTCGATCTTGCGCTGCGTGAGGTCGTCGCGCGCATCGTAGTCGCGGTCTTATCGCCGTGAGCCGCGGCGTCGAGACAGGTCGTGACTGTCATCGCTGGATGGGGGTGAGGAGTGGCGCTTTGCTAGCGCTTTGCCCTTTTTTGGGTCTGGTACTGGCTCCTTGTCGAGGGCGGCCTCTATTAACCCCAAACCCGCGATCGTAGATCGGTGCATGCCAGTTTGGGGATCTCTAGCTGGCGGCTGGTTATTGAGCAGGTACATGGTGGCAGCAGTCACCGTAGCCTGCGGTGTCCTGGGAACCATGTTGCCTCTCGTGTCGACTGTCATAGAGCTGAAGTCGAGGACTTCCGCGGCCTCTATGCGCGCTTGTTCGGTGAGGTGAGCCATCCGTGACTGCCTCTTCTTGGCGAGGTATTCGTTGCCTCTGGAGGAGGATCCTCCGTAGGAGGAGAGCCCAGCACGACGAAGGCTCGATTCGTTCGCTACCTTTTTACGCGCCTCAAGTTGCGCGATTGTTTGCAGTTGGCCCTTGAATTCTTCCTTCAGGAGCCAGTGATAGCCCATCGATGGAGGGAACCATGATGCTGGGGCAATCGCCGGTGTCGTCGGTTGATAAGGCATGCGAAGCGTGCCCATCTGACCAAATTGGAAGCGGAAGTTCCCAATCGCCAGGCTGATTCCGTCGCCCACAGATTCGAAGGCCGGGCGGGTGGCCGGCGTGTGGACGGTGAAGTCGAAGGCGCCGAAGAGCTGGCGAATCTCCGCTGTTGCGGAGTTGTAGATCGCAGTTGATGGGGCCGAAGAAGCCGCAACATCAGCACTCCCAGTTCCCACAGACGGCGCCAATTGACGAGGGTTTAACTCATCAATGCCCATTGTTATGGACTTGGGTTTTGGAGAAGGAGGGAGTGCTGGAGACATCTATCAGCTAGCAAACAAGCACACAGGGGACAAAGGATTTACCCTGGTTCAGGCCTAGTAGAGGTCCCTACTCCTGCTTGTCTGCTCGTGGAATTATCAAAGGAGTCGAAAGTTACAATGGTGCGTAGATGCAATCTGGCGAGAGTTGTGGAAACTAGGGTTGCGTGTGTCCTCTTCGCCACCCCTCCTAGCCTTTATATAGATAGGCTAGGTCTCGGGTAGCAGGTCGAGTCGGTTACAAGTTAGGGTTTTTCCCATCAAACTTTCTATCTTTAGCTTCTTCTTGTCTCTCAAGCAATCGAGAATCCGCAGGTTACTCGAGTCCTTTCATCTCGGCCTTGGCGACACCGTGGGCCTGTACGTATTTAGACCGTATATAACAAGCTCGAGTACCTGTAGGGTATACCCATGTCACCTGAAACCAAAAACTATGGGCAATAGCTCATGAAAACAGCCATAAAATACGAAAACGATGAGTTTTTGGCCATACCGCAAAAACATTTATCGAAGCTTACTGTCATTGCAAATCGCCCTGGGTCGCCAAAACTATGGGGAATAGCTCATGAAAATTGCCATAAAGCATGAAAACTATGAGATTTTGGTCATATCTCTCAAACATGTATCAGGTCTGACGGGCCATCCAAATTGCCTTGGAATCGCAAAATTATGCACAATTGCTCCTGAAAACCGGCATAAAACGTGAAAACGACGAGTTTTTGGTCATATATCTCAAACATGTATTGGGTCTTACTATTGTTGTAAATTGCCCTAGATCCCCAAAACTATGGGCAATAGCTCATGAAAACGGCCATAAAGCGCGAAAACGATGAGTTTTTCGTCATATCTCTCAAACATGTATCTGGTCTAACGGGCCATGCAAATGGCCTTGGAACCGCAAAATTGTGCACAATTGCTCCTGAAAACGGACATAAAACGTGAAAACGACGAGTTTTTGGTCATATATCTCAAACATGTATTGGGTTTTACTATTGCTGTAAATTGCTCTATAACCCCAAAACTGTGGGATAGCTCATGAAAACAACTATAAAACGCGAAAACTACGAGTTTTTGGTCCTATATCTCAAACATGTATAGGTTCTCACGGTCATTGTAAATCGCCCTGGAACCCCAAACTTCTGGGCAATAGCTCATGAAAACGTCCATAAAACACGAAAACGACGAGTTTTTGGTCATATCTCTCAAACTTGTATCAGGTCTCACTATCATTGTAAATCGCCCTGAAACCTAAACCTTAAGCCCTAAAACGGCCATAAAACATGATACATGTTAAGAGATATGACCCTAAACCCTAAACCCCTAAAACCTGAACCCTAAAACCCCAAACCCTAAACCATAAAACCCCAAAATTTTGGGCAGTAACACATAAATACGGCCATAAAACACGAAATCGATGAGTTTTTTCTCATACTCTCAAACATATATCGGGTGTTATGGTCATTGTAAATCGCCCTGGAACCCCAAAACCATGGGCACTAGCTCATTCAAATGGCCATAAAACATGAAAATGACGAGTTGTTGGTCATAAGTCTTAAGCATGTATCAGGATTTAAGGTCATTGTAAATCACTGTGAAACCCAAAACTGTGGGCAATAGCTCATGAAAACAGCCATAAAATACGAAAACGATGAGTTTTTGGTCATTTCGTAGAAATATTTATTGAAACTTACTGTCATTGCAAATCGCCCTGGGTCCCCAAAACTGTGGGCGATAGCTCATGAAAATGGCCATAAAGCATGCAAACTACGAGTTTTTGGTCATATCTCTCAAACACGTATCAGGTCTGACGGGCCATGCAAATTGCCTTGGAATCGCAAAATTATGCACAGTTGCTCCTGAAAACCGGCATAAAACGTGAAAATGACGAGTTTTTGGTCATATATCTCAAACATGTATTGGGTCTTACTATTGATGTAAATTGCCCTAGAACCCAAAAACTGTGGGCAATAGCTCATGAAAACGACCATAAAACGCGAAAACTACGAGTTTTTGTTCATATATCTAAAACATGTATCGGTTCTCACGGTCATTGTAAATCGCCCTGGAACCCCAAATTTTTGGGCAATAGCTCATGAAAACGGCCATAACACACGAAAACGACGAGTTTTTGCTCATGTCTCTCAAACTTGTATCAGGTCTCACTATCATTGTAAATCGCCCTGAACCCTAAACCGTAATCCCTAAAATGGCCAAAAAATATGATACATGTTTAAGAAATATGACCCTAAACCCTAAACCAAAACCCTAACCATAAATCCTAAGCCCTAAAACCCCAAACCCTAAACCCTAGAACCCCAAAGCTGTGGGCAGTAGCACATAAGAACGGCCATAAAACACGAAACCGATGATTTTTTCTCATACTCTCAAACATGTATGGGGTGTTACGGTCGTTGTAAATTGCCCTAGAACCCCAAATCGATGGGAATAGCTCATAAAAACGGCCATAAAACACGAAAAGGACGATTTTTTGGACATAACTCTTAACCATGTATTAGGTTTTACGGTCATTGTAAATCGCCCTAAAACCCTAAAACTACAAGCAATAGCTCATGAAAACGACCATAAAATACGAAAACGATGAGTTTTTAGGCATATCATTGAAACATTTCTCAAGACTTACGATCGTTGCAAATTGCCCTGCATCCCCAAAACTGAGGGCAATAGCTCATGAAAACGGCCATAAAGAATGATAACGACGAGTTTTGTCATATCTCTCAAACAAGTATCAGGTCTAACGGGCCATGGAAATTGCCTTAGAATCGCAAAATTGTGCACAATTGCTCCTAAAAACGGTCGTAGAACATGATACATGTTAGAGAGATATGACCCTAAACCATGAACCCAAACCCTAACATAAACCCTAAACCCAAACCCTAAAGCCTAAACCGGTAAACCCTAAACCAAAACCCAAAGCCTAAACCTTAAAACCCCAAACCCTAAACCATAAAACCCCGAAACATAGGGCTGTAGCACATAAATATGGCCATAAAAAACGAAATCGATGACTTTTTCTCATACTCTCAAACATGTATCGGGTGTTATGGTCATTGTAAATCGCCTTGGAACCCCAAAACCATGGGCAATAGCTCATAAAAATGGCCATAAAACACGAAAAGGATGATTTTTTGGTCGTAACTCTTAAGCATGTATTAGGTTTTACGGTCATTGTAAATCGCCTGAAACCCCAAAATTATGGGCAATAGCTCATGAAAACAGCCATAAAATACGAAAACGATGAGTTTTTGGTCATATCGCAGAAACATTTATAGAGACTTATAATCATTGCAAATCGCCCATGGTTCCCAAAACTGTGGGAATAGCTCATGAAAATGGCCATAAAGCATGAAAACGACAAGTTTTTGGTCATATCTCTCAAACATGTATCAGGTTTAACGGGTTATGCAAATCGCCTTGGAATCGCAAAATTATGCACAATTGCTCCTGAAAACGGCCATAAAACTTGAAAATGATGAGTTTTTGGTCATATATCTCAAACATGTATTGGGTCTTACTGTTGCTGCAAATTCCCCTAGAACCCCAAACTATGGGCAATAGCTCATGAAAACGACCATAAAACGCGAAAACTACGAGTTTTTGGTCTTACATCTCAAACATGTATCGGTTCTCATGGTTGTTGTAAATCGCCCTGGAACCCCAAATTTCTAGGCAATAGCAGATGAAAACGGCCATAAAACACGAAAACGACGAGTTTTTGCTCATATCTCTCAAACTTGTATCAGGTCTCACTATTATTGTAAATCGCCCTGAACCCTAAACTGTAATCCCTAAAATGGCCATAAAACATGATACATGTTTGAGAAATATGACCCTAAACCCTAAACCAAAACCCTAACCATAAACCCTAAGCCCTAAAACCCCAAACCCTAAACCCTAGAACCCCAAAGCTGTGGGCAGTAGCACATAAGAACGGCCATAAAACACGAAATCGATGATTTTTTCTCATACTCTCAAACATGTATGGGGTGTTACGGTCGTTGTAAATTGCCCTAGAACCCCAAATCGATGGGAAATAGCTCATAAAAAGGCCATAAAACACGAAAAGGACGATTTTTTGGACATAACTCTTAACCATGTATTAGGTTTTACGGTCATTGTAAATCGCCCTAAAACCCTAAAACTACAGGCACTAGCTCATGAAAACGGCCATAAAATACGAAAACAATGAGTTTTCAGGCATATCATTGAAACATTTCTCAAGACTTACGATCGTTGCAAATTGCCCTGGATCCCCAAAACTGTGGGCAATAGCTCATGAAAACGGCCATAAAGCGCGAAACCGACGAGTTTTTTGTCATATCTCTCAAACATTTATCAGGTCTGACGAGCCATGCAAATCGCCTTGGAACCACAAAATTGTGCACAATTGCTTCTGAAAACGGCAATCAAACGTGAAAACGGCCATAAAACTTGAAAATGACGAGTTTTTGGACATATATCTCAAACATGTATTAGGTCTTACTATTGCTGTAAATTGCCCTAGTACCCCAAAACTATGGGCAATAGCTCATTAAAACAACTATAAAACGCGAAAACTACGAGTTTTTCGTCCTATATCTCAAACATGTATTGGTTCTCACGTTCATTATAAATCGCCCTGGAACCCCAAATTTCTGGGCAATAGCTCATGAAAACGTCCATAAAACACGAAAACGACGAGTTTTTGGTCATATCTCTCAAACTTGTATCAGGTCTCACTATCATTGTAAATCGCCCTGAACCCTAAACCGTAATCCCTAAAACGGCCGTAAAACATGATACATGTTAGAGAGATATAACCCTAAACCCTAAGCCCAAACCCTAAACCCTAAATCCTATACCCCTAAACCCTAAAGGAAAACCCAAACCCTAAACCCCAAACCCTAAACCCTAAACCAAAAAACCCCAAATTTTTGGGCAGTAGCACATAAATATGGCTATAAAACACGAAATCGATGAGTTTTTCTCATACTCTCAAACATGTATCGGGTGTTATGGTCATTGTAAATCGCCCTGGAACCCCAAAACCATGGGCAATAGCTCATAAAAATGGCCATAAAACACGAAAATGACGAGTTGCTGGTCATAACTCTTAAGCATGTACCAGGCTTTATGGTCATTCTAAATCGCCCTGAAACCCCAAAATTGTGGGCAATATCTCAGGGAAATAGCCATAAAATACAAAAACAATGAGTTTTTGGTCATATCGTAGAAACATTTATCGAGACTTACAGTCATTGCAAATTGCCCTGGGTCCATAAAATTGTGGGCAATAGCTCATGAAAAATGGCCCTAAAGAATGAAAACGACGATTTTTTGTCATATCTCTCAAACATGTATCAGGTCTAATGGGCGATGCAAATCGCCTTAGAATCGCAAAACTGTGCACAATTGCTCCTAAAAACGGCCATAAAATGTGAAAACGACGAGTTTTTGGTCATATATCTCAAACATGTATTGGGTCTTACTGTTGCTGTAAATTGCCCTAGAACCCCAAAACTGTGGGCAATAGCTCATAAAACGACCATAAAACGCGAAAACTATGAGTTTTTGGTCCTATATCTCGAAGATGTATCGGTTCTCACGGTCGTTGTAAATCGCCTTGGAACCCCAAATTTCTAGGCAAAAGCTCATGAAATCGGCCATAAAACGCGAAAACGACGAGTTTTTGCTCATATCTCTCAAACTTGTATCAGGTCTCACTATCATTGTAAATCGCCCTGAACTCTATACTATAATCCCTAAAACGGCCATAAAACATGATACATGTTTTAGATATATGACCCTAAACCCTATACCAAAACCCTAAACACTAAAACCCCAAACCCTAAACTATGGGCAGTAGCGCATGGCCATAGAACATGAAATCGATGAGTTTTTCTCATACTCTCAAACATGTATTGGGTGTTACGGTCGTTGTAAATCGCCCTAAAACACCAAATCATGTGAAATAGCTCATAAAAACGGCCATAAAACATGAAAATGATGATTTTTTGGTCATAACTCTTAAGCATGTATTAGGTTTTACGGTCATTGTAAATCGCCCTGAAACCCCAAAAGCTATGGGTAATAGCTCATGAAAATAGCCAAAAAAATACGAAAACGATGAGTTTTGGTGGTATCATAGAAACTTTTCTCAATACTTACGATCGTTGCAAATCGCCCTAGATCCCCAAAACTATGGGCAATAGCTCATGAAAATCGCCATAAAGCGCGGAAACGACGAGTTTTTGGTCATATCTCCCAAACATGTATCCGGTCTAACGAGCCATGTAAATCGCCTTGGAACTGCAAAATTGTGCACAAATGCTCCCGAAAACAGCCATAAAACGTGAAAACGACGAGTTTTTGGTCATATATCTCAAACATGTATTGGGTCTTACTGTTGTTGTAAATTGCCCTAGAACCCCAAAACTGTGGGCAATAGCTCATGAAAACAACTATAAAACGCGAAAACTACGAGTTTTTGGTCCCATATCTCAAACATGCATCGGTTCTCACGGTAATTGTAAATCGCCCCGGAACCCCAAACTTCTAGGCAATAGGTCATGAAAACGTCCATAAAACACGAAAACGACGAGTTTTTTGTTCATATCTCTCAAACTTGTATCAGGTCTCACTATCATTGTAAATCGCCCTGAACTTTAAACCGTAAGCCCTAAAACGGCCGTAAAACATGATACATGTTAAGAGATATGACCCGAAACCCTAAAGCCCAAACCCCTAAACCCTAAACCCTAAAACCCCAAACCCTAAACCATAAAACCCCAAAATTTTGGGCAGTAGCACATAAATACGGCCATAAAACACGAAATCGATGAGTTTTTCTCATACTCTCAAACTTGTATCGGGTGTTATGGTCATTGTAAATCACCCTGGAACCCCAAAACCATGGGCACTAGCTCATTAAAATGTCCATAAACATGAAAATAACGAGTTGTTGGTCATAACTCTTAAGCATGTATCAGGATTTACGATCATTGTAAATCGCCCTGTGACGAGGGTTTAACTCATGAATGCCCATTGTTATGGACTTGGGTATTGGAGAAGGAGGGAGTGCTGGAGACATCTATCGGCTCGAAAACAAGCACACAGGGGACAAAGGATTTACGCAGGTTCAGGCCCCGTAGAGGTCCCTACTCCTTCTTGTCTGCTCGTGGAATTATCAAAGGAGTCGAAAGTTACAATGGTGCGCAGATGCAATCTGGCGAGAATTATGGGAACTAGGGTTGCGTGTGTCCTCTTCGCCGCCCCCTCCTAGCCTTTATATAGATAGGCTAGGTCTCGGGTAGCAGGTCGAGTCGGTTACAAGTTAGGGTTTTTCACTTCAAACTTTCTATCTTTAGCTTCTTCCTGTCTCTCAAGCAATCGAGAGTCGGCCGGTTACTCGAGTCCTTTCGTTTGGGCCTTGGCGACCCCGTGGGCCTGTACGTATTTAGACCGTATATACCAAGCTCGAGTACCTGTAGGGTATACCCATGTTAGTAGCCCCCGAGTATCCAGTGGAATCGCAAATTCGATTGGGTACTTTTTGAAGTTTTCTAGTGCCTGAATGAGTACATTATTCGACTGCTTTCATTTATGTCATAGGGATTTGTTGATATATGTGCCTGATGTAGCCGAAGTATCGGTATTAGTTAACCACCTTAGGGTGAAACAACACAATCTACTCGAACTCGAGTCCCCGGACTCGAATCCGGAAAAGTGCTGGCGTAATTCGACTCAGGCCGCGGAGGTCTTACAGGAGTCGAATTCCAATTATATGGGTGTGAGCACTTGACGCATCCGTCAAGGCATGTTCATCGTGCCTGTAGGCACGGATATGTTTCTGGTAGTGCGCAGTTAAATGCATTGCCAGGCCTTTATTCAGGTCTTACCTTCACGCTGTAAGCGCGGCATCCAAATTTTATCACCGCGGAGATGATTCGGGCAACCCAGGAGACGTAATCTCTTTGTAGGGAAAATTATGAGGCGGTGTTGCCATGATCTGTGAGTGCTGATGTAATCAACGCACAAATTTCGTGCAAATAATCATAGGGTGCGCGACTAGCGCTCCCTATGGTAGTAGCCCCCGAGTGCCTGGTTGAGTCGAAGACTCAGGCAGGGACGAAAGAAATTTTGCGACTGCTGTCGTTTTTTTGGTTTGAGTCGAAAACTTGGGTTGCGACTGCTGTCGTCTTTTGCTTGCTTGTTTCAGTCGAAATAGTTTCCAGCGCTCCCTATGGGAGTAACCCACGTCCATAGTCGAATCGTTTTTCGAGTGGTTGTGACGTAGGTGGTTGTGGAATCCATGTCGACCCATCCGCCACCTACTTTGACATCAAGCTTGCCAAGTCCGTCCAGGGATGGAGGGACAGTTCGTTTTATGTTCGCGACCAAAAGGCCAAGGACGAGCATTTTGGACTCGCGCCTTTCGATCCCGCGACTCCCTGCAAGAAGATGCGTTCTTGGAAGAACGTGATCATGCCCTCCGAACTCGTGGAGACAGACGTGCTATATCAACGCGTCTGCGACCTCGAGAGTCGCATAGGCGCAGAGGAGGGAGGCTGCGCCCTTGTCAGGCCTTGGCTGCTTCGTCGTGTCCAGCCTCTCCAAGCTAGAGTCCATCCCATGTTTCAATGGGTTGGTGCTGATGATGCCACTTGCGTGTCTGTCGATGGCATGTCCGCGAGTGAGGTAGATAAGAGGGTGCGACTGGTTACGAAGTACACCTTCAAGGATGTGCTTCCGAATGAGCCAGTCGTTCCTCCTTTTGATGCTTCGAATCCTCCTCCTAAGGTACAATTGTGCTATGAAGTAGCTTATTTTCGTGATTGCTTTTTCTGTTGCTTACTCGCTCCTTTTGCTCATCTTTGCTGTTTGTATGCAGGATTCGGCGGTGTCGCCTTGCATGCGTCCTCTCCCTGAGGGTATTATTCCTCGCGAAGCTTTGGAAGAGGATGAGTCTGAGTCGACTGTCCCATCTGATGTGGAAGACGAAGCCCCCGAGTCTGGGAGCCCGGATACTCGCAAGCATTCGCGCAGTGAGGATTCCGACGCGTCGACTCCAGAAGGCATGGCTATTGGTGCGGAGTCGCCAATTCCAGCTATTCCTTTGAGGGCTATGGCACCGTCGACCCGCAAGAAGATGCGACTGCCCAAGGAGTCTTTGTCGGAGTCGGCGGAGGCCACATTTGATCTTGACAAGTTTGACTGGTAAGTTCACGAGTTTATTCATTCTTTTCTGTTTTCGTCTTGCTGGCTTTGCCCTGGAGTTTGCTTTTTCTCAATGCGAATTTCGTCTTGCAGTCAGGAGGTGTCGTCATCTTCTGGCGACGTCGAGTTTTTGAAGGAATCGGGAGTCGCGACCTCAAGGGACAAGGTAGAGGTCGAGCGTGCTCCTTCTCCTCCGGCGGCGGCCCACTCCGGGCATAATTCTTCGAGCTCTCCTCACGGAGGGGAGCATCGAATAGTTGCTCGGATGACGGCTCAGCAGACTTCTTCGGAGTCATTAGAGGACCATGTGAGTATATTTTTTCCTTCTCTTGTAATTTTGCAGTCAACGCCTTCTGTTGTCTTCTCTGATTCCTTGTTTGGTGCAACAGCTCCTTGTAAAGGAGGTTGCGCAAGTGGCGGAGCAGGTGATGGCAATGGGTCGTCAGCATGCGATGCTAGAGACGCGTCACCGTGTGGTCGAAAGTGAGTGCTTCCATGCTTGTACTTTTCTTCTTTTCTCTGTTTTGGTATATTCGACTGATAGCCGATTATTGACTGCCACGTAGCTGAGCATAACGCTTTACTGTGCAATGTCGCAACATTGGAGAAGACATTGGCTGCAGCTGTGAAGGGGTGCAATGAGGCAATCACGGCTCGTGATGATGCCTAGAAGCGCGAAGAGGATCTGCGCGCCTCCTTTGTGGCCAGGGAAAAGCTGTTTGAGGTGCAACTGCTCTCAGTCGCCAAGGCCCTATCAGGTACCTTTACTGGTGGATATTTTATTGTTGCTCTTTTCCGCTTCTAGATTTTTGCCGATGGCACTAGAGATTTGATCCATGTTTTTTGGTGTAGATGCTGGCGACTTGAGTTTTGACCCGCATGCCCTTCGTCGTGATGACGTTCTGGCCGGCGCGGTGTCCGCGGTCGAAGACCGAAGCGCCGCCGTCCAGGATACATTATCCAAGGCCAAGGTCGCCCTTAGTCGCCTCCGGGAGGAGTTGATGCCAAAGGTGGAGCAGGTCGATACTATGGGCGAGCTGGTGGAGTCACTCGCCGGGGGCGTGCCTTCTTCTTACAAGAACTCCCTCCGGGCGGCTGGTGCAACGATGTCACTCGCCATGGTGCAAGCCCACAGAGTCGAGATAGATCCCTCTGCGGTGTCGAAGACAATGCCTATTGGCGCAGATGGTCAGCAGGTAGTCTTTGCTCCCTTTGCGACTGCCTGTGCCAAATATGGCCATTCCTTGATTAATACCATTGCCAAGTATTCGGAGGAACTCCAGCGTGCTAAGAAGGCGGCAAAAGCTTCGGCCTCAGGGGCAGGCGGAAAGTCAGTGGCGTCTGATACTGCCACGGACTTGATGAAGCCCCCGAAGGTGTCGAAGTCGAAGAAGCCAGCTGCTCTGTAGTTAGATTTTGTAATAGATGATGAATTGTCCTTTTGGTCTAAGAACATGCCTGCTGGCGAGTGTGCTTGTGAATATTTATGCCTATCCTGAATGCACCTGTTCCCCTTGTCATTGTGTTAATTTGGTCGCATTATTTGCTTCTGTCTTGACTTGTGGTAGGGCACATTGAGTGGTCCCGTAGGGGGAAACCACGACTCACCATCTCTTGATGAGACAGTGGCACCGCCGCGCTCCAGGGTAGAGGAGCTGTCCTTGCTGTCACGACTTCGTGGCCGCGTGAAGCAACTGGAGCGTGAGTTGCCCCTGATCCGCGGTAACGCAGATGTGTGGAAGTCAAAGGCGGAAAAAGCCGCCGCCCGCGAGCAATATCTGCTTGGCGAGGTGACACAGCTGGGCGACCAGTTTAAGTGTTAGTTTGCTCGTCCTCATTTTTTCCTTTGCAGTTAGTCGCAGAGGTACGTTGTACTCATGCTGTTGGTGCTGCTTCGTGTAGTTGTTAGCGCACGCCATCACCAGGAGGAGAGGGATAGGATTGTCATCCGTCTTCATGGTCTCACCCAGGAGCAACTTCAAGAGAGTGGATACTTCTGGGTGGATCATGATCGTATGACTGCATTGGTGACCCTGCAGGATCGCGCTTCACGAGTATTGCTCTTCCTGAAGAAGTCGCAGTCATGTTTGAAGAATATCTACCGGGCGATGTTCCCGCTGGATGACACTCCATCAAGCCTGTTGGCTCTCCTGGCCAAATTTCAAGATATGTCCGCGGTTCGCGAGTGCGTGAGGCAGCAGTTGGTGGCTGGTGCCAAGGCTGCCCTCTCGATGGTGCGATTGCACAGGCCTGACGTGGATGTCACCGTCGTAGCTTCCGGTCTGCCAGCGCCGCCAGCCCGATCTGCTTGGAATATGGTGCCGCACTATCAAGCGGTGGACCTTCCAGCAGAGGAGATTGTCAACTTCTTCGAGGGGCAAACCAATGTTCTTATGTTGCAGCAGTAACCAGATTTGTATCCTGCACATAAGTGTATTTGTGTTGTAAAGTTCATATATATATTGGTATGTAATTTATTGTTGAACGCAAATAGCTTTTGTAAGCATAAGGTGTGTTACACTATGCGAGTCCTTTTCATTAGCCTGGCCATCCCTTTTATCAACCTGCCAGGTGCGTTGCAGCTGGGTTGAATTTTCTTTAAGGGGTTCAATTGATGTGCCAGCTACTCAGGATGTCGCGTTCATTAGTTCAAAGAACAAATGTGTGTAGGGTGGCGTAGCCCCCAAGTTCAATAGTAACATAAGTGAAAAGAAAAAAACACAGAGTTTTGGGGCACTTAGCTTTTATTTATTTGGAGAACAGTATGAGGTACAATGTGTGGCTAAGTAGCCTTGGCTGGGTAGCCTTATTTGCGATGTAAAAGTAAAAACAGCTAGGGGTAGAAGCGTCGCAGTTGTGCGACGTTCCAAGGGTTGGAGTATGCGACTCCTGTTTCTAGGTCTTGAAGGCGATAGGCGCCACCTGGGATTACTTCTGTAACCAAGTATGGTCCTTCCCAGGGGGACTCGAGCTTGAGATGCCCCTGCTGCTTCAGTCGCAGGACCAGGTCACCTTCGACGAAGGATCTGGGGCGAAGCCTTCTACTGTGGTAGTTGCGGAGGTTCTGCTAGTAGATCGTGGATCTTTCTGCGGCGATTTCTCTCGCCTCATCGAGGAGGTCGACGGAGTCTTCGAGTGCAAGAGATGACTCTTGTTCGTTGTAAGCGACTATGCACGGCGCCTTGTACCTTACTTCGGCGGGTAGTACCGCTTCTGCCCCGTGCACCATAAAGAATGGCGTGTAGCCTGTGGCGCTGTTTGGAGTTGTACGTAGGCTCCAGAGTACGGATTGGAGCTCATCTAGCCAGCAAATCGCGGCTTGTTCGAGTGGTCGAAGGAGTCGCTTCTTGATGCCGCTGCAGACAAGCCCGTTTGCTTTTTCCACCGGACCATTGGTTTGTGGATGCGCGACTGAGGCATAACTGATGTTGATCCCTAGGTTTTCGCAGAATTCTTGGAACTCCTTGGATGTGAAGTTCGTCCTGTTGTCAGTGATGATGCTATGCGGCACGCCGAAGCGGTAGACGATGGACTTGAAGAGCTTGACTGCGCTGTGCCCTGATTGCTTGGTTAGTTGCATGGCCTCGATCCACTCGGTGAATTTGTCGACTACGACCAAGAGGTAGACGTATCCTCCTTGCGAGGACCTTGGGAGTTTGCCAACCATGTCGAGACCCCACTGGGCGAAGGACCAGGCCAATGGAATAGGCCGTAGTTCTGTGCCTGGTGCGTGTGGCTTGTCGGCGAATCGTTGGCAGTGGCATTTTTGGACTATGTCCTTGGCATCGCGCATGGCCGTGGGCTAGTAAAATCCAGCTCGTAGAGCATTGGCAACGAGGGCGCGACTGCCGGCGTGATGTCCGCAAGTCCCCTCATGTATGTCGAGGAGGACTGCTCTTCCATCGGCCAGGGAGACGCATCGTTGTAACATGCCTATGATGCTGTGTTTATACAGTTCGCCATTGATAACGGCGAATGCCTTAGAGCGTCGCGCGATGTGCCGTGCGTTTGTCGGGTCGTCCGGTAGGCGCTTGCTGAGGAGATATGTTACAACCATGGACAATAGCGCATAAAACACCAAACCCTAAGCCCTAGAACCCCAAAACTATGGACAGTAGCGCATAAAAACAACCATAAACGATGAAATCGATGAGTTTTTCTCATACTCTCAAACATGTATCGGGTGTTACGGTCGTTGTAAATCACCCTAGAACCCCACATTGATGGGAAATAGCTCATAAAAACGGCCATTAAACACGAAAAGTACGATTTTTTGGTCATAACTCTTAAGCATGTATTAGGTTTTACGGTCATTGTAAATCGCCCTGAAACCCCAAAAACTATGGGCAATAGCTCATGAAAACAGCCAAAAAAATACGAAAACGATGAGTTTTGGTGGTATCATAGAAACTTTTCTCGAGACTTACGCTCGTTGCAAATCTCCCTAGATCCCCAAAACTGTGGGCAATAGCTCATGAAAACGGCCATAAAGCGCGAAAACGACGAGTTTTTCGTCATATCTCTCAAACATGTATCTGGTCTAACGGGCCATGCAAATGGCCTTGGAACCGCAAAATTGTGCACAATTGCTCCTGAAAACGGCCATAAAACGTGAAAACGACGAGTTTTTCGTCATATATCTCAAACATGTATTGGGTTTTACTATTGCTGTAAATTGCTCTATAACCCCAAAACTGTGGGATAGCTCATGAAAACAACTATAAAACGCGAACACTACGAGTTTTTGGTCCTATATCTCAAACATGTATAGGTTCTCACGGTCATTGTAAATCGCCCTGGAACCCCAAACTTCTGGGCAATAGCTCATGAAAACGTCCATAAAACACGAAAACCACGAGTTTTTGGTCATATATCTCAAACTTGTATCAGGTCTCACTATCATTGTAAATCGCCCTGAAACCTAAACCTTAAGCCCTAAAACGGCCGTAAAACATGATACATGTTAAGAGATATGACCCTAAACCCTAAAGCCTAAACCCCTAAAACCTGAACCCTAAAACCCCAAACCCTAAACCATAAAACCCCAAAATTTTGGGCAGTAGCACATAAATACGGCCATAAAACACGAAATCGATGAGTTTTTTCTCATACTCTCAAACATGTATCGGGTGTTATGGTCATTGTAAATCGCCCTGGAACCCCAAAACCATGGGCACTGGGTCATTCAAATGGCCATAAAACATGAAAATGACGAGTTGTTGGTCATAACTCTTAAGCATGTATCAGGATTTAAGGTCATTGTAAATCACCCTAAGACCCAAAACTGTGGGCAATGGCTCATGAAAACAGCTATAAAATACGAAAACGATGAGTTTTTGGTCATTTCGTAGAAACATTTATCGAAACTTACTGTCATTGCAAATCGCCCTGGGTCCCCAAAACTGTGGGCAATAGCTCATGAAAATGGCCATAAAGCATGCAAACTACGAGTTTTTGGTCATATCTCTCAAACACGTATCAGGTCTGACGGGCCATGCAAATTGCCTTGGAATCGCAAAATTATGCACAGTTGCTCCTGAAAACCGGCATAAAACGTGAAAATGACGAGTTTTTGGTCATATATCTCAAACATGTATTGGGTCTTACTATTGTTGTAAATTGCCCTAGAACCCCAAAACTGTTGGCAATAGCTCATGAAAACAACCATAAAACGCGAAAACTACGAGTTTTTGTTCATATATCTAAAACATGTATCGGTTCTCACGGTCATTGTAAATCGCCCTGGAACCCCAAATTTTTGGGCAATAGCTCATGAAAACGGCCATAACACACGAAAACGACGAGTTTTTGCTCATTTCTCTCAAACTTGTATCAGGTCTCACTATCATTGTAAATCGCCCTGAACCCTAAACCGTAATCCCTAAAACAGCCATAAAATATGATACATGTTTGAGATATATGACCCTAAACCCTAAAACCCCAAACCCTAAACCCTAGAACCCCAAGACTATGGACAGTAGCGCATAAAAACAACCATAAACCACGAAATCGATGAGTTTTTCTTATACTCTCAAACATGTATCGGGTGTTACGGTCGTTGTAAATCACCCTAGAACCCCACATTGATGGGAAATAGCTCATAAAAACGGCCATAAAACACGAAAAGGACGATTTTTTGGTCATAACTCTTAAGCATGTATTAGGTTTTACGGTCATTGTAAATCGCACTGAAACCCCAAAAACTATGGGCAATAGCTCATGAAAATAGCCAAAAAAATACGAAAACGATGAGTTTTGGTGGTATCATAGAAACTTTTCTCGAGACTTACGCTCGTTGCAAATCTCCCTAGATCCCCAAAACTGTAGCTGTAGCTGTAGCTCCAAGCATTGAATGGATCCGCGTGGCAGGTTATTGAGCCATGCCCGGGCGGTGCCCTGCAGCTGTAGCTGCAAGCATTGCATGGCAGTACTTCGACTACCTCCGTGGAGCCTGACGGAGGAGATGTGGTCCTCCAGCCAGATCTTGGGGTCCTGCAGACTGTCAAATTTCGGGTTCTCCGATGGGAGTTTAAACCCATTAGGCATTCGCTTCTGCCTAATGGATCTGCTGAAGCATCGGGCGCCGCAGAGCTCCCCATCTTCTCCTTCCGTGTCTGTCGACCGAGCATGTCGTGCCCTTGATTTCTCGATCTTGCGCTATGTGAGTTCGTCGCGCGCATCATAGTCGCGGTCGTATCGCCGTGAGCGCGGCATCGAGACAGGTCGTGACTGTCATCGCTGGATGAGGGTGAGGAGTGGCGCTTTGCTAGCGCTTTGCCCTTTTTTGGGTCTGGTACTGGCTCCTTGTCGAGGGCGGCCTCTATTAACCCCAAACACGCGATCGTAGATCGGTGCATGCCAGTTCGGCGATCTCTAGCTGGCGGCTGGTTATTGAGCAGGTACATGGTGGCTGCAGTCACCGTAGCCTGCGGTGTCCTGGGAACCATGTTGTCTCTCGTGTCGACTGTCATAGAGCCGAAGTCGAGGACTTCCGCCGCCTCTATGCGCTCTTGTTCGGTGAGGTGAGCCATCTGCGACTGCCTCTTCTTGGCGAGGTATTCGTTGCCTCTTGAGGAGGATCCTCCGTAGGAGGAGAGCCCAGCACGACGACGGCTCCATTCGTTCGCTGCCTTTTTACGCGCCTCAAGTTCCGCGATTGTTTGCAGTTGGCCCTTGAATTCTTCCTTCAGGAGCCAGTGATAGCCCATCAGCAGTTCCTGCGGGGACCCAAAGGGTAGAGGTGTGCCCCATAGGGCTTCGCGGTAGCGATCCCACTCTTGCTCGTTGATCTTGATTACGACGCGTTCGCCGGTTTGCTCATTGATTATGCTAGGAGGCTCGACTGCTCCTCCGTTGTTGACGGGAGCGCGGTTGCCACCATTACCGCCGTTGCCACCATTGCCGGTGTTGGGTGGATCGGTGCCGTTATCGATGTTACCACCGTTGTCGGGATTGGCGGAGGTGTCGGCTGCGTTGATGACGGCGCACATGAAGTGATTGGGGAAATTGTTGCTTCCACAACTTTCAGATCCGGAACCATAGGTTCCATCTTCAGTGGCCAGATCGCTCAGATCGGAATTGCGACTGTTATCGGGGATCGTATTCTCGACAGCCACCGGGGCGTTGAGCTCACTGAGGGTGCCGATCGATGGAGGGAACCATGATGCCGGGGCAATCGCCGGTGCTGTTGGCTGATCAGGCATGTGAAGCGTGCCCATCTGACCAACTTGGAAGTGGAAGCTCCCAATCACCAGGCTGATTCCGTCGCCCATAGACTCGAAGGCCGGGCGGGTGGCCGCCGTATGGACGGTGAAGTCGAAGGCGCCAAAGAGCTGGCGAATCTCCGCTGTTGCGGATTTGTAGATCGCAGTTGATGGGGCCGAAGAAGCCACAACATCAGCACTACCAATTCCCACAGACGGCGCCAATTGACGAGGGTTTAACTCATCAATGCCCATTGTTATGGACTTGGGTTTTGGAGAAGGAGGGAGCGCTGGAGACATCTATCGGCTAGCAAACAAGCACATAGGGGACAAAGGATTTACCCAGGTTCAGGCCTTGTAGAGGTCCCTACTCCTGCTTGTTTGCTCGTGAAATTATCGAAGGAGTCGAAAGTTTAAACGGTGCGTAGATGCAATCTGGCGAGGGTTGTGGAAACTAGGGTTGCGTGTGTCCTCCTCGCCGCCCCTCCTAGCCTTTATATAGATAGGTTAGGTCTCGGGTAGCAGGTCGAGTCGGTTACAAGTTAGGGTTTTCCCCTTCAAACTTTCTATCTTTAGCTTCTTCTTGTTCTTCAAGCAATAGAGAGTCCACAAGTCACTCGAGTCCTTTCATCCGGGCCTTGGCGACACCGTGGGCCTGTACGTATTTGGACCGTATATACCAAGATCGAGTACCTGTAGGGTATACCCATGTCAGTGGGCAATAGCTGATGAAAATGACTATAAAACGCGAAAACTACGAGTTTTTGGTCCTATATCTCAAACATGTATCGGTTCTCACGGTCATTGTAAATCATCGTGGAACCCCAAACTTCTAGGCAATAGCTCGTGAAAACGTCCATAAAACACGAAAACAATGAGTGTTTTTTCATATCTCTCAAACTTGTATGAGGTCTCACTATCATTGTAAATCGCCCTGAACCCTAAACTATAATCCCTAAAACGGCCGTAAAACATGATACATGTTAGAGAGATATGACCCTAAACCCTGAACCCAAACCCAAACCATAAACCCTAAACCCAAACCATAAAGCCTAAACCACTAAACCCTAAACCAAAACCCAAACCCTAAACTCTAAACCTTAAAACCCCAAACCCTAAACCATAAAACCCCGAAACTTTGGGCAGTAGCACATAAATACGGCCATAAAGCACGAAATCGATGAGTTTTTTTCTCATACTCTCAAACATGTATCGGGTGTTATGGTCATTGTAAATCGCCCTGGAACCCCAAAACCATGAGCAGTAGCTCATAAAAATGGCCTTAAAACACGAAAAGGATGATTTTTTGGTCATAACTCGTAAGCATGTAGTAGGTTGTACGGTCATTGTAAATCTCCATGAAACCCCAAAATTATGGGCAATAGCTCATGAAAACAGCCATAAATTACGAAAACGATGAGTTTTTGGTCATATCGCAGAAACATTTATCGAGACTTACAGTCGTTGCAAATCACCCAGGGTCCCAAAACGGTGGGCAATAGCTCATGAAAATGGCCATAAAGCATGAAAACGACAAGTTTTTGGTCATATCTCTCAGACATGTATCAGGTAACGGGCTATGCAAATAGCCTTGGAATCGCAAAAAATATGCACAATTGCTCCTGAAAACGGCCATAAAACTTGAAAACGACGAGTTTTTGGTCATATATCTCAAACATGTATTGGGTCTTATTGTTGTTGTAAATTCCCCTAGAACCCCAAAACTATGGGCAATATCTCATGAAAACAACTATAAAACGCGAAAACTACGAGTTTTTGGTCTTATATCTCAAACATGTATCGGTTCTCATGGTCATTGTAAATCGCCCTGGAACCCCAAATTTCTGGGCAATAGCTCACGAAAACGGCCATAAAATACAAAAATGACGAGTTTTTCCTCATATCTCTCAAACTTGTATCAGGTCTCACTATTATTGTAAATCGCCCTGAACCCTAAACTGTAATCCCTAAAATGGCCATAAAACATGATACATGTTTGAGAAATATGACCCTAATCCCTAAACCAAAACCCTAACCATAAATCCTAAGCCCTAAAACCCCAAACTCTAAACCCTAGAACCCCAAAGCTGTGGGCAGTAGCACATAAGAACGGCCATAAAACACGAAATCGATGATTTTTTCTCATACTCTCAAACATGTATGGGGTGTTACAGTCGTTGTAAATTGCCCTAGAACCCCAAATCGATGGGAAATAGCTCATAAAAACGGCCATAAAACACGAAAAGGACGATTTTTTGGACATAACTCTTAACCATGTATTAGGTTTTACGGTCATTGTAAATCGCCCTAAAACCCTAAAACTACAGGCAATAGCTCATGAAAACGGCCATAAAATACGAAAACGATGAGTTTTTAGGCATATCATTGTAACATTTCTCAAGACTTACGATCCTTGCAAATTGCCCTGCATCCCCAAAACTGAGGGCAATAGCTCATGAAAACGGCCATAAAGAATGATAACGACGAGTTTTGTCATATCTCTCAAACAAGTATCAGGTCTAACGGGCCATGGAAATTGCCTTAGAATCGCAAAATTGTGCACAATTGCTCCTAAAAACGGTCGTAGAACATGATACATGTTAGAGAGATATGACCCTAAACCCTGAACCCAAACCCTAACATAAACCCTAAACCCAAACCCTAAAGCCTAAACCAGTAAACCCTAAACCAAAACCCAAACCCTAAACCTTAAAACCCCAAACCCTAAACAATAAAACCCCGAAACTTAGGGCTGTAGCACATAAATACGGCCATAAAAAACGAAATCGATGACTTTTTCTCATACTCTCAAAGATGTATCGGGTGTTATGGTCATTGTAAATCGCCTTGGAACCCCAAAACCATGGGCAATAGCTAATAAAAATGGCCATAAAACACGAAAAGGATGATTTTTTGGTCGTAACTCTTAAGCATGTATTAGGTTTTACGGTCATTGTAAATCGCCTGAAACCTCAAAATTATGGGCAATAGCTCATGAAAACAGCCATAAAATACGAAAACGATGAGTTTTTGGTCATATCGCAGAAACATTTATAGAGACTTATACTCGTTGCAAATCGCCCATGGTTCCCAAAACTGTGGGAATAGCTCATGAAAATGGCCATAAAGCATGAAAACGACAAGTTTTTGGTCATATCTCTCAAACATGTATCAGGTTTAACGGGTTATGCAAATCGCCTTGGAATCGCAAAATTATGCACAATTGCTCCTAAAAACAGCCATAAAACATGAAAATGACGAGTTTTTGGTCATATATCTCAAACATGTATTGGGTCTTACTGTTGCTGCAAATTCCCCTAGAACCCCGAACTATGGGCAATAGATCATGAAAACGACCATAAAACGCGAAAACTACGAGTTTTTGGTCTTACATCTCAAACATGTATCGGTTCTCATGGTTGTTGTAAATCGCCCTAGAACCCCAAATTTCTAGGCAATAGCTGATGAAAACGGCCATAAAACACGAAAACGACGAGTTTTTGCTCATATCTCTCAAACTTGTATCAGGTCTCACTATTATTGTAAATCGCCCTAAACCCTAAACTGTAATCCCTAAAATGGCCATAAAACATGATACATGTTTGAGAAATATGACCCTAAACCCTAAGCCAAAACCCTAACCATAAACCCTAAGCCCTAAAACCCCAAACCCTAAACCTAGAACCCCAAAGCTATGGGCAGTAACACATAAGAACGGCCATAAAACACGAAATCGATGATTTTTTCTCATACTCTCAAACATGTATGGGGTGTTACGGTCGTTGTAAATTGCCCTAGAACCCCAAATCGATGGGAAATAGCTCATAAAAACGGCCATAAAACATGAAAAGGACGATTTTTTGGACATAACTCTTAACCATGTATTAGGTTTTATGGTCATTGTAAATCGCCCTAAAACCCTAAAACTACAGGCAATAGCTCATGAAACCGGCCATAAAATACGAAAACGATGAGTTTTTAGGCATATCATTGAAACATTTCTCAAGACTTACGATCGTTGCAAATTGCCCTGCATCCCCAAAACTGAGGGCAATAGCTCATGAAAACGGCCATAAAGAATGATAACGACGAGTTTTGTCATATCTCTCAAACAAGTATCAGGTCTAACGGGCCATGGAAATTGCCTTAGAATCGCAAAATTGTGCACAATTGCTCCTAAAAACGGTCGTAGAACATGATACATGTTAGAGAGATATGACCCTAAACCCTGAACCCAAACCCTAACATAAACCCTAAACCCAAACCCTAAAGCCTAAACCAGTAAACCCTAAACCAAAACCCAAACCCTAAACCTTAAAACCCCAAACCCTAAACCATAAAACCCCAAACTTAGGGCTGTAGCACATAAATACGGCCATAAAAAACGAAATCGATGACTTTTTCTCATACTCTCAAAGATGTATCGGGTGTTATGGTCATTGTAAATCGCCTTGGAACCCCAAATCCATGGGCAATAGCTAATAAAAATGGCCATAAAACACGAAAAGGATGATTTTTTGGTCGTAACTCTTAAGCATGTATTAGGTTTTACGGTCATTGTAAATCGCCTGAAACCTCAAAATTATGAGCAATAGCTCATGAAAACAGCCATAAAATACGAAAACGATGAGTTTTTGGTCATATCGCAGAAACATTTGTAGAGACTTATACTCGTTGCAAATCGCCCATGGTTCCCAAAACTGTGGGAATAGCTCATGAAAATGGCCATAAAGCATGAAAACGACAAGTTTTTGGTCATATCTCTCAAACATGTATCAGGTTTAACGGGTTATACAAATCGCCTTGGAATCGCAAAATTATGCACAATTGCTCCTGAAAACGGCCATAAAACATGAAAATGACGAGTTTTTGGTCATATATCTCAAACATGTATTGGGTCTTACTGTTGCTGCAAATTCCCCTAGAACCCCAAACTATGGGCAATAGCTCATGAAAACGACCATAAAACGCGAAAACTATGAGTTTTTGGTCTTACATCTCAAACATGTATCGGTTCTCATGGTTGTTGTAAATCGCCCTGGAACCCCAAATTTCTAGGCAATAGCTGATGAAAACGGCCATAAAACATAAAAACGACGAGTTTTTGCTCATATCTCTCAAACTTGTATCAGGTCTCACTATTATTGTAAATCGCCCTAAACCCTAAACTGTAATCCCTAAAATGGCCATAAAACATGATACATGTTTGAGAAATATGACCCTAAACCCTAAGCCAAAACCCTAACCATAAACCCTAAGCAATAAAACCCCAAACCCTAAACCCTAGAACCCCAAAGCTGTGGGCAGTAGCACATAAGAACGGCCATAAAACACGAAATCGATGATTTTTTCTCATACTCTCAAACATGTATGGGATGTTACGGTCATTGTAAATTGCCCTAGAACCCCAAATCGATGGGAAATAGCTCATAAAAATGGCCATAAAACACGAAAAGGACGATTTTTTGGACATAACTCTTAACCATGTATTAGGTTTTACGGTCATTGTAAATCGCCCTAAAACCCTAAAACTACAGGCAATAGCTCATGAAAACGGCCATAAAATACGAAAACGATGCGTTACAGGCATATCATTGAAACATTTCTCAAGACTTACGATCGTTGCAAATTTCCCTGCATCCCCAAAACTGAGGGCAATAGCTCATGAAAACGGCCATAAAGAATGATAACGACGAGTTTTGTCATATCTCTCAAACAAGTATCAGGTCTAACGGGCCATGGAAATTGCCTTAGAATCGCAAAATTGTGCACAATTGCTCCTAAAAACGGTCGTAGAACATGATACATGTTAGAGAGATATGACCCTAAACCCTGAACCCAAACCCTAACATAAACCCTAAACCCAAACCCTAAAGCCTAAACCAGTAAACCCTAAACCAAAACCCAAACCCTAAACCTTAAAACGCCAAACCCTAAACCATAAAACCCCAAAACTTAGGGCTGTAGCACATAAATACGGCCATAAAAAACGAAATCGATGACTTTTTCTCATACTCTCAAAGATGTATCGGGTGTTATGGTCATTGTAAATCGCCTTGGAACCCCCAAACCATGGGCAATAGCTAATAAAAATGGCCATAAAACACGAAAAGGATGATTTTTTGGTCGTAACTCTTAAGCATGTATTAGGTTTTACGGTCATTGTAAATCGCCTGAAACCTCAAAATTATGGGCAATAGCTCATGAAAACAGCCATAAAATACGAAAACGATGAGTTTTTGGTCATATCGCAGAAACATTTATAGAGACTTATACTCGTTGCAAATCGCCCATGGTTCCCAAAACTGTGGGAATAGCTCATGAAAATGGCCATAAAGCATGAAAACGACAAGTTTTTGGTCATATCTCTCAAACATGTATCAGGTTTAACGGGTTATGCAAATCGCCTTGGAATCGCAAAATTATGCACAATTGCTCCTGAAAACGGCCATAAAACATGAAAATGACGAGTTTTTGGTCATATATCTCAAACATGTATTGGGTCTTACTGTTGCTGCAAATTCCCCTAGAACCCCAAACTATGGGCAATAGCTCATGAAAACGACCATAAAACGCGAAAACTACGAGTTTTTGGTCTTACATCTCAAACATGTATCGGTTCTCATGGTTGTTGTAAATCGCCCTGGAACCCCAAATTTCTAGGCAATAGCTGATGAAAACGGCCATAAAACACGAAAACGACGAATTTTTGCTCATATCTCTCAAACTTGTATCAGGTCTCACTATTATTGTAAATCGCCCTAAACCCTAAACTGTAATCCCTAAAATGGCCATAAAACATGATACATGTTTGAGAAATATGACCCTAAACCCTAAGCCAAAACCCTAACCATAAACCCTAAGCCCTAAAACCCCAAACCCTAAACCCTAGAACCCCAAAGCTGTGGGCAGTAGCACATAAGAACGGCCATAAAACACGAAATCGATGATTTTTTCTCATACTCTCAAACATGTATGGGGTGTTATGGTCGTTGTAAATTGCCCTAGAACCCCAAATCGATGGGAAATAGCTCATAAAAACGGCCATAAAACACGAAAAGGACGATTTTTTGGACATAACTCTTAACCATGTATTAGGTTTTACGGTCATTGTAAATCGCCCTAAAACCCTAAAACTACAGGCACTAGCTCATGAAAACGGCCATAAAATACGAAAACGATGAGTTTTCAGGCATATCATTGAAACATTTCTCAAGACTTACGATCGTTGCAAATTGCCCTGGATCCCCAAAACTGTGGGCAATAGCTCATGAAAACGGCCATAAAGCGCGAAACCGACGAGTTTTTTGTCATATCTCTCAAACATTTATCAGGTCTGACGAGCCATGCAAATCGCCTTGGAACCACAAAATTGTGCACAACTGCTTCTGAAAACGGTAATCAAACGTGAAAACGGCCATAAAACTTGAAAATGACGAGTTTTTGGACATATATCTCAAACATGTATTAGGTCTTACTATTGCTGTAAATTGCCCTAGTACCCCAAAACTATGGGCAATAGCTCATTAAAACAACTATAAAACGCGAAAACTACGAGTTTTTCGTCCTATATCTCAAACATGTATTGGTTCTCACGTTCATTGTAAATCGCCCTGGAACCCCAAATTTCTGGGCAATAGCTCATGAAAACGTCCATAAAACACGAAAACGACGAGTTTTTGGTCATATCTCTCAAACTTGTATCAGGTCTCACTATCATTGTAAATCGCCCTGAACCCTAAACCGTAATCCCTAAAACGGCCGTAAAACATGATACATGTTAGAGAGATATAACCCTAAACCCTAAGCCCAAACCGTAAACCCTAAATCCTATACCCCTAAACCCTAAAGGAAAACCCAAACCCTAAACCCTAAACCCCAAACCCTAAACCCTAAACCAAAAAACCCCAAAATTTTGGGCAGTAGCACATAAATATGGCTAAAAAACACGAAATCGATGAGTTTTTCTCATACTCTCAAACATGTATCGGGTGTTATGGTCATTGTAAATCGCCCTGGAACCCCAAAACCATGGGCAATAGCTCATAAAAATGGCCATAAAACACGAAAATGACGAGTTGCTGGTCATAACTCTTAAGCATGTACAGGCTTTATGGTCATTCTAAATCGCCCTGAAACCCCAAAATTGTGGGCAATATCTCAGGGAAATAGCCATAAAATACAAAAATAATGAGTTTTTGGTCATATCGTAGAAACATTTATCGAGACTTACAGTCATTGCAAATTGCCTTGGGTCCATAAAATTGTGGGCAATAGCTCATGAAAAATGGCCCTAAAGAATGAAAACGATGAGTTTTTGTCATATCTCTCAAACATGTATCAGGTCTAATGGGCGATGCAAATCGCCTTAGAATCGCAAAATTGTGCACAATTGCTCCTAAAAAGGGCCATAAAATGTGAAAACGACGAGTTTTTGGTCATATATCTCAAACATGTATTGGGTGTTACTATTGCTGTAAATTGCCCTAGAACCCCAAAACTGTGGGCAATACCTCATAAAACGACCATAAAACGCGAAAACTATGAGTTTTTGGTCCTATATCTCGAAGATGTATCGGTTCTCACGGTCGTTGTAAATCGCCTTGGAACCCCAAATTTCTAGGCAAAAGCTCATGAAATCGGCCATAAAACGCGAAAACGACGAGTTTTTGCTCATATCTCTCAAACTTGTATCAGGTCTCACTATCATTGTAAATCGCCCTGAACTCTATACTATAATCCCTAAAACGGCCATAAAACATGATACATGTTTTAGATATATGACCCTCAACCCTATACCAAAACCCTAAACACTAAAACCCCAAACCCTAAACCCTAAACTATGGGCAGTAGCGCATGGCCATAGAACATGAAATCGATGAGTTTTTCTCATACTCTCAAACATGTATTGGGTGTTACGGTCGTTGTAAATCGCCCTAAAACACCAAATCATGTGAAATAGCTCATAAAAACGGCCATAAAACACGAAAATGATGATTTTTTGGTCATAACTCTTAAGCATGTATTAGGTTTTATGGTCATTGTAAATCGCCCTGAAACCCCAAAAACTATGGGCAATAGCTCATGAAAATAGCCAAAAAAATACGAAAACGATGAATTTGGTGGTATCATAGAAACTTTTCTCGATACTTACGATCGTTGCAAATCGCCCTAGATCCCCAAAACTGTGGGCAATAGCTCATGAAAATCGCCATAAAGCGCGAAAACGACGAGTTTTTGGTCATATCTCCCAAACATGTATCCGGTCTAACGGGCCATGTAAATCGCCTTGGAACTGCAAAATTGTGCACAAATGCTCCTGAAAACAGCCATAAAACGTGAAAACGACGAGTTTTTGGTCATATTCTCAAACATGTATTGGGTCTTACTGTTGTTGTAAATTGCCCTAGAACCCCAAAACTGTGGGCAATAGCTCATGAAAATAACTATAAAACGCGAAAACTACGAGTTTTTGGTCCCATATCTCAAACATGTATCGGTTCTCATGGTCATTGTAAATCGCCCCGAAACCCCAAACTTCTAGGCAATAGGTCATGAAAACGTCCATAAAACACGAAAACGATGAGTTTTTTGGTCATATCTCTCAAACTTGTATCAGGTCTCACTATCATTGTAAATCGCCCTGAACTTTAAATCGTAAGCCCTAAAACGGCCGTAAAACATGATACATGTTAAGAGATATGACCCTAAACCCTAAAGCCCAAACCCCTAAACCCTAAACCCTAAAACCCCAAACCCTAAACCATAAAACCCCAAAATTTTGGGCAGTAGCACATAAATACGGCCATAAAACACGAAATCGATGAGTTTTTCTCATACTCTCAAACTTGTATCGGGTGTTATGGTCATTGTAAATCACCCTGGAACCCCAAAACCATGGGCACTAGCTCATTAAAATGGCCATAAACATGAAAATAACGAGTTGTTGGTCATAACTCTTAAGCATGTATCAGGATTTACGATCATTGTAAATCGCCCTGTGACGAGGGTTTAACTCATCAATGCCCATTGTTATGGACTTGGGTATTGGAGAAGGAGGGAGTGCTGGAGACATCTATCGGCTAGCAAACAAGCACACAGGGGACAAAGGATTTACGCAGGTTCAGGCCCCGTAGAGGTCCCTACTCCTTCTTGTCTGCTCGTGGAATTATCAAAGGAGTCGAAAGTTACAATGGTGCGCAGATGCAATCTGGCGAGAATTATGGGAACTAGGGTTGCGTGTGTCCTCTTCGGCGCCCCCTCCTAGACTTTATATAGATAGGCTAGGTCTCGGGTAGCAGGTCGAGTCGGTTACAAGTTAGGGTTTTTCACTTCAAACTTTCTATCTTTAGCTTCTTCCTGTCTCTCAAGCAATCGAGAGTCGGCCGGTTACTCGAGTCCTTTCGTCTGGGCCTTGGCGACACCGTGGGCCTGTACGTATTTAGACCGTATATACCAAGCTCGAGTACCTGTAGGGTATACCCATGTTAGTAGCCCCCGAGTATCCAGTGGAATCGCAAATTCGATTGGGTACTTTTTGATGTTTTCGAGTGCCTGAATGAGTACATTTTTCGACTGCTTTCATTTATGTCATAGGGATTTGTTGATATATGTGCCTGATGTAGCCGAAGTATCGGTATCAGTTAACCACCTCAGGCCGCGGAGGTCTTACAGGAGTCGAATTCCAGTTATATGGGTGTGAGCACTTGACGCGTCCGTCAAGGCATGTTCATCGTGCCTGTAGGCACGGATATGTTTCTGGTAGTGCGCAGTTAAATGCATTGCCAGGCCTTTATTCAGGTCTTACATTCACGCTGTAAGCGCGGCATCCAAATTTTATCATCGCGGAGATGATTCGGGGAACCCAGGAGATGTAATCTCTTTGTAGGGAAAATTATGAGGCGGTGTCGCCATGATCTGTGAGTGCTGATGTAATCAACGCACAACTTTCGTGCAAATAATCATAGTGTGCGCGACCAGGGCTCCCTATGGTAGTAGCCCCCGAGTGCCTGGTTGAGTCGAAGACTCAGGCAGGGACGAAAGAAATTTTGCGACTGCTGTCGTTTTTTTGGTTTGAGTCGAAAACTTGGGTTGCGACTGCTGTCGTCTTTTGCTTGCTTGTTTCAGTCGAAATAGTTTCCAGCGCTCCCTATGGGAGTAACCCACATCCATAGTCGAATCGTTTTTCGAGTGGTTGTGACGTAGGTGGTTGTGGAATCCATGTCGACCCATCCGCCACCTACTTCGACATCAACCTCGCCAAGTCCGTCCAGGGATGGAGGGACAGTTCGTTTTATGTTCGCGACCAAAAGGCCAAGGACGAGCATTTTGGACTCGTGCCTTTCGATCCCGCGACTCCCTGCAAGAAGATGCGTTCTTGGAAGAACGTGATCATGCCCTCCGAACTCGTGGAGACAGACGTGCTATATCAACGCGTCTGCGACCTCGAGAGTCGCATAGGCGCAGAGGAGGGAGGCTGTGCCCTTGTCAGGCCTTGGCTGCATCGTCGTGTCCAGCCTCTCCAAGCTAGAGTCCATCCCTTGTTTCAATGGGGTGGTGCTGATGATGCCACTCGCGTGTCTATCGATGGCATGTCCGCGAGTGAGGGAGATAAGAGGGTGCGACTGGTTACGAAGTACACCTTCAAGGATGTGCTTCCGAATGAGCCAGTCGTTCCTCCTTTTGATGCTTCGAAACCTCCTCCTAAGGTACAGTTGTGCTATGGAGTAGCTTATTTTCGTGATTGCTTTTTCTGTTGCTTACTCGCTCCTTTTGCTCATCTTTGCTGTTTGTATGCAGGGTTGGGCGGTGTCGCCTTGCATGCGTCCTCTCCCTGAGGGTATTATTCCTCGCGAAGCTTTGGAAGACGATGAGTCTGAGTCGACTGTCCCTTCTGATGTGGAAGACGAAGCCCCCGAGTCTGGGAGCCCGGATACTCGCAAGCATTCGCGCAGCGAGGATTCCGGCGCGTCGACTCCTTCGACTCCAGAAGGCACGGCTGTTGGTGCGGAGTCGCCAATTCCAGCTATTCCTGTGAGGGCTGTGGCACCGTCGACCCGCAAGAAGATGCGACTGCCCAAGGAGTCTTCGTCGGAGTCGGCGGAGGCCACATTTGATCTTGACAAGTTTGACTGGTAAGTTTGCGAGTTTATTCGTTCTTTTTTGTTTTCGTCTTGCTGGCTTTGCCCTGGAGTTTGCTTTTTCTCAATGCGAATTTCGTCTTGCAGTCAGGAGGCGTCGTCATCTTCTGGCGACGTCGAGTTTTTGAAGGCATCGGGAGTCGCGACCTCAAGGGCCAAGGTAGAGGTCAAGCGTGCTCCTTCTCCTCCGGCGGCGGCCCACTCCGGGCATAATTCTTCGAGCTCTTCTCAAGGAGGGGAGCATCGAATAGTTGCTCGGATGACGGCTCAGCAGACTTCTTCGGAGTCGTTAGAGGACCATGTGAGTATATTTTTTCCTTCTCTTGTAATTTTGCAGTCAACGCCTTCTGTTGTCTTCTCTAATTCCTTGTTTGGTGCAACAGCTCCTTGTAAAGGAGGTTGCGCAAGTGGCGGAGCAGGTGATGGCAATGGGTCGTCAGCATGCGATGCTGGAGATGCGTCACCGTGTGGTCGAAAGTGAGTGCTTCCACGCTTGTACTTTTCATCTTTTCTCTGTTTTGGTATATTCGACCGATAGCCGATTATTGACTGCCACGTAGCTGAGCATAACGCTTTACTGCGCAATGTCGCAACATTGGAGAAGACATTGGCTGCAGCTGTGAAGGGGCGCAATGAGGCAATCACGGCTCGTGATGATGCCTAGAAGCGCGAAGAGGATCTGCGCGCCTCCTTTGTGGCCAGGGAAAAGCTGTTTGAGGAGCAACTGCTCTTAGTCGCCAAGGCCCTATCAGGTACCTTTACTGGTGGATATTTTATTGTTGCTCTTTTCCGCTTCTAGATTTTTTCCGATGGCACTAGAGATTTGATCCATGTTTTTTGGTGTAGATGCTGGCGACTTGAGTTTTGACCCGCATGCCCTTCGTCGTGATGACGTTCTGGCCGGCGCGGTGTCCGCGGTCGAAGACCGAAGCTCCGCCGTCCAGGATACATTATCCAAGGCCAAGGCCGCCCTTAGTCGCCACCGGGAGGAGTTGATGCCAAAGGCGGAGCAGGTCGATACTATGGGCGAGCTGGTGGAGTCACTCGCCGGGGGCGTGCCTTCTTCTTACAAGAACTCCCTCCGGGCGGCTGGTGCAACGATGTCACTCGCCATGGTGCAAGCCCACAGAGTCGAGATAGATCCCTCTGTGGTGTCGAAGACAATGCCTATTGGCGCAGATGGTCAGTAGGTAGTCTTCGCTCCCTTTGCGACTGCCTATGCTAAATATGGCCATTCCTTGATTAATACCGTTGCCACGTATTTGGAGGAACTCCAGCGTGCTAAGAAGGCGGCAAAAGCTTCGGCCTCAGGGGCAGGCGGAAAGTCAGTGGCGTCTGATACTACCACGGACTTGATGAAGCCCCCGAAGGTGTCGAAGTCGAAGAAGCCAGCTGCTCCGTAGTTAGCTTTTGTAATAGATGATGAATTGTCCTTTTGGTCTAAGAACATGCCTGCTGGGGAGTGTGCTTGTGAATATTTATGCCTATCCTGAATGCACCTGTTCCCCTTGTCATTGTGTTAATTTGGTCGCCTTATTTGCTTCTGTCTTGACTTGTGGTAGGGCACAACGAGTGGTCCCGTAGGGGGAAACCAGGACTCACCATCTCTTGATGAGACAGTGGCACCGCCGCGCTCCAGGGTAGAGGAGCTGTCCTTGCTATCGCGACTTCGTGACCGCGTGAAGCAGCTGGAGCGTGAGTTGCCCCTGATCCGCGGTAACGCAGATGTGTGGAAGTCAAAGGCGGAAAAATCCGCCGCCCGTGAGCAATATCTGCTTAGCGAGCTGACATAGCTGGGCGACCAGTTTAAGTGTTAGTTTGCTCGTCCTCATTTTTTCCTTTGCAGTTAGTCGCAGAGGTACGTTGTACTCATGCTGTTGGTGCTGCTTCGTGTAGTTGTTAGCGCACGCCATCAGCAGGAGGAGAGGGATAGGATTGCCATCCGTCTTCATGGTCTCACCTAGGAGCAACTTCAAGAGAGTGGATACTTCTGGGTGGATCATGATCGTGCGACTGCATTGGTGACTCTGCAGGATCGCGCTTCACGAGTACTGCTCTTCCTGAAGAAGTCGCAGTCATGTTTGAAGAATATCTACCGGGCGATGTTCCCGTTGGATGACACTCCATCAAGCCTGTTGGCTCTCCTGGCCAAATTTCAAGATATGTCCGCGGTTCGCGAGTGCGTGAGGCAGCAGTTGGTGGCTGGTGCCAAGGCTGCCCTCTCGATGGTGCGATTGCACAGGCCTGACGTGGATGTCACCGTCGTAGCTTCCGGTCTGCCAGCGCCGCCAGCCGGATCTGCTTGGAATATGGTGCCGCACTATCAAGCGGTGGACCGTCTAGCAGAGGAGATTGTCAACTTCTTCGAGGAGCAAACCAACGTTCTTCTGTTGCAGCAGTAACCAGATTTGTATCCTGCACATAAGTGTATTTGTGTTGTAAAGTTCATATATATATTTGTATGTAATTTATGGGTGAACGCAAATAGCTTTTGTAAGCGTAAGGTGTGTTGCACTATGCGAGTCCTTTTCGTTAGCCTGGCCATCCCTTTTATCAACCTGCTAGGTGTGTTGCAGCTGGGTTGAGTTTGCGTTAAGGGGTTCAATTGATGTGCCAGCTACTCAGGATGTCGCGTTTATTAGTTCAAAGAACAAATGTGTGTAGGGTGGCGTAGCCCCCGAGTTCAATAGTAACATAAGTGAAAAGAAAAAAACATAGAGTTTTGGGGCACTTAGCTTTTATTTATTTGGAGAACAGTATGAGGTACAATGTGTGGCTAAGTAGCCTTGGCTGGGTAGCCTTATTTGCGATGTAAAAGTAAAAACAGCTAGGGGTAGAAGCGTCGTAGTTGTGCGACGTTCCAAGGGTTGGAGTATGCGACTCCTGTTTCTAGGTCTTGAAGGCGATAGGCGCCACCTGGGATTACTTCTGTAACCAAGTATGGTCCTTCCCAGGGGGACTCGAGCTTGAGATGCCCCTGCTGCTTCAGTCGCAGGACCAGGTCACCTTCGACGAAGGATCTGGGGCGAAGCCTTCTACTGTGGTAGTTGCGCAGGTTCTGCTAGTAGATCGTGGATCTTTCTACGGCGATTTCTCTCGCCTCATCGAGGAGGTTGATGGAGTCTTCGAGTGCAAGAGATGACTCTTGTTCGCTGTAAGCGACTATGCGCGGCGCCTTGTACCTTACTTCGGCGGGTAGTACCGCTTCTGCCCCGTGCACCATAAAGAATGGCGTGTAGCCTGTGGTGCTATTTGGAGTTGTACGTAGGCTCCAGAGTACGGATTGGAGCTCATCTAGCCAGCAACCCGCGGCTTGTTCGAGTGGTCGAAGGAGTCGCTTCTTGATGCCGCTGCAGACGAGCCCGTTTGCTTTTTCCAGCTGACCGTTGGTCTATGGATGCGCGACTGAGCCATAACTGATGTTGATCCCCAGGTTTTCGCAGAATTCTTGGAACTCCTTGGATACGAAGTTCGTCCCGTTGTCAGTGATGATGCTATGCGGCACGCCGAAGCGGTAGACGATGGACTTGAAGAACTTGACTGCGCTGTGCCCTGATTGCTTGGTTATTTGCATGGCCTCGATCCACTCGGTGAATTTGTCAACTGCGACCCAGAGGTAGACATATCCTCCTTGCGAGGACCTTGGGAGTTTGCCAACCATGTCGAGACCCCATTGGGCGAAGGGCCAGGCCAATGGAATAGGCCGTAGTTCTGTGCCTGGTGCGTGTGGCTTGTCGGCGAATCGTTGGCAAGCGTTGCATTTTTGGACTATGTCCTTGGCATCGCGCATGGCCGTGGGATAGTAAAATCCAGCTCGTAGAGCATTGGCAACGAGGGCGCGACTGCCGGCGTGGTGTCCGCAAGTCCCCTCATGTATGTCGAGGAGGACTGCTCTTCCATCGGCCAGGGAGACGCATCGTTGTAACATGCCTGTGATGCTGCGTTTATATAGTTCACCGTTGATAACGGCGAATGCCTTAGAGCGTCGCGCGATGCGCCGTGCGTCTATCGGGTCGTCCGGTAGGCGCTTGCTGAGGAGATATGTTACAACCATGGACAGTAGCGTATAAAACACCAAACCCTAAGCCCTAGAACCCCAAAACTATGGACAGTAGCGCATAAAAAAACCATAAACCACGAAATCGATGAGTTTTTCTCATACTCTCAAACATGTATCGGGTGTTACGGTCGTTGTAAATCACCCTAGAACCCCACATTGATGGGAAATAGCTCATAAAAACGGCCATAAAACACGAAAAGGACGATTTTTTGGTCAAAACTCTTAAGCATGTATTAGGTTTTACGGTCATTGTAAATCGCCCTGAAACCCCAAAAACTATGGGCAATAGCTCATGAAAACAGCCAAAAAAATACGAAAACGATGAGTTTTGGTGGTATCATAGAAACTTTTCTCGAGACTTACGCTCGTTGCAAATCTCCCTAGATCCCCAAAACTGTGGGCAATAGCTCATGAAAACGGCCATAAAGCGCGAAAACGACGAGTTTTTCGTCATATCTCTCAAACATGTATCTGGTTCTAACGGGCAAAATTGTGCACAATTGCTCCTGAAAACGGCCATAAAACGTGAAAACGACGAGTTTTTGGTCATATATCTCAAACATGTATTGGGTTTTACTATTGCTGTAAATTGCTCTATAACCCCAAAACTGTGGGATAGCTCATGAAAACAACTATAAAACGCGAAAACTACGATTTTTTGGTCCTATATCTCAAACATGTATAGGTTCTCACGGTCATTGTAAATCGCCTTGGAACCCCAAACTTCTGGGCAATAGCTCATGAAAACGTCCATAAAACACGTAAACCACGAGTTTTTGGTCATATATGTCAAACTTGTATCAGGTCTCACTATCATTGTAAATCGCCCTGAAACCTAAACCTTAAGCCCTAAAACGGCCGTAAAACATGATACATGTTAAGATATATGACCCTAAACCCTAAAGCCTAAACCCCTAAAATCTGAACCCTAAAACCCCAAACCCTAAACCATAAAACCCCAAAATTTTGGGCAGTAGCACATAAATACGGCCATAAAACACGAAATCGATGAGTTTTTTCTCATACTCTCAAACATGTATCGGGTGTTATGGTCATTGTAAATCGCCCTGGAACCCCAAAACCATGGGCACTAGCTCATTCAAATGGCCATAAAACATGAAAATGACGAGTTGTTGGTCATAACTCTTAAGCATGTATCAGGATTTAAGGTCATCGTAAATCACCCTAAAACACAAAACTGTGGGCAATGGCTCATGAAAACATCCATAAAATACGAAAACGATGAGTTTTTGGTCATTTCGCAGAAACATTTATCGAAACTTACTGTCATTGCAAATCGCCCTGGGTCCCCAAAACTGTGGGCAATAGCTCATGAAAATGGCCATAAAGAATGCAAACTACGAGTTTTTGGTCATATCTCTCTAACACGTATCAGGTCTGACGGGCCATGCAAATTGCCGTGGAATGGCAAAATTATGCACAGTTGCTCCTGAAAACCGGCATAAAACGTGAAAATGACGAGTTTTTGGTCATATATCTCAAACATGTATTGGGTCTTACTATTGTTGTAAATTGCCCTAGAACCCCAAAACTGTGGGCAATAGCTCATGAAAACGACCATAAAACGCGAAAACTACGAGTTTTTGTTCATATATCTAAAACATGTATCGGTTCTCACGGTCATTGTAAATCGCCCTGGAACCCCAAATTTTTGGGCAATAGCTCATGAAAATGGCCATAACACACGAAAACGACGAGTTTTTGCTCATATCTCTCAAACTTCTATCAGGTCTCACTATCATTGTAAATCGCCTTGAACCCTAAACCATAATCCCTAAAACAGCCATAAAATATGATACATGTTTGAGATATATGACCCTAAACCCTAAACCCTAAACCTATCCAGAAACCCTAAGCCCTAAAACCCCAAACCCTAAACCCTAGAACCCCAAAACTATGGACAGTAGCGCATAAAAACAACCATAAACCACGAAATCGATGAGTTTTTCTCATACTCTCAAACATGTATCGGGTGTTACGGTTGTTGTAAATCACCCTAGAACACCAAATTGATGGGAAATAGCTCATAAAAGTGGCCATAAAACACGAAAAGGACGATTTTTTGGTCATAACTCTTAAGCATGTATTAGGTTTTATGGACATTGTAAATCGCCCTGCAATCCCAAAACTATGGGCAATAGCTCATGAAAACAGCCATAAAATACGAAAACGATGAGTTTTTGGTCATATCGTAGAAACATTTCTCGAGACTTACGCTCATTGCAAATCTCCCCGGATCCCCAAAACTGTAGCTGTAGCTGTAGCTGCAAGCATTGAATGGATCCGCGTGGGAGGTTACTGAGCCATGCCCGGGCAGTGCCCTGCAGCTGTAGCTGCAAGCATTGCATGGCAGTACTTCGACTACCTCCGTGGAGCCTGACGGAGGAGATGTGGTCCTCCAGCCAGATCTTGGGGTCCTGCAGACTGTCAAATTTCGGGTTCTCCGATGGGAGTTTAAACCCATTTGGCATTCGCTTCTGCCTAATGGATCTGCTGAAGCATCGGGCTCCGCAGAGCTCCTCATCTTCTCCTTCCGTGTCTGTCGACCGAGCACGTCGTGCCCTTGATTTCTCGATCTTGCGCTATGTGAGGTCGTCGCACGCATCATAGTCGCGGTCGTATCGCCGTGAGCGACGGCGTCGAGACAGGTCGTGACTGTCATCACTGGATGAGGGTGAGGAGTGGCGCTTTGCTAGCGCTTTGCCCTTTTTTGGGTCTGGTACTAGCTCCTTGTCGAGGGCGGCCTCTATTAACCCCAAACCCGCGATCGTAGATCGGTGCATGCCAGTTCGGGGATCTCTAGCTGGCGGCTGGTTATTGAGCAGGTACATGGTGGCTGCAGTCACCGTAGCCTGCGGTGTCCTAGGAACCATGTTGCCTCTCGTGTCGACTGTCATAGAGCCGAAGTCGAGGACTTCCGCCGCCTCTATGCGCTCTTGTTCGGTGAGGTGAGCCATCCGCGACTGCCTCTTCTTGGCAAGGTATTCGTTGCCTCTTGAGGAGGATCCTCCGTAGGAGGAGAGCCCAACACGACGAAGGCTCCATTCGTTTGCTGCCTTTTTACGCGCCTCAAGTTCCGCGATTGTTTGCAGTTGGCCCTTGAATTCTTCCTTCAGGAGCCAGTGATAGCCCATCAGCAGTTCCTGCGGGGACCCAAAGGGTAGAGGTGTGCCCCATAGGGCTTCGCGGTAGCGATCCCACTCTTGCTCGTTGATCTTGATTACGACGCGTTCGCCGGTTTGCTCATTGATTATGCTGGGAGGCTCGACTGCTCCTCCGTTGTTGACGGGAGCGCGGTTGCCACCATTACCGCCGTTGCCACCATTGCTGGCGTTGGGTGGATCGGTGCCGTTATCGATGTTACCACCGTTGTCGGGATTGGCGAAGGTGTCGGCTGTGTTGATGACGGTGCACATGAAGTGATTGGGGAAATTGTTGCTTCCACAACTTTCAGATCCGAAACCATAGGTTCCATCTTCAGTGGCCAGATCGCTCAGATCGGAATCGCGACTGTTGTCGCTGATCGTATTCTCGACAGCCACCGGGGCGTTGAGCTCACTGAGGGTGCCGATCGATGGAGGGAACCATGATGCCGGGGCAATCGCCGGTGCTGTCGACTGATCAGGCATGTGAAGCGTGCCCATCTGACCAACTTGGAAGTGGAAGCTCCCAATCGCGAGGCTGATTCCGTCGCCCATAGACTCGAAGGCCGGGCGGGTGGCCGGCGTATGGAAGCTGAAGTCGAAGGCGCCAAAGAGCTGGCGTATCTCCGCTGTTGCAGAGTTGTAGATCGTAGTTGATGGGGCCGAAGAAGCCGCAACATGAGCACTACCAATTCCCACAGACGGCGCCAATTGACGAGGGTTTAACTCATCAATGCCCATTGTTATGGACTTGGGTTTTGGAGAAGGAGGGAGCGCTGGAGACATCTATCGGCTAGCAAACAAGCACATAGGGGACAAAGGATTTACCCAGGTTCAGGCCTCGTAGAGGTCCCTACTCCTGCTTGTTTGCTCCTGAAATTATCGAAGGAGTCGAAAGTTACAATGGTGCGTAGATGCAATCTGGCGAGGGTTGTGGAAACTAGGGTTGCGTGTGTCCTCCTCGCCGCCCCTCCTAGCCTTTATATAGATAGGTTAGGTCTCGGGTAGCAGGTCGAGTCGGTTACAAGTTAGGGTTTTCCCCTTCAAACTTTCTATCTTTAGCTTCTTCTTGTTCTTCAAGCAATAGAGAGTCCACAAGTCACTCGAGTCCTTTCATCCGGGCCTTGGCGACACCGTGGGCCTGTACGTATTTGGACCGTATATACCAAGATCGAGTACCTGTAGGGTATACCCATGTCAGTGGGCAATAGCTGATGAAAATGACTATAAAACGCGAAAACTACGAGTTTTTGGTCCTATATCTCAAACATGTATCGGTTCTCACGGTCATTGTAAATCGTCGTGGAACCCCAAACTTCTGGGCAATAGCTCGTGAAAACGTCCATAAAACACGAAAACAATGAGTGTTTTTTCGTATCTCTCAAACTTGTATGAGGTCTCACTATCATTGTAAATCGCCCTGAACCCTAAACTGTAATCCCTAAAACGGCCGTAAAACATGATACATGTTAGAGAGATATGACCCTAAACCCTGAACCCAAACCCAAACCATAAACCCTAAACCCAAACCATAAAGCCTAAACCACTAAACCCTAAACCAAAACCCAAACCCTAAACTCGAAACCTTAAAACCCCAAACCCTAAACCATAAAACCCCGAAACTTTGGGCAGTAGCACATAAATACGGCCATAAAGCACGAAATTGATGAGTTTTTTTTCTCATACTCTCAAACATGTATCGGGTGTTATGGTCATTGTAAATCGCCCTGGAACCCCAAAACCATGAGCAATAGCTCATAAAAATGGCCTTAAAACAAGAAATGGATGATTTTTTGGTCATAACTCGTAAGCATGTATTAGGTCGTACGGTCATTGTAAATCGCCATGAAACCCCAAAATTATGGGCAATACCTCATGAAAACAGCCATAAATTACGAAAACGATGAGTTTTTGGTCATATCGCAGAAACATTTATCGAGACTTACTGTCGTTGCAAATCACCCAGGGTCCCCAAAACTGTGGGCAATAGCTCATGAAAATGGCCATAAAGCATGAAAACGACAAGTTTTTGGTCATATCTCTCAAACATGTATCAGGTAACGGGCTATGCTAATAGCCTTGGAATCGCTAAAATTATGCACAATTGCTCCTGAAAACGGCCATAAAACTTGAAAACGACGAGTTTTTGGTCATATATCTCAAACATGTATTGGGTCTTATTGTTGTTGTAAATTCCCCTAGAACCCCAAAACTGTGGGCAATATCTCATGAAAACGACTATAAAACGCGAAAACTACGAGTTTTTGGTCTTATATCTCAAACATGTATCGGTTCTCATGGTCGTGGTAAATCGCCTTGGAACCCCAAATTTCTGGGCAATAGCTCACGAAAACGGCCATAAAATACAAAAATGACGAGTTTTTCCTCATATCTCTCAAACTTGTATCAGGTCTCACTATTATTGTAAATCGCCCTGAACCCTAAACTGTAATCCCTAAAATGGCCATAAAACATGATACATGTTTGAGAAATATGACCCTAAACCCTAAACCAAAACCCTAACCATAAACCCTAAGCCCTAAAACCCTAAGCCCTAAAACCCCAAACCCTAAACCCTAGAACCCCAAAGCTATGGGCAGTAGCACATAAGAACGGCCATAAAACACGAAATCGATGATTTTTTTCATACTCTCAAACATGTATGGGGTGTTACGGTCGTTGTAAATTGCCCTAGAACCCCAAATCGATGGGAAATAGCTCATAAAAACGGCCATAAAACACGAAAAGGACGATTTTTTGGACATAACTCTTAACCATGTATTAGGTTTTACGGTCATTGTAAATCGCCCTAAAACCCTAAAACTACAGGCAATAGCTCATGAAAACGGCCATAAAATACGAAAACGATGAGTTTTTAGGCATATCATTGAAACATTTCTCAAGACTTACGATCGTTGCAAATTGCCATGGATCCCCAAAACTGAGGGCAATAGCTCATGAAAACGGCCATAAAGAATGATAACGACGAGTTTTGTCATATCTCTCAAACAAGTATTAGGTCTAACGGGCCATGGAAATTGCCTTAGAATCGCAAAATTGTGCACAATTGCTCCTAAAAACGGTCGTAGAACATGATACATGTTAGAGAGATATGACCCTAAACCCTGAACCCAAACCCTAACCATAAACCCTAAACCCAAACCCTAAAGCCTAAACCAGTAAACCCTAAACCAAAACCCAAACCCTAAACCTTAAAACCCCAAACCCTAAACCATCAAACCCCGAAACTTAGGGCTGTAGCACATTAATACGGCCATAAAAAACGAAATCGATGACTTTTTCTCATACTCTCAAACATGTATCGGGTTTTATGGTCATTGTAAATCGCCTTGGAACCCCAAAACCATGGGCAATAGCTCATAAAAATGGCCATAAAACACGAAAAGGATGATTTTTTGGTCATAACTCTTAAGCATGTATTAGGTTTTACGGTCATTGTAAATCGCCTGAAACCCCAAAATTATGGGCAATAGCTCATGAAAACAGCCATAAAATACGAAAACGATGAGTTTTTGGTCATATCGCAGAAACATTTATCGAGACTTACAGTCGTTGCAAATCACCCAGGGTCCCCAAAACTGTGGGCAATAGCTCATGAAAATGGCCATAAAGCATGAAAACGACAAGTTTTTGGTCATATCTCTCAAACATGTATCAGGTAACGGGCTATGCTAATAGCCTTGGAATCGCAAAAATTATGCACAATTGCTCCTGAAAACGGCCATAAAACTTGAAAACGACGAGTTTTTGGTCATATATCTCAAACATATATTGGGTCTTATTGTTGTTGTAAATTCCCCTAGAACCCCAAAACTGTGGGCAATATCTCATGAAAACGACTATAAAACGCGAAAACTACGAGTTTTTGGTCTTATATCTCAAACATGTATCGGTTCTCATGGTCGTTGTAGATCGCCCTGGAACCCCAAATTTCTGGGCAATAGCTCACGGAAACGGCCATAAAACACGAAAATGACGAGTTTTTCCTCATATCTCTCAAACTTGTATCAGGTCTCACTATTATTGTAAATCGCCCTGAACCCTAAACTGTAATCCCTAAAATGGCCATAAAACATGATACATGTTTGAGAAATATGACCCTAAACCCTAAACCAAAACCCTAACCATAAACCCTAAGCCCTAAAACCCCAAACCCTAAACCCTAGAACCCCAAAGCTGTGGGCAGTAGCACATAAGAACGGCCATAAAACACGAAATCGATGATTTTTTCTCATACTCTCAAACATGTATGGGGTGTTACGGTCGTTGTAAATTGCCCTAGAACCCCAAATCGATGGGAAATAGCTCATAAAAACGGCCATAAAACACGAAAAGGACGATTTTTTGGACATAACTTTTAACCATGTATTAGGTTTTACGGTCATTGTAAATCGCCCTAAAACCCTAAAACTACAGGCAATAGCTCATGAAAACGGCCATAAAATATGAAAACGATGAGTTTTTAGGCATATCATTGAAACATTTCTCAAGACTTACGATCGTTGCAATTTCCCATGGATCCCCAAAACTGAGGGCAATAGCTCATGAAAACGGCCATAAAGAATGATAACGACGAGTTTTGTCATATCTCTCAAACAAGTATCAGGTCTAACGGGCCATGGAAATTGCCTTAGAATCGCAAAATTGTGCACAATTGCTCCTAAAAACGGTCGTAGAACATGATACATGTTAGAGAGATATGACCCTAAACCCTGAACCCAAACCCTAACCATAAACCCTAAACCCAAACCCTAAAGCCTAAACCAGTAAACCCTAAACCAAAACCCAAACCCTAAACCTTAAAACCCCAAACCCTAAACCATAAAACCCCGAAACTTAGGGCTGTAGCACATAAATAGGGCCATAAAAAACGAAATCGATGAATTTTTCTCATACTCTCAAACATGTATCGGGTTTTATGGTCATTGTAAATCGCCTTGGAACCCCAAAACCATGGGCAATAGCTCATAAAAATGGCCATAAAACACGAAAAGGATGATTTTTTGGTCGTAACTCTTAAGCATGTATTACGTTTTAGGTCATTGTAAATCGCCTAAAGCCCCAAAATTATGGGCAATAGCTCATGAAAACAGCCATAAAATAAGAAAACGATGAGTTTTTGGTCATATCGCAGAAACATTTATCGAGACTTACAGTCGTTGCAAATCACCCAGGGTCCCCAAAACTGTGGGCAATAGCTCATGAAAATGGCCATAAAGCATGAAAACGACAAGTTTTTGGTCATATCTCTCAAACATGTATCAGGTAACGGGCTATGCTAATAGCCTTGGAATCGCAAAAATTATGCACAATTGCTCCTGAAAACGGCCATAAAACTTGAAAACGACGAGTTTTTGGTCATATATCTCAAACATGTATTGGGTCTTATTGTTGTTGTAAATTCCCCTAGAACCCCAAAACTATGGGCAATATCTCATGAAAACAACTATAAAACGCGAAAACTACGAGTTTTTGGTCTTATATCTCAAACATGTATCGGTTCTCATGGTCGTTGTAGATCGCCCTGGAACCCCAAATTTCTGGGCAATAGCTCACGGAAACGGCCATAAAACACGAAAATGACGAGTTTTTCCTCATATCTCTCAAACTTGTATCAGGTCTCACTATTATTGTAAATCGCCCTGAACCCTAAACTGTAATCCCTAAAATGGCCATAAAACATGATACATGTTTGAGAAATATGACCCTAAACCCTAAACCAAAACCCTAACCATAAACCCTAAGCCCTAAAACCCCAAACCCTAAACCCTAGAACCCCAAAGCTGTGGGCAGTAGCACATAAGAACGGCCATAAAACACGAAATCGATGATTTTTTCTCATACTCTCAAACATGTATGGGGTGTTACGGTCGTTGTAAATTGCCCTAGAACCCCAAATCGATGGGAAATAGCTCATAAAAACGGCCATAAAACACGAAAAGGACGATTTTTTGGACAGAACTCTTAACCATGTATTAGGTTTTACGGTCATTGTAAATCGCCCTAAAACCCTAAAACTACAGGCAATAGCTCATGAAAACGGCCATAAAATATGAAAACGATGAGTTTTTAGGCATATCATTGAAACATTTCTCAAGACTTACGATCGTTGCAATTTCCCATGGATCCCCAAAACTGAGGGCAATAGCTCATGAAAACGGCCATAAAGAATGATAACGACGAGTTTTGTCATATCTCTCAAACAAGTATCAGGTCTAACGGGCCATGGAAATTGCCTTAGAATCGCAAAATTGTGCACAATTGCTCCTAAAAACGGTCGTAGAACATGATACATGTTAGAGAGATATGACCCTAAACCCTGAACCCAAACCCTAACCATAAACCCTAAACCCAAACCCTAAAGCCTAAACCAGTAAACCCTAAACCAAAACCCAAACCCTAAACCTTAAAACCCCAAACCCTAAACCATAAAACCCCGAAACTTAGGGCTGTAGCACATAAATAGGGCCATAAAAAACGAAATCGATGACTTTTTCTCATACTCTCAAACATGTATCGGGTTTTATGGTCATTGTAAATCGCCTTGGAACCCCAAAACCATGGGCAATAGCTCATAAAAATGGCCATAAAACACGAAAAGGATGATTTTTTGGTCGTAACTCTTAAGCATGTATTACGTTTTAGGTCATTGTAAATCGCCTAAAACCCCAAAATTATGGGCAATAGCTCATGAAAACAGCCATAAAATAAGAAAACGATGAGTTTTTGGTCATATCGCAGAAACATTTATCGAGACTTACAGTCGTTGCAAATCACCCAGGGTCCCCAAAACTGTGGGCAATAGCTCATGAAAATGGCCATAAAGCATGAAAACGACAAGTTTTTGGTCATATCTCTCAAACATGTATCAGGTAACGGGCTATGCTAATAGCCTTGGAATCGCAAAAATTATGCACAATTGCTCCTGAAAACGGCCATAAAACTAGAAAACGACGAGTTTTTGGTCATATATCTCAAACATGTATTGGGTCTTATTGTTGTTGTAAATTCCCCTAGAACCCCAAAACTATGGGCAATATCTCATGAAAACAACTATAAAACGCGAAAACTACGAGTTTTTGGTCTTATATCTCAAACATGTATCGTTTCTCATGGTCGTTGTACATCGCCCTGGAACCCCAAATTTCTGGGCAATAGCTCACAAAAACGGCCATAAAATACAAAAATGACGAGTTTTTCCTCATAACTCTCAAACTTGTATCAGGTCTCACTATTATTGAAAATCGCCCTGAACCCTAAAGTGTAATCCCTAAAATGGCCATAAAACATGATACATGTTTGAGAAATATGACCCTAAACCCTAAACCAAAACCCTAACCATAAACCCTAAGCCCTAAAACCCCAAACCCTAAACCCTAGAACCCCAAAGCTGTGGGCAGTAGCACATAAGAACGGCCATAAACACGAAATCGATGATTTTTTCTCATACTCTCAAACATGTATGGGGTGTTACGGTCGTTGTAAATTGCCCTAGAACCCCAAATCGATGGGAAATAGCTCATAAAAACGGCCATAAAACACGAAAAGGACGATTTTTTGGACATAACTCTTAACCATGTATTAGGTTTTACGGTCATTGTAAATCGCCCTAAAACCCTAAAACTACAGGCAATAGCTCATGAAAACGGCCATAAAATATGAAAACGATGAGTTTTTAGGAATATCATTGAAACATTTCTCAAGACTTACGATCGTTGCAAATTGCCATGGATCCCCAAAACTAAGGGCAATAGCTCATGAAAACGGCCATAAAGAATGATAACGACGAGTTTTGTCATATCTCTCAAACAAGTATTAGATCTAACGGGCCATGGAAATTGCCTTAGAATCGCAAAATTGTGCATAATTGCTCCTAAAAGCGGTCGTAGAACATGATACATGTTAGAGAGATAAGACCCTAAACCCTGAACCCAAACCCTAACCATAAACCCTAAACCCAAACCCTAAAGCCTAAACCAGTAAACCCTAAACCAAAACCCAAACCCTAAACCTTAAAACCCCAAACCCTAAACCATAAAACCCCGAAACTTAGGGCTGTAGCACATAAATACGGCCATAAAAAACGAAATCGATGACTTTTTCTCATACTCTCAAACATGTATCGGGTTTTATGGTCATTGTAAATCGCCTTGGAACCCCAAAACCATGGGCAATAACTCATAAAAATGGCCATAAAACACGAAAAGGATGATTTTTTGGTCGTAACTCTTAAGCATGTATTAGGTTTTACGGTCATTGTAAATCGCCTAAAACCCCAAAATTATGGGCAATAGCTCATGAAAACAGCCAAAAAATACGAAAACGATGAGTTTTTGGTCATATCGCAGAAACATTTATAGAGACTTATAATCGTTGCAAATCGCCCATGGTCACCAAAGTTGTGGGCAATAGCTCATGAAAATGGCCATAAAGCATGAAAACGACAAGTTTTTGGTCATATCTCTCAAACATGTATCAGGTAACGGGCTATGCTAATAGCCTTGGAATCGCAAAAATTATGCACAATTGCTCCTGAAAACGGCCATAAAACTAGAAAACGACGAGTTTTTGGTTATATATCTCAAACATATATTGGGTCTTATTGTTGTTGTAAATTCCCCTAGAACCCCAAAACTATGGGCAATATCTCATGAAAACGACTATAAAACGCGAAAACTACGAGTTTTTGGTCTTATATCTCAAACATGTATCGGTTCTCATGGTCGTTGTAAATCGCCCTGGAACCCCAAATTTCTGGGCAATAGCTCACGGAAACGGCCATAAAACACGAAAATGACGAGTTTTTCCTCATATCTCTCAAACTTGTATCAGGTCTCACTATTATTGTAAATCGCCCTGAACCCTAAACTGTAATCCCTAAAATGGCCATAAAACATGATACATGTTTGAGAAATATGACCCTAAACCCTAAACCAAAACCCTAACCATAAACCCTAAGCCCTAAAACCCCAAACCCTAAACCCTAGAACCCCAAAGCTGTGGGCAGTAGCACATAAGAACGGCCATAAAACACGAAATCGATGATTTTTTCTCATACTCTTAAACATGTATGGGGTGTTACGGTCGTTGTAAATTGCCCTAGAACCCCAAATCGATGGGAAATAGCTCATAAAAACGGCCATAAAACACGAAAAGGACGATTTTTTGGACATAACTCTTAACCATGTATTAGGTTTTACGGTCATTGTAAATCGCCCTAAAACCCTAAAACTAGAGGCAATAGCTCATGAAAACGGCCATAAAATACGAAAACGATGAGTTTTTAGGCATATCATTGAAACATTTCTCAAGACTTACGATCATTGCAAATTGCCCTGGATCCCCAAAACTGTGGGCAATAGCTCATGAAAACGGCCATTAAGCGCGAAACCGACGAGTTTTTTGTCATATCTCTCAAACATTTATCAGGTCTGACGAGCCATGCAAATCGCCTTGGAACCACAAAATTGTGCACAATTGCTTCTGAAAACGGCAATCAAACGTGAAAACGGCCATAAAACTATGGACATATATCTCAAACATGTATTAGGTCTTACTATTGCTGTAAATTGCCCTAGTACCCCCAAAACTATGGGCAATAGCTCATTAAAACAACTATAAAACGCGAAAACTACGAGTTTTTCGTCCTATATCTCAAACATGTATTGGTTCTCACGTTCATTGTAAATCGCCCTGGAACCCCAAATTTCTGGGCAATAGCTCATGAAAACGTCCATAAAACACGAAAACGACGAGTTTTTGGTCATATCTCTCAAACTTGTATCAGGTCTCACTATCATTGTAAATCGCCTTGAACCCTAAACCGTAATCCCTAAAACGGCCGTAAAACATGATACATGTTAGAGAGATATAACCCTAAACCCTAAGCCCAAACCGTAAACCCTAAATCCTATACCCCTAAACCCTAAAGGAAACCCCAAACCCTAAACCCCAAACCCTAAACCCTAAACCAAAAAACCCCAAATTTTTGGGCAGTAGCACATAAATATGGCTATAAAACACGAAATCGATGAGTTTTTCTCATACTCTCAAACATGTATCGGGTGTTATGGTCATTGTAAATCGCCCTGGAACCCCAAAACCATGGGCAATAGCTCATAAAAATGGCCATAAAACACAAAAATGACGATTTGCTGGTCATAACTCTTAAGCATGTACCAGGCTTTATGGTCATTCTAAATCGCCCTGAAACCCCAAAATTGTGGGCAATATCTCAGGGAAATAGCCCTAAAATACAAAAACAATGAGTTTTTGGTCATATCGTAGAAACATTTATCGAGACTTACAATCATTGCAAATTGCCCTGGGTCCATAAAATTGTGGGCAATACCTCATGAAAAATGGCCCTAAAGAATGAAAACGACGAGTTTTTGTCATATCTCTCAAACATGTATCAGGTCTAATGGGCGATGCAAATCGCCTTAGAATCGCAAAATTGTGCACAATTGGTCCTAAAAACGGCCATAAAATGTGAAAACAACGAGTTTTTGGTCATATATCTCAAACATGTATTGGGTCTTACTGTTGTTGTAAATTGCCCTAGAACCCCAAAACTGTGGGCAATAGCTCATAAAACGACCATAAAACGCGAAAACTATGAGTTTTTGGTCCTATATCTCGAACATGTATCGGTTCTCACGGTCGTTGTAAATCGCCTTGGAACCCCAAATTTCTAGGCAAAAGCTCATGAAATCGGCCATAAAACGCGAAAACGACGAGTTTTTGCTCATATCTCTCAAACTTGTATCAGGTCTCACTATCATTGTAAATCGCCCTGAACTCTATACTATAATCCCTAAAATGGCCATAAAACATGATATATGTTTTAGATATATGACCCTAAACCCTATACCAAAACCCTAAACACTAAAACCCCAAACCCTAAACCCTAAACTATGGGCCGTAGCGCATGGCCATAGAACATGAAATCGATGAGTTTTTCTCATACTCTCAAACATGTATTGGGTGTTACGGTCGTTGTAAATCGCCCTAAAACACCAAATCATGTGAAATAGCTCATAAAAACGGCCATAAAACACGAAAATGATGATTTTTTGGTCATAACTCTTAAGCATGTATTAGGTTTTACGGTCATTGTAAATCGCCCTGAAACCCCAAAAACTATGGGCAATAGCTCATGAAAATAGCCAAAAAAATACGAAAACGATGAGTTTTGCTGGTATCATAGAAACTTTTCTCGATACTTACGATCGTTGCAGATCGCCCTAGATCCCCAAAACTGTGGGCAATAGCTCATGAAAATCGCCATAAAGCGCGAAAACGACGAGTTTTTGGTCATATCTCCCAAACATGTATCCGGTCTAACGGGCCATGTAAATCGCCTTGGAACTGCAAAATTGTGCACAAATGCTCCTGAAAACAGCCATAAAACGTGAAAACGACGAGTTTTTGGTCATATATCTCAAACATGTATTGGGTCTTACTGTTGTTGTAAATTGCCCTAGAACCCCAAAACTGTGGGCAATAGCTCATGAAAAGAACTATAAAACGCGAAAACTACGTGTTTTTGGTCCTATATCTCAAACATGTATCGGTTCTCACGGTCATTGTAAATCGCCCCGGAACCCCAAACTTCTAGGCAATAGGTCATGAAAACGTCCATAAAACACGAAAACGGCGAGTTTTTTGGTCATATCTCTCAAACTTGTATCAGGTCTCACTATCATTGTAAATCGCCCTGAACTTTAAACCGTAAGCCCTAAAACGGCCGTAAAACATGATACATGTTAAGATATATGACCCTAAACCCTAAAGCCTAAACCCCTAAACCCTAAAACCCCAAACCCTAAACCATAAAACCCCAAAATTTTGGAAGTAGCACATAAATACGGCCATAAAACACGAAATCGATGAGTTTTTCTCATACTCTCAAACTTGTATCGGGTGTTATGGTCATTGTAAATCACCCTGGAACCCCAAAACCATGGGCACTAGCTCATTAAAATGGCCATAAACATGAAAATAACGAGTTGTTGGTCATAACTCTTAAGCATGTATCAGGATTTACGATCATTGTAAATCGCCCTGTGACGAGGGTTTAACTCATCAATGCCCATTTTTATGGACTTGGGGTTTGGAGAAGGAGGGAGTGCTAGAGACATCTATCGGCTAGCAAACAAGCACACAGGGGAAAAAGGATTTATGCAGGTTCAGGCCCCATAGAGGTCCCTACTCCTGCTTGTCTGCTCGTGGAATTATCAAAGGAGTCGAAAGTTACAATGGTGCGCAGATGCAATCTGGCGAGAGTTATGGGAACTAGGGTTGCGTGTGTCCTCTTCGCCGCCCCCTCCTAGCCTTTATATAGATAGGCTAGGTCTCGGGTAGCAGGTCGAGTCGGTTACAAGTTAGGGTTTTTCACTTCAAACTTTCTATCTTTAGCTTCTTCCTGTCTCTCAAGCAATCGAGAGTCGGCCGGTTACTCGAGTCCTTTCGTCTAGGCCTTGGCGACACCGTGGGCCTATACGTATTTAGACCGTATATACCAAGCTCGAGTACCTGTAGGGTATACCCATGTTAGTAGCCCCCGAGTATCCAGTGGAATCGCAAATTCGATTCGGTACTTTTTGAAGTTTTCGAGTGCCTGAATGAGTACATTTTTCGACTGCTTTCATTTATGTCATAGGGATTTGTTGATATATGTGCCGGATGTAGCCCAAGTATCGGTATTAGTTAACCACCTTAGGGTGAAACAACACAATCTACTCGAACTCGAGTCCCCTGACTCGAATCCGGAAAAGTGCTGGCGTAATTCGACTCAGGACGCGGAGGTCTTACAGGAGTCGAATTCCAGTTATATGGGTGTGACCACTTGACGCGTCCGTCAAGGCATGTTCAGCGTGCCTGTAGGCACGGATATGTTTCTGGTAGTGCGCAGTTAAATGCATTGCCAGGCCTTTATTCAGGTCTTACCTTCACGCTGTAAGCGCGGCATCCAAATTTTATCATCGCGGAGATGATTCGGGCAACCCAGGAGACGTAATCTCTTTGTAGGGAAAATTATGAGGCGGTGTCGCCATGATCTGTGAGTGCTGATGTAATCAACGCACAACTTTCGTGCAAATAATCATAGGGTGCGCGACCAACACTCCCTATGGTAGTAGCCCCTGAGTGCCTGGTTGAGTCGAAGACTCAGGCAGGGACGAAAGAAATTTTGCGACTGCTGTCGTTTTTTTGTTTGAGTCGAAAACTTGGGTTGCGACTGCTGTCGTCTTTTGCTTGTTTGTTTCAGTCGAAATTGTTTCCAGCGTGCCCTATGGGAGTAACCCACGTCCATAGTCGAATCGTTTTTCGAGTGGTTGTGACGTAGGTGGTTGTGGAATCCATGTCGACCCATCCGCCACCTGCTTCGACATCAAGCTCGCCAAGTCCGTCCAGGGATGGAGGGACAGTTTGTTTTATGTTCGCGACCAAAAGGCCAAGGACGAGCATTTTGAACTCGCGCCTTTCGATCCCGCGACTCCCTGCAAGAAGATGCGTTCTTGGAAGAACGTGATCATGCCCTCCGAACTCGTGGAGACAGACGTGCTATATCAACGCGTCTGCGACCTCGAGAGTCGCATAGGCGCAGAGGACGGAGGCTGCGCCCTTGTCAGGCCTTGGCTGCATCGTCGTGTCCAGCCTCTCCAAGCTAGAGTCCATCCGATGTTTCAATGGGGTGGTGCTGATGATGCCACTTGCGTGTCTGTCGATGGCATGTCCGCGAGTGAGGTAGATAAGAGGGTGCGACTGGTTACGAAGTACACCTTCAAGGATGTGCTTCCGAATGAGCCAGTCGTTCCTCCTTTTGATGCTTCGAATCCACCTCCTAAGGTACAGTTGTGCTATGTAGTAGCTTATTTTCGTGATTGCTTTTTCTGTTGCTTACTCGCTCCTTTTGCTCATCTTTGCTGTTTGTATGCAGGATTGGGCGGTGTCGCCTTGCATGCGTCCTCTCCCTGAGGGTATTATTCCTCGCGAAGCTTTGGAAGAGGATGAGTCTGAGTCGACTGTCCCTTCTGATGTGAAAGAAGAAGCCCCCGAGTCTGGGAGCCCGGATACTCGCAAGCATTCGCGCAGCGAGGATTCCGACGCTTCGACTCCTTCGACTCCAGAAGGCATGGCTATTGGTGCGGAGTCGCCAATTCCAGCTATTCCTGTGAGGGCTATGGCACCGTCGACCCGCAAGAAGATGCGACTGCCCAAGGAGTCTTCGTCGGAGTCGGCGGAGGCCACATTTGATCTTGACAAGTTTGACTGGTAAGTTCACGAGATTATTCATTCTTTTCTGTTTTTGTCTTGCTGGCTTTGCCCTGGAGTTTGCTTTTTCTCAATGCGAATTTCGTCTTGCAGTCAGGAGGTGTCGTCATCTTCTGGCGACGTCGAGTTTTTGAAGGAATCGGGAGTCGCGACCTCAAGGACCAAGGTAGAGGTCGAGCGTGCTCCTTCTCCTCCGGCAGCGGCCCACTCCGGGCATAATTCTTCGAGCTCTCCTCACGGAGGGGAGCATCGAATAGTTGCTCGGATGACGGCTCAGCAGACTTCTTCGGAGTCATTAGAGGACCATGTGAGTATATTTTTTCCTTCTCTTGTAATTTTGCAGTCAACGCCTTCTGTTGTCTTCTCTGATTCCTTGTTTGGTGCAACAGCTACCTGTAAAGGAGGTTGCGCAAGTGGCGGAGCAGGTGATGGCAATGGGTCGTCAGCATGCGATGCTGGAGACGCGTCACCGTGTGGTCGAAAGTGAGTGCTTCCACGCTTGTACTTTTCATCTTTAATCTGTTTTGGTATATTCGACTGATAGCCGATTATTGACTGCCACGTAGCTGAGCATAACGCTTTACTGCGCAATGTCGCAACATTGGAGAAGACATTGGCTACAGCTGTGAAGGGGTGCAATGAGGCAATCACGGCTCGTGATGATGCCTAGAAGCGCGAAGAGGATCTGCGCGCCTCCTTTGTGGCCAGGGAAAAGCTGTTTGAGGTGCAACTGCTCTCAGTCGCCAAGGCCCTATCAGGTACCTTTACTGGTGGATATTTTATTGTTGCTCTTTTCCGCTTCTAGATTTTTGCCGATGGCACTAGAGATTTGATCCAATTTTTTTGGTGTAGATGCTGGCGACTTGAGTTTTAACCCGCATGCCCTTCGTCGTGATGACGTTCTGGCCGGCGCGGTGTCCGCGGTCGAAGACCGAAGCGCCGCCGTCCAGGATACATTATCCAAGGCCAAGGTCGCCCTTAGTCGCCTCCGGGAGGAGTTGATGCCAAAGGCGGAGCAGGTCGATACTATGGGTGAGCTGGTGGAGTCACTCGCCGGGGGCGTGCCTTCTTCTTACAAGAACTCCCTCCGGGCGGCTGGTGCAACGATGTCACTCGCCATGGTGCAAGCCCACAGAGTCGAGATAGATCCCTCTGTGGTGTCGAAGACAATGCCTATTTGCGCAGATGGTCAGCAGGTAGTCTTCGCTCCCTTTGCGACTGCCTGTGCCAAATATGGCCATTCCTTGATTAATACCGTTGCCAAGTATTCGGAGGAACTCCAGCGTGCTAAGAAGGCGGCAAAAGCTTCGGCCTCAGGGGCAGGCGGAAAGTCAGTGGTGTCTGATACTGCCACGGACTTGATGAAGCCCCCGAAGGTGTCGAAGTCGAAGAAGCCAGCTGCTCCGTAGTTAGCTTTTGTAATAGATGATGAATTGTCCTTTTGGTCTAAGAACATGCCTGCTGGCGAGTGTGCTTGTGAATATTTATGCCTATCCTGAATGCACCTGTTCCCCTTGTCATTGTGTTAATTTGGTCGCCTTATTTGCTTCTGTCTTGACTTGTGGTAGGGCACATCGAGTGGTCCCGTAGGGGGAAACCAGGACTCACCATCTCTTGATGAGATAGTGGCACCGCCGCGCTCTAGGGTAGAGGAGCTGTCCTTGCTGTCGCGACTTCGTGACCGCATGAAGCAGCTGGAGCGTGAGTTGCCCCTGATCCGCGGTAACGTAGATGTGTGGAAGTCAAAGGCGGAAAAAGCCGCCGCCCGCGAGCAATATCTGCTTGGCGAGGTGACACAGCTAGGCGACCAGTTTAAGTGTTAGTTTGCTCGTCCTCATTTTTTCCTTTGCAGTTAGTCGCAGAGGTACGTTGTACTCATGCTGTTGGTGCTGCTTCGTGTAGTTGTTAGCGCACGTCATCAGCAGGAGGAGAGGGATAGGATTGTCATCCGTCTTCATGGTCTCACCCAGGAGCAACTTCAAGAGAGTGGATACTTCTGGGTGGATCATGATCGTACGACTGCATTAGTGACCCTGCAGGATCGCGCTTCACGAGTACTTCTCTTCCTGAAGAAGTCGCAGTCATGTTTGAAGAATATCTACCGAGCGATGTTCCCGTTGGATGACACTCCATCAAGCCTGTTGGCTCTCCTGGCCAAATTTCAAGATATGTCCGCGGTTCGCGAGTGCGTGAGGTAGCAGTTGGTGGCTGGTGCCGAGGCTTCCCTCTCGATGGTGCGATTGCACAGGCCTGATGTGGATGTCACCGTCGTTGCTTCCGGTCTACCAGCGCCGCCAGCCCGATCTGCTTGGAATATGGTGCCGCACTATCAAGCGGTGGACCTTCCAGCAGAGGAGATTGTCAACTTCTTCGAGGAGCAAACCAATGTTCTTATGTTGCAGCAGTAACCAGATTTGTATCCTGCACATAAGTGTATTTGTGTTGTAAAGTTCATATATATATTTGTATGTAATTTATTGTTGAACGCAAATAGCTTTTGTAAGCGTAAGGTGTGTTGCACTATGCGAGTCCTTTTCGTTAGCCTGGCCATCCCTTTTATCAACCTGCCAGGTGCGTTGCAGCTGGGTTGAGTTTGCTTTAAGGGGTTCAATTGATGTGCCAGCTACTCAGGATGTCGCGTTTATTAGTTCAAAGAACAAATGTGTGTAGGGTGGCGTAGCCCCTGAGTTCAATAGTAACATAAGTGAAAAGAAAAAACACAGAGTTTTGGGGCACTTAGCTTTTATTTATTTGGAGAACAGTATGAGGTACAATGTGTGGCTAAGTAGCCTTGGCTGGGTAGCCTTATTTGCGATGTAAAAGTAAAAACAGCTAGGGGTAGAAGCGTCGCAGTTGTGCGACGTTCCAAGGGTTGGATTATGCGACTCCTGTTTCTAGGTCTTGAAGGCGATAGGCGCCACCTGGGATTACTTCTGTAACCAAGTATGGTCCTTCCCAGGGGGACTCGAGCTTGAGATGCCCCTGCTGCTTCAGTCGCAGGACCAGGTCACCTTCGACGAAGGATCTGGGGCGAAGCCTTCTACTGTGGTAGTTGCGGAGGTTCTGCTAGTAGATCGTGGATCTTTCTGCGGCGATTTCTCTCGCCTCATCGAGGAGGTCGACGGAGTCTTCGAGTGCAAGAGATGACTCTTGTTCGTTGTAAGCGACTATGCGCGGCGCCTTGTACCTTACTTCGGCGGGTAGTACCGCTTCTGCCCCGTGCACCATAAAGAATGGCGTGTAGCCTGTGGCGCTGTTTGGAGTTGTACGTAGGCTCCAGAGTACGGTTTGGAGCTCATCTAGCCAGAAACCCGCGGCTTGTTCGAGTGGTCGAAGGAGTCGCTTCTTGATGCCGCTGCAGATGAGCCCGTTTGCTTTTTCCACCGGACCGTTGGTCTGTGGATGCGCGACTGAGGCATAACTGATGTTGATCCCCAGGTTTTCGCAGAATTCTTGGAACTCCTTGGATGTGAAGTTCGTCCCGTTGTCAGTGATGATGCTATGCGGCACGCCGAAGCGGTAGACGATGGACTTGAAGAACTTGACTGCGCTATGCCCTAATTTCTTGGTTAGTTGCATGGCCTTGATCCACTCGGTGAATTTGTCGACTGCGACCAAGAGGTAGACGTATCCTCCTTGCGAGGACCTTGGGAGTTTGCCAACCATGTTGAGACCCCAATGGGCGAAGGGCCAGGCCAATGGAATAGGCCGTAGTTCTGTGCCTGGTGCATGTGGCTTGTCGGCGAATCGTTGGCAGTTGCATTTTTGGACTATGTCCTTGGCATCGCGCATGGCCGTGGGCTAGTAAAATCCAGCTCGTAGAGCATTGGCAACGAGGGCGCGACTGCCAGCGTGGTGTCCGCAAGTCCCCTCATGTATGTCGAGGAGGACTGCTCTTCCATCGGCCAGGGAGACGCATCGTTGTAACATGCCTGTGATGCTATGTTTATACAGTTCGCCGTTGATAACGGCGAATGCCTTAGAGCGTCGGGCGATGTGCCGTGCGTCTGTCGGGTCGTCCGGTAGGCACTTGCTGAGGAGATATGTAAGTACGGCTGCGTCTAGGATTGTTCGATCATCATGACGGTCATTGGCCCTTCGAGTCCTGTGTCTGGCTCCAAGTTTTCGAGTGCCATTGGCTCATTGGGTGGCGTAGCGCCCGAGTCTGTTGTTGCGCTTGTTTTCTTCTCTGCGGTCTTTGGCTTGATGGAGTGTTCACAGATGCGCTCGAGAAATACCCCAGGTGGTATGGGGGCACAGGTAGAGCCTATGTTGGCGAGTGCGTCCGCCTCCTCGTTGCTTTCGCGACCTACATGTCGCGACTCGCAACCATCGAAGTCTCCCTCGAGTGTATCGTAGAGGTCGCGGTATGCGATCATGTTGTCATTGAGTGCGTCGCACTCGTGCATTATTTGGTTGACGACCAGCTTGGAGTCGCCATATATGATGAGCCTCTTTGCGTCGCAGGATTTTGCCATCCTCATCCCGTGCAACAGGGCCTCGTATTCAGCCTCGTTGTTTGAGGCTGTGAACTGCATTCGCAGGATGTATTTCAGCTTGTCTCCTTGAGGTGACGTCAATATGACACCTGCTCCTGCTCCGTCTTTCCGCTTGGATCCATCGAAGTGCATTGTCCAGACGTAGGACGTATCTGGCCTGTCCGGGAGTTGGTTTTCCATCCAATGCACGAGAAAGTCGGGAGAACTTGCGACTTGATTGCGTCGCGCTTTTTGTATGTGATGTCTCGTGGAGACAGTTCGATTCCCCAAAGCGCGACTCGTCCCATGGCGTCGGGGTTATTGAGGATATGTCCCAATGGGGCGTCGCTGACTACCACGGTTGGGTGTTCCTGGAAGTAATGGCGCAGTGGCCGGGCGGTCACGAAGACGCCGTACGCCAGCTTCTGGTAGTGCGGGTACCGCTGTTTTGTTGGCGTGAGGACCTCGTTGAGGTAGTATACCGGGCGTTGTACGCCATGGACTTTCTTTTCCTCGGCCCGCTCAACAACGAGCACTGTACTAACCACTTGGTTGGTAGCGGAGATGTATAGCAGTAGTGGCTCCCTTTCTCGTGGAGTCACCAGTACTGGCGAGGTGGATAACAGGCGCTTGAGATCTTCGAATGCTTCTTGCGCTTCCTTGGTCCACTCGAATTTGTCAGCTTTGCGGAGGAGCTGATAGAAGGGCAGTGCCTTTTCCCCCATTTGACTCATAAATCGACTGAGGGCCGCGATTCGTCCGGCTAGTTGCTGGACGCCTCTTATGTTCTTTGGCTTCTCCATGGCTAGTATGGCCTTTATCTTTTTCGGGTTTGCGTCAATCCCTCTCGTGGAGATGAGATACCTGAGCAGCTGCCTAGATGGTGGTACGCCAAAGGCGCATTTGTCCGGATTGAGCTTAATCCGGTAACGATCGAGGTTGGCGAATGTTTCGCGCAAGTCTTCGATTAGAGAGGCTTCCTCCTTGGTTTTGATTACTATGTCGTCGACATAGACTTGGATGTTGCGACCCAATTGCTCCTTGAGGCAAGCCTGCATGCACCGCTGGTAGGTGGCGCGTTTTTTAGCCCGAAGGGCATTGTGTTGTAGCAGAACACACCGAAGGGTGTTGTAAACGAGGTCTTCTCCTGGTCTTCCTCCTTCATTCGAATTTGGTTATAGCCTGAGTAGGCATCGAGGAAGCAGAGGCGCTCGCATCCAGCGGTGGAGTCGATGATTTGATCGATCCGTGGTAGCGGGAAGTGATCTTTTGGGTAGTGCTTGTTTAAAGAAGTGAAGTCCACGCACATCCGTAGGATATCCGTGTCCTTTTTTGGCACCAGCACCGTATTGGCGAGCCAAGTGCTTTCCTTGATCTCGCGTATGAATTTGGCCTCGAGGAGTCTGTTGATCTCCATGCCAACTGCCTGCACTCGTGGCTCAGACAGTCGCCTGATTGTTTGCTTGACTGGCCTTGCCTCGAGTGCGTGCTCGGCGAATTCCCTGTGAACTCCTGGCATGTCCGCAGGACACCAGGCAAAAATTTCCCAGTGCTCACGGAGGAATTCGACGAGCGCGAGTTCCTATGCGGGACTCAAGTTGTTGGCGATGAGGGCCGCTTTGGCGGGATCTGTCAGATGGACCTGCACCTTCTTTTTGTGCACAGACGACTCGAAGGAGAGATCAGGTGAGCTTGGCCTGCTCGGGGGAGGCAGGCTGTTGTCTGTCGTTTCCTTCAATCGCGTGAGCTCCTCCTGCATGCGGAAGGACTAGGAGATTCTGTTGAATTCCCTGTCGCAACTGTCAGATCGCTCAAAGCTTCCGTTGATCGTGATGACGCCGTTGGGACCTGGCATTTTCATCTGCAGGTAGGCGTAGTGGGGTACCGCCATGAACCTAGCGAACGCGACGCGTCCGAGGAGCAGTGGTATTGTGAGGGCCAATCGATGACCTCAAAATCAATGCGCTCGCGCCGGAAGTTCCTTGGTGTGCCGAATATGACGTCGAGGTTGATTTTGCCCAGGGGGTATACGCCTTTCCCTGGGACGGTGCCGTGGAACGTTGTGTCCAATGCCTCCAAGCAAGTTAGAGGGATCCTCATTGCTCGCATGGTGCTCGCGAATATGAGGTTGATGCTGCTTCCGCCATCCATGAAGATGCGACTCATGTCGAAGCCTCCAATTTGCGCCTCGAGTACGAGGGGGCAATGGCCTGGGCGAGGTACTTGAGGTGGTGGTCTCGTTTATCGCAGGTGATGCACGACTCACTGCCACTGAGGTACTCAGTGGTGGATGGTGGTGAGTACGTGGCCAAGTTGACTTGGCGAGTGATGGCTTTCTGCACCCTGTTGGAGGGGCGCCCCTTTTGGAATATCATGGTACCCATGGCCCGTGGGTACGGTTCTCCTCCGTGGTGTTGGTCCGGTGCAGCTCCGTTCGGTGGTAGCCCCGGTGGAGGTGGCGGTGCGCCATGTGCCACGGCGCCTAGAGCAGCCCCGTAGCCTCTTTCGACTCCGTTGCGGTTCATCCGAACCAATCCCTCGTGTAGTTTGAGGAACTCGCGGCAGTCCTTGAGGAGGTGGCTGGACTTTCTCTTGCCGTCATGCTTGTCGATGTAGAAGTGTACCATGCATGGTCCGGACAATTTTTCCTCGATGGAGGTCGCGTGTGCCTCGTCGCGAGTGCGGTGTTGCCATACTTGCATGGTTTTCCCAGAGTTGCGGTATCCACCGCTGCGGTATCCGCAGTTGCGGTTGTCGTCGCATCTATCGGCGTAGCCGGCTGCGACCATGTTGACGTCGTCACGGTCATCGTAGATGCACATGCGGCGTTTGCCTCGGCGGTCGCGTCTGCGTTCAAGTTCTGCCTCCTCGTCGGAGTGAGCACGGTTCTTCACCGAATCTTCTCCATCAGCCCACCGATTCGTGATCTCTATCAGGTGGTTGATGGTCTGGGGCTTTGAGCGGCCCAGCTCCTCCCTGAGTCCTAGACGACGGACGCCACCGTTGAATGCATCAATCGTGTGGTCTTCCGAGATGTTTTCCGTGGAGTTCTTGATGATGGAACACCTTCGTATGTATGAGCGGAGCGATTTGCCAGATCTTTGCTGGCAGCATCTCAGTTCTTTGGTTGACCAGCTCATCCCAACTGCGAATGGATCCGTGTGGGAGGCTATTGAGCCATGCTCGGGCGGCGCCCTGCAGCTGTAGCTGCAAGCATTGCATGGTAGTACTTCGACTGCCTCCGTGGAGCCTGACGGAGGAGATGTGATCCTCTAGCCAGATTTTAGGGTCCTGTAGACCGTCGAACTTCGGATTTTCTGACGGAAGTTTAAACCCCTTAGGCATTCGCTTCTGCCTAATGGATCTACTGAAGCATCTGGCGTCGCAGAGTTCCCCGTCTTGCTCTTCCGAGTCAGTCAACCGAGCACGTCGTGCTCTTGACTTGTCGATCTTGCGTTGTGTGAGGTCGTTGCATGCATCGTAGTCGCGATCGTGTCGCCGTGAACGACGGTGTCGAGACAGGTCGTGATTTTCATCGCTGGATGAGGGTGAGGAGTAGCGTTTTGCTAGCGCTTTGCCATTTTTGGGTCGGTACCGGCTCCTTGTCGAGGGCGGCCTCGATTAGCTCCAAACCTGCGATCGTAGATCGGTGCATGGCGGCTCGGGGATCTCCAGCCGGTGGCTGGTTGTTGAGGAGGTACATGGTGGCTGCTATCACAGCGGCCTGTGGCGTCCTGGGGACCACGTTGCCTCTCGTGTCGACTGTCATAGAGCCGAGGTCGAGGACTTTCACGGCGTCTATGCGCTCTTGTTCGGTGAGGTGAGCCATTCACGACTGCCTCTTCTTAGCGATGTACTCGTTGCCTCGTGAGGTGGATCCTCCGTAGGAGGTGAGCCCAGCGCGATGAAGGCTCGACTCGTCCGCCGCCTTTTTACGCGCCTCAAGTTGCGCGATTGCTTGTTTTTGGCACGTGAACTCCTCTTTTAGGAGCCAGTGGTAGCCCATCAGTAGTTCCTGCGTGGACCCGAGGGGTAGCGGTGTACCTCTTAGGGCCTCGCGGCAGCGCTCCCACTCTTGCTCGTTGAGCTTGATTACAACGCGTTCGCCGGTTTGCTCATTGATTATACTGGGAGGTTCGACTGCTCCGCCGTTGGCGCCGTTACCGCCGTTGCCACTGTTGCCGCGATTGGCGGAGGTGTCGCCTGCGTTAATGACGGCGCACATGAAGTGATTGTGGAAGCTGCTGCTTCCACAACTTTCAGATTCAGAACCGTAGGGTCCATCTTCTGTGGCCAGATCGCTCAGATCAGAGTCGCGACTGCTGTCGCTGATCGTGTTCCGACTGCCACCGGAGCATTGAGCTCACTGAGGTTGCCGATTGATGGAGGGAACCATGATGCCGGGGCAATCGCCGGTGTCGTCGGTTGATAAGGCATGCGAAGCGGAATTTCCCAATCGCCAGGCTGATTCCGTCGCCCACGGATTCGAAGGCCGGGTGGGTGGCCGGCGTGTGGACGGTGAAGTTGAAGGCGCCGAAGAGCTTGCGAATCTCCGCTGTTGCGGAGTTGTAGATCGCAGTTGATGGGGCCGAAGAAGTGTCAGCACTCCCAGTTCCCACAGTCGGCGCCAATTGACGGGGGTTTAACTCATGAATGCCCATTGTTATGGACTTGGGTTTTGGAGAATGAGGGAGTGCTGGAGACATCTATTGGCTAGCAAACAAGCACACAGGGGACAAAGGATTTACCCAGGTTTAGGCCTTGTAGAGGTCCCTACTCCTACTTGTCTTCTCGGGGAATTATCAAAGGAGTCGAAAGTTACAATGGTGCGCAGATGCAATCTGGCGAGAGTTGTGGAAACTAGGGTTGCGTGTGTCCTCTTCGCCGCCCCTCCTAGCCTTTATATAGATAGGCTAGGTCTCGGGTAGCAGGTCGAGTCGGTTGCAAGTTAGAGTTTTTCCCTTCAAACTTTCTATCTTTAGCTTCTTCTTGTCTCAAAAGCAATCGAGAGTCCGCAGGTTACTCGAGTCCCTTCGTCTTGGCCTTGGAGACACCGTGGGCCTGTACGTATTTAGACCGTATATACCAAGCTCGAGTACCTGTAGGGTATACCCATGTCACCCTGAAACCAAAAACTGTGGGCAATAGCTCATGAAAATAGCCATAAAATACGAAAACGATGAGTTTTTGGCCATATCGCAAAAACATTTATCGAAGCTTACTGTCATTGCAAATCTCCCTGGGTCCCTAAAAAAATGGGGAATAGCTCATGAAAATTGCCATAAAGCATGCAAACAACGAGTTTTTGGTCATATCTCTCAAACATGTATCAGGTCTGACAGGCCATCCAAATTGCCTTGGAATCGCAAAATGATGCACAATTGCTCCTGAAAACCGGCATAAAACATGAAAACGACGAGTTTTTGGTCATATATCTCAAACATGTATTGGGTCTTACTATTGTTGTAAATTGCCCTAGATCCCCAAAACTATGGGCAATAGCTCATGAAAACGAGCATAAAACGCGAAAACTACGAGTTTTTGTTCATATATCTAAAACATGTATCGGTTCTCACAGTCATTGTAAATCGCCCTGGAACCCCAAATTTTTGGGCAATAGCTCATGAAAACGGCCATAACACACGAAAACGACGAGTTTTTGCTCATATCTCTCAAACTTGTATCAGGTCTCACTATCATTGTAAATCGCCCTGAACCCTAAACCGTAATACCTAAAACAGCCATAAAATATGATACATGTTTAAGATATATGACCCAAAACCCTAAACCCAAAACTTATCCGTAAACCCTAAGCCCTAAAACACCGAAACCCTAAACCCTAGAACCCCAAAACTATGGACAGTAGCGCATAAAAACAACCATAAACCACAAAATCGATGAGTTTTTCTCATACTCTCAAACATGTATCGGGTGTTACAATCGTTGTAAATCACCCTAGAACCCCACATTGATGGGAAATAGCTCATAAAAACGGCCATAAACCACGAAAAGGACGATTTTTTGGTCATAACTCTTAAGCATGTATTAGGTTTTACGGTCATTGTAAATCGCCCTGAAACCCCAAACTATGGGCAATAGCTCATGAAAACAGCCATAAAATACGAAAACGGTGAGTTTTTGGTCATATCGTAGAAACATTTCTCAAGACTTACGCTCGTTGCAAATCTCCCTAGATCCCCAAAACTGTGGGCAATAGCTCATGAAAACGGCCATAAAGCGCGAAAACGACGAGTTTTTCGTCATATCTCTCAAACATGTATCTGGTCTAACGGGCCATGCAAATCGCCTTGGAACCGCAAAATTGTGCACAATTGCTCCTGAAAACGGCCATAAAACGTGAAAACGACGAGTTTTTGGTCATATATCTCAAACATGTATTGGGTTTTACTATTGCTGTAAATTGCTCTATAACCCCAAAACTGTGGGATAGCTCATGAAAACAACTATAAAACGCGAAAACTACGAGTTTTTGGTCCTATATCTCAAACATGTATAGGTTCTCACGGTCATTGTAAATCGCGCTGGAACCCCAAACTTCTGGGCAACAGCTCATGAAAACGTCCATAAAACATGAAAACCACGAGTTTTTGGTCATATATCTCAAACTTGTATCAAGTCTCACTCTCATTGTAAATCGCCCTGAAACCTAAACCTTAAGCCCTAAAACGGCCGTAAAACATGATACATGTTAAGAGATATGACCCTAAACCCTAAAGCCTAAACCCCTAAAACCTGAACCCTAAAACCCCAAACCCTAAACCATAAAACCCCAAAATTTTGGGCAGTAGCACATAAATACGGCCATAAAACACGAAATCAATGAGTTTTTTCTCATACTCTCAAACATGTATCGGGTGTTATGGTCATTGTAAATCGCCCTGGAACCCCAAAACCATGGGCACTAGCTCATTCAAATGGCCATAAAACATGAAAATGACGAGTTGTTGGTCATAAGTCTTAAGCATGTATCAGGATTTAAGGTCATTGTAAATCACACTGAAACCCAAAACTGTGGGCAATAGCTCATGAAAACAGCCATAAAATACGAAAACGATGAGTTTTTGGTCATTTCGCAGAAACATTTATCGAAACTTACTGTCATTGCAAATCACCCTGGGTCCCCAAAACTGTGGGCAATAGCTCATGAAAATGGCCATAAAGCATGCAAACTACGAGTTTTTGGTCATATCTCTCAAACACATATCAGGTCTGATGGGCCATGCAAATTGCCTTGGAATCGCAAAATTATGCACAGTTGCTCCTGAAAACCGGCATAAAACGTGAAAATGACGAGTTTTTGGTCATATATCTCAAACATGTATTGGGTCTTACTATTGCTGTAAATTGCCCTAGAACCCCAAAACTGTGGGCAATAGCTCATGAAAACGACCATAAAACGCGAAAACTACGAGTTTTTATTCATATATCTAAAACATGTATCGGTTCTCACGGTCATTGTAAATCGCCCTGGAACCGCAAATTTTTGGGCAATAGCTCATGAAAACGGCCATAACACACGAAAACGAGGAGTTTTTGCTCATATCTCTCAAACTTGTATCAGGTCTCACTGTCATTGTAAATCGCCCTGAACCCTAAACCGTAATCCCAAAAACAGCCATAAAATATCATACATGTTTGAGATATATGACCCTAAACCCTAAACCCAAAACCTATCCATAAACCCTAAGCCCTAAAACCCCAAACCCTAAACCCTAGAACCCCAAAACTATGGACAGTAGCGCATAAAAACAACCATAAACCACGAAATCGATGAGTTTTTCTCATACTCTCAAACATGTATCGGGTGTTACGGTTGTTGTAAATCACCCTAGAACACCAAATTGATGGGAAATAGCTCATAAAAGCGGCCATAAAACACGAAAAGGACGATTTTTTGGTCATAACTCTTAAGCATGTATTAGGTTTTATGGACATTGTAAATCGCCCTGAAATCCCAAAACTATGGGCAATAGCTCATGAAACCAGCCATAAAATACGAAAACGATGAGTTTTTGGTCATATCGTGAAACAATTCTCGATACTTCCGCTCGTTGCAAATCTCCCCGGATCCCCAAAATTGTGGGCAATAGCTCATGAAAACGGCCATAAAGCGCGAAAACGACGAGTTTTGGTCATATCTCTCAAACATGTATCTAGTCTAATAGGCCATGGAAATTGCCTTGGAACCGCAAAATTGTGCATAATTGCTCCTGAAAGCAGCAATAAAACGTGAAAACGATGAGTTTTTGGTCATATATCTCAAACATGTATTGGGTCTTACTGTTGCTGTAAATTGCCCTAGAAACCCAAAACTGTGGGCAATAGCTCATGAAAACAACCATAAAACGCGAAAACTACGAGTTTTTGGTCCTATATCTCAAACATGTATCGGTTCTCACAATCATTGTAAATCGCCCTGGAACCCCAAACTTCTGGGCAATAGCTCATGAAAACGTCCATAAAACATGAAAACTACGAGTTTTTGGTCATATCTCTCAAACTTGTATCAGGTCTCACTATCATTGTAAATCGCCCTAACACCTAAACCGTAAGCCCTAAAACGGCTGTGAAACATGATACATGTTAGATAGATATGACCCTAAACCCTAAACCCAAACCCTAAACCCTAAAGCCTAAACCCCTAAACCCTAAACCCAAACCCTAACAATAAACCCTGAACCCTAAAACCCCAAACCCTAAACCCTAAGCCCTAGAACCCCAAAACTATGGGCCATAGCGCATAAAAACAGCCATAAAACACGAAATCGATGCGTTTCTCTCATACTCTCAAACATATATAGGGTGTTAAGGTCCTTGTAAATCGTCCTAGAACCCTAAATCCATGGGAAATAGCTCATAAAAACGGCCAGAAAACACGAAAAGGATGAGTTTTGGGTCATAACTCTTACGCATGTATCAGGTTTTATGGTCATTGTAAATTTCCTTGAAACCCCAAAACTATGGGCAATAGCTCATGAAAACAGCCATAAAATACGAAAACGATGAGTTTTTGGTCATATCGTAGATACATTTACCGAGACTACGAACGTTGCAAATCGCCCTAGATCCCCAAAACTGTGGGCAATAGCTCACGAAAACGGCCATAAAGTGCGAAAACGACGAGTTTTTGGTCATATCTCTCAAACATGTATCGGGTCTGACGGGCCATGCAAATCGCCTTGGAACCGCAAAATTGTGCCAAGTTGGTCCTGAAAAACGTCTATAAAACATGAAAACGATGAATTTTTGGTTATATATCTCAAACATGTATTGGGTCTTACTGTTGCTGTAAATTTCCCTATAAACCCAAAACTATGGGCAATGGCTCATGAAAACGACCATATAACGCGAAAACTACAAGTTTTTGGTCCTATATCTCAAACATGTATCGGTTCTCACAGTCGTCGTAAATTGCCCTGGAACCCCAAATTTCTGGGTAATAGCTCATGAAAATGGCCATAAAACACGTGAACGACAAGTTTTTGGTCATATCTCTAAAACTTGTATCAGGCCTCACTATTATCGTAAATCGCCCTGAACCCTAAACCATAATCCCTAAAATTTTCGTAAACATGATACATGTTTGAGATATATGACCCTAAACTCTAAACCCAAACCCTAACAATAAACCGTAAACCCTAAAACTCCAAACCCTAAACCCTAAAGCCTAGAACCCCAAAACTATGGGCACTAGCGCATAAAAACAGCCATAAAACATGAAATCGATGAGTTTTCTCTTACTCTTAAACATGTATCGGGTGTTATGGTCGTTGTAAATCACCCTAGAACCCCAAATCCATGGGAAATAGCTCCGTCAATGAGTACTAAACGACGCAGCAGCCCAAAACGACAAATGTCGCCCCTCCCAAGAGTACCTCATAAAAATCTTCGCATCAGACCTTATGATCGTACTGAGGAGGAAACCACAGCGATCGCAAAGGCCGAATGTGTTGCACAGCTTCAAAAGAAGAAACCTGAGGTCGTTCCGGTATACACCGAGAAGCAAAAAGCATATACACTTGGATTTCTGAACACAAAATCATAATATGACTTGCACCATAAGCCAGATGACTATCTATGCACGCTTCAAAACGAAGTGAAAAAGAGCAAATCAAGTAAAAGTGCAAGCGGGAGCAATTCATCAAGTCAAAGTGCAACCGGGAAAAGAAAGGACGTCCCCCAGTGGGGGATAGGCCAAAAAATCGATCCCACCCGTCAGGGTGGCATCCTATGACATTCCCTAGCAGGATATGGAAGAAGCTATGAAGCTTGCGGCCACTATGAATGTGACTGTTGATGAACTGCTAGGTTCGCAGGACGACATGTTACCCAAGGTTGATGTGGTCCCTCATTATGTCTGATACATTGCAAATGTATCTAAATTTTTTGATGTTCCATGCTTGGTTTTATCCACTTTCTTGTGTTTTGTTCTAACTCTGGAGTACTTTTCATATGATTTCTTGGACTAACCTATTAACAAGATCCATAGTGCCAGCTGCCAGTTTTCTACTGTTTTTAGTTCCAGGAAAGTCAGAAAATGAATATTCTCGGAATTAGACGGGACAAAAGCCAAAGTGCCTATTTTTCCGGAAGTGATCAAGTTCCAGAATACGAGACTGAGAAGGGCCAGGGAGCCACCACACACCCTGGCCGCGCGGCTAGGCCTGGCCAGCGCCAGGGGGTGGTGTGGCCGCTCCCGACACCCCTCGGCCTCTCCTTCCGCCTATATATTTCCCTCGAGACGTAAACCCTAAGTACCTGATCAAAAATCCACAAAAGAGTCGGTAGCCGCCGTCATCTCCATCCCTAGATCGGGAGGGATCTGAAGCTCTTCCCGGCACCCTGCCGGAGAGGGGAATTGACCCTGGAGGCCTTCTTCATCACCATACAAGCCTCCGGTCTGATGCGTGAGTAGTTCATCCTTGGACTACGGATCCATGTAGTAGCTAGATGGCTAGTTCTCCTCCTTTGTGCTTTCATGTTTAGATCTTGTGAACTCCTTTCATGATCAAGATCATCTATTTGTAATTCATACATGTTGTGTTTGCGGGGATCCGATGGATTTTGAGATGCTATTTCAGATTGATTCTATCATGTCTTTGTTATTTGAGATCTTGCATGCTTTCCGTTGTTAGTAGCTATCTTGGCCAAGTAGATGCTAGCAACTCCAAGAGTTAGTATTTATGCTCGATAGTGGGTTCATGCCTCTAGTAATCTGGGGAAGTGACAAAAATCTCTAAGGTAGTAGATGTGCTATTGCTACAAGGGAGAAAACAACAATCCTTTGTTCATAGAACAATCGTATTGTTTACTTTACACGCAGTTCATAAAGCAATAATCTGTTGCTTGCAACTTAATACTGGAGGGGGTTCGGATGATAACCTGAAGGTGGATTATTAGTCATAGATGCAGTTGGATGGCGGTCTATGTATTATATTGTAATGCCCAATCAAGTCTCAAAGGAGTCAAGATGATTAGTATATGCATGTATTGCTTTCTCGGTGTTTGTCAATTGCCCCGCTATAATTTGTTCACCCAGCATGTTATCTATCTTAAGGAGAGCCACCTCTAGTGAACTATGGATCCCGGTCCTTTGTCTTTACATACAATCTACAATATTTTACTGCTTTGTTTTTACTTTCTGCAAACTTTTATTTCTTTCCATTCGATACGTTTAATCCTTTGTTTTCCGCAAAACATGGTGAGATTGACAACCTCATCGCAAGTTGGGGACAAAGTTTTGTGGTTGTGTTGTGCAGGTCTCCACGTTGCTACTAGCACCGGTAGTGCGCCCTGCCAAAGCTCAGCTGGTAACACTTTTGCGGTGTTTCCTTGCTCCTACTGGTTCGAATAAACCTTTTTTTCATAACTGAGGAAAACTTACTGCTGTGCTCATCATACCTTCCTCTTGGGGTTCCCAACGAGCTCTACGTCGAAAGTCGAGCGCATCAAGATATTTTCTGGTGCCGTTGCCGGGGAGTCAAAGACATCTTCACAAGGGGAGTCCCTCATAACCAATCTCTTTACTTTGTTGTTTTTGTTTTGCTTAGTGTCTTTTTACTTTGTTTGCTTGTTTTGTTCTTCAAAAAACACAAAAAAATTAGTTTTGCAAGTTTGCTTTCTTATTTGAAAACCCCAAAAAATGACTACTCTTGAAAACACTAAGTTGTGTGACTTCACTAGCACCAACAACAATGATTTTATAAGCACACCTATTGCTCCACATGTGGCTGAAAATACTTTCTTTGAGATAAAACCTGCTTTACTCAATCTTGTTACGAGAGAGCAATTTTATAGTATTGGTAATGAAGATGCTGCTTCCCATCTAAATAACTTTGTTGAATTTTCTGGTATTGGTAATGGTTGAATTCCTTAAGTAGGAATAGTATTGATTCTTGGACTAAGTGCAAAGATGCTTTTATTGGAAAATACTATCCTCCTGCTAATATTATATCCATGAGAAGTGAAATAATGAAGTTTAAACAACTTGATAATGAGCATGTTGCTCAAGCTTGGGAAAGAATGAAATCTTTGGTAAAGAATTGTCCCACTCATGGACTGACTGCTTGGATGATCATCCAAACTTTTTATGAAGGATTGAACTATTCTTCAAGGAACCTATTGGATTCAGCTGCTGGAGGTACGTTTATGACCATCACTTTGGGTGCTACAACAAAACTTCTGGACAATATGATGGTTAATTATTCCGAATGGCATACTGAGAGAGCTCCACAAGGTAAGGAGGTAAAATCTGTTGAGGAAACCTCCTCCTTGGGTGATAAGATTGATATTATTATGTCTATGCTTATTAATGGGAAAACCCATATCGATCCTAATAATGTTCATTTAGCCTCTTTGGTTGCTCAAGAAGAGCAAGTTGATGTGAACTTCATAAGAAATAACAATTTTGGCAACAATGCTTATGGTAATAATGCTTATAAGACCAATTTTGGTAACAACAATTATAAGCCATATCCTCCCAACAATGGTAATGCTTATGAAAATTCTTACAACAATAATAATAGTGCTCCCTCTAAACTTGAAGTTATGCTTAAAGAGTTTATTAGTAAACAAACTGCTTTCAATAAAACTATTGAGGAAAAACTCACTAATGCCATACAATTGAGAATTGATGAAAATGTTAGACTATTAGCTGAATTACATGCTAAGTGGGAAGGAGAAGATCAAATTTCTAGAAACATTAGTGTTTCTACTATCACCACCACTAGTGTTGAGGCTAGTAATAGTTCTACTACTTTAGATGATAAAGTTGATTTTGATCTTGATGGTTGCAATATCTCTGAAGTTATTAAGATCCTACAAAAGCTTGCTAAAAGTCCTAATGCTAGTGCTATGAACATGGCTTTTACAAAACACATTACTGATGCTCTCATAAAGATTAAAGAAGAAAAGATGAAACATAAAGCTTCTACTCCTATAAAGCAAGAAGATGGTTGGGAACCCATCATTAATATGAAAGTGAATGACTTTGATTTAAAAGCTTTGTGTGATCTTGATAGTAGTGTTTCTATTATACCTAGGTGGATTTATGATATGCTTGATTTGCCTCCTCTTGAAGATTGTTATTTGAATGTCCCACTTGATGCAAATGCTAAAAAGAAACTCATGGGGAGTCTTAATGATATTCTTATTATGGTTAACGATTCCTATGTCCCCGTTGATTTCTATGTTTTGGATGTTGAATACAATGCTTCTTGTCCTATTACTCTGGGAAGACCTTTTCTTAGAATTGTTGGTGCCATCATTGATATGAAAGAAGGCACCATTAAATATCAACTCCCACTAAAGAAAGGTATAGAACACTTCCCTAAAAAGAGAGAAAATATTTCTTTTGCTTGTCCTATGAAAACAAAATTTCGTCTTAATGCTTCTTCATTTGAGAACACTTGATTCTTTCTTTGCTTCTTATGCCTAACTTAAAGGCGTTAAGGAAAAGTACTTATTAGGAGATAACCCAAAAGTTTTAGATGAGTCTTGGAAGTTATTACCTCTGTAATAACCTCTACTTATCCTTTTTACTTGCTTTTTTGCCAAGAGTAACCTCTAATGAGAGAGAAGTAATGATTGGGAAAGTTGCTCTCCCGAAACATATTTCTGTGCTTCACCGTAAATATTCGTGAGAGAGCTCTGTATGTCGGATTGAGCTCTAATGTTTTGTGCTTCTGCCCCAGGTTGTTATCTAACTTTCGTTAGTTCAATACTTTTTGATTTGAGCAACAGAAGGTCTACGAAAAAGTTTGTCTTTACCTGCTGGTCTGTTTTCACCGATTTCTGCCATTTTCTGCATTTGCTTCTTGTTGGTTCCTTCTTGAGTTCTTTTAGGGAATTGAGCTTTTTGAGGGAAGTGCTACAGTAGCTAGTTTTCTAATGGAAGTTTATTTGGTGTTAGAACTGAACCTTGAGACGTATTTATCTTAAGTGCACTAATGTTGCTAATGAGATTGTGTGAAATTTTGTATAAAGGAAAATTTGCAAGTGTATGGAAGGAATGAGTAATGAGATGAAGGATGGACTAAAGCTCAAGCTTGGGGATGCCACGCATGTCTCCCCAAGAAATATCCAAGAAGTACAAGCGTCAAAGCTTGGGGATGTCCAAGGCATCCCCTTCTTCATCAATAAAAATCCCAGGTTTCTTCCAAACGCTTCATTTTTATTATTTCATGCACATATGTGTTTTTCTTGGAGCGTCTTATTTTTCGTTTTCGTTTTGTTTTTCGTTTTCTCGGTTTGCTTAGTTTTCTGAATAAATTGGTTGGACCCCCTCTTTCATAAATTTGGTTTGCAAATAGTTTGGTTTGGTTTGGAAAAGAGTAGGAAAGTTCATGCTTATGTGGTAAAAAGAGCTTGTTTTTGACGGTGGCCCATGCTTGATATTGTTTTGGCTTTATGCTTAGTATTCTTTGCTGTCGCATGACTTGTTATAAATAATTGAGATTGCTTAATCTGCCTTGGATGAATCATGCGTTGTTTTAGCATATTAAAGCATAGTATAGTGGTATTCTCCTTTGATGCTTTATTTGGGTTGACTTGGCGAATGCTCACACCATGTTATGACTATCTCAAGTCACCATAGCCTTTATGATCCTTTAGTTTTCAACTTGGAGTATCACTTTATGCTATGTTCAATGATGTTTTGTCGCTCTGCATGATTATGGTCATTATTGCTCTCTTAGTTTGTCGCTCCCAGTCTTTTGCTAGCCTCCACAACAAAGTATGAGTTCCACTCATGCATCCAACTCCCTAAACCAAGTTATTGAAAAGAGTCCACCATACCTACCTACTAGCTTATGCTATTCCAAGTACATACATGCTTTTGTTTACCTTCCACTTGTTATGAGAAAACTAGTGATTAAAGCTCTCACAAAGTTGATGGCACACGTTACTTTACTTGCCCTTAATAAACTTGAACATTGTGTCTTCTATGTTGTATATGCTTGCACTTATTTGTTGGGAATTAGCAGAACCATGCTTTCATGGGGAACGCTTTCCACATTGCACTTGGTACTTGTACCTAGTTGATCTCATGCTCTTTTGTATATGGATGTCGTCGGTGTGAAATGAAAGGGGAGCTTGTAAGTCCATGGAGTTATGTATATGAGTTAGAGAAACGCCTGGGCCACTGGTCTAATCCATGCTGACATGGTGGAAACCTGCAGCGTAACCATAATGAGCTATCTATGAAGCATTCTTCTTATAAAAAATGGGTCCTATTGAAAAAAAAGAGAAAAGAAAAATAAAAAAAGAGATACTATGAAAAGAGGAAAGAGAGAAAAAAGCATCATATTCCCATGGGAAATAAGAAGAATGCTGAGATGCTCGTTGTCTGCTTGCCTTGTCATTTTGATATGGGGATTCTTCCGTATCATCGGGCAAGGGGTATCCCGTTGGCGGTTCTCTATGATACACATGTACTTACGATGACAAGAACTTACCGGTGACTAAAATTGAGTATCATGAGGAGCGGCCCTCGTATACAAGGGACATGAGATTTCTGACTTATACTTCGTCAAGCATGTACACCATAGTTTGTTCATTTTAACCTTAATCACTTCAAGATGCTTATGATAGGGGCAATTAGAGATGAAAGCTATAAGTACCATAATTTTTGGAAGCTCTTTATGAGACTTGAATCCCTACTTCCTTTTACAAAATTCTTTTCTTCCACCATTATATTGAGTCTCCACCTTCTATTTTTATGCACCTACTTTGAGAGCATAGTGGCCATTCTTAGTTCTATGTGCATTGTCCCAAGACTAGTTGATTGATGCATAACTTGTTATTGCTTGTTTTAAACTACTGTATCTAGTCACTCTTATGAACTTTGAAGGTGTCCTATGCATTTATATTTGCTACTCTATTGAGGGACAAGCTGAATACTATTATGCTATGTTTTCTTTATGTGAAACAAACAATAGTCTTGTAAAGCATTGTTATTCATCAATCTTTTGTTTGTGCCTTTTCATGTTGTATCATAGTTTCTTTGCTTATTGCTAGAACTTTGTATTTCATGTTATGATTGAAGTACTATGATCCTAGTTTTGAATGTTTTGCAAATACTTTGATCAAGTCTTTGATGGTGCATGTCACCTCAAAAAATTATTCTTTCTTTTTATCACTTACCTACTCGAGGATGAGCAAGAGTTAAGCTTGGGGATGTTGATACATTGCAAATGTATCTATAATTTTTGATGTTCCATGCTTGGTTTTATCCACTTTCTTGTGTTTTGTTCCAACTTTGGAGTACTTTTCATATGATTTCTTGGACTAACCTATTAACAAGAGCCACAGTGCCAGCTGCCTGTTTTCTGCTGTTTTTAGTTCCAGGAAAGTCAGAAAATGAATATTCTCGGAATTGGACGGGATAAACGCCAAAGTAACTATTTTTCCGGAAGTCCTCAAGTGCCAGAATACGAGACGGAGAAGGGCTAGGGAGCCACCACACCACCTGGCCGCGCGGTCAAGCCTGGCCTGCGCAAAGCGGTGGTGTGGCCGCTCCTGGCACCCCCTCGGGCTCTCCTTCCGCCTATATATTACCCTCGGGACGTAAACCCTAAGTACCCGATCAAAAATCCACGAAAGAGTCTGTAGCCGCCATCATCTCCATCCCTAGATCGGGAGGGATCTGAAGCTCTTCCCGGCACCCTGCGGGAGAGGGGAATTGACCCTGGAGGCCTTCTTCATCACCACGCACGCCTCCGGTGTGATGCGTGAGTAGTTCATCCTTGGACTATGGATCCATGTAGTAGCTAGATGGCTGGTTCTCCTCCTTTGTTCTTTCATGTTTAGATCTTGTGAGCTCCGTTCATGATCAAGATCATCTATTTGTAATTCATACATGTTCTGTTTGCGGGGATCCGATGGATTTTGAGATGCTATTTCAGATTGATTATTGATTCTATCATGTCTTTCTTATTTGAGATCTTGCATGCTTTCTGTTGTTAGTAGCTATCTTGGCCAAGTAGATGCTAGCAACTCCAAGAGTTAGTATTTATGCTCGATAGTGGGTTCATGCCTCTAGTAATCTGGGGAAGTGACAGAAATCTCTAAGGTACTAGATGTGTTGTTGCTACTAGGGAGAAAACAACAATCCTTTGTTCATAGAACAATCGTATTGTTTACTTTACACGCAGTTTGTAAAGCAATAATATGTTGCTTGCAACTTAATACTGGAGGGAGTTCGGATGATAACCTGAAGGTGGATTATTAGTCATAGATGCAGTTGGATGGCGGTCTATGTATTATGTTGTAATGCCCAATCATGTCTCAAAGGAGTCAAGATGATTAGTATATGCATGTATTGGTTTCTCGGTTTTTGTCAATTGCCCCGCTGTAATTTGTTCACCCAACATGTCATCTATCTTAAGGAGAGCCACCTCTAGTGAACTATGGATCCCGGTCCTTTTCTTTACATACAATCTACAATCTTTTACTGCTTTGTGTTTACTTTCTGCAAACTTTTATTTCTTTCCATTTGATACGTTTAATCCTTTGTTTTCCGCAAAACACGGTGAGATTGACAACCTCATCGCAAGTTGGGGACAAAGTTCTGTGGTTGTGTTGTGCAGGTCTCCACGTTGCTACTAGCACCGGTAGTGCGCCCTGCCAAAGCTCAGTTAGTAACACCTTTGGGGTGTTTCCTTGCTCCTACTTGTTTGATTAAATCTTGCTTTCATAACTGAGGGAAAACTTACTGCTGTGCTCATCATACCTTCCTGTTGGGGTTCTCAACGAGCTCTACGTCGAAAGTGGAGCGCATCAATGTCCCAGGGATGTCGTTGGTCACCTCAGAGAGGTTGCAACAACTGCCAACACAAATGCGGAGTGTACATAACTGGTACTTGAAATCCACAAAGGAGGAGAGAATAATGATCGTGGCGAAAGTACCACATGACTACTAGTTCCGAGAAGAAGAGGTCCATGTTGAGTTTCTAGAACTCTTCTTATTATACACTTTCGATGCCCTCGACAAATCTATCATGAGCTGCTATTGTCTGTAAGTTGTTGAATTCATTATGTACATATAAGTTGTTCAATTTTTCAGTTATTCAGTTTATTGCATGTAATTAACCTCATTATATCCTTTTGTACTCTATTATTATGCAGAATGAAGATCCATGAATGTAAAAGAAGGTCACTCTTTAGTGTAGCGTTCATTGACCTAGATAAAGTACATATAAAGATGTTAACGGATAAACCCGAGGAGATAGAGGAAATCCTTCTAAGGTTTCTAACGGAGCAAAATTTCTGTGACCACATACTGTTTCCTTACAATTTCAAGTAAGGGTCTTACCCTGGTGTACACATTCACTTTTGCTTACTCAATTTAAGTGTTCTTGATGAGTTACTAATGTATATATAAACGTGTGTGCATGTTCCACTGGGTTCTGCTAAACATTCAACTTGATAAGGGAAGAGTTGAAGTCATGGACCGTTAAAAAGACCCCTGGAATAGTTTAGGGACATGCTGGACATGGTCCAAAGGTAATTTCCGCGCTACATTGGTCTCTTTTGTTGATTTCCTGAGATATCACGTAATAAATAACTCATTCATTTTCTTTACTGGGCAGGGTTTGGTACCAATTCAAGAGTGCGGTTACGGGTCACCTTAGTGTGAAGCTGACGTTTAAGCCGATCTCGGTAAGTAGTACACACATCCCTTTACTTCTATAGTTTCTATACAATTATGATGCTAGAATATTATTTTGATTGAATTCTATTCTCGTAAAGTGCGCTAGGCAGCCACCAAGGACGAATCTATGTGGATTCTACGTTTGCGAGTTCATTCGCATGTTTACCACTGAGCACAAAAATTATAACGTCGATGTAAGAAATACATACACAACATTATTTTTATGACCGTCACTTTTTGTTATCATGATTGGTATTAATATATTGATCTCCTTTTCTTATATATAGTTTGATAGAATGTGGGATCAGCTCCTACCAGAGCAACGCGTACTAGGAATTGCTGAAGAACTGGTAGGATTCTTGATGAAAGATATGATAGATGACGCTGGAAAATTTAGTGTGAATATGCGCTACCGATGATCCCCTGACCCTGTAATTGAATAGACGGGCTCTAGTCCCGTTAATTGTGATGTCTCCATGTAACTATCATGTATATATTTGTGTATGCTTGATCCTAATGGTTCTCCATGTAAATATCATGTATATATTTGTATGTTCTAGTCTCGTGTACGGTATGTGGTAGCATAGAAATCTATTTTTAAAATAAAAAAAGAAACAAAATGAATTCTCTGCCGCAGCAGAGAAAAAGGCCAAAACTCTGCCGCGGCAGAGAACCACTAGTCCCGGTTTGTATTATCAACTGGGACTAATGGGGGTGGACCTAGCGCGTGCTGGGGTGGCCACGAGGATGCCCATTGGTCCCGGCTGGTAAGCGGGCCGAGACTAGTGGATGGGCCTTTAGTCCCGCCTTTCTAGTCCCGGTACCGCAACCGGGACTATAGGCCCGTTCTCCACTAGTGGTAGCACATAAATACGGCCATAAAACACGAAATAGATGAGTTTTTCTCATACTCTCAAACATGTATCGGGTGTTACGGTCATTCTAAATCACCTTGGAACCATAAAACCATGGCCAATAGCTCCTGGTTGTTGGTCATAAAAACGGCCATGAAACATGAAAATGACGAGTTGTTGGTCATAACTCTTAAGCATGTATCAGGCTTTACGGTCATTGTAAATCGCCCTAAAACCCCTTAACTGTGGGCAATAGCCCGTGAAAACAGCCATAAAATATGAAAACGGTGAGCTTTTGGTCATATCATAGAAATATTTATCGAGACTTACGGTAGTTTCAAATCAAACAGGATCATATATCAGGTCTGATGGGCCATGAAAATCGCCTTGGAATCGCAAAATTGTGCACAATTGCTCCTGAAATCAGCCATAAAACGTGAAAACGACGAGTTTTTGGTCATATATCTCAAACATGTATTGGGTCTTACTGTTGCTGTAAATTACCCTAGAACCCCAAAACTATGGGCAATAGCTCATGAAAATGACCATAAAACACAAAAACTATGAGTTTTTGGTCCTATATCTGGAACATGTATCGGTTCTCACGGTCATTGTAAATCGCCCTGGAACCCAAAATTTCTGGGCAATAGCTCATGAAAACGGCCATTGTATATCTCGAAGTTTTTGCTAATATCTCTTGTATCAGGTCTCACTATCATTGTAAATCGCCCTGAACCCTAAACCGTAATCTCTTAAATAGCCGTAAAACATGATACATGTTAGAGAGATACGACGCTAAACCCTAAACCCTAAATCCTAAACCCCTAAACCCTAAACCAAAACCTTGGAACCTGGGTCCCCAAACCTCCCTGGGTCCCCAAACCTGTGGGCAATAGCTCATGAAAATGGCCATAAAGCATGAAAACTATGAGGTTTTGGTCATATCTCTCAAACATGTATCAGGTTTGACGGGCCATGCAAATCTCCTTGGAATCGCAATATTATGCACAATTGCTCCTGAAAACGACCATACAACGTGAAAACGACGAGTTTTTGGTCATATATCTCAAACATAATTGGGTCTTACTATTGCTGTAAATTGCCCTAGAACCCCAAAACTGTGGGAAATAGGTCATGAAAACGACCATAAAATGCGAAAACTACGAGTTTTTGGTCCTATATCTCAAACATGTATCGGTTCTCACGGTCGTTGTAAATCGCCCTGGAACCCCAAATTTTAGGCAATAGCTCATGAAAACGGCCATAAAACACGAAAACGACGAGTTTTTGCTCATATCTCTCAAACTTGTATCAGGTCTCACTATCATTGTAAATCTCCCTGAACCCTAAACCGTAATCGCTAAAACAGCCATAAAATATGATACATGTTTGAAATATATGACCCTAAACCCTAAACCCAAACCCTAACCATAAACCCTAAGCCCTAAGACCCCAAACCCTAATCCCTAGAACGCCAAAACTATGGACAGTAGCGCATATAAACGGCCATAAAACACGAAATCTATGAGTTTTTCTCATACTCTGAAACATGTACCGGGTGTTACGGTCATTGTAAATCACCCTAGAACCCCTAATCGATGGGAAATAGCTCATAAAAACTGCCATAAAACACAAAAAGGATGATTTTTTGGTCATAACTCTTACGCATGTATTAGGTTTTACGGTCATTGTAAATCACCCTGAAACCCCAAAACGTCGGGCAATAGCTCATGAAAACAATGAAACGATGCGTTTTTGGTCATATCGTAGAAACATTTCTCGAGACTTACGATCGTGGCAAATCTCCCTCGATGCCCAAAATTGTGGGCAATAGCTCATGAAAACGGCCATAAAGCGCGAAAACGACGAGTTTTGGGTAATATCCCTCAAACACGTACCGGGTCTAACGGGCCATGCAAATCGCCTTGGAACCGCAATATTGTCCACAATTGCTTCTAAAAACATCCATAAAACGTGAAAATGACGAGTTTTTGGTCATATATCTCAAACATGTATTGGCTCTTACTATTGCTATAAATTGCCCTAGAACCCTAAAACTGTGGGCAATAGCTCATGAAAACGACCATAAAATGCGAAAACCATGAGTTTTTGGTCCTATATCTCAAACATGTATTGGTTCTGATGGTCCTTGTAAATCACCTTGGAACCTAAAATTTCTAGGCAATAGCTCATGAAAACGGCCATAAAACACGAAAATGACAAGTTTTTGGTTATATCTCTCAAACTTGTATGAGGTCTCACCATCATTGTAAATCGCCGTGAACCCTAAACCGTAATCCCTAAAACGGTCGTAAAACATGATACATGTTAGAGACATATGACCCTAAACCCTGAACCCATACCCTAACCATAAACCCTAAACCCAAACCCTAAAGCCTAAACCACTAAACCCTAAACCAAAACCAAAAGTCGAAACCCTAAACCTTAAAACCCCAAACCCTAAACCATAAAACCCTGAAACTTTGGGCAGTAGCACATAAATACGGCCATAAAACACGAAATCGATGAGTTTTTCTCATACTCTCAAACATGTATCGGGTGTTATGGTCATTGTAAATCGCCCTGGAACCCCAAAACCATGGGCAATAGCTCATAAAAATGGCCAGAAAACACGAAAATGATGATTTTTTGGTCATAACCCTTAAGCATGTAATAGGTTTTATGGACATTGTAAATCAGCCTGAATCCCCGAAATTATGGGCAATAGCTCATGAAAACAGCCATAAAATACGAAAACGATGAGTTTTTGGTCATATCGCAGAAACATTTATCGAGACTTATAGTCGTTGCAAATCGCCCAGGGTCCCCAAAACTGTGGGCAATAGCTCATGAAAATGGCCATAAAGCATGAAAACGACAAGTTTTTGGTCATATCTCTCTTACATGTATCAGGTCTGACGGGCCATGAAAATCGCCTTGCAATCGCATAATTATGCACAATTGCTCCTGAAAGCGGCCATAAAACTTGAAAACGATGAGTTTTTGGTCATATATCTCAAACATGTATTGGGTCTTACTATTGCTGTAAATTACCCTAGAACCCCAAAACTATGGGCAATAGCTCATGAAAATGACCATAAAACACAAAAACTACGAGTTTTTGGTCCTATATCTCGAACATGTATCGGTTCTCACTGTCATTGTAAATCGCCCTAGAACCCAAAATTTCTTGGCAATAGCTCATGAAAACGGCCATAAAACAAAAAAATTACAAGTTTTTGCTAATATCTCTTGTATCAGGTCTCACTATCATTGTAAATCGCCCTGAACCCTAAACCGTAATCTCTTAAATAGCCGTAAAACATGATACATGTTAGAGAGATACGACGCTAAACCCTAAATCCTAAACCCGTAAACCCTAAACCAAAACCCAAACCCTAAGCCCTAAACCATAAAACCCCGAAATTTTGGGAAGTAGCACATAAATACGGACATAAAACACGAAGTCGATGAGTTTTGCTCATACTCTCAAACATGTATCGGGTGTTACAGTCATTGTAAATCGCCGTGGAACCCCAAAACCATGGGCAATACCTCATGAAAACAGCCATAAAACACGAAAAGGATGAGTTTTTGGTCATATCACAGAAACATTTATCGAGACTTACAGTCGTTGCAAATCGCCCTAGGTCCCCAAAACTGTGGGCAATAGCTCATGAAAATGGCCATCAAGCATGAAAACTATGAGTTTTTGGTCATATCTCTCAAACATGTATCAGGTTTGACGGGCCATGCAAATCTCCTTGGAATCGCAATATTATGCACAATTGCTCCTGAAAACGACCATAAAACGTGAAAACTACGAGTTTTTGGTCATGTATCTCAAACATGTATTGGGTCTTACTATTGCTGTAAATTGCCCTAGAACCCCAAAACTGTGGGCAATAGGTCATGAAAACGACCATAAAATGCGAAAACTACGAGTTTTTGGTCCTATATCTCAAACATGTATCGGTTCTCACGGTCGTTGTAAATCGCCCTGGAACCCCAAATTTCTAGGCAATAGCTCATGAAAACAGCCATAAAACACGAAAAGGATGAGTTTTTGGTCATATCACAGAAACATTTATCGAGGCTTACAGTCGTTGCAAATCGCCCTGGGTCCCCTAAACTATGGGCAATAGCTGATGAAAATGGCCATAAAGCATGAAAACTATGAGTTTTTAGTCATATCTCTCAAACATGTATCAGGTTTGACGGGCCATGCAAATCTCCTTGGAATCGCAATATTATGCACAATTGCTCCTGAAAACGACCATAAAACGTGAAAACTACGAGTTTTTGGTCATATATCTCAAACATGTATTGGGTCTTACTATTGCTGTAAATTGCCCTAGAACCCCAAAACTGTGGGTAATAGGTCATGAAAACGACCATAAAATGCGAAAACTACGAGTTTTTGGTCCTATATCTCAAACATGTATCTGTTCTCACGGTCATTGTAAATCGCCCTGGAACCCCAAATTTCTAGGCAATAGCTCATGAAAACGGCCATAAAACACGAAAACGACGAGTTTTTGCTCATATCTCTCAAACTTGTATCAGGTCTCACTATCATTGTAAATCGCCCTGAACCCTAAACCGTAATCGCTAAAACAGCCATAAAATATGATACATGTTTGAAATATATGACCCTAAACCCTAAACCCAAACCCTAACAATAAACCCTAAGCCCTAAAACCCCAAACCCAATCCCTAGAACGCCAAAACTATGGACAGTAGCGCATAAAAACGGCCATAAAACACGAAATCTATGAGTTTTTCTCATACTCTCAAACATGTATCGGGTGTTACGGTCATTGTAAATGACCCTAGAACCCCAAATTGATGGGAAATAGCTCATAAAAACTGCCATAAAACACGAAAAGGATGATTTTTTGGTCATAACTCTTACGCATGTATTAGGTTTTACGGTCATTGTAAATCGCCCTGAAACCCCAAAACGTAGGGCAATAGCTCATGAAAACAATGAAACGATGATTTTTTGGTCATATCGTAGAAACATTTCTCAAGACTTACGATCGTTGCAAATCTCCCTCGATCCCCAAAATTATGGGCAATAGCTCATGAAAACGGCCATAAAGCGCGAAAAAGACGAGTTTTGGGTAATATCCCTCCAACATGTATCGGGTCTAACGGGCCATGCAAATTACCTTGGAACCGAAATATTGTCCACAATTGGTTCTAAAAACATCCATAAAACGTGAAAACGACGAGTTTTTGGTCATATATCTCAAACATGTATTGGGTCTTACTATTGCTATAAATTGCCTTAGAACCCCAAAACTGTGGGCAATAGCTCATGAAAACGACCATAAAATGCGAAAACCACGAATTTTTGGTCCTATATCTCAAACATGTATTGGTTCTAACGGTCGTTGTAAATCACCTTGGAACCTAAAATTTCTAGGCAATAGCTCATGAAAACGGCCATAAAACACGAAAATGACAAGTTTTTGGTTATATCTCTCAAACTTGTATGAGGTCTCACTATCATTGCAAATCGCCCTGAACCCTAAACCGTAATCCCTAAAACGGTCGTAAAACATGATACATGTTAGAGAGATATGACCCTAAACCCAGAACCCAAACCCTAACCATAAACCCTAAACCCAAACCTTAAAGCCTAAACCACTAAACCCTAAACCAAAACCCAAACTCGAAACCCTAAACCTTAAAAGACCAAACGCTAAACCATAAAACCCCGAAACTTTGGGCAGTAGCACATAAATATGGCCATAAAACACGAAATCGATGAGTTTTTCTCATACTCTCAAACATGTATCGGGTGTTATGGTCATTGTAAATCGCCCTGGAACCCCAAAACCATGGGCAATAGCTCATAAAAATGGCCATAAAACACGAAAATGATGATTTTTTGGTCATAACCCTTAAGCATGTATTAGGTTTTACGGACATTGTAAATCATCCTAAAACCCCAAAATTATGGGCAATAGCTCATGAAAACAGCCATAAAATACGAAAACGATGAGTTTTTGGTCATCTCGCAGACACATTTATCGAGACTTATAGCCGTTGCAAATCGCCCAGGGTCCCCAAAACTGTGGGCAATAGCTCATGAAAATGGCCATAAAGCATGAAAACGACAAGTTTTTGGTCATATCTCTCAAACATGTATCAGGTCTAACGGGCTATGCAAATAGCCTTGGAATCTCATAATTATGCACAATTGCTCCTGAAAACGGCCATAAAACTTGAAAACGATGAGTTTTTGGTCATATATCTCAAACATGTATTGGGTCTTACGGTTGCTGTAAATTGCCCTAGAACCCCAAAACTGTGGGCAATAGCTCGTCAAAACGACCATAAAATTCGAAAACTACGAGTTTTTGGTCCTATATCTAAAACATGTATCTGTTCTCACGGTCGTTGTAAATCGCCCTGGAACCCCAAATTTCTAGGCAATAGCTCATGAAAACGGCCATAAAACACGAAAACGATGAGTTTTTGCTCATATCTCTCAAACTTGTATCAGGTCTCACTATCATTGTAAATCGCCCTGAACCCTAAACCGTAATCGCTAAAACAACCATAAAATATGATACATGTTTGAAATATATGACCCTAAACCCTAAACCCAAACCCTAACCATAAACCCTAAGCCCTAAAACCCCAAACCCTAATCCCTAGAACGCCAAAACTATGGACAGTAGCGCATAAAAACGGCCATAAAACACGAAATCTATGAGTTTTTCTCATACTCTCAAACATGTATCGGGTGTTACGGTCATTGTAAATCACCCTAGAACCCCAAATTGATGGGAAATAGCTCATAAAAACTGCCATAAAACACGAAAAGGATGATTTTTTGGTCATAACTCTTACGCATGTATTAGGTTTTACGGTCATTGTAAATCGCCCTGAAACCCCAAAACGTAGGGCAATAGCTCATGAAAACAATGAAACGATGAGTTTTTGGTCATATCGTAGAAACATTTCTCAAGACTTACGATCGTTGCAAATCTCCCTCGATCCCCAAAATTATGGGCAATAGCTCATGAAAAAGGCCATAAAGCGCGAAAAAGACGAGTTTTGGGTAATATCCCTCAAACATGTATCGGGTCTAACGGGCCATGCAAATCGCCTTGGAACCGCAATATTGTCCACAATTGGTTCTAAAAACATCCATAAACGTGAAAACGACGAGTTTTTGGTCATATATCTCAAACATGTATTGGGTCTTACTATTGCTATAAATTGCCTTAGAACCCCAAAACTGTGGGCAATAGCTCATGAAAACGACCATAAAATGCGAAAACCACGAATTTTTGGTCCTATATCTCAAACATGTATTGGTTCTGACGGTCGTTGTAAATCACCTTGGAACCTAAAATTTCTAGGCAATAGATCATGAAAACAGCCATAAAACACGAAAAGGATGAGTTTTTGGTCACATCACAGAAACATTTATCGAGACTTACAGTCGTTGCAAATCTCCCTGGGTCCCCAAACCTGTGGGCAATAGCCTATGAAAATGGCCATAAAGCATGAAAACTATGAGGTTTTGGTCATATCTCTCAAACATGTATCAGGTTTGACGGGCCATGCAAATCTCCTTGGAATCGCAATATTATGCACAATTGCTCCTGAAAACGACCATACAACGTGAAAACGACAAGTTTTTGGTCATATATCTCAAACATAATTGGGTCTTACTATTGCTGTAAATTGCCCTAGAACCCCAAAACTGTGGGAAATAGGTCATGAAAACGACCATAAAATGCGAAAACTACGAGTTTTTGGTCCTATATCTCAAACATGTATCGGTTCTCACGGTCGTTGTAAATCGCCCTGGAACCCCAAATTTTAGGCAATAGCTCATGAAAACGGCCATAAAACACGAAAACGACGAGTTTTTGCTCATATCTCCCAAACTTGTATCAGGTCTCACTATCATTGTAAATCTCCCTGAACCCTAAACCGTAATCGCTAAAACAGCCATAAAATATGATACATGTTTGAAATATATGACCCTAAACCCTAAACCCAAACCCTAACCATAAACCCTAAGCCCTAAGACCCCAAACCCTAATCCCTAGAACGCCAAAACTATGGACAGTAGCGCATATAAACGGCCATAAAACACGAAATCTATGAGTTTTTCTCATACTCTGAAACATGTACCGGGTGTTACGGTCATTGTAAATCACCCTAGAACCCCTAATCGATGGGAAATAGCTCATAAAAACTGCCATAAAACACGAAAAGGATGATTTTTTGGTCATAACTCTTACGCATGTATTAGGTTTTACGGTCATTGTAAATCACCCTGAAACCCCAAAACGTCGGGCAATAGCTCATGAAAACAATGAAACGATGCGTTTTTGGTCATATCGTAGAAACATTTCTCGAGACTTACGATCGTGGCAAATCTCCCTCGATGCCCAAAATTGTGGGCAATAGCTCATGAAAACGGCCATAAAGCGCGAAAACGACGAGTTTTGGGTAATATCCCTCAAACACGTACCGGGTCTAACGGGCCATGCAAATCGCCTTGGAACCGCAATATTGTCCACAATTGCTTCTAAAAACATCCATAAAACGTGAAAATGACGAGTTTTTGGTCATATATCTCAAACATGTATTGGCTCTTACTATTGCTATAAATTGCCCTAGAACCCTAAAACTGTGGGCAATAGCTCATGAAAACGACCATAAAATGCGAAAACCATGAGTTTTTCGTCCTATATCTCAAACATGTATTGGTTCTGATGGTCGTTGTAAATCACCTTGGAACCTAAAATTTCTAGGCAATAGCTCATGAAAACGGCCATAAAACACGAAAATGACAAGTTTTTGGTTATATCTCTCAAACTTGTATGAGGTCTCACTATCATTGTAAATCGCCCTGAACCCTAAACCGTAATCCCTAAAACGGTCGTAAAACATGATACATGTTAGAGACATATGACCCTAAACCCTGAACCCATACCCTAACCATAAACCCTAAACCCAAACCCTAAAGCCTAAACCACTAAACCAAAGCCAAAAGTCGAAACCCTAAACCTTAAAACCCCAAACCCTAAACCATAAAACCCTGAAACTTTGGGCAGTAGCACATAAATACGGCCATAAAACACGAAATCGATGAGTTTTTCTCATACTCTCAAACATGTATCGGGTGTTATGGTCATTGTAAATCGCCCTGGAACCCCAAAACCATGGGCAATAGCTCATAAAAATGGCCAGAAAACACGAAAATGATGATTTTTTGGTCATAACCCTTAAGCATGTAATAGGTTTTATGGACATTGTAAATCAGCCTGAAACCCCGAAATTATGGGCAATAGCTCATGAAAACAGCCATAAAATACGAAAACGATGAGTTTTTGGTCATATCGCAGAAACATTTATCGAGACTTATAGTCGTTGCAAATCGCCCAGGGTCCCCAAAACTGTGGGCAATAGCTCATGAAAATGGCCATAAAGCATGAAAACGACAAGTTTTTGGTCATATCTCTCAAACATGTATCAGGTCTGACGGGCCATGAAAATCGCCTTGCAATCGCATAATTATGCACAATTGCTCCTGAAAGCGGCCATAAAACTTGAAAACGATGAGTTTTTGGTCATATATCTCAAACATGTATTGGGTCTTACTATTGCTGTAAATTACCCTAGAACCCCAAAACTATGGGCAATAGCTCATGAAAATGACCATAAAACACAAAAACTACGAGTTTTTGGTCCTATATCTCGAACATGTATCGGTTCTCACTGTCATTGTAAATCGCCCTGGAACCCAAAATTTCTTGGCAATAGCTCATGAAAACGGCCATAAAACACAAAAATTACAAGTTTTTGCTAATATCTCTTGTATCAGGTCTCACTATCATTGTAAATCGCCCTGAACCCTAAACCGTAATCTCTTAAATAGCCGTAAAACATGATACATGTTAGAGAGATACGACGCTAAACCCTAAATCCTAAACCCCTAAACCCTAAACCAAAACCCAAACCCTAAGCCCTAAACCATAAAACCCCAAAATTTTGGGAAGTAGCACATAAATACGGACATAAAACACGAAATCGATGAGTTTTTCTCATACTCTCAAACATGTATCGGGTGTTACGGTCATTGTAAATCGCCCTGGAACCCCAAAACCATGGGCAATACCTCATGAAAACAGCCATAAAACACGAAAAGGATGAGTTTTTGGTCATATCACAGAAACATTTATCGAGACTTACAGTCGTTGCAAATTGCCCTGGGTCCCCAAAACTGTGGGCAATAGCTCATGAAAATGGCCATCAAGCATGAAAACTATGAGTTTTTGGTCATATCTCTCAAACATGTATCAGGTTTGACGGGCCATGCAAATCTCCTTGGAATCGCAATATTATGCACAATTGCTCCTGAAAACGACCATAAAACGTGAAAACTACGAGTTTTTGGTCATGTATCTCAAACATGTATTGGGTCTTACTATTGCTGTAAATTGCCCTAGAACCCCAAAACTGTGGGCAATAGGTCATGAAAACAACCATAAAATGCGAAAACTACGAGTTTTTGGTCCTATATCTCAAACATGTATCGGTTCTCACGGTCGTTGTAAATCGCCCTGGAACCCCAAATTTCTAGGCAATAGCTCATGAAAACAGCCATAAAACACGAAAAGGATGAGTTTTTGGTCATATCACAGAAACATTTATCGAGACTTACAGTCGTTGCAAATCGCCCTGGGTCCCCTAAACTGTGGGCAATAGCTGATGAAAATGGCCATAAAGCATGAAAACTATGAGTTTTTAGTCATATCTCTCAAACATGTATCAGGTTTGACGGGCCATGCAAATCTCCTTGGAATCGCAATATTATGCACAATTGCTCCTGAAAACGACCATAAAACGTGAAAACTACGAGTTTTTGGTCATATATCTCAAACATGTATTGGGTCTTACTATTGCTGTAAATTGCCCTAGAACCCCAAAACTGTGGGTAATAGGTCATGAAATCGACCATAAAATGCGAAAACTACGAGTTTTTGGTCCTATATCTCAAACATGTATCTGTTCTCACGGTCGTTGTAAATCGCCCTGGAACCCCAAATTTCTAGGCAATAGCTCATGAAAACGGCCATAAAACACGAAAACGACGAGTTTTTGCTCATATCTCTCAAACTTGTATCAGGTCTCACTATCATTGTAAATCGCCCTGAACCGTAAACCGTAATCGCTAAAACAGCCATAAAATATGATACATGTTTGAAATATATGACCCTAAACCCTAAACCCAAACCCTAACCATAAACCCTAAGCCCTAAAACCCCAAACCCAATCCCTAGAACGCCAAAACTATGGACAGTAGCGCATAAAAACGGCCATAAAACACGAAATCTATGAGTTTTTCTCATACTCTCAAACATGTATCGGGTGTTACGGTCATTGTAAATCACCCTAGAACCCCAAATTGATGGGAAATAGCTCATAAAAACTGCCATAAAACACGAAAAGGATGATTTTTTGGTCATAACACTTACGCATGTATTAGGTTTTACGGTCATTGTAAATCGCCCTGAAACCCCAAAACGTAGGGCAATAGCTCATGAAAACAATGAAACGATGAGTTTTTGGTCATATCGTAGAAACATTTCTCAAGACTTACGATCGTTGCAAATCTCCCTCGATCCCCAAAATTATGGGCAATAGCTCATGAAAACGGCCATAAAGCGTGAAAAAGACGAGTTTTGGGTAATATCCCTCAAACATGTATCGGGTCTAACGGGCCATGCAAATTACCTTGGAACCGAAATATTGTCCACAATTGGTTCTAAAAACATCCATAAAACGTGAAAACGACGAGTTTTTGGTCATATATCTCAAACATGTATTGGGTCTTACTATTGCTATAAATTGCCTTAGAACCCCAAAACTGTGGGCCATAGCTCATGAAAACGACCATAAAATGCGAAAACCACGAATTTTTGGTCCTATATCTCAAACATGTATTGGTTCTAACGGTCGCTGTAAATCACCTTGGAACCTAAAATTTCTTGGCAATAGCTCATTAAAAAGGCCATAAAACACGAAAATGACAAGTTTTTGGTTATATCTCTCAAACTTGTATGAGGTCTCACTATCATTGTAAGTCGCCCTGAACCCTAAACCGTAATCCCTAAAACGGTCATAAAACAAGATACATGTTAGAGAGATATGACCCTAAACCCTGAACCCAAACCCTAACCATACACCCTAAACCCAAACCCTAAAGCCTAAACCACTAAACCCTAAACCGAAACCCAAACTCGAAACCCTAAACCTTAAAACCCCAAAACCTAAACCATAAAACCCCGAAACTTTGGGCAGTAGCACATAAATACGGCCATAAAATATGAAATTGATGAGTTTTTCTCATACTCTCAAACATGTATCGGGTGTTATGGTCATTGTAAATCGCCCTGGAACCCCAAAACCATGGGCAATAGCTCATAAAAATGGCCATAAAACACGAAAATGATGATTTTTTGGTCATAACCCTTAAGCATGTATTAGGTTTTACGGACATTGTAAATCATCCTAAAACCCCAAATTATGGGCAATAGCTCATGAATACGAAAACGATGAGTTTTTGGTCATCTCGCAGAAACATTTATCGAGACTTATAGCCGTTGCAAATCGCCCAGGGTCCCCAAAACTGTGGGCAATAGCTCATGAAAATGGCCATAAAGCATGAAAACGACAAGTTTTTGGTCATATCTCTCAAACAGGTATCAGGTCTAACGGGCTATGCAAATAGCCTTGGAATCTCATAATTATGCACAATTGCTCCTGAAAACGGCCATAAAACTTGAAAACTATGAGTTTTTGGTCATATATCTCAAACATGTATTGGGTCTTACGGTTGCTGTAAATTGCTCTAGAACCCCAAAACTGTGGGCAATAGCTCGTCAAAACGACCATAAAATTCGAAAACTACGAGTTTTTGGTCCTATATCTCAAACATGTATCTGTTCTCACTATCGTTGTAAATCGCCCTGGAACCCCAAATTTCTAGGCAATAGCTCATGAAAACGGCCATAAAACACGAAAACGACGAGTTTTTGCTCATATCTCTCAAACTTGTATCATGTCTCACTATCATTGTAAATTGCCCTGAACCCTAAACCGTAATCGCTAAAACAGGCATAAAATATGATACATGTTTGAAATATATGACCCTAAACCCTAAACCCAAACCCTAAACATAAACCCTAAGCCCGAAAACCCCAAACCCTAATCCCTAGAACGCCAAAACTATGGACAGTAGCGCATAAAAACGGCCATAAAACACGAAATCTATGAGTTTTTCTCATACTCTCAAACATGTATCGGGTGTTACGGTCATTGTAAATCACCCTAGAACCCCAAATTGATGGGAAATAGCTCATAAAAACTGCCATAAAACACGAAAAGGATGATTTTTTGGTCATAACTCTTACGCATGTATTAGGTTTTACGGTCATTGTAAATCGCCCTGAAACCACAAAACGTAGGGCAATAGCTCATGAAAACAATGAAACGATGAGTTTTTGGTCAAATCGTAGAAACATTTCTCGAGACTTACGATCGTTGCAAATCTCCCGCGATCCCCAAAATTATGGGCAATAGCTCATGAAAACGGCCATAAAGCACGAAAATGACGAGTTTTGGGTAATATCCCTCAAACATGTATCGGGTCTAACGGGCCATGCAAATCGCCTTGGAACCGCAATATTGTCCACAATTGCTTCTAAAAACACCCATAAAACGTGAAAACGACGAGTTTTTGGTCATATATCTCAAACATGTATTGGGTCTTACTATTGCTATAAATTGACCTAGAACCCCAAAACTATGGGCAATAGCTCATGAAAACGACCATAAAATTCGAAATCCACGAATTTTTGGTCCTATATCTCAAACATGTATTGGTTCTGACGGTCGTTGTAAATCACCTTGGAACCTAAAATTTCTAGGCAATAGCTCATGAAAACAGCCATAAAACACGAAAAGGATAATTTTTTGGTCATATCACCGAAACATTTATCGAGACTTACAGTCGTTGCAAATCGCCCTGGGTCCCCAAAACTGTGGGCAATAGCTTATGAAAATGGCCATAAAGCATGAAAACGACAAGTTTTTGGTCATATCTCTCAAACATGTATCAGATCTAACGGGCTATGCAAATAGCCTTGGAATATCATAATTATGCACAATTGCTCCTGAAAACGACCATAAAACGTGAAAACTAAGAGTTTTTGGTCATATATCTCAAACATGTATTGGGTCTTACTATTGCTGTAAATTGCCCTAGAACCCCAAAACTGTGGGTAACAGGTCATGAAAACGACCATAAAATGCGAAAACTACGAGTTTTTGGTCCTATATCTCAAACATGTATCTGTTCTCACGGTCGTTGTAAATCGCCCTAGAACCCCAAATTTCTAGGCAATAGCTCATGAAAACGGCCATAAAACACGAAAACGACGAGTTTTTGCTCATATCTCTCAAACTTGTATCAGGTCTCACTATCATTGTAAATCGCCCTGAACCCTAAACCGTAATCGCTAAAACATCCATAAAATATGATACATGTTTGAAATATATGACCCTAAACCCTAAACCCAAACCCTAACCATAAACCCTAAGCCTAAAACCCCAAACCCTAATCCCTAGAACGCCAAAACTATGGACAGTAGCGCATAAAAACAGCCATAAAACACGAAATCTATGAGTTTTTCTCATACTCTCAAACATGTATCGGGTGTTACGGTCATTGTAAATCACCCTAGAACCCCAAATCGATGGGAAATAGCTCATAAAAACTGCCATAAAACACGAAAAGGATGATTTTTTGGTCATAACTCTTACGCATGTATTAGGTTTTACGGTCATTGTAAATCGCCCTGAAACCCCAAAACGTAGGGTAACAGCTCATGAAAACAATGAAACGATGAGTTTTTGGTCATATCGTAGAAACATTTCTCCAGACTTACGATCGTTGCAAATCTCCCTCGATCCCCAAAATTATGGGCAATAGCTCATGAAAACGGCCATAAAGCGCGAAAAAGACGAGTTTTGGGTAATATCCCTCAAACATGTATCGGGTCTAACGGGCCATGCAAATTACCTTGGAACCGAAATATTGTCCACAATTGGTTCTAAAAACATCCATAAAACGTGAAAACGACGAGTTTTTGGTCATATATGTCAAACACGTATTGGGTCTTACTATTGCTATAAATTGCCTTAGAACCCCAAAATTGTGGGCAATAGCTCATGAAAACGACCATAAAATGCGAAAACCACGAATTTTTGGTCCTATATCTCAAACATGTATTGGTTCTAACGGTCGTTGTAAATCACCTTGGAACCTAAAATTTCTAGGCAATAGCTCATGAAAACGGCCATAAAACACGAAAATGACAAGTTTTTGGTTATATCTCTCTAACTTGTATGAGGTCTCACTATCATTGCAAATCGCCCTGAACCCTAAACCGTAATCCCTAAAACGGTCGTAAAACATGATACATGTTAGAGAGATATGACCCTAAACCCAGAACCCAAACCCTAACCATAAACCCTAAACCCAAACCCTAAAGCCTAAACCACTAAACCCTAAACCAAAACCCAAACTCGAAACCCTAAACCTTAAAAGCCCAAACCCTAAACCATAAAACCCCGAAACTTTGGGCAGTAGCACATAAATACGGCCATAAAACACAAAATCGATGAGTTTTTCTCATACTCTCAAACATGTATCGGGTGTTATGGTCATTGTAAATCGCCCTGGAACCCCAAAACCATGGGCAATAGCTCATAAAAATGGCCATAAAACACGAAAATGATGATTTTTTGGTCATAACCCTTAAGCATGTATTAGGTTTTACGGACATTGTAAATCATCCTAAAACCCCAAAATTATGGGCAATAGCTCATGAAGACAGCCATAAAATACGAAAACGATGAGTTTTTGGTCATCTCGCAGAAACATTTATCGAGACTTATAGCCGTTGCAAATCGCCCAGGGTCCCCAAAACTGTGGGCAATAGCTCATGAAAATGGCCATAAAGCATGAAAACGACAAGTTTTTGGTCATATCTCTCAAACATGTATCAGGTCTAACGGGCTATGCAAATAGCCTTGGAATCTCATAATTATGCACAATTGCTCCTGAAAACGGCCATAAAACTTGAAAACGATGAGTTTTTGGTCATATATCTCAAACATGTATTGGGTCTTACGGTTGCTGTAAATTGCCCTAGAACCCCAAAATTGTGGGCAATAGCTCGTCAAAACGACCATAAAATTCGAAAACTACGAGTTTTTGGTCCTATATCTCAAACATGTATCTGTTCTCACGGTCGTTGTAAATCGCCCTGGAACCCCAAATTTCTAGGCAATAGCTCATGAAAACGGCCATAAAACACGAAAACGACGAGTTTTTGCTCATATCTCTCAAACTTGTATCATGTCTCACTATCATTGTAAATTGCCCTGAACCCTAAACCGTAATCGCTAAAACAGGCATAAAATATGATACATGTTTGAAATATATGACCTTAAACCCTAAACCCAAACCCTAACCATAAACCCTAAGCCCTAAAACCCCAAACCCTAATCCCTAGAACGCCAAAACTATGGACAGTAGCGCATAAAAACAGCCATAAAACACGAAATCTATGAGTTTTTCTCATACTCTCAAACATGTATCGGGTGTTACGGTCATTGTAAATCACCCTAGAACCCCAAATTGATGGGAAATAGCTCATAAAAACTGCCATAAAACACGAAAAGGATGATTTTTTGGTCATAACTCTTACGCATGTATTAGGTTTTACGGTCATTGTAAATCGCCCTGAAACCACAAAACGTAGGGCAATAGCTCATGAAAACAATGAAACGATGAGTTTTTGGTCAAATCGTAGAAACATTTTTCGAGACTTACGATCGTTGCAAATCTCCCGCGATCCCCAAAATTATGGGCAATAGCTCATGAAAACGGCCATAAAGCACGAAAATGACGAGTTTTGGGTAATATCCCTCAAACATGTATCGGGTCTAACGGGCCATGCAAATCGCCTTGGAACCGCAATATTGTCCACAATTGCTTCTAAAAACATCCATAAAACGTGAAAACGACGAGTTTTTGGTCATATATCTCAAACATGTATTGGGTCTTACTATTGCTATAAATTGACCTAGAACCCCAAAACTGTGGGCAATAGCTCATGAAAACGACCATAAAATGCGAAATCCACGAATTTTTGGTCCTATATCTCAAACATGTATTGGTTCTGACGGTCGTTGTAAATCACCTTGGAACCTAAAATTTCTAGGCAATAGCTCATGAAAACAGCCATAAAACACGAAAAGGATAATTTTTTGGTCATATCACAGAAACATTTATCGAGACTTACAGTCGTTGCAAATCGCCCTGGGTCCCCAAAACTGTGGGCAATAGCTCATGAAAATGGCCATAAAGCATGAAAACGACAAGTTTTTGGTCATATCTCTCAAACATGTATCAGGTCTAACGGGCTATGCAAATAGCCTTGGAATCTCATAATTATGCACAATTGCTCCTGAAAACGACCATAAAACGTGAAAACTACGAGTTTTTGGTCATATATCTCAAACATGTATTGGGTCTTACTATTGCTGTAAATTGCCCTAGAACCCCAAAACTGTGGGTAATAGGTCATGAAAACGACCATAAAATGCGAAAACTACGAGTTTTTGGTCCTATATCTCAAACATGTATCTGTTCTCACGGTCGTTGTAAATCGCCCTGGAACCCCAAATTTCTAAGCAATAGCTCATGCAAACGGCCATAAAACACGAAAACGACGAGTTTTTGCTCATATCTCTCAAACTTGTATCAGGTCTCACTATCATTGTAAATCGCCCTGAACCCTAAACCGTAATCGCTAAAACAACCATAAAATATGATACATGTTTGAAATATATGACCCTAAACCCTAAACCCAAACCCTAACAATAAACCCTAAGCCCTAAAACCCCAAACCCTAATCCCTAGAACGCCAAAACTATGGACAGTAGCGCATAAAAACGGCCATAAAACACGAAATCTATGAGTTTTTCTCATACTCTCAAACATGTATCGGGTGTTACGGTCATTGTAAATCACCCTAGAACCCCAAATCGATGGGAAATAGCTCATAAAAACTGGCATAAAACACGAAAAGGATGATTTTTTGGTCATAACTCTTACGCATGTATTAGGTTTTACGGTCATTGTAAATCGCCCTGAAACCCCAAAACGTAGGGCAATAGCTCATGAAAACAATGAAACGATGAGTTTTTGGTCATATCGTAGAAACATTTCTCCAGACTTACGATCGTTGCAAATCTCCCTCGATCCCCAAAATTATGGGCAATAGCTCATGAAAACGGCCATAAAGCGCGAAAAAGACGAGTTTTGGGTAATATCCCTCAAACATGTATCGGGTCTAACGGGCCATGCAAATTACCTTGGAACCGAAATATTGTCCACAATTGGTTCTAAAAACATCCATAAAACGTGAAAACGACGAGTTTTTGGTCATATATCTCAAACATGAATTGGGTCTTACTATTGCTATAAATTGCCCTAGAACCCAAAACTGTGGGCAATAGCTCATGAAAACGACCATAAAATATGAAAACTACGAGTTTTTGGTACTATATCTCGAACATGTATCGGTTCTGACGGTCGTTGTAAATCACCTTGGAACCTAAAATTTCTTGGCAATAGCTCATTAAAAAGGCCATAAAACACGAAAATGACAAGTTTTTGGTTATATCTCTCAAACTTGTATGAGGTCTCACTATCATTGTAAATCGCCCTGAACCCTAAACCGAATCCCTAAAACGGTCGTAAAACAAGATACATGTTAGAGAGATATGACCCTAAACCCTGAACCCAAACCCTAACCATACACCCTAAACCCAAACCCTAAAGCCTAAACCACTAAACCCTAGACCAAAACCCAAACTCGAAACCCTAAACCTTAAAACCCCAAAACCTAAACCATAAAACCCCGAAACTTTGGGCAGTAGCACATAAATACGGCCATAAAATATGAAATTGATGAGTTTTTCTCATACTCTCAAACATGTATCGGGTGTTATGGTCATTGTAAATCGCCCTGGAACCCCAAAACCATGGGCAATAGCTCATAAAAATGGCCATAAAACACGAAAATGATGATTTTTTGGTCATAACCCTTAAGCATGTATTAGGTTTTACGGACATTGTAAATCGGCCTAAACCCCAAAATTATGGGCAATAGCTCATGAAAAAAGCCATAAAATACGAAAACGATGAGTTTTTGGTCATATCGTAGAAACATTTATCGAGACTTACAGTCGTTGCAAATCGCCCAGGGTCCCCAAAACTGTGGGCAATAGCTCATGAAAATGGCCATAAAGCATGAAAACGACAAGTTTTTGGTCATATCTCTCAAACATGTATCAGGTCTGACGGGCCATGAAAATCGCCTTGCAATCGCATAATTATGCACAATTGCTCCTGAAAGCGGCCATAAAACTTGAAAACGATGAGTTTTTGGTCATATATCTCAAACATGTATTGGGTCTTACTATTGCTGTAAATTGCCCTAGAACCCCAAAACTATGGGCAATAGCTCATGAAAACGACCATAAAACACAAAAACTACGAGTTTTTGGTCCTATATCTCGAACATGTATCGGTTCTCACTGTCATTGTAAATCGCCCTGGAACCCAAAATTTCTTGGCAATAGCTCATGAAAACGGCCATAAAACACGAAAACGACGAGTTTTTGCTCATATCTCTCAAACTTGTATCATGTCTCACTATCATTGTAAATCGCCCTGAACCCTAAACCCTAATCCCTAAAACAGCCATAAAATATGATACATGTTTGAAATATATGACCCTAAACCCTAAACCCAAACCCTAACTATAAACCCTAAGCCCTAAAACCCCAAACCCTTACCCTAGAACGCCAAAACTATGGACAGTAGCGCATAAAAACGGCCATAAAACACGAAGTCTATGAGTTTTCTCATACTCTCAAACATGTATCGGGTGTTACGGTCATTCTAAATCACCCTAGAACCCCAAATCGATGGGAAATAGCTAATAAAAACTGCCATAAAACAAGAAAAGGATGATTTTTTGTTCATAACTCTTATGCATGTATTAGGTTTTACGGTCATTGTAAATCGCCCTGAAACCCCAAAACTATGGGCAATAGCTCATGAAAACAATGAAAACGATGATTTTTTGGTCATATCGTAGAAAAATTTCTCGAGACTTACGATCGTTGCAAATCTCCCTCGATCCCCAAAACTATGGGCAATAGCTCATGAAAACGGCCATAAAGCGCGAAAAGGACGAGTTTTGGGTAATATCTCTCAAACATGTATCGGGTCTAACGGGCCATGCAAATCGCCTTGGAACCGCAATATTTTCCACAATTTCTTCTAAAAACATCCATAAAACGTGAAAACGACGAGTTTTTGGTCATATATCTCAAACATGAATTGGGTCTTACTATTGCTATAAATTGCCATAGAACCCCAAAACTGTGGGCAATAGCTCATGAAAACGACCATAAAATGCGAAAACTACGAGGTTTTGGTCCTATATCGCGAACATGTATCGGTTCTAACGGTCGCTGTAAATCACCTTGGAACCTAAAATTTCTTGGCAATAGCTCATTAAAAAGGCCATAAAACACGAAAATGACAAGTTTTTGGTTATATCTCTCAAACTTGTATGAGGTCTCACTATCATTGTAAGTCGCCCTGAACCCTAAACCGTAATCCCTAAAACGGTCATAAAACAAGATACATGTTAGAGAGATATGACCCTAAACCCTGAACCCAAACCCTAACCATACACCCTAAACCCAAACCCTAAAGCCTAAACCACTAAACCCTAAACCGAAACCCAAACTCGAAACCCTAAACCTTAAAACCCCAAAACCTAAACCATAAAACCCCGAAACTTTGGGCAGTAGCACATAAATACGGCCATAAAATATGAAATTGATGAGTTTTTCTCATACTCTCAAACATGTATCGGGTGTTATGGTCATTGTAAATCGCCCTGGAACCCCAAAACCATGGGCAATAGCTCATAAAAATGGCCATAAAACACGAAAATGATGATTTTTTGGTCATAACCCTTAAGCATGTATTAGGTTTTACGGACATTGTAAATCGGCCTGAAACCGCAAAATTATGGGCAATAGCTCATGAAAACAGCCATAAAATACGAAAACGATGATTTTTTGGTCATATCGTAGAAACATTTATCGAGACTTATAGTCGTTGCAAATCGCCCAGGGTCCCCAAAACTGTGGGCAATAGCTCATGAAAATGGCCATAAAGCATGAAAACGACAAGTTTTTTGTCATATCTCTCAAACATGTATCAGGTCTAACGGGCTATGCAAATAGCCTTGGAATCGCATAATTATGCACAATTGCTCCTGAAAACGGCCATAAAACTTGAAAACGATGAGTTTTTGGTCATATATCTCAAACATGTATTGGGTCTTACTGTTGCTGTAAATTGCCCTAGAACCCCAAAACTGTGGGCAATAGCTCGTCAAAACGACCATAAAACACAAAAACTACGAGTTTTTGGTCCTATATGTCAAACATGTATTTGTTCTCACGGTCGTTGTAAATCGCCCTGGAACCCCAAATTTCTAGGCAATAGCTCATGAAAACGGCCATAAAACACGAAAACGACGAGTTTTTGCTCATATCTCTCAAACTTGTATCATGTCTCACTATCATTGTAAATCGCCCTGAACCCTAAACCGTAATCCCTAAAACAGCCATAAAATATGATACATGTTTGAAATATATGACCCTAAACCCTAAACCCAAACCCTAACTATAAACCCTAAGCCCTAAAACCCCAAACCCTTACCCTAGAACGCCAAAACTATGGACAGTAGCGCATAAAAACGGCCATAAAACACGAAATCTATGAGTTTTCTCATACTCTCAAACATGTATCGGGTGTTACGGTCATTCTAAATCACCCTAGAACCCCAAATCGATGGGAAATAGCTAATAAAAACTGCCATAAAACAAGAAAAGGATGATTTTTTGTTCATAACTCTTATGCATGTATTAGGTTTTACGGTCATTGTAAATCGCCCTGAAACCCCAAAACTATGGGCAATAGCTCATGAAAACAATGAAAACGATGATTTTTTGGTCATATCGTAGAAAAATTTCTCGAGACTTACGATCGTTGCAAATCTCCCTCGATCCCCAAAACTATGGGCAATAGCTCATGAAAACGGCCATAAAGCGCGAAAAGGACGAGTTTTGGGTAATATCTCTCAAACATGTATCGGGTCTAACGGGCCATGCAAATCGCCTTGGAACCGCAATATTTTCCACAATTTCTTCTAAAAACATCCATAAAACGTGAAAACGACGAGTTTTTGGTCATATATCTCAAACATGTATTGGGTCTTACTATTGCTATAAATTGCCATAGAACCCCAAAACTGTGGGCAATAGCTCATGAAAACGACCATAAAATGCGAAAACTACGAGGTTTTGGTCCTATATCGCGAACATGTATCGGTTCTAACGGTCGCTGTAAATCACCTTGGAACCTAAAATTTCTTGGCAATAGCTCATTAAAAAGGCCATAAAACACGAAAATGACAAGTTTTTGGTTATATCTCTCAAACTTGTATGAGGTCTCACTATCATTGTAAGTCGCCCTGAACCCTAAACCGTAATCCCTAAAACGGTCATAAAACAAGATACATGTTAGAGAGATATGACCCTAAACCCTGAACCCAAACCCTAACCATACACCCTAAACCCAAACCCTAAAGCCTAAACCACTAAACCCTAAACCGAAACCCAAACTCGAAACCCTAAACCTTAAAACCCCAAAACCTAAACCATAAAACCCCGAAACTTTGGGCAGTAGCACATAAATACGGCCATAAAATATGAAATTGATGAGTTTTTCTCATACTCTCAAACATGTATCGGGTGTTATGGTCATTGTAAATCGCCCTGGAACCCCAAAACCATGGGCAATAGCTCATAAAAATGGCCATAAAACACGAAAATGATGATTTTTTGGTCATAACCCTTAAGCATGTATTAGGTTTGACGGACATTGTAAATCGGCCTGAAACCGCAAAATTATGGGCAATAGCTCATGAAAACAGCCATAAAATACGAAAACGATGAGTTTTTGGTCATATCGTAGAAACATTTATCGAGACTTATAGTCGTTGCAAATCGCCCAGGGTCCCCAAAACTGTGGGCAATAGCTCATGAAAATGGCCATCAAGCATGAAAACGACAAGTTTTTTGGTCATATCTCTCAAACATGTATCAGGTCTAACGGGCTATGCAAATAGCCTTGGAATCGCATAATTATGCACAATTGCTCCTGAAAACGGCCATAAAACTTGAAAACGATGAGTTTTTGGTCATATATCTCAAACATGTATTGGGTCTTACTGTTGCTGTAAATTGCCCTAGAACCCCAAAACTGTGGGCAATAGCTCGTCAAAACGACCATAAAATGCGAAAACTACGAGTTTTTGGTCCTATATGTCAAACATGTATTTGTTCTCACGGTCGTTGTAAATCGCCCTGGAACCCCAAATTTCTAGGCAATAGCTCATGAAAACGGCCATAAAACACGAAAACGACGAGTTTTTGCTCATATCTCTCAAACTTGTATCATGTCTCACTATCATTGTAAATCGCCCTGAACCCTAAACCGTAATCCCTAAAACAGCCATAAAATATGATACATGTTTGAAATATATGACCCTAAACCCTAAACCCAAACCCTAACTATAAACCCTAAGCCCTAAAACCCCAAACCCTTACCCTAGAACGCCAAAACTATGGACAGTAGCGCATAAAAACGGCCATAAAACACGAAATCTATGAGTTTTCTCATACTCTCAAACATGTATCGGGTGTTACGGTCATTCTAAATCACCCTAGAACCCCAAATCGATGGGAAATAGCTAATAAAAACTGCCATAAAACAAGAAAAGGATGATTTTTTGTTCATAACTCTTATGCATGTATTAGGTTTTACGGTCATTGTAAATCGCCCTGAAACCCCAAAACTATGGGCAATAGCTCATGAAAACAATGAAAACGATGATTTTTTGGTCATATCGTAGAAAAATTTCTCGAGACTTACGATCGTTGCAAATCTCCCTCGATCCCCAAAACTATGGGCAATAGCTCATGAAAACGGCCATAAAGCGCGAAAAGGACGAGTTTTGGGTAATATCTCTCAAACATGTATCGGGTCTAACGGGCCATGCAAATCGCCTTGGAACCGCAATATTTTCCACAATTTCTTCTAAAAACATCCATAAAACGTGAAAACGACGAGTTTTTGGTCATATATCTCAAACATGTATTGGGTCTTACTATTGCTATAAATTGCCATAGAACCCCAAAACTGTGGGCAATAGCTCATGAAAACGACCATAAAATGCGAAAACTACGAGGTTTTGGTCCTATATCGCGAACATGTATCGGTTCTAACGGTCGCTGTAAATCACCTTGGAACCTAAAATTTCTTGGCAATAGCTCATTAAAAGGCCATAAAACACGAAAATGACAAGTTTTTGGTTATATCTCTCAAACTTGTATGAGGTCTCACTATCATTGTAAGTCGCCCTGAACCCTAAACCGTAATCCCTAAAACGGTCATAAAACAAGATACATGTTAGAGAGATATGACCCTAAACCCTGAACCCAAACCCTAACCATACACCCTAAACCCAAACCCTAAAGCCTAAACCACTAAACCCTAAACCGAAACCCAAACTCGAAACCCTAAACCTTAAAACCCCAAAACCTAAACCATAAAACCCCGAAACTTTGGGCAGTAGCACATAAATACGGCCATAAAATATGAAATTGATGAGTTTTTCTCATACTCTCAAACATGTATCGGGTGTTATGGTCATTGTAAATCGCCCTGGAACCCCAAAACCATGGGCAATAGCTCATAAAAATGGCCATAAAACACGAAAATGATGATTTTTTGGTCATAACCCTTAAGCATGTATTAGGTTTTACGGACATTGTAAATCGGCCTGAAACCGCAAAATTATGGGCAATAGCTCATGAAAACAGCCATAAAATACGAAAACGATGAGTTTTTGGTCATATCGTAGAAACATTTATCGAGACTTATAGTCGTTGCAAATCGCCCAGGGTCCCCAAAACTGTGGGCAATAGCTCATGAAAATGGCCATCAAGCATGAAAACGACAAGTTTTTTGGTCATATCTCTCAAACATGTATCAGGTCTAACGGGCTATGCAAATAGCCTTGGAATCGCATAATTATGCACAATTGCTCCTGAAAACGGCCATAAAACTTGAAAACGATGAGTTTTTGGTCATATATCTCAAACATGTATTGGGTCTTACTGTTGCTGTAAATTGCCCTAGAACCCCAAAACTGTGGGCAATAGCTCGTCAAAACGACCATAAAATGCGAAAAACTACGAGTTTTTGGTCCTATATGTCAAACATGTATTTGTTCTCACGGTCGTTGTAAATCGCCCTGGAACCCCAAATTTCTAGGCAATAGCTCATGAAAACGGCCATAAAACACGAAAACGACGAGTTTTTGCTCATATCTCTCAAACTTGTATCATGTCTCACTATCATTGTAAATCGCCCTGAACCCTAAACCGTAATCCCTAAAACAGCCATAAAATATGATACATGTTTGAAATATATGACCCTAAACCCTAAACCCAAACCCTAACTATAAACCCTAAGCCCTAAAACCCCAAACCCTTACCCTAGAACGCCAAAACTATGGACAGTAGCGCATAAAAACGGCCATAAAACACGAAATCTATGAGTTTTCTCATACTCTCAAACATGTATCGGGTGTTACGGTCATTCTAAATCACCCTAGAACCCCAAATCGATGGGAAATAGCTAATAAAAACTGCCATAAAACAAGAAAAGGATGATTTTTTGTTCATAACTCTTATGCATGTATTAGGTTTTACGGTCATTGTAAATCGCCCTGAAACCCCAAAACTATGGGCAATAGCTCATGAAAACAATGAAAACGATGATTTTTTGGTCATATCGTAGAAAAATTTCTCGAGACTTACGATCGTTGCAAATCTCCCTCGATCCCCAAAACTATGGGCAATAGCTCATGAAAACGGCCATAAAGCGCGAAAAGGACGAGTTTTGGGTAATATCTCTCAAACATGTATCGGGTCTAACGGGCCATGCAAATCGCCTTGGAACCGCAATATTTTCCACAATTTCTTCTAAAAACATCCATAAAACGTGAAAACGACGAGTTTTTGGTCATATATCTCAAACATGTATTGGGTCTTACTATTGCTATAAATTGCCATAGAACCCCAAAACTGTGGGCAATAGCTCATGAAAACGACCATAAAATGCGAAAACTACGAGGTTTTGGTCCTATATCGCGAACATGTATCGGTTCTAACGGTCGCTGTAAATCACCTTGGAACCTAAAATTTCTTGGCAATAGCTCATTAAAAAGGCCATAAAACACGAAAATGACAAGTTTTTGGTTATATCTCTCAAACTTGTATGAGGTCTCACTATCATTGTAAGTCGCCCTGAACCCTAAACCGTAATCCCTAAAACGGTCATAAAACAAGATACATGTTAGAGAGATATGACCCTAAACCCTGAACCCAAACCCTAACCATACACCCTAAACCCAAACCCTAAAGCCTAAACCACTAAACCCTAAACCGAAACCCAAACTCGAAACCCTAAACCTTAAAACCCCAAAACCTAAACCATAAAACCCCGAAACTTTGGGCAGTAGCACATAAATACGGCCATAAAATATGAAATTGATGAGTTTTTCTCATACTCTCAAACATGTATCGGGTGTTATGGTCATTGTAAATCGCCCTGGAACCCCAAAACCATGGGCAATAGCTCATAAAAATGGCCATAAAACACGAAAATGATGATTTTTTGGTCATAACCCTTAAGCATGTATTAGGTTTTACGGACATTGTAAATCGGCCTGAAACCGCAAAATTATGGGCAATAGCTCATGAAAACAGCCATAAAATACGAAAACGATGAGTTTTTGGTCATATCGTAGAAACATTTATCGAGACTTATAGTCGTTGCAAATCGCCCAGGGTCCCCAAAACTGTGGGCAATAGCTCATGAAAATGGCCATAAAGCATGAAAACGACAAGTTTTTGGTCATATCTCTCAAACATGTATCAGGTCTAACGGGCTATGCAAATAGCCTTGGAATCGCATAATTATGCACAATTGCTCCTGAAAACGGCCATAAAACTTGAAAACGATGAGTTTTTGGTCATATATCTCAAACATGTATTGGGTCTTACTGTTGCTGTAAATTGCCCTAGAACCCCAAAACTGTGGGCAATAGCTCGTCAAAACGACCATAAAATGCGAAAACTACGAGTTTTTGGTCCTATATCTCAAACATGTATCTGTTCTCACGGTCGTTGTAAATCGCCCTGGAACCCCAAATTTCTAGGCAATAGCTCATGAAAACGGCCATAAAACACGAAAACGACGAGTTTTTGCTCATATCTCTCAAACTTGTATCATGTCTCACTATCATTGTAAATCGCCCTGAACCCTAAACCGTAATCCCTAAAACAGCCATAAAATATGATACATGTTTGAAATATATGACCCTAAACCCTAAACCCAAACCCTAACTATAAACCCTAAGCCCTAAAACCCCAAACCCTTACCCTAGAACGCCAAAACTATGGACAGTAGCGCATAAAAACGGCCATAAAACACGAAATCTATGAGTTTTCTCATACTCTCAAACATGTATCGGGTGTTACGGTCATTCTAAATCACCCTAGAACCCCAAATCGATGGGAAATAGCTAATAAAAACTGCCATAAAACAAGAAAAGGATGATTTTTTGTTCATAACTCTTATGCATGTATTAGGTTTTACGGTCATTGTAAATCGCCCTGAAACCCCAAAACTATGGGCAATAGCTCATGAAAACAATGAAAACGATGATTTTTTGGTCATATCGTAGAAAAATTTCTCGAGACTTACGATCGTTGCAAATCTCCCTCGATCCCCAAAACTATGGGCAATAGCTCATGAAAACGGCCATAAAGCGCGAAAAGGACGAGTTTTGGGTAATATCTCTCAAACATGTATCGGGTCTAACGGGCCATGCAAATCGCCTTGGAACCGCAATATTTTCCACAATTTCTTCTAAAAACATCCATAAAACGTGAAAACGACGAGTTTTTGGTCATATATCTCAAACATGTATTGGGTCTTACTATTGCTATAAATTGCCATAGAACCCCAAAACTGTGGGCAATAGCTCATGAAAACGACCATAAAATGCGAAAACTACGAGGTTTTGGTCCTATATCGCGAACATGTATCGGTTCTAACGGTCGCTGTAAATCACCTTGGAACCTAAAATTTCTTGGCAATAGCTCATTAAAAAGGCCATAAAACACGAAAATGACAAGTTTTTGGTTATATCTCTCAAACTTGTATGAGGTCTCACTATCATTGTAAGTCGCCCTGAACCCTAAACCGTAATCCCTAAAACGGTCATAAAACAAGATACATGTTAGAGAGATATGACCCTAAACCCTGAACCCAAACCCTAACCATACACCCTAAACCCAAACCCTAAAGCCTAAACCACTAAACCCTAAACCGAAACCCAAACTCGAAACCCTAAACCTTAAAACCCCAAAACCTAAACCATAAAACCCCGAAACTTTGGGCAGTAGCACATAAATACGGCCATAAAATATGAAATTGATGAGTTTTTCTCATACTCTCAAACATGTATCGGGTGTTATGGTCATTGTAAATCGCCCTGGAACCCCAAAACCATGGGCAATAGCTCATAAAAATGGCCATAAAACACGAAAATGATGATTTTTTGGTCATAACCCTTAAGCATGTATTAGGTTTTACGGACATTGTAAATCGGCCTGAAACCGCAAAATTATGGGCAATAGCTCATGAAAACAGCCATAAAATACGAAAACGATGAGTTTTTGGTCATATCGTAGAAACATTTATCGAGACTTATAGTCGTTGCAAATCGCCCAGGGTCCCCAAAACTGTGGGCAATAGCTCATGAAAATGGCCATAAAGCATGAAAACGACAAGTTTTTGGTCATATCTCTCAAACATGTATCAGGTCTAACGGGCTATGCAAATAGCCTTGGAATCGCATAATTATGCACAATTGCTCCTGAAAACGGCCATAAAACTTGAAAACGATGAGTTTTTGGTCATATATATCAAACATGTATTGGGTCTTACTGTTGCTGTAAATTGCCCTAGAACCCCAAAACTGTGGGCAATAGCTCGTCAAAACGACCATAAAATGCGAAAACTACGAGTTTTTGGTCCTATATCTCAAACATGTATCTGTTCTCACGGTCGTTGTAAATCGCCCTGGAACCCCAAATTTCTAGGCAATAGCTCATGAAAACGGCCATAAAACACGAAAACGACGAGTTTTTGCTCATATCTCTCAAACTTGTATCATGTCTCACTATCATTGTAAATCGCCCTGAACCCTAAACCGTAATCCCTAAAACAGCCATAAAATATGATACATGTTTGAAATATATGACCCTAAACCCTAAACCCAAACCCTAACTATAAACCCTAAGCCCTAAAACCCCAAACCCTTACCCTAGAACGCCAAAACTATGGACAGTAGCGCATAAAAACGGCCATAAAACACGAAATCTATGAGTTTTCTCATACTCTCAAACATGTATCGGGTGTTACGGTCATTCTAAATCACCCTAGAACCCCAAATCGATGGGAAATAGCTAATAAAAACTGCCATAAAACAAGAAAAGGATGATTTTTTGTTCATAACTCTTATGCATGTATTAGGTTTTACGGTCATTGTAAATCGCCCTGAAACCCCAAAACTATGGGCAATAGCTCATGAAAACAATGAAAACGATGATTTTTTGGTCATATCGTAGAAAAATTTCTCGAGACTTACGATCGTTGCAAATCTCCCTCGATCCCCAAAACTATGGGCAATAGCTCATGAAAACGGCCATAAAGCGCGAAAAGGACGAGTTTTGGGTAATATCTCTCAAACATGTATCGGGTCTAACGGGCCATGCAAATCGCCTTGGAACCGCAATATTTTCCACAATTTCTTCTAAAAACATCCATAAAACGTGAAAACGACGAGTTTTTGGTCATATATCTCAAACATGTATTGGGTCTTACTATTGCTATAAATTGCCATAGAACCCCAAAACTGTGGGCAATAGCTCATGAAAACGACCATAAAATGCGAAAACTACGAGGTTTTGGTCCTATATCGCGAACATGTATCGGTTCTAACGGTCGCTGTAAATCACCTTGGAACCTAAAATTTCTTGGCAATAGCTCATTAAAAAGGCCATAAAACACGAAAATGACAAGTTTTTGGTTATATCTCTCAAACTTGTATGAGGTCTCACTATCATTGTAAGTCGCCCTGAACCCTAAACCGTAATCCCTAAAACGGTCATAAAACAAGATACATGTTAGAGAGATATGACCCTAAACCCTGAACCCAAACCCTAACCATACACCCTAAACCCAAACCCTAAAGCCTAAACCACTAAACCCTAAACCGAAACCCAAACTCGAAACCCTAAACCTTAAAACCCCAAAACCTAAACCATAAAACCCCGAAACATTGGGCAGTAGCACATAAATACGGCCATAAAATATGAAATTGATGAGTTTTTCTCATACTCTCAAACATGTATCGGGTGTTATGGTCATTGTAAATCGCCCTGGAACCCCAAAACCATGGGCAATAGCTCATAAAAATGGCCATAAAACACGAAAATGATGATTTTTTGGTCATAACCCTTAAGCATGTATTAGGTTTTACGGACATTGTAAATCGGCCTGAAACCGCAAAATTATGGGCAATAGCTCATGAAAACAGCCATAAAATACGAAAACGATGATTTTTTGGTCATATCGTAGAAACATTTATCGAGACTTATAGTCGTTGCAAATCGCCCAGGGTCCCCAAAACTGTGGGCAATAGCTCATGAAAATGGCCATAAAGCATGAAAACGACAAGTTTTTGGTCATATCTCTCAAACATGTATCAGGTCTAACGGGCTATGCAAATAGCCTTGGAATCGCATAATTATGCACAATTGCTCCTGAAAACGGCCATAAAACTTGAAAACGATGAGTTTTTGGTCATATATATCAAACATGTATTGGGTCTTACTGTTGCTGTAAATTGCCCTAGAACCCCAAAACTGTGGGCAATAGCTCGTCAAAACGACCATAAAATGCGAAAACTACGAGTTTTTGGTCCTATATCTCAAACATGTATCTGTTCTCACGGTCGTTGTAAATCGCCCTGGAACCCCAAATTTCTAGGCAATAGCTCATGAAAACGGCCATAAAACACGAAAACGACGAGTTTTTGCTCATATCTCTCAAACTTGTATCATGTCTCACTATCATTGTAAATCGCCCTGAACCCTAAACCGTAATCCCTAAAACAGCCATAAAATATGATACATGTTTGAAATATATGACCCTAAACCCTAAACCCAAACCCTAACTATAAACCCTAAGCCCTAAAACCCCAAACCCTTACCCTAGAACGCCAAAACTATGGACAGTAGCGCATAAAAACGGCCATAAAACACGAAATCTATGAGTTTTCTCATACTCTCAAACATGTATCGGGTGTTACGGTCATTCTAAATCACCCTAGAACCCCAAATCGATGGGAAATAGCTAATAAAAACTGCCATAAAACAAGAAAAGGATGATTTTTTGTTCATAACTCTTATGCATGTATTAGGTTTTACGGTCATTGTAAATCGCCCTGAAACCCCAAAACTATGGGCAATAGCTCATGAAAACAATGAAAACGATGATTTTTTGGTCATATCGTAGAAAAATTTCTCGAGACTTACGATCGTTGCAAATCTCCCTCGATCCCCAAAACTATGGGCAATAGCTCATGAAAACGGCCATAAAGCGCGAAAAGGACGAGTTTTGGGTAATATCTCTCAAACATGTATCGGGTCTAACGGGCCATGCAAATCGCCTTGGAACCGCAATATTTTCCACAATTTCTTCTAAAAACATCCATAAAACGTGAAAACGACGAGTTTTTGGTCATATATCTCAAACATGTATTGGGTCTTACTATTGCTATAAATTGCCATAGAACCCCAAAACTGTGGGCAATAGCTCATGAAAACGACCATAAAATGCGAAAACTACGAGGTTTTGGTCCTATATCGCGAACATGTATCGGTTCTAACGGTCGCTGTAAATCACCTTGGAACCTAAAATTTCTTGGCAATAGCTCATTAAAAAGGCCATAAAACACGAAAATGACAAGTTTTTGGTTATATCTCTCAAACTTGTATGAGGTCTCACTATCATTGTAAGTCGCCCTGAACCCTAAACCGTAATCCCTAAAACGGTCATAAAACAAGATACATGTTAGAGAGATATGACCCTAAACCCTGAACCCAAACCCTAACCATACACCCTAAACCCAAACCCTAAAGCCTAAACCACTAAACCCTAAACCGAAACCCAAACTCGAAACCCTAAACCTTAAAACCCCAAAACCTAAACCATAAAACCCCGAAACTTAGGGCAGTAGCACATAAATACGGCCATAAAATATGAAATTGATGAGTTTTTCTCATACTCTCAAACATGTATCGGGTGTTATGGTCATTGTAAATCGCCCTGGAACCCCAAAACCATGGGCAATAGCTCATAAAAATGGCCATAAAACACGAAAATGATGATTTTTTGGTCATAACCCTTAAGCATGTATTAGGTTTTACGGACATTGTAAATCGGCCTGAAACCGCAAAATTATGGGCAATAGCTCATGAAAACAGCCATAAAATACGAAAACGATGATTTTTTGGTCATATCGTAGAAACATTTATCGAGACTTATAGTCGTTGCAAATCGCCCAGGGTCCCCAAAACTGTGGGCAATAGCTCATGAAAATGGCCATAAAGCATGAAAACGACAAGTTTTTGGTCATATCTCTCAAACATGTATCAGGTCTAACGGGCTATGCAAATAGCCTTGGAATCGCATAATTATGCACAATTGCTCCTGAAAACGGCCATAAAACTTGAAAACGATGAGTTTTTGGTCATATATATCAAACATGTATTGGGTCTTACTGTTGCTGTAAATTGCCCTAGAACCCCAAAACTGTGGGCAATAGCTCGTCAAAACGACCATAAAATGCGAAAACTACGAGTTTTTGGTCCTATATCTCAAACATGTATCTGTTCTCACGGTCGTTGTAAATCGCCCTGGAACCCCAAATTTCTAGGCAATAGCTCATGAAAACGGCCATAAAACACGAAAACGACGAGTTTTTGCTCATATCTCTCAAACTTGTATCATGTCTCACTATCATTGTAAATCGCCCTGAACCCTAAACCGTAATCCCTAAAACAGCCATAAAATATGATACATGTTTGAAATATATGACCCTAAACCCTAAACCCAAACCCTAACTATAAACCCTAAGCCCTAAAACCCCAAACCCTTACCCTAGAACGCCAAAACTATGGACAGTAGCGCATAAAAACGGCCATAAAACACGAAATCTATGAGTTTTCTCATACTCTCAAACATGTATCGGGTGTTACGGTCATTCTAAATCACCCTAGAACCCCAAATCGATGGGAAATAGCTAATAAAAACTGCCATAAAACAAGAAAAGGATGATTTTTTGTTCATAACTCTTATGCATGTATTAGGTTTTACGGTCATTGTAAATCGCCCTGAAACCCCAAAACTATGGGCAATAGCTCATGAAAACAATGAAAACGATGATTTTTTGGTCATATCGTAGAAAAATTTCTCGAGACTTACGATCGTTGCAAATCTCCCTCGATCCCCAAAACTATGGGCAATAGCTCATGAAAACGGCCATAAAGCGCGAAAAGGACGAGTTTTGGGTAATATCTCTCAAACATGTATCGGGTCTAACGGGCCATGCAAATCGCCTTGGAACCGCAATATTTTCCACAATTTCTTCTAAAAACATCCATAAAACGTGAAAACGACGAGTTTTTGGTCATATATCTCAAACATGTATTGGGTCTTACTATTGCTATAAATTGCCATAGAACCCCAAAACTGTGGGCAATAGCTCATGAAAACGACCATAAAATGCGAAAACTACGAGGTTTTGGTCCTATATCGCGAACATGTATCGGTTCTAACGGTCGTTGTAAATCACCTTGGAACCTAAAATTTCTTGGCAATAGCTCATTAAAAAGGCCATAAAACACGAAAATGACAAGTTTTTGGTTATATCTCTCAAACTTGTATGAGGTCTCACTATCATTGTAAGTCGCCCTGAACCCTAAACCGTAATCCCTAAAACGGTCATAAAACAAGATACATGTTAGAGAGATATGACCCTAAACCCTGAACCCAAACCCTAACCATACACCCTAAACCCAAACCCTAAAGCCTAAACCACTAAACCCTAAACCGAAACCCAAACTCGAAACCCTAAACCTTAAAACCCCAAAACCTAAACCATAAAACCCCGAAACATTAGGGCAGTAGCACATAAATACGGCCATAAAATATGAAATTGATGAGTTTTTCTCATACTCTCAAACATGTATCGGGTGTTATGGTCATTGTAAATCGCCCTGGAACCCCAAAACCATGGGCAATAGCTCATAAAAATGGCCATAAAACACGAAAATGATGATTTTTTGGTCATAACCCTTAAGCATGTATTATGTTTTACGGACATTGTAAATCGGCCTGAAACCGCAAAATTATGGGCAATAGCTCATGAAAACAGCCATAAAATACGAAAACGATGAGTTTTTGGTCATATCGTAGAAACATTTATCGAGACTTATAGTCGTTGCAAATCGCCCAGGGTCCCCAAAACTGTGGGCAATAGCTCATGAAAATGGCCATAAAGCATGAAAACGACAAGTTTTTGGTCATATCTCTCAAACATGTATCAGGTCTAACGGGCTATGCAAATAGCCTTGGAATCGCATAATTATGCACAATTGCTCCTGAAAACGGCCATAAAACTTGAAAACGATGAGTTTTTGGTCATATATATCAAACATGTATTGGGTCTTACTGTTGCTGTAAATTGCCCTAGAACCCCAAAACTGTGGGCAATAGCTCGTCAAAACGACCATAAAATGCGAAAACTACGAGTTTTTGGTCCTATATCTCAAACATGTATCTGTTCTCACGGTCGTTGTAAATCGCCCTGGAACCCCAAATTTCTAGGCAATAGCTCATGAAAACGGCCATAAAACACGAAAACGACGAGTTTTTGCTCATATCTCTCAAACTTGTATCATGTCTCACTATCATTGTAAATCGCCCTGAACCCTAAACCGTAATCCCTAAAACAGCCATAAAATATGATACATGTTTGAAATATATGACCCTAAACCCTAAACCCAAACCCTAACTATAAACCCTAAGCCCTAAAACCCCAAACCCTTACCCTAGAACGCCAAAACTATGGACAGTAGCGCATAAAAACGGCCATAAAACACGAAATCTATGAGTTTTCTCATACTCTCAAACATGTATCGGGTGTTACGGTCATTCTAAATCACCCTAGAACCCCAAATCGATGGGAAATAGCTAATAAAAACTGCCATAAAACAAGAAAAGGATGATTTTTTGGTCATAACTCTTATGCATGTATTAGGTTTTACGGTCATTGTAAATCGCCCTGAAACCCCAAAACTATGGGCAATAGCTCATGAAAACAATGAAAACGATGATTTTTTGGTCATATCGTAGAAAAATTTCTCGAGACTTACGATCGTTGCAAATCTCCCTCGATCCCCAAAACTATGGGCAATAGCTCATGAAAACGGCCATAAAGCGCGAAAAGGACGAGTTTTGGGTAATATCTCTCAAACATGTATCGGGTCTAACGGGCCATGCAAATCGCCTTGGAACCGCAATATTTTCCACAATTTCTTCTAAAAACATCCATAAAACGTGCAAACGACGAGTTTTTGGTCATATATCTCAAACATGTATTGGGTCTTACTATTGCTATAAATTGCCATAGAACCCCAAAACTGTGGGCAATAGCTCATGAAAACGACCATAAAATGCGAAAACTACGAGGTTTTGGTCCTATATCGCGAACATGTATCGGTTCTAACGGTCGTTGTAAATCACCTTGGAACCTAAAATTTCTTGGCAATAGCTCATTAAAAAGGCCATAAAACACGAAAATGACAAGTTTTTGGTTATATCTCTCAAACTTGTATGAGGTCTCACTATCATTGTAAGTCGCCCTGAACCCTAAACCGTAATCCCTAAAACGGTCATAAAACAAGATACATGTTAGAGAGATATGACCCTAAACCCTGAACCCAAACCCTAACCATACACCCTAAACCCAAACCCTAAAGCCTAAACCACTAAACCCTAAACCGAAACCCAAACTCGAAACCCTAAACCTTAAAACCCCAAAACCTAAACCATAAAACCCCGAAACATAGGGCAGTAGCACATAAATACGGCCATAAAATATGAAATTGATGAGTTTTTCTCATACTCTCAAACATGTATCGGGTGTTATGGTCATTGTAAATCGCCCTGGAACCCCAAAACCATGGGCAATAGCTCATAAAAATGGCCATAAAACACGAAAATGATGATTTTTTGGTCATAACCCTTAAGCATGTATTATGTTTTACGGACATTGTAAATCGGCCTGAAACCGCAAAATTATGGGCAATAGCTCATGAAAACAGCCATAAAATACGAAAACGATGAGTTTTTGGTCATATCGTAGAAAACATTTATCGAGACTTATAGTCGTTGCAAATCGCCCAGGGTCCCCAAAACTGTGGGCAATAGCTCATGAAAATGGCCATAAAGCATGAAAACGACAAGTTTTTGGTCATATCTCTCAAACATGTATCAGGTCTAACGGGCTATGCAAATAGCCTTGGAATCGCATAATTATGCACAATTGCTCCTGAAAACGGCCATAAAACTTGAAAACGATGAGTTTTTGGTCATATATATCAAACATGTATTGGGTCTTACTGTTGCTGTAAATTGCCCTAGAACCCCAAAACTGTGGGCAATAGCTCGTCAAAACGACCATAAAATGCGAAAACTACGAGTTTTTGGTCCTATATCTCAAACATGTATCTGTTCTCACGGTCGTTGTAAATCGCCCTGGAACCCCAAATTTCTAGGCAATAGCTCATGAAAACGGCCATAAAACACGAAAACGACGAGTTTTTGCTCATATCTCTCAAACTTGTATCATGTCTCACTATCATTGTAAATCGCCCTGAACCCTAAACCGTAATCCCTAAAACTAGCCATAAAATATGATACATGTTTGAAATATATGACCCTAAACCCTAAACCCAAACCCTAACTATAAACCCTAAGCCCTAAAACCCCAAACCCTTACCCTAGAACTGCCAAAACTATGGACAGTAGCGCATAAAAACGGCCATAAAACACGAAATCTATGAGTTTTCTCATACTCTCAAACATGTATCGGGTGTTACGGTCATTCTAAATCACCCTAGAACCCCAAATCGATGGGAAATAGCTAATAAAAAATGCCATAAAACAAGAAAAGGATGATTTTTTGGTCATAACTCTTATGCATGTATTAGGTTTTACGGTCATTGTAAATCGCCCTGAAACCCCAAAACTATGGGCAATAGCTCATGAAAACAACGAAAACGATGAGTTTTTGGGTCATATCGTAGAAACATTTGTCGAGACTTACGATCGTTGCAAATCTCCCTCGATCCCCAAAACTATGGGCAATAGCTCATGAAAACGGCCATAAAGCGCGAAAAGGACGAGTTTTGGGTAATATCTCTCAAACATGTATCGGGTCTAACGGGCCATGCAAATCGCCTTGGAACCGCAATATTTTCCACAATTTCTTCTAAAAACATCCATAAAACGTGCAAACGACGAGTTTTTGGTCATATATCTCAAACATGTATTGGGTCTTACTATTGCTATAAATTGCCATAGAACCCCAAAACTGTGGGCAATAGCTCATGAAAACGACCATAAAATGCGAAAACTACGAGGTTTTGGTCCTATATCGCGAACATGTATCGGTTCTAACGGTCGTTGTAAATCACCTTGGAACCTAAAATTTCTTGGCAATAGCTCATTAAAAAGGCCATAAAACACGAAAATGACAAGTTTTTGGTTATATCTCTCAAACTTGTATGAGGTCTCACTATCATTGTAAGTCGCCCTGAACCCTAAACCGTAATCCCTAAAACGGTCATAAAACAAGATACATGTTAGAGAGATATGACCCTAAACCCTGAACCCAAACCCTAACCATACACCCTAAACCCAAACCCTAAAGCCTAAACCACTAAACCCTAAACCGAAACCCAAACTCGAAACCCTACACCTTAAAACCCCAAAACCTAAACCATAAAACCGCGAAACATAGGGCAGTAGCACATAAATACGGCCATAAAATATGAAATTGATGAGTTTTTCTCATACTCTCAAACATGTATCGGGTGTTATGGTCATTGTAAATCGCCCTGGAACCCCAAAACCATGGGCAATAGCTCATAAAAATGGCCATAAAACACGAAAATGATGATTTTTTGGTCATAACCCTTAAGCATGTATTAGGTTTTACGGACATTGTAAATCGGCCTGAAACCGCAAAATTATGGGCAATAGCTCATGAAAACAGCCATAAAATACGAAAACGATGAGTTTTTGGTCATATCGTAGAAACATTTATCGAGACTTATAGTCGTTGCAAATCGCCCAGGGTCCCCAAAACTGTGGGCAATAGCTCATGAAAATGGCCATAAAGCATGAAAACGACAAGTTTTTGGTCATATCTCTCAAACATGTATCAGGTCTAACGGGCTATGCAAATAGCCTTGGAATCGCATAATTATGCACAATTGCTCCTGAAAACGGCCATAAAACTTGAAAACGATGAGTTTTTGGTCATATATATCAAACATGTATTGGGTCTTACTGTTGCTGTAAATTGCCCTAGAACCCCAAAACTGTGGGCAATAGCTTGTCAAAACGACCATAAAATGCGAAAACTACGAGTTTTTGGTCCTATATCTCAAACATGTATCTGTTCTCACGGTCGTTGTAAATCGCCCTGGAACCCCAAATTTCTAGGCAATAGCTCATGAAAACGGCCATAAAACACGAAAACGACGAGTTTTTGCTCATATCTCTCAAACTTGTATCATGTCTCACTATCATTGTAAATGGCCCTGAACCGTAAACCGTAATCCCTAAAACAGCCATAAAATATGATACATGTTTGAAATATATGACCCTAAACCCTAAACCCAGACCCTAACTATAAACCCTAAGCCCTAAAACCCCAAACCCTTACCCTAGAACGCCAAAACTATGGACAGTAGCGCATAAAAACGGCCATAAAACACGAAATCTATGAGTTTTCTCATACTCTCAAACATGTATCGGGTGTTACGGTCATTCTAAATCACCCTAGAACCCCAAATCGATGGGAAATAGCTAATAAAAACTGCCATAAAACAAGAAAAGGATGATTTTTTGTTCATAACTCTTATGCATGTATTAGGTTTTACGGTCATTGTAAATCGCCCTGAAACCACAAAACTATGGGCAATAGCTCATGAAAACAATGAAAACGATGATTTTTTGGTCATATCGTAGAAAAATTTCTCGAGACTTACGATCGTTGCAAATCTCCCTCGATCCCCAAAACTATGGGCAATAGCTCATGAAAACGACCATAAAGCGCGAAAAGGACGAGTTTTGGGTAATATCTCTCAAACATGTATCTGGTCTAACGGGCCATGCAAATCGCCTTGGAACCGCAATATTTTCCACAATTTCTTCTAAAAACATCCATAAAACGTGAAAACGGCGAGTTTTTGGTCATATATCTCAAACATGTATTGGGTCTTACTATTGCTATAAATTGCCCTAGAACCCCAAAACTGTGGGCAATAGCTCATGAAAACGACCATAAAATGCGAAAACTACGAGTTTTTGGTACTATATCTCGAACATGTATCGGTTCTGACGGTCGCTGTAAATCACCTTGGAACCTAAAATTTCTTGGCAATAGCTCATTAAAAAGGCCATAAAACACGAAAATGACAAGTTTTTGGTTATATCTCTCAAACTTGTATGAGGTCTCACTATCATTGTAAATCGACCTAACCCTAAACCGTAATCCCTAAAACGGTCATAAAACAAGATACATGTTAGAGAGATATGACCCTAAACCCTGAACCCAAACCCTAACCATACACCCTAAACCCAAACCCTAAAGCCTAATCCACTAAACCCTAGACCAAAACCCAAACTCGAAACCCTAAACCTTAAAACCCCAAAACCTAAACCATAAAACCCCGAAACTTTGGGCAGTAGCACATAAATACGGCCATAAAATATGAAATTGATGAGTTTTTCTCATACTCTCAAACATGTATCGGGTGTTATGGTCATTGTAAATCGCCCTGGAACCCCAAAACCATGGGCAATAGCTCATAAAAATGGCCATAAAACACGAAAATGATGATTTTTTGGTCATAACCCTTAAGCATGTATTAGGTTTTACGGACATTGTAAATCGGCCTGAAACCGCAAAATTATGGGCAATAGCTCATGAAAACAACCATAAAATACGAAAACGATGAGTTTTTGGTCATATCGTAGAAACATTTATCGAGACTTATAGTCGTTGCAAATCACCCAGGGTCCCCAAAACTGTGGGCAATAGCTCATGAAAATGGCCATAAAGAATGAAAACGACATGTTTTTGGTCATATCTCTCAAACATGTATCAGGTCTAACGGGCTATGCAAATAGCCTTGGAATCGCATAATTATGCACAATTGCTCCTGAAAACGGCCATAAAACTTGAAAACGATGAGTTTTTGGTCATATATCTCAAACATGTATTGGGTCTTACTGTTGCTGTAAATTGCCCTAGAACCCCAAAACTGTGGGCAATAGCTCGTCAAAACGACCATAAAATGCGAAAACTACGAGTTTTTGGTCCTATATCTCAAACATGTATCTGTTCTCACGGTCGTTGTAAATCGCCCTGGAACCCCAAATTTCTAGGCAATAGCTCATGAAAACGGCCATAAAACACGAAAACGACGAGTTTTTGCTCATATCTCTCAAACTTGTATCATGTCTCACTATCATTGTAAATCGCCTTGAACCCAAAACCGTAATCCCTAAAACAGCCATAAAATATGATACATGTTTGAAATATATGACCCTAAACCCTAAACCCAAACCCTAACTATAAACCCTAAGCCCTAAAACCCCAAACCCTTACCCTAGAACGCCAAAACTATGGACAGTAGCGCATAAAAACGGCCATAAAACACGAAATCTATGAGTTTTCTCATACTCTCAAACATGTATCGGGTGTTACGGTCATTCTAAATCACCCTAGAACCCCAAATCGATGGGAAATAGCTAATAAAAAATGCCATAAAACAAGAAAAGGATGATTTTTTGGTCATAACTCTTATGCATGTATTAGGTTTTACGGTCATTGTAAATCGCCCTGAAACCCCAAAACTATGGGCAATAGCTCATGAAAACAACGAAAACGATGAGTTTTGGGTCATATCGTAGAAAACATTTCTCGAGACTTACGATCGTTGCAAATCTCCCTCGATGCCCAAAACTGTGGGCAATAGCTCATGAAAACGGCCATAACGCGCGAAAACGACGAGTTTTGCGTAATATGTCTCAAACATGTATCAGGCCTGACGGGCCAAGCAAATCTCCTTGGAACCGCAAAATTGTGCACAATTGCTCCTAAAAACATCCGTAAAACGTGAAAACGACGAGTTTTTGGTCATATATGTCAAACATGTATTGGGTCTTACTATTGCTATAAATTGCCCTAGAACCCCAAAACTGTGGGCAATAGCTCATGAAAACGACCATAAAATGCGAAAACTACGAGTTTTTGGTCCTATATCTCAAACATGTATTGGTTCTGACGGTCGTTGTAAATCACCTTGGAACCCAAAATTTCTGGGCAATAGCTCATGAAAACGGCCATAAAACACGAAAACGACGAGTTTTTGCTCATATCTCTCAAACTTGTATCATGTCTCACTATCATTGTAAATCGCCTTGAACCCAAAACCGTAATCCCTAAAATAGCCATAAAATATGATACATGTTTGAAATATATGACCCTAAACCCTAAACCCAAACCCTAACTATAAACCCTAAGCCCTAAAACCCCAAACCCTTACCCTAGAATGCCAAAACTATGGACAGTAGCGCATAAAAACGGCCATAAAACACGAAATCTATGAGTTTTCTCATACTCTCAAACATGTATCGGGTGTTACGGTCATTCTAAATCACCCTAGAACCCCAAATCGATGGGAAATAGCTAATAAAAAATGCCATAAAACAAGAAAAGGATGATTTTTTGGTCATAACTCTTATGCATGTATTAGGTTTTACGGTCATTGTAAATCGCCCTGAAACCCCAAAACTATGGGCAATAGCTCATGAAAACAACGAAAACGATGAGTTTTGGGTCATATCGTAGAAACATTTGTCGAGACTTACGATCGTTGCAAATCTCCCTCGATCCCCAAAACTATGGGCAATAGCTCATGAAAACGGCCATAAAGCGCGAAAAGGACGAGTTTTGGGTAATATCTCTCAAACATGTATCGGGTCTAACGGGCCATGCAAATCGCCTTGGAACCGCAATATTTTCCACAATTTCTTCTAAAAACATCCATAAAACGTGCAAACGACGAGTTTTTGGTCATATATCTCAAACATGTATTGGGTCTTACTATTGCTATAAATTGCCATAGAACCCCAAAACTGTGGGCAATAGCTCATGAAAACGACCATAAAATGCGAAAACTACGAGGTTTTGGTCCTATATCGCGAACATGTATCGGTTCTAACGGTCGTTGTAAATCACCTTGGAACCTAAAATTTCTTGGCAATAGCTCATTAAAAAGGCCATAAAACACGAAAATGACAAGTTTTTGGTTATATCTCTCAAACTTGTATGAGGTCTCACTATCATTGTAAGTCGCCCTGAACCCTAAACCGTAATCCCTAAAACGGTCATAAAACAAGATACATGTTAGAGAGATATGACCCTAAACCCTGAACCCAAACCCTAACCATACACCCTAAACCCAAACCCTAAAGCCTAAACCACTAAACCCTAAACCGAAACCCAAACTCGAAACCCTACACCTTAAAACCCCAAAACCTAAACCATAAAACCGCGAAACATAGGGCAGTAGCACATAAATACGGCCATAAAATATGAAATTGATGAGTTTTTCTCATACTCTCAAACATGTATCGGGTGTTATGGTCATTGTAAATCGCCCTGGAACCCCAAAACCATGGGCAATAGCTCATAAAAATGGCCATAAAACACGAAAATGATGATTTTTTGGTCATAACCCTTAAGCATGTATTAGGTTTTACGGACATTGTAAATCGGCCTGAAACCGCAAAATTATGGGCAATAGCTCATGAAAACAGCCATAAAATACGAAAACGATGAGTTTTTGGTCATATCGTAGAAACATTTATCGAGACTTATAGTCGTTGCAAATCGCCCAGGGTCCCCAAAACTGTGGGCAATAGCTCATGAAAATGGCCATAAAGCATTGAAAACGACAAGTTTTTGGTCATATCTCTCAAACATGTATCAGGTCTAACGGGCTATGCAAATAGCCTTGGAATCGCATAATTATGCACAATTGCTCCTGAAAACGGCCATAAAACTTGAAAACGATGAGTTTTTGGTCATATATATCAAACATGTATTGGGTCTTACTGTTGCTGTAAATTGCCCTAGAACCCCAAAACTGTGGGCAATAGCTTGTCAAAACGACCATAAAATGCGAAAACTACGAGTTTTTGGTCCTATATCTCAAACATGTATCTGTTCTCACGGTCGTTGTAAATCGCCCTGGAACCCCAAATTTCTAGGCAATAGCTCATGAAAACGGCCATAAAACACGAAAACGACGAGTTTTTGCTCATATCTCTCAAACTTGTATCATGTCTCACTATCATTGTAAATGGCCCTGAACCGTAAACCGTAATCCCTAAAACAGCCATAAAATATGATACATGTTTGAAATATATGACCCTAAACCCTAAACCCAGACCCTAACTATAAACCCTAAGCCCTAAAACCCCAAACCCTTACCCTAGAACGCCAAAACTATGGACAGTAGCGCATAAAAACGGCCATAAAACACGAAATCTATGAGTTTTCTCATACTCTCAAACATGTATCGGGTGTTACGGTCATTCTAAATCACCCTAGAACCCCAAATCGATGGGAAATAGCTAATAAAAACTGCCATAAAACAAGAAAAGGATGATTTTTTGTTCACAACTCTTATGCATGTATTAGGTTTTACGGTCATTGTAAATCGCCCTGAAACCACAAAACTATGGGCAATAGCTCATGAAAACAATGAAAACGATGATTTTTTGGTCATATCGTAGAAAAATTTCTCGAGACTTACGATCGTTGCAAATCTCCCTCGATCCCCAAAACTATGGGCAATAGCTCATGAAAACGACCATAAAGCGCGAAAAGGACGAGTTTTGGGTAATATCTCTCAAACATGTATCTGGTCTAACGGGCCATGCAAATCGCCTTGGAACCGCAATATTTTCCACAATTTCTTCTAAAAACATCCATAAAACGTGAAAACGGCGAGTTTTTGGTCATATATCTCAAACATGTATTGGGTCTTACTATTGCTATAAATTGCCCTAGAACCCCAAAACTGTGGGCAATAGCTCATGAAAACGACCATAAAATGCGAAAACTACGAGTTTTTGGTACTATATCTCGAACATGTATCGGTTCTGACGGTCGCTGTAAATCACCTTGGAACCTAAAATTTCTTGGCAATAGCTCATTAAAAAGGCCATAAAACACGAAAATGACAAGTTTTTGGTTATATCTCTCAAACTTGTATGAGGTCTCACTATCATTGTAAATCGACCTAAACCCTAAACCGTAATCCCTAAAACGGTCATAAAACAAGATACATGTTAGAGAGATATGACCCTAAACCCTGAACCCAAACCCTAACCATACACCCTAAACCCAAACCCTAAAGCCTAATCCACTAAACCCTAGACCAAAACCCAAACTCGAAACCCTAAACCTTAAAACCCCAAAACCTAAACCATAAAACCCCGAAACTTTGGGCAGTAGCACATAAATACGGCCATAAAATATGAAATTGATGAGTTTTTCTCATACTCTCAAACATGTATCGGGTGTTATGGTCATTGTAAATCGCCCTGGAACCCCAAAACCATGGGCAATAGCTCATAAAAATGGCCATAAAACACGAAAATGATGATTTTTTGGTCATAACCCTTAAGCATGTATTAGGTTTTACGGACATTGTAAATCGGCCTGAAACCGCAAAATTATGGGCAATAGCTCATGAAAACAACCATAAAATACGAAAACGATGAGTTTTTGGTCATATCGTAGAAACATTTATCGAGACTTATAGTCGTTGCAAATCACCCAGGGTCCCCAAAACTGTGGGCAATAGCTCATGAAAATGGCCATAAAGAATGAAAACGACATGTTTTTGGTCATATCTCTCAAACATGTATCAGGTCTAACGGGCTATGCAAATAGCCTTGGAATCGCATAATTTTGCACAATTGCTCCTGAAAACGGCCATAAAACTTGAAAACGATGAGTTTTTGGTCATATATCTCAAACATGTATTGGGTCTTACTGTTGCTGTAAATTGCCCTAGAACCCCAAAACTGTGGGCAATAGCTCGTCAAAACGACCATAAAATGCGAAAACTACGAGTTTTTGGTCCTATATCTCAAACATGTATCTGTTCTCACGGTCGTTGTAAATCGCCCTGGAACCCCAAATTTCTAGGCAATAGCTCATGAAAACGGCCATAAAACACGAAAACGACGAGTTTTTGCTCATATCTCTCAAACTTGTATCATGTCTCACTATCATTGTAAATCGCCCTGAACCCTAAACCGTAATCCCTAAAACAGCCATAAAATATGATACATGTTTGAAATATATGACCCTAAACCCTAAACCCTAACCCTAACTATAAACCCTAAGCCCTAAAACCCCAAACCCTTACCCTAGAACGCCAAAACTATGGACAGTAGCGCATAAAAACGGCCATAAAACACGAAATCTATGAGTTTTCTCATACTCTCAAACATGTATCGGGTGTTACGGTCATTCTAAATCACCCTAGAACCCCAAATCGATGGGAAATAGCTAATAAAAACTGCCATAAAACAAGAAAAGGATGATTTTTTGGTCATAACTCTTATGCATGTATTAGGTTTTACGGTCATTGTAAATCGCCCTGAAACCCCAAAACTATGGGCAATAGCTCATGAAAACAATGAAAACGATGATTTTTTGGTCATATCGTAGAAAAATTTCTCGAGACTTACAATCGTTGCAAATATCCCTCGATCCCCAAAACTATGGGCAATAGCTCATGAAAACGGCCATAAACCGCTAAAAGGACGAGTTTTGGGTAATATCTCTCAAACATGTATCGGGTCTAACGGGCCATGCAAATCGCCTTGGAACCGCAATATTTTCCACAATTTCTTCTAAAAACATCCATAAAACGTGAAGACGAGTTTTTGGTCATATATCTCAAACATGTATTGGGTCTTACTATTGCTATAAATTGCCATAGAGCCCCAAAACTATGGGCAATAGCTCATGAAAACGACCATAAAATGCGAAAACTACGAGGTTTTGGTCCGATATCGCGAACATGTATCGGTTCTGACGGTCGTTGTAAATCACCTTGGAACCTAAAATTTCTTGGCAATAGCTCATTGAAAAGGCCATAAAACACGAAAATGACAAGTTTTTGGTTATATCTCTCAAACTTGTATGAGGTCTCACTATCATTGTAAATCGACCTAAACCCTAAACCGTAATCCCTAAAACGGTCATAAAACAAGATACATGTTAGAGAGATATGACCCTAAACCCTGAACCCAAACCCTAACCATACACCCTAAACCCAAACCCTAAAGCCTAATCCACTAAACCCTAGACCAAAACCCAAACTCGAAACCCTAAACCTTAAAACCCCAAAACCTAAACCATAAAACCCCGAAACTTTGGGCAGTAGCACATAAATACGGCCATAAAATATGAAATTGATGAGTTTTTCTCATACTCTCAAACATGTATCGGGTGTTATGGTCATTGTAAATCGCCCTGGAACCCCAAAACCATGGGCAGTAGCTCATAAAAATGGCCATAAAACACGAAAATGATGATTTTTTGGTCATAACCCTTAAGCATGTATTAGGTTTTACGGACATTGTAAATCGGCCTGAAACCGCAAAATTATGGGCAATAGCTCATGAAAACAACCATAAAATACGAAAACGATGAGTTTTTGGTCATATCGTAGAAACATTTATCGAGACTTATAGTCGTTGCAAATCACCCAGGGTCCCCAAAACTGTGGGCAATAGCTCATGAAAATGGCCATAAAGCATGAAAACGACATGTTTTTGGTCATATCTCTCAAACATGTATCAGGTCTAACGGGCTATGCAAATAGCCTTGGAATCGCATAATTTTGCACAATTGCTCCTGAAAACGGCCATAAAACTTGAAAACGATGAGTTTTTGGTCATATATCTCAAACATGTATTGGGTCTTACTGTTGCTTTAAATTGCCCTAGAACCCCAAAACTGTGGGCAATAGCTCGTCAAAACGACCATAAAATGCGAAAACTACGAGTTTTTGGTCCTATATCTCAAACATGTATCTGTTCTCACGGTCGTTGTAAATCGCCCTGGAACCCCAAATTTCTAGGCAATAGCTCATGAAAACGGCCATAAAACACGAAAACGACGAGTTTTTGCTCATATCTCTCAAACTTGTATCATGTCTCACTATCATTGTAAATGGCCCTGAACCGTAAACCGTAATCCCTAAAACAGCCATAAAATATGATACATGTTTGAAATATATGACCCTAAACCCTAAACCCTAACCCTAACTATAAACCCTAAGCCCTAAAACCCCAAACCCTTACCCTAGAACGCCAAAACTATGGACAGTAGCGCATAAAAACGGCCATAAAACACGAAATCTATGAGTTTTCTCATACTCTCAAACATGTATCGGGTGTTACGGTCATTCTAAATCACCCTAGAACCCCAAATCGATGGGAAATAGCTAATAAAAACTGCCATAAAACAAGAAAAGGATGATTTTTTGGTCATAACTCTTATGCATGTATTAGGTTTTACGGTCATTGTAAATCGCCCTGAAACCACAAAACTATGGGCAATAGCTCATGAAAACAACGAAAACGATGAGTTTTGGGTCATATCGTAGAAACATTTCTCGAGACTTACGATCGTTGCAAATCTCCCTCGATGCCCAAAACTGTGGGCAATAGCTCATGAAAACGGCCATAACGCGCGAAAACGACGAGTTTTGCGTAATATGTCTCAAACATGTATCAGGCCTGACGGGCCAAGCAAATCTCCTTGGAACCGCAAAATTGTGCACAATTGCTCCTAAAAACATCCGTAAAACGTGAAAACGACGAGTTTTTGGTCATATATGTCAAACATGTATTGGGTCTTACTATTGCTATAAATTGCCCTAGAACCCCAAAACTGTGGGCAATAGCTCATGAAAACGACCATAAAATGCGAAAACTACGAGGTTTTGGTCCGATATCGCGAACATGTATCGGTTCTGACGGTCGTTGTAAATCACCTTGGAACCTAAAATTTCTTGGCAATAGCTCATTGAAAAGGCCATAAAACACGAAAATGACAAGTTTTTGGTTATATCTCTCAAACTTGTATGAGGTCTCACTATCATTGTAAATCGACCTAAACCCTAAACCGTAATCCCTAAAACGGTCATAAAACAAGATACATGTTAGAGAGATATGACCCTAAACCCTGAACCCAAACCCTAACCATACACCCTAAACCCAAACCCTAAAGCCTAATCCACTAAACCCTAGACCAAAACCCAAACTCGAAACCCTAAACCTTAAAACCCCAAAACCTAAACCATAAAACCCCGAAACTTTGGGCAGTAGCACATAAATACGGCCATAAAATATGAAATTGATGAGTTTTTCTCATACTCTCAAACATGTATCGGGTGTTATGGTCATTGTAAATCGCCCTGGAACCCCAAAACCATGGGCAGTAGCTCATAAAAATGGCCATAAAACACGAAAATGATGATTTTTTGGTCATAACCCTTAAGCATGTATTAGGTTTTACGGACATTGTAAATCGGCCTGAAACCGCAAAATTATGGGCAATAGCTCATGAAAACAACCATAAAATACGAAAACGATGAGTTTTTGGTCATATCGTAGAAACATTTATCGAGACTTATAGTCGTTGCAAATCACCCAGGGTCCCCAAAACTGTGGGCAATAGCTCATGAAAATGGCCATAAAGCATGAAAACGACATGTTTTTGGTCATATCTCTCAAACATGTATCAGGTCTAACGGGCTATGCAAATAGCCTTGGAATCGCATAATTTTGCACAATTGCTCCTGAAAACGGCCATAAAACTTGAAAACGATGAGTTTTTGGTCATATATCTCAAACATGTATTGGGTCTTACTGTTGCTGTAAATTGCCCTAGAACCCCAAAAGTGTGGGCAATAGCTCGTCAAAACGACCATAAAATGCGAAAACTACGAGTTTTTGGTCCTATATCTCAAACATGTATCTGTTCTCACGGTCGTTGTAAATCGCGCTGGAACCCCAAATTTCTAGGCAATAGCTCATGAAAACGGCCATAAAACACGAAAACGACGAGTTTTTGCTCATCTCTCAAACTTGTATCATGTCTCACTATCATTGTAAATCGCCTTGAACCCAAAACCGTAATCCCTAAAACAGCCATAAAATATGATACATGTTTGAAATATATGACCCTAAACCCTAAACCCAAACCCTAACTATAAACCCTAAGCCCTAAAACCCCAAACCCTTACCCTAGAACGCCAAAACTATGGACAGTAGCGCATAAAAACGGCCATAAAACACGAAATCTATGAGTTTTCTCATACTCTCAAACATGTATCGGGTGTTACGGTCATTCTAAATCACCCTAGAACCCCAAATCGATGGGAAATAGCTAATAAAAAATGCCATAAAACAAGAAAAGGATGATTTTTTGGTCATAACTCTTATGCATGTATTAGGTTTTACGGTCATTGTAAATCGCCCTGAAACCCCAAAACTATGGGCAATAGCTCATGAAAACAACGAAAACGATGAGTTTTGGGTCATATCGTAGAAACATTTCTCGAGACTTACGATCGTTGCAAATCTCCCTCGATGCCCAAAACTGTGGGCAATAGCTCATGAAAACGGCCATAACGCGCGAAAACGACGAGTTTTGCGTAATATGTCTCAAACATGTATCAGGCCTGACGGGCCAAGCAAATCTCCTTGGAACCGCAAAATTGTGCACAATTGCTCCTAAAAACATCCGTAAAACGTGAAAACGACGAGTTTTTGGTCATATATGTTAAACATGTATTGGGTCTTACTATTGCTATAAATTGCCCTAGAACCCCAAAACTGTGGGCAATAGCTCATGAAAACGACCATAAAATGCGAAAACTACGAGTTTTTGGTCCTATATCTCAAACATGTATTGGTTCTGACGGTCGTTGTAAATCACCTTGGAACCCAAAATTTCTGGGCAATAGCTCACGAAAACGGCCATAAAACACGAAAATGACAAGTTTTTGGTTATATCTCTCAAACTTGTATGAGGTCTCACTATCATTGTAAATCGCCTAAAGCCTAAACCCTAAAGCCTAAACCACTAAACCCTAAACCAAAACCCAAACCCTAAAGCCTAAACCCTAAACCCTAAACCTTAAAACCCCAAACCCTAAACCATAAAACCCCGAAACTTTGGCCAGTAGCACATAAATACGGCCATAAAACACGAAATCGATGAGTTTTTCTCATACTCTCAAACATGTATCGGGTGTTATGGTCATTGTAAATCGCCCTGGAACCCCAAAACCATGGGCAATAGCTCATAAAAATTGGCCATAAAACACGAAAAGGATGATTTTTTGGTCATAACTCTTAAGCATGTATTATGTTTTATGAACATTGTAAATCGCCCTGAAACCCCAAAATTATGGGCAATAGCTCATGAAAACAGCCATAAAATACGAAAACGATGAGTTTTTGGTCATATCGCAGAAACATTTATCGAGGTTTACAATCGTTGCAAATCGCCCAGGGTCCCCAAAACTGTGGGCAATAGCTCATGAAAACGGCCATAAACCGCGAAACCGACGAGTTTTTGGTCATATCTCTTAAACATGTATCGGGTCTGACGGGCCATGCAAATCGCCTTGGAATCGCAAAATTGTGCACAATTGCTCCTGAAAACGGCCATAAAACGTGAAAACGACGAGTTTTTGGTCATATATCTCAAACATCTATTGGGTCTTACTATTGCTGTAAATTGCCCTAGAACCCCAAAACTGTGGGCAATAGCTCATGAAAACAATTATAAAACGCGAAAACTACGAGTTTTTGGTCCTATATCTCAAACATGTATCGGTTCTCACGGTCGTCGTAAATTGCCCTGGAACCCCAAATTTCTGGGTAATAGCTCATGAAAACAGCCATAAAACACGAAATCGATGAGTTTTTGGTCATATCTCTCAAACTTGTATCAGGTCTCACTATTATGGTACTTCGCCCTGAACCCTAAACCATAATCCCTAAAACTTTCGTAAACATGATACATGTTTGAGATATATGACCCTAAACCCAAACCCTAACAATAAACCCTAAACCCTAAAACCCCAAACCCTAAATCCTAAACCCTAGAACCCCAAAACTATGGGCACTAGCGCATAAAAACAGCCATAAAACATGAATCTATGAGTTTTCTCATACTCTCAAACATGTATCGGGTGTTACGGTCATTGTAAATCACCCTAGAACCCCAAATCCATGGGAAATAGCTCCGTCGATGAGTACTAAACGACGCAGCAACCCAAAACGACAAACGTCGCACCTCCCAAGAGTACCTCATAAGAATCTTCGCATCAGACCTTATGATCGTACTGAGGAGGAAACCACAGCGATCGCAAAGGCCGAATGTGTTGCACATCTTCAAAAGAAGAAACTTGAGCCTGCCCCGTTATACACCGAGAAGCAAAAAGCATATGCACTTGGATTTCTGAACACAAAATCACAATATGACTTGCACCATAAGCCAGATGACTATCTATGCATGCTTCAAAAGGAAGTGAAGAAGAGCAAATCAAGTAAAACTGCAAGCGGGAGCAATTCATCAAGTCAAAGTGCAACCGGGAAAAGAAAGGACGTCCCCCAGTCGGGGAACAGGCGAAAAAATCGATCCCACCCCTCAGGGTGGCATCCTATGACATTCCCCAACAGGATTTGGAAGAAGCTACGAAGCTTGCGGCCACTATGAATGTGACTGTTGATGAACTGCTAGGTTCGCAGGATGACATGTTACCCAAGGCTGATGTAGTCCCTCAATATGTCTGATACATTCCAAATGTATCTACAATTTTTGATGTTCCATGCTTGGTTTTATCCACTTTCTTATGTTTTGTTCTAACTTTGGAGTACTTTTCATATGATTTCTTGGACTAACCTATTAACAAGAGCCACAGTGCTAGCTGTCTGTTTTGTACTGTTTTTACTTCCAGGAAAGTCAGAAAATGAATATTCTCGGAATTGGATGGGACAAAAGCCAAAGTGCCTATTTTTCCGGAAGTGATCAAGTTCCAGAATATGAGACGGAGAAGGGCCAGGGAGCCACAACACCACCAGGCCGCGCGGCCAGGCCTGGCCCGCGCCAGGGGGTGGTGTGGCCGCTCCCGGCACCCCCTCGGCCTCTCCTTCTGCCTATATATTGCCCTCGGGACGTAAACCATAAGTACCCAATGAAAAATCCACGAAAGAGTCTGTAGCCGCCGTCATCGCCATCCCTAGATCGGGAGGGATCTGAAGCTCTTCCCGGCACCCTGCCGGAGAGGGGAATTGACCCTGGAGGCCTTCTTCATCACCATGCAAGCCTCTGGTGTGATGCGTGAGTAGTTCATCCTTGGACTACGGATCCATGTAGTAGCTAGATGGCTAGTTCTCCTCCTTTGTGCTTTCATGTTTAGATCTTGTGAGCTCCGTTCATGATCAAGATCATCTATTTGTAATTCATACATGTTGTGTTTGCGGGGATCCGATGGATTTTGAGATACTATTTCAGATTGATTATTTATTCTATCATGTCTTTGTTATTTGAGATCTTGCATGCTTTCCGTTGTTAGTAGCTATCTTGGCCAAGTAGATGCTAGCAACTCCAAGAGTTAGTATTTATGCTCGATAGTGGGTTCATGCCTCTGGTAATCTGGGGAAGTGACAGAAATCTCTAAGGTACTAGATGTGATGTTGCTACTAGGGAGAAAACAACAATCCTTTGTTCATAGAACAATCGCATTGTTTACTTTACACGCAGTTCGTAAAGCAATAATCTGTTGCTTGCAACTTAATACTGGAGGGGGTTCGGATGATAACCTGAAGGTGGATTATTAGTCATAGATGCAGTTGGATGGCGGTCTATTTATTATGTTGTAATGCCCAATCAAGTCTCAAAGGAGTCAAGATGATTAGTATATGCATGTATTGCTTTCTCGGTGTTTGTCAATTTCCCCGCTGTAATTTGTTCACCCAGCATGTTATCTATCTTAAGGAGATCCACCTCTAGTGAACTATGGATCTCGGTCCTTTTCTTTACATACAATCTACAATCTTTTACTACTTTGTGTTTACTTTCTGCAAACTTTTATTTCTTTCCATTCGATACGTTTAATCCTTTGTTTTCTGCAAAACACGGTGAGATTGACAACCTCATTGCAAGTTGGGGACAAAGTTCTGTGGTTGTGTTGTGCATGTCTCCACGTTGCTACTAGCACCGGTAGTGCGCCCTGCCAAAGCTCAGCTAGTAACACCTTTGGGGTGTTTCCTTGCTCCTACTGGTTTGATTAAACCTTGGTTTCATAACTGAGGAAAACTTACTGTTGTGCTCATCATACCTTCCTCTTGGGGTTCCCAACGAGCTCTACGTCGAAAGTCGAGCGCATCAAGATATTTTCTGGCGCCGTTGCCGGGAAGTCAAGGACATCTTCACAAGGGGAGTCCCTCATAACCAATCTCTTTACTTTGTTGTTTTTGTTTTGATTAGTTTCTTTTTGCTTTGTTTGCTTGTTTTGTTCTTCAAAAAACACAAAAAAATAGTTTTGCAAGTTTGCTTTCTTATTTGAAAACCCAAAAAAATGACTACTCTTGAAAACACTAAGTTGTGTGACTTCACTAGCACCAACAACAATGATTTTATGAGCACACCTATTGCTCCACCTATGGCTGAAAATACTTTCCTTGAGATAAAACCTGCTTTACTCAATCTTGTTATGAGAGAGCAATTTTATGGTATTGGTAATGAAGATGCTGCTTCCCATCTAAATAACTTTGTTGAACTTTGTGAGATGCAAAAGCATAGGGATATAGATGGTGATATTATTAAGCTGAAATTGTTTCCTTTCTCTTTGAGAGGAAAAGCTAAAGAATGTTTGAATTCCTTAAGTAGGAATAGTATTGATTGTTGGACTAAGTGCAAAGATGCTTTTATTGGAAAATACAATCCTCCCGCTAAGATTATATCCATGAGAAGTGAAATAATGAAGTTTAAACAACTTGATAATGAGCATGTTGCTCAAGCTTGGGAAAGAATGAAATCTTTGGTAAAGAATTGTCCCACTCATGGACTGACTGCTTGGATGATCATCCAAACTTTTTATGGAGGATTGAACTATTCTTCAAGGAACCTATTGGATTCAGCTGCTGCAGGTACCTTTATGACCATCGCTTTGGGTCCTGCAACAAAACTTCTGGACAATATGATGGTTAATTATTCTGAATGGCACACTGAGAGAGCTCCACAAGGTAAGAAGGTAAAATCTGTTGAGGAAACCTCCTCCTTGAGTGGTAAGATTGATATTATTATGTCTATGCTTATTAATGGGAAAGCCCATATCGATCCTAATAATGTTCCTTTAGCCACTTTGGTTGCTCAAGAAGATCAAGATGATGTGAACTTCATAAGAAATAACAATTTTGGCAACAATGCTTATGGTAATAATGCTTATAGGAACAGTTTTGGTAACAACAATTATAAGCCATATCCTCCCAACAATGGTAATGCTTATGGAAATTCTTACAACAATAATAAGAGTGCTCCCTCTGAACTTGAAGTTATGCTTAAAGAGTTTATCAGTAAACAAACTGCTTTCAATAAAACTATTGAGGAAAAACTCACTAATGCTGAAAGCAATATAGCATCTTTGGCTAAAGCTCAATCTACTTTGAATAAAATGGCTGCTAAACCTGAAACTAATGAGAATCCCTTTGCAGCTACTAATGCCATACAAGTGAGAATTGATGAAAATGTTAGACTATTAGCTGAATTACATGCTAAGTGGGAAGGAGAAGATGAAATTGCTAGAAACATTAGTGTTTCTACTATCACCACCACTAGTGTTGAGGCTAGTAATAGTTCTATTTTAGATGATAAAGTTGATTTTGATCTTGATGGTTACAATATCTCTGAAGTTATTAAGTTCCTACAAAAGCTTGATAAAAGTCCTAATGCTAGTGCTATGAACATGGCTTTTACAAAACACATTACTGATGCTCTCATAAAGATTAAAGAAGAAAAGATGAAACATAAAGCTTCTATTCCTATAAAGCAAGAAGATGGTTGGGAACCCATCATTAATATGAAAGTGAATGACTTTGATTTAAAAGCTTTGTGTGATCTTGATAGTAGTGTTTCTCTTATGCCTAGGTGGATTTATGATATGCTTGATTTGCCTCCTCTTGAAGATTGTTATTTGAATGTCCCACTTGATGCTAATGCTAAAAAGAAACTCATGGGGATTATTAATTATGTTCTTATTATGGTTAACGATTCCTATGTCCCCATTGATTTCTATGTTTTGGATGTTGAATACAATGCTTCTTGTCCTATTACTTTGGGAAGACCTTTTCTTAGAACTGTTGGTGCCATCATTGATATGAAAGAAGGCACCATTAAATATCAACTCCCACTCAAGAAAGGTATAGAACACTTCCCTAAAAAGAGAGAAAAGATTTCTTTTTCTTCTCCTATGAAAACAAAATTTGGTCTTAATGCTTCTTCATTTGAGAACACTTGATTCTTTCTTTGCTTCTTATGCCTAACTTAAAGGAGTTAAAGAAAAGTACTTATTGGGAGCTAACCCAAAAGTTTTAGATGAGTCTTGGAAGGTATTACCTCTGTAATAACCTCTCTTTGTCCTTTTTACTTGCTTTTTGTGCCAAGAGTAACCTCTAATGAGAGAGAAGTAATGATTGGGGAAGTTGCTGTCCCAAAACAGATTTCTGTGCTTCACCGTAAATATTCGTGAGTGAGCTGTGTATGTCGGCTTGAGCTGTAATGTTTTGGTCTTCTGCCCCAGGTTGTTATCTAACTTTCGTTAGTTCAACACTTTTTGATTTGAGCAACAAAAGGTCTTCGAAAAAATTCGTCTTTACCTGCTGGTCTGTTTTGACAGATTTCTGCCATTTTCTGCATTTGCTTCTTGTTGGTTCCTTCTTGAGTTCTTTTGGGTAATTGAGCTTTTTGAGGGAAGTGCTACAGTAGCTAGTGTTCGAATGGAAGTTTATTTGGTGTGAGAACTGAACCTTGAGACTTATTTATCTTAAGTGCACTTATGTTGCTAATGAGATTGTGTGAAGTTTTGTATGAAGGAAAAATTGCAGGTGTATGGAAGGAATGAGTAATGAGATGAAGGATGGACTAAAGCTCAAGCTTGAGGATGCCACGCGTGTCACCCCAAGAAATATCCAAGAAGTACAAGCGTCAAAGCTTGGGGATGCCCAAGGCATCCCCTTCTTCATTAATAAAAATCCCAGGTTTCTTCCAAACGCTTCATTTCTATTGTTTCATGCACAATTGTGTTTTTCTTGGAGCGTCTTCTTTTTCGTTTTCGTTTTGGTTTTCGTTTTCTTGGTTTGCTTAGTTTTCTGAATAAATTTGTTGGACCCCCTCTTTCATACATTTGGTTTGCAAATAATTTGGTTTGGTTTGGAAAAGAGTAGGAAAGTTCATGCTTATGTGGTAACAAGAGCTTGTTTTTGAATGTGGCCTATGCTTTGTCATGCCATGCTTGATAATGTTTTGGCTTTATGCTTAGTATTATTTGCTGTAGCATGACTTGTTATAAACAATTGAGATTGCTTAATGTGCCTTGGATGAATCATGCGTTGTTTTAGCATATTAAAGCATAGTATAGTGGTATTCTCCTTTGATGCTTTATTTGGGTTGACTTGGCGCATGCTCACACCATGTTTTGACTATCTCAAGTCACCATAGCCTTTATGATTCTTTAGTTTTCAACTTGTAGTATCACTTTATGCTTTGTTCAATGATGTTTTGTTGCTCTGCATGATTATGGTCATTATTGCTCTCTTAGTTTGTCGCTCCTAGTCTTTTGCTAGCCTCCACGACAAAGTATGAGTTCCACTCATGCATCTAGTCCCTAAACCAAGTTATTGCAAAGAGTCCACCATACCTACCTACTAGCTTATGCTATTCCAAGTACATTCATGCTTTTGTTTACCTTCCACTTGTTATGAGAAAACTAGTGATTAAAGCTCTCACGAACTTGATGGCACACGTTACTTTACTTGCCCTTAATAAACTTGAACCATTGTGTCTTCTATGTTGTATATTCTTGCACTTATTTGTTGGGAATTAGCAGAACCATGCTTTCATGCGGAACGCTTTCAACATTACACTTGGTACTTGTACCTAAATGATTACATGCTCTTTTGTATATGGATGTCCTCGGTGCGAAATGAAAGGGAAGCTTGTAAGTCCATGGAGTTATGTATATGTGTTATAGAAACGCCTGGGCCTCTGGTCTAATCCATGCTGACATGGTGGAAACCTGCAGCGTAACCATAATGAGCTGTCTATGAAGCATTCTTCTTATAAAAAAAGAGTCCTATTGAAAAAAAAAAAAGAAAAAAAAAAGAGATACTATGAAAAGAGGAAAAAGAGAAAAAAGCACCATATTCCCATGGTAAATAAGAAGAATGCTGAGATGCTCGTTGTCTGCTTGCCTTGTCATTTTGACATGGGGATTCTTCCGTATCATCGGGCAAGGGGTACCCCGTTGGCGGTTCTCTATGATACACATGTACTTACGATGACAAGAACTTACCGGTGACTAAACTTGAGTAGCATGAGGAGCGACCCTCGTATACAAGGGACATGGGATTTCTGACTTATACTTCGTCAAGCATGTACACCATAGTTTGTTCACTTTAGCCTTAATCACTTCAAGATTCTTATGATAGGGGCAATGAGAGCTGAAAGCTATAAGTACCATAATTTTTGGAAGCTCTTTATGAGATTTGAATCCCTACTTCCTTTTACAAAAGGCTTTTCTTCTACCATTATATTGAGTCTCCACCTTTATTTTTATGCACCTACTTTGAGAGCATAGTGGCCATTCTTAGTTCTATGTGCATTGTCCCAAGACTAGTTGATTGATAAATAACTTGTTATTGCTTGTTTTAAACTACTGTATCTAGTCACTCTTATGAACTTTGAAGGTGTCCTATGCATTTATATTTGCTACTCTATTGAGGGATAAGTTGAATACTATTATGCTATGTTTTCTTTATGTGAAACAAATAGACGTCTTGCAAAGCATTGTTATTCATGAATCTTTTGTTTGTGCCTTTTCATGTTGCACCATAGTTTCTTTGCTTATTGCTAGAACTTTGTCTTTCATGTTATGATTGAAGTACTATGATCCCAGCTTTGAATGTTTTGCAAATACTTTGATCAAGTCTTTGATGGTGCATGTCACCTGAAAAATTATTCTTTCTTTTTATCACTTACCTACTCGAGGATGAGCAGGAGTTAAGCTTGGGGATGTTCATACATTGCAAATGTATGTATAATTTTTGATGTTCCATGCTTGGTTTTATCCACTTTCTTCTGTGTTGTTCCAACTTTGGAGTACTTTTCATATGATTTCTTGGACTAACCTATTAACAAGAGCCACAGTGCCAGCTGCCTGTTTTCTGCTGTTTTTAGTTCCAGGAAAGTCAGAAAATGAATATTCTCGGAATTGGATGGGACAAAAGCCAAAGTGCCTATTTTTCCGGAAGTGATCAAGTGCCAGAATACAAGACAAAGAAGGGCCAGGGAGCCACCACACCACCTGGCCGCGCGGCCAGGCCTGGCCCGCGCCAGGGGGTTGTGTGGCCGCTCCTGGCACCCCCTCGGCCTCTCCTTCCACCTATATATTGCCCTCGGGACGTAAACCCTAAGTACCCGATCAAAAATCCATGAAAGAGACTGTAGCCACCGTCATCTCCATCCCTAGATCGGGAGGGATCTGAAGCTCTTCCTGGCACCCTGCGGGAGAGGGGAATTGACCCTGGAGGCCTACTTCATCACCATGCAAGCCTCCGGTGTGATGTGTGAGTAGTTCATCCTTGGACTACGGATCCATGTAGTAGCTAGATGGCTAGTTCTCCTCCTTTGTGCTTTCATGTTTAGATCTTGTGAGCTCCGTTAATGATCAAGATCATCTATTTGTAATTCATACATGTTGTGTTTGCGGGGATCCGATAGATTTTGAGATGCTATTTCAGATTGATTATTGATTCTATCATGTCTTTGTTATTTGAGATCTTGCATTCTTTCCGTTGTTAGTAGCTATCTTGGCCAAGTAGATGCTAGCAACTCCAAGAGTTAGTATTTATGCTTGATAGTGGGTTCATGCCTCTGGTAATCTGGGGAAGTGACAGAAATCTCTAAGGTACTAGATGTGATGTTGCTACTAGGGAGAAAACAATAATCCTTTGTTCATAGAACAATCGTATTGTTTACTTTACACGCAGTTCGTAATGCAATAATCTGTTGCTTGCAACTTAATACTGGAGGGGGTTCGGATGATAACCTGAAGGTGGATTATTAGTCATAGATGCAGTTGGATGGCGGTCTATGTATTATGTTGTAATTCCCAATCAAGTCTCAAAGGAGTCAAGATGATTAGTATATGCATGTATTGCTTTCTCGGTGTTTGTCAATTGCCCTGCTGTAATTTGTTCACCCAGCATGTTATCTATCTTAAGGAGAGCCACCTCTAGTGAACTATGGATCCCGGTCCTTTTCTTTACATACAATCTACAATATTTTACTACTTTGTGTTTACTTTCTGCAAACTTTTATTTCTTTCCATTCGATACGTTTAATCCTTTGTTTTCCGCAAAACACGGTGAGATTGACAACCTCATCGCAAGTTGGGGACAAAGTTCTGTGGTTGTGTTGTGTAGGTCTCCACGTTGCTACTAGCACCGGTAGTGCGCCTTGACAAAGCTTAGCTAGTAACACCTTTGGGGTGTTTCCTTGCTCCTACTGGTTCGATTAAACCTTGGTTTCATAAGTGAGGGAAAACTTACTGCTGTGCTCATCATACCTTCCTCTTGGGGTTCCCAACGAGCTCTACGTCGAAAGTCGAGCGCATCAATGTCCCAGGGATGTCGTTGGTCATCTCAGAGAGGTTGCAACAACTGCCAACACAAATGCGGAGTTTACATAACTGGTACTTGAAATCCGCAAAGGAGGAGAGAATAATGATCGTGGCGAAAGTACCACATGACTACTAGTTCCGAGAAGAAGAGGTCCATGTTGAGTTTCCAGAACTCTTCTAGTTATACACTTTCGACGCCCTCGACAAATCTATCATGAGTTGCTATTGTCTATAAGTTGTTGAATTCATTATCTACATATAAGTTGTTCAATTTTTCAGTTATTCCTTTTATTGCATGTAATTATCCTCATTATATCCTTTTGTACTCTATTATTATGCAGAATGAAGATCCATGAATGTAAAAGAAGGTCACTCTTTAGTGTTGTGCTCATTGACCTAGATAAAGTACATATAGAGATGTTAACGGATAAACCCGAGGATATAGAGGAAAACCTTCTAAGGTTTCTAACAGAGCAAAATTTTTGTGACCACATACTGTTTCCTTACAATTTCAAGTGAGGGTCTTACTCTGGTGTACACATTCACTTTTGCTTACTCAATTTAAGTGTTCTTGATGAGTTACTAATGTATATATAAATGTGTGTGCATATTCCACTGGGTTCTGCTAAACATTCAACTCGATAAGGGAAGAGTTGAAGTCATGGACCAATTAAAAAGAACCCTGGAACAGTTTAGGGACATGCAGGACATGGTCCAAAGGTAATTTTCGCGCTCCATTGGTCTTTTTTGTTGATTTCCTGAGATATCATGTAATAAATAACTCATTCATTTCTTTACTGGGCAGGGTTTGGTACCAGTTCAACAGTGCGGTTACGGGTCACTTTAGTGAGAAGCTGACGTTTAAGCCAGCCTCGGTAAGTAGTACACACATCTCTTTACTTCTATAGTTTCTATACAATTATGATGCTAGAATATTCTTTTGATTGAATTCTATTCTCGTAAAGTGCGCTAGGCACCCACAAAGGACGAATCTATCTGGATTCTACATTTGCGAGTTCATTCGCACGTTTACCACTGAGCACAAAAATTATAAAGTCGATGTAAGAAATACATTCACAACATTATTTTTATTACCGTCACTTTTTGTTATCATGATTGGTATTAATATATTGATCTCCTTTTCTTATATATAGTTTGATAGAATGCGGGATCATCTCCTACTAGAGCAACGCGTACTAGGAATTGCTGAAGAACTGGCAGGATTCTTGATGAAAGATATGATAGATGACGCTGGAAAATTTAGTGTGAATAGGCGCTACCGATGATCCCCCGACCGCGTAATTGAATAGACGGGCTCTAGTCCCGTTAATTGTGATGTCTCCATGTAACTATCATGTATATATTTGTGTATGCTTGATCCTAATGGTTCTCCATGTAAATATCATGTATATATTTGTATGTTCTAGTCTCGGTAACGTGTACGGTATGTGGTAGCATAGAAATCTATTTTTAAAATAAAAAAAGAAACAAAATGAATTCTCTGCCGTGGCAGAGAAAAAGGCCAAAACTCTGCCGCCGCAGAGAACCACTAGTCCCGGTTTGTATTATCAACCGGGACTAATGGGGGTGGACCTAGCGCGTAGGGGCGGCCACGAGGATGCCCATTGGTCCCGGCTGGTAAGCGGGCCGGGACTAGTGGTTGGGTCTTTAGTCCCACCTCTCCAGTCCCGGTACCGCAACTGGGACTAAAGGCCCTTACGGGCCGGGACTATAGGCCCGTTCTCCACTAGTGGTAGCACATAAATATGGCCATAAAACACGAAATCGATGAGTTTTTCTCATACTCTCAAACATGTATCGGGTGTTACGGTCATTCTAAATTGCCTTGGAACCACAAAACCATGGGCAATAGCTCATAAAAATGGCCATAAACACGAAAAAGATGATTTTTTGGTCATAACCCTTAAGCATGTATTAGGTTTTACGGACATTGTAAATCACCCTGTAACCCCAAAATTATGGGCAATAGCTCTTGAAAACAGCCATAAAATACGAAAACGATGAGTTTTTGGTCATATCGCAAAAACATTTATCGAGACTTATTGTCGTTGCAAATCGCCCAGGGTCCCCAAAACTGTGGGCAATAGCTCATGAAAACGGCCATAAAGCGCGAAACCGACGACTTTTTGGTCATATGTCTTAAACATGCATCGGGTCTGACGGGCCATGCAAATCGCCTTGGAATCGCAAAATTGTGCACAATTGCTCCTGAAAAAGGCCATAAAACGTGAAAACGACGAGTTTTTGGTCATATATCTCAAACATGTATTGGGTCTTACTATTGCTGTAAAATGCCCTAGAATCCCAAAACTGTGGGCAATAGCTCATGAAAACAATTATAAAACACGAAAACTACGAGTTTTTCGTCCTATATCTCAAACATGTTTCAGTTCTCACGGTCATTGTAAATCGCCCTGAACCCTAAATCGTAATCCCTAAAACGGCCGTAAAACATGATACATGTTAGAGAGATATGACCCTAAACCCTAAGCCCAAACCCTAAACCATAAACCCTAAGCCCTAAAACCCCAAACCCTAAACCCTAGAACCCCAAAACTATGGACAGTAGCACATAAAAACGGCCATAAAACACGAAATCTATGAGTTTTTCTCATACTCTCAAACATGTATCGGGTGTTACAGTCATTGTAAATCACCCTAGAACCCCAAATCGATGGGAAATAGCTCATAAAAACTGCCATAAAACACGAAAAGGATGATTTTTTGGTCATAACTCTTATGCATGTATTAGGTTTTACAGTCATTGTAAATCGCCCTGAAACCCCAAAACTATGGGCAATAGCTCATGAAAACATCGAAAACAATGAGTTTTTGGTCATATCGTAGAAACATTTCTCGAGACTTACGATCGTTGCAAATCTCCCTCGATCCCCAAAACTGTGGGCAATAGCTCATGAAAACGGCCATAAAGCATGAAAACGGCGAGTTTTGGGTAATATCTCCCAAACATGTTTCGGGTCTGACGGGCCATGCAAATCGCCTTGAAACCGCAAAATTGTGCACAATTGCTCCTAAAAACGCCCATAAAACGTGAAAACGACGAGTTTTTGGTCATATATCTCAAACATGTATTGGGTCTTACTATTGCTGTAAATTGCCCTAGAACCCCAAAACTATGGGCAATAGCTCATGAAAACAATTATAAAACACGAAAACTACGAGTTTTTCGTCCTATATCTCAAACATGTTTCAGGTCTCACGGTCATTGTAAATCGCCCTAGAACCCCAAATTTCTGGGCAATAGGTCATGAAAACGTCCATAAAACACGAAAACGACGAGTTTTTGGTCATATCTCTCGAAATTGTATCAGGTCTCAGTATCATTGTAAATCGCCCTGAACCCTAAACCGTAATCCCTAAAACGGCCGTAAAACATGATACATGTTAGAGAGATATGACCCTAAACCCTAAGCCAAAACCCTAAACCCTAAAGCCTAAACACCTAAACCCTAAAGCAAAACCCAAACCCTAAACCCTAAACCATAAAACCCCAAATTTTTGGGCAGTAGCACATAAAAACGGCTATAAAACACGAAATCGATGAGTTTTTCTCAAACTCTCAAACATGTATTGGGTGTTATGGTCATTGTAAATCGCCCTGGAACCCCAAAACCATGGGCAATAGCTCATAAAAATGGCCATAAAACACGAAAATGACGAGTTGCTGGTCATAACTCTTAAGCATGTATCAGGCTTTATGGTCATTGTAAATTGCCCTAAAACCCCAAAATTGTGGGCAATATCTCATGAAAACAGCCATAAAATACGAAAATGATGAGTTTTTGGTCATATCGTAGAAACATTTATCGAGACTTACATTCATTGCAAATCGCCCTGGGTCCCTAAAACTGTTGGTAATAGCTCAAACATGTATCAGGTCTAACGGGCCATGCAAATTGCCTTAGAATCGCAAAATTGTGCACATTTTCTCCTAAAAACGGCCGTAGAACATGATACATGTTAGAGAGATATGACCCTAAACCCTGAACCCAAACCCTAACCATAAACCCTAAACCCCAACCCTAAAGCCTAAACCACTAAACCCTAAACCAAAACACAAACCCTAAAACCTAAACCTTAAAACCCCAAACCCTAAACCATAAAACCGCGAAACTTTGGGCAGTAGCACATAAATACGGCCATAAAACACGAAATCGATGAGTTTTTCTCATACTCTCAAACATGTATCGGGTGTTATGGTCATTGTAAATCGCCCTGGAACCCCAAAACCATGGGCAATAGCTCATAAAAATGGCCATAAAACACGAAAATGATGATTTTTTGGTCATAACTCTGAAACATGTATTAGGTTTTACGGTCATTGTAAATCGCCCTGAAACCCCAAAATTATGGGCAATAGGTCATGAAAACAGCCATAAAATACGACAACGATGAGCTTTTTGTCATATCGCAGAAACATTTATCGAGACTTACAATCGTTGCAAATCGCCCAAGGTCCCCAAAATTGTGGGCAATAGCTCATGAAAATGGCCATAAAGCATGAAAACGACAAATTTTTGGTTATATCTCTCAAACATGTATCAGGTCTAACGGGCTATGCAAATCGCCTTGGAATCGCAAAATTATGCACAATTGCTCCTGAAAACGGCCATAAAACTTGACAACGACGAGTTTTTGGTCATATATCTCAAACATGTATTGGGTCTTACTGTTGTTGTAAATTCCCCTAGAACCCCAAAACTGTGGGTAATAGTGATACATTGCAAATGTATCTACAATTTTTATGCTCCATGCTTGGTTTTATCCACTTTCTTGTGTTTTGTCCACACTTTGGAGTACTTTTCATATGATTTCTTGGACTAACCTATTATAAAGAGCCACAGTGCCAGCTGCCTATTTTCTGTTGTTTTTGGTTCTAGGAAAGTCACAAAATGAATATTCTCGGAATTGGACGGGACAAAAGCCAAAGTGCCTATTTTTCCAGAAGACTCACGGAGCCAGAATACGAGACGGAGGAGGGCCAGGGCCTGGCCACACCACCCCCAGGCCTGGGCTGGGCTTGGCGCGCCAGGGCATTGTGTGGTGGCCGTAGGCACCCCCTCGGTCTCCCTCTTCGCCTATAAGAAGCCTTCTGACCTAAAAACTTCGGGGGATTCGACGTTTTTCCACGAAAAGTTCCGCTGCGCCGTCGCCACCGAAGGGGAGATTCGGGGGATAGAAAGTCTCTGTTCCGGCACCCTGCCGGGACGGGGAAGTGTCCCCGGAGCCATCTCCATCGATCTCCACCATCATCTCCATCGACCATCCATGTTTCCCCCATCTATGAGTGAGTAATCCCCCGCTGTAGGCTATGGGGATGGTAGGGATTGGATGAGATCATTCATGTAATGGCATCAGATTGTTAGGGCATGGTGCCTAGTATCTTTTATTAGTGCTTTATGACTTTGTTGCAACTTGTTGTGCTTAATGCTTGTCACTAGGGCCCGAGTGCCATGATTTTAGATCTGAACATGTTATTGATTCATTATGATAGTATTGTTCTTAGTCTTATCTACAAGTTGTATACACACGTTGTTGTCCGGAACCTATGGCCCCGAAGTGACAGAAATCGGGATAACCGGAAGGGAAAGGCTTTGATGTGAGGATCACATGTGTTCACAGAGTATTAATGCTTTGCTCTGGTACTCTATTAAAAGGAGCACCTTAATTGCCAGTAGTTCCCTAGAGGCCCCGCTGTAAACAGGCTGGTAGGATAAAAGATGTTGTGCAAGTTCTCATTGCGAGCACGTATGACTATATATGGAACACATGCCTAGGATTTTCTAGTACTTGGGTGCTTTATCTTATTTATCTGCAATTGCCCTATGTTCTGATTGCTATGTGAATTGTCTTGTCCAAGCAATACCCGTCCATTCATCCCTATGCCTACCCCACTCGAATCCCAGTATTTACTGCTTTCGTTACTACTGTCCTTGCTTTACTACTGCTATTACTTTGCTATTCGTACTACAAAACTGTTGCTACTGCTAAACTGCTATGAGCAAGATTGTTTCCAGGTGCAGCTGAATTGACAACTCAGTTGTTAAGGCTGATAAATATTCTTTGGCTCCCCTTGTGTCGAATCAATAAATTGGGTTTCAGTTCCCTCGAAAGTACTGCGATACACCCCCTATACTTGTGGGTCATCAAGACTATTTTCTGGCGCCGTTGCTGGGGTGCATAGCTTTATTTATCAAGTCCAGTTGGATTCACTATTGTTCAAGCTAAGTTTATCTTTCTCCTTGTTTGCTTGTTTCTTTATCAAAAATATAGAAAAATTAGTTCCTACTCTAGTTGTTGTTTTCGTTGGTTTGTTATTGTCTTGCTTTATCATGCTTGATGTCAATAGTTGGTTTCTTTGAAACTGAATCTTATTGGCAAAGTGGGTTCACGGAAGATCAAAAGGATTATTATAAGGAACACCGCTTGTCACAAAAAGGGAAACACTTATGGGAACAAATTGATAGATTGTATACCATTGCTAGAAATGTGTGCTCTACTTATAATGTTACTTATTACTGTGATGAATCTCGTTGCAGAACGAGGTATAAACACCTCCCTTTATGACTTTTATGATGAAGAACAAATTGAAGAATTTATTTCTTGGAAGGGTGCTTTTGAACTTGCTAGTTTGCTTGAAAATATTGATGATTCACCTTATAAGTATGAGGTTTATGGTATACTTAAATTTTGCTTTGATAATTACAAGGATGAAAATGGCTATATTCTTGAATATTTTAATAGATGCTTTCCACAAATGGAAGAGACTAATGCCTTGCAGGATCCTATGGAAGAAGATATTGATGAACCTGAAATCTCATTAGATGAAAAAGAGGAGGAGAGTGATGAACAAAAGGATGAAGAATGGATTAGCTACCCATGCCTACCTTCTAATGAGGGTAGCTCTTTATCCCTTACATTATTTGATTGTCCCCCTTCCTTACTAAAGGAAAGTGAATGTTATGTTCCTGAGATTTCTCTTGAAAATGTTATATTGTTGAGTTTCTTCATGAGGCTACGGAAAATTATTATGAGAGAGGAAAATATGGTTGTGGAAGTTTTCATGGTATTGAAACACCTCTCTATGTGCTGAAAGTTTTGGAGTTACTCTTGTTTTATCTTCCTATGCCTGTCACTTTGTTATTTGCTTACACAATTCCTATGCATAGGAAGTGGGTTAGACTTAAATGTGTTTTGAATTTTCTTCTTGATGCTCTCTTTTACTTCAACTCATATTCCTTATGAGAGCATCCTCTCAAACTTTTATGCTTGAAGATGATAATATGTCTGTTATTCTTGGGAGACCTTTTCTTAAATACTGCAGGAGCTGTTATTAATTATAATCAAGGGAAGGTGGCCTTCAACGTTAATGACAAGGAACACATTGTCTATTTCCTCAAGAATATTGAAAGGACTTACAGTTTGAATTCAATTGAACATGTTGAAGGCATTCAAGTTGGAGAAATATATTGTCCCATACCAAGAGAAAATTTTGAAACTATTATGATTGGGACCATTGATATCAAGGTTGAGGTAACATAATCATTAGTGGAATACAAAGTTTTGTCTCATATGAAATTGTTTTGGTAACAAGACCTGATCAACCTTGTTAACAAAAGGATTTCATTGAACAAAAAAATGTTTTCACCGTGATTATCTCCACTTACTTCTATTCTATCCATTTTAGTTTTTGCTTATGCCTAACTTAAAGGCGTTAAAGAAAAGTACTTATTGGGAGATAACCCAAAAGTTTTAGATGAGTCCTGGAGGTTATTACCTCAGTAATAACCGCTCCTTATCCTTTTTGTTTGCTTTTTGAGCCAAGAGTAACCTCAAATGAGAGTGAAGTGATGATTGGGAAAGTTGCTGTCCCGAAACAGATTTCCGTGCTTCACCGTAAAAATTCGTGAGAGAGCTCAGTATGTCAGATTGAGCTGTAATATTTTGTGCTGCTGCCCCAGGTTGTTATCTAACTTTAGTTAGATCAACACTTTTTGATTTGAGCAACAGAAGGACTTCGAAAAAAATCGTCTTTACCTGCTGGTCTGTTTTGACAGATTTCTGCCATTTTCTGCATTTGCTTCTTGTTGGTTCCTTCTTGAGTTCTTTTGGGGAATTGAGCTTTTTGAGGGAAGTGCTACAGTAGCTAGTGTTCTAATGGAAGTTTATTTGGTGTTAGAACTGAACCTTAAGAATTATTTATCTTGAGTGCACTAATGTTGCTAATGAGATTGTGTGAAGTTTTGTATGAAGGAAAAATTTTAGGTGTATCGAAGGAATGAGTAATGAGATGAAGGATGGACTAAAGCTCAAGCTTGGGGATGCCACGTGTGTCAACCCAAGAAATATCCAAGAAGTACAAGCGTCAAAGCTTGGGGATGCCCAAGGCATCCCCTTCTTCATCAATAAAAATCTCAGGTTTCTTCCAACCACTTTTTTCTTTATTGTTTCATGCACAGTTGTGTTGTTCTTGGAGCGTCTTCTTTTTTCGTTTTTCGTTTTGGTTTTCATTTGATTGATTTGCTTAGTTTGCTGAATAAATTGGTTGGACCTCCTCTTTCGTGTATTGGTTTTCAAATAGTTTGGTTTGGATTGGAAAAGAGTAGGAAAGTTCATGCTTAAGTGTTAAAGAGAGCTTGTTTTTGACTATGCCTATGCTTTGTCATTCCATGCTTGATATTGTTTTGGCTTTATGCTTAGTATTCTTTGCTATAGGATGACTGGTTATAAACAATTGAGTTTGCTTAATGTGCCTTGGATGAATCATGCGTTGTTTTAGCATATTAAAGCTTAGTATAGTGGTATTCTCCTTTGATGCTTTATTTGGGTTGACTTGGCACATGCTCACACCATGTTATGACTATCCCAAGTCACCATCAGCCTTTATGATCCCTTAGTTTTCAACTTGTAGTATCACGTTATGCATTGATCAATGATGTTTTGTCGCTCTGCATGATTATGGACATTATTGCTCTCTCGTTTGTCGCTCCCTTACTATTTCTAGCCTTCACTTCCACTGAGTATTTTACTCATGTGTTCCAACTCCCTTAAACCAAATATTTCCAAAGTTTCCACCATACCTACCTATTAGCATCATTTTCTATTTCCGTGCATATTCAATTTGCCTTGTTTCCTTTTGAATAAAATGTTTGCTTGTTTTGAGAAAGTTAGTTAGTAAAGCTCTCATGAACTTCATGGCACACTTTATTTTCTTGCACTTAATAAACCTGAACCATTGCGTCCTTCTTTGTTGCGTATATGCTTCCTCTTTATGAGTTGAAGTTAGCCGAACCATGTATCATGGGGACCGCTTTCAAAATTTCATTGGTACTTTGTACCTAGTTGATATCATGTTCTTTTTCTTATGGATCCTGGCGGTGTGAAATAAAAGTGAAACTTGTATGATCATGGAGTTTGTATGTATGTTAGAGAAACGCCTGGGCCGCTAGCCTAAGCCATGCCTAATCATGGTGGAAACTTGCAGCATAACCATAATGAGCATTCTATGAAGCATCCTCAATAAAAATCTATGCACATAGTAAATAAAAAGATCGCCGAGATGCTCATTGTCTGGTTGCCATGTATTTTGATTATGGGATAGCTCCCGTGTCATGTGCAAGGGGTACCCCGTTGGTGGTTCTCTATGATACGTATATACTTACAATGACAAGAGCTTGCTTGTGACTGAAGTTGAGTAGCATGAGGATCGGTCTTCGTAAGTAAGGGGCATGAGACTTCGATTTATAACTTGTCAAGCATATCCTCTTAGTTGTGTCACTTTCACCTTAACCACATTAAAGATGCTTATGATAGGGGAAATGAGAGCTCAAAGCTAATGAGTACCATACTTTCAGCATTTGGAAGCCTTTCAAGCTATTCAAAACCGTTTCATTTCCTTGTTGAGTCTCCGCACATTCTATGAGCACTTTCTTGAGAGGATAGTGGCCATTCTTAGTTCTATGTGCATTGTCCCAAGACTTGTTGATTGATGCATACCTTGATATTGCTTGTTTTAAACTATTTGTATCTAGTCACTCTTGTGAACTTTGAAGGTGTCCTATGCATTTATGTTTGCTACTCTTTGAGGGACAAGCTGAATGCCACTATGCTATGTTTTCTTTATGTGAAACAAACAAACGTCTTGCAAAGCATATTTATTCATGAATGTTTTGTTTGTGCCTTTTCATGTTGCATCATAGTTTCTTTGTCTTATTGCTAGAACTTTGTCTTTCATGTTATGATTGAGGTACTATGATCTCAGCCTTGAATGTTTTACAAATACTAAGATCAAGTCTTTGATGGTGTATGTCACCAAGAAAATTATTCTTTCTTTTTATCACTTACCTACTCGAGGACGAGCAGGAGTTAAGGTTGGGGATGTTGATACATCGCAAATATATCTATAGTTTTTGATGCTCCATGCTTGGTTTTATCCACTTTCTTGTGTTTTGTCCACACTTTGGAGTACTTTTCATATGATTTCTTGGACTAACCTATTAACAAGAGCCACAGTGCCAGCTGCATGTTTTCTGCTATTTTTGGTTCCAGGAAAGTTAGAAAATGAATATTCTCGGAATTGGACGGGACAAAAGCCAAAGTGCCTATTTTTCCAGAAGACTCACGGAGCCAGAATACGAGACGGAGGAGGGCCAGGGCCTGGCCACACCAACCCTAGGCGCGGGCTGGGCTTAGCCGCGCCAGGGCAAGGTGTGGTGGCCGCAGGCACCCCCTCGGTCTCCCTCTTCGCCTATAAGAAGCCTTCTGACCTAAAAACTTCAGGGGGTTTGACGTTTTTCCACGAAAAGTTCCGCGGCGCCACCGCCACCGAAGGGGAGATTCGGGGGACAAAAAGTCTCTATTCCGGCACCCTGCCGGGACAGGGCAGTGCCCCTGGAGCCATCTCCATCGATCTCCACTATCATCTCCATCGACCATCCATGTTTCCCCCATCTATGAGTGAGCAATCCCCCACTGTAGGCTATGGGGATGGTAGGGATTGGATGAGATCATTCATGTAATGGCATCAGATTGTTAGGGCATGGTGCCTAGTATCTTTTATTAGTGCTTTATGACTTTGTTGCAACTTGTTGTGTTTAATGCTTGTCACTAGGGCCCAAGTGCCATGATTTTAGATCTGAACATGTTATTGATTCATTATAATAGTATTGTTCTTGGTCTTATCTACAAGTTGTATACACACGTTGTTGTCCGGAACCTATGGCTCCGAAGTGATAGAAATCGGGATAACCGGAAGGGAAAGGCTTTGATGTGAGGATCACATGTGTTAACGGAGTGTTAATGTTTTGCTCCGGTGCTCTATTGAAAGGAGCACCTTAATTGCTAGTAGTTTCGTAGAGGGCCCGCTGCAAACGGGCTGGCAGGACAAAAGATGTTGTGCAAGTTCTCATTGCGAGCACGTATGACTATATATGGAATACATGCCTAGGATTGTCTAGTACTTGGGTGCTTTATCTTATTTATCTGCAATTGCCCTATGTTCTGATTTCTATGTGAATTGTCTTGTCCATGCAACACCCGTCCATCCATCTCTAGGCCTACCGCACTCGAATCCCACTATTTACTGCTTTTGTTACTACTGTCCTTGCTTTACTACTTCTGTTACTTTGCTATTCCTACTACAAAACTGTTGCTACTGATAAACTGCCGTGAGCAAGATTGTTTCCAGGTGCAGCTGAATTTTACAACTTAGTTGTTAAGGCTGATAAATATTCTTTGGCTCCCCTTGGGTCGAATCAATAAACTAGGTTTCACTTCCCTCGAAAATACTGCGATACACCCCCTATACTTGTGGGTCATCAAATAGCTCATGAAAACGACCATACAACCCGAAAACTACGAGTTTTTGGTCTTATATCTCAAACATGTATCGGTTCTCATAGTCGTTGTAAATCACCCTGGAACCCCAAATTTCTAGGCAATAGCTCATGAAAACGGCCATAAAACACGAAAACGACGAGTTTTTGCTCATATCTCTCAAACTTGTATCATGTCTCACTATCATTGTAAATCGCCCTGAACCCTGAACTGTAATCCCTAAAATGGCCATATAACATGATACATGTTTAAAAAATATGACCCTAAACCCTAAACAAAAACCCTAACCATAAACCCTAAGCCCTAAAACCCCAAACCCTAAACCCTAGAACCCCAAAACTATGGGCAGTAGCACATAAAAACGGCCATAAAACACGAAATCGGTGAGTTTTTCTCATACTCTCAAACATGTATCGGGTGTTACGGTCGTTGTAAAATGCCCTAGAACCCTAAATCGATGGGAAATAGCTCATAAAAACGGCCATAAAACACGAAAACGACGATTTTTTGGACATAACTCTTAAGCATGTATTAGGTTTTACGGTCATTGTAAATCGCCCTAAAACCCTAAAACTACAGGTAATAGCTCATGAAAACAGCCATAAAATACGAAAACGATGAGTTTTTGGGCATATCATTGAAACATTAGTCAAGACTTACGATCGTTGCAAATTGCCCTGGATTCCCAAAATAGTGGGCAATAGCTCATGAAAACGGGCATAAAGCGCGAAACCGACGAGTTTTTGCTCATATCTCTCAAACATGTATCAGGTTTGACAGGAACCGCAAAATTGTGTACAATTGCTCCTAAAAACGGCCATAAAATGTGAAAACGACGAGTTTTTGGTCATATATCTCAAACATGTATTGGGTCTTACTATTGTTGTAAATTGCCCTAGAACCCAAAAACGGTGGGCAATAGCTCATGAAAACAACCATAAAACGCGAAAACTACGAGTTTTTCGTCCTATATCTCAAACATGTATCGGTTCTCACGGTCATTGTAAATCGCCCTGGAACCCCAAACTTCTGGGCAATAGCTCATGAAAACGTCCATAAAACACGAAAACGACGAGTTTTTGGTCATATCTCTCAAACTTGTATCAGGTCTCACTATCATTGTAAATCGCCCTGAAACCTAAACCGTAAGCCCTAAAACGGTCGTAAAACATGATACATATTAGATATATATGACCCTAAACCCTACACCCAAACCCTAAACCCTAAACCCTAAACCCAAACCCTAACAATAAACCCTGAACCCTAAAACCCCAAACCTAAACCCTAAACCCTAGAACCCCAAAACTATGGGCAGTAGCGCATAAAAACAGCCATAAAACACGAAATCGATGCGTTTCTCTCATACTCTCAAACATATATCGGGTGTTACGGTCCTTGTAAATCGCCCTAGAACCCCAAATCCATGGGAAATAGCTCATAAAAACGGCCATAAAACATGAAAATGACGAGTTTTTGGTCATAACTCTTAGGCATGTGTCAGGTTTTACGGTCATTGTAAATTGCCCTGAAACCCCAAAACTATGGGCAATAGCTCATGAAAACAGCCATAAAATACAAAAACGATGAGTTTTTGGTCATATCGTAGAAACATTTACCGAGACTTACGAACATTGCAAATCGCCCTGGAACCCCAAACTTCTGGGCAATAGCTCATGAAAACGGCCATAAAGCGCGAAAACAACGAGTTTTTGGTCATATCTCTCAAACTTGTATCAGGTCTCACTATCATTGTAAATCGCCCTGAAACCTAAACCGTAAGCCCTAAAATGGCCGTAAAACATGATACATGTCAAGAGATTTGACCCTAAACCCTAAAGCCTAAACCCCTAAACCCTAAACCCTAAAACCCCAAACCCTAAACCATAAAACCCCAAAATTTTGGGCAGTAGCACATAAATACGGCCATAAAACAAGAAATCGATGAGTTTTTCTCATACTCTCAAACTTGTATCGGGTGTTATGGTCATTGTAAATCCCCCTGGAACCCCAAAACCATGGGCACTAGCTCATTAAAATGGCCATAAAACATGAAAATGACGAGTTGTTGGTCATAAGTCTTAAGCATGTATCAGGATTTACGGTCATTGTAAATCGCCTTGAAACCCAAAATTGTGGGCAATAGCTCATGAAAACAGCCATAAAACGCGAAAACTACGAGTTTTTGTTCATATATCTAAAACATGTATCGGTTCTCACGGTCATTGTAAATCGCCCTAGAACCCCAAATTTTTGGGCAATAGCTCATGAAAACGGTCATAACACACGAAAACGACAAGTTTTTGCTCATATCTATCAAACTTGTATCAGGTCTCACCACCATTGTAAATCGCCCTGAACCCTATACCGTAATCCCTAAAACAGCCATAAAATATGATACATGTTTGAGATATATGACCCTAAACCCTAAACCCAAAACCTATCCATAAACCCTAAAACCCAAACCCTAAACCCTAAACCCTAGAACCCCAAAACTATGGGCACTAGCGCATAAAACAGCCATAAAACACGAAATCGATGAGTTTTCTCATACTCTCAAACATGTATCGGGTGTTACGTTCGTTGTAAATCACCCTAGAACCCCAAATCCATGGGAAATAGCTCATAAAAACAGCCATAAAACATGAAAAGGAAGAGTTTTTTGTCACAACTATTAGGCATGTATCAGGTTTTACGGTCATTGTAAATCGCCCTGAAACCCCAAAACTATGGGCAATAGCTCATGAAAACAGCCATAAAATACGAAAATGATGAGTTTTTGGTCATATCGTAGAAACATTTATTGAGACATACGATCGTTGCAAATCGCCCTAGATCCCCAAAACTGTGGGCAATAGCTCACGAAAACGGCCATAAAGCACGAAAACGACGAGTTTTTGGTCATATGTCTCAAACATGTATCGGGTCTTACGGGCCATGCAAATCGCCTTGGAACCGCAAAATTGTGCACAATTGCTCCTGAAAACGGCCATAAAACGTGAAAACGACGAGTTTTTGGTCATATATCTCAAACATGTATTGGGGGTTACGGTTGCTGTAAATTGCCCTAGAACTCCAAAATTGTGGGTAATAGCTCATGAAAACAACCATAAAACGCGAAAACTACGAGTTTTTGGTCCTATATCTCAAACATGTATCGGTTCCCACGGTTGTTGTAAATCGCCCTGGAACCCCAAATTTCTGGGTAATAGCTCATGAAAACGGCCATAAAACACGAAAACGACGAGTTTTTTGGTCATATCTCTCAAACTTGTATTAGGTCTCACTATCATTGTAAATCGCCCTGAAACATAAACCGTAATCCCTAAAACGGTTGTAAAACATGATAAATGTTTGAGATATATGACCCTAACCCTAAAACCAAACCCTAACCATAAACCCTAAAACCCCAAACCCTAAACCCTAGAACCACAAAACTATGGGCAGTAGTGCATAAAACAGCCATAAAACACGAAAATGACGAGTTTTTGGTCATAACTCTTAAGCATGTATCAGGTTTTATGCTCATTGTAAATCTCTTTGAAACCACAAACTATGGGCAATATCTCATGAAAACAGCCATAAAATACGAAAACGATGAGTTTTTGGTCATATCGTAGAAACATTTATCGAGACTTACGTTTGTTCCAAATCCCCTGTATCCCCAAAACTGTGGGCAATAGCTCATGAAAATTGCCATCAAGCACGAAAACAACGAGTTTTTGGTCATATGTCTCAAACATGTACCGGGTCTGGTGGGCAATGCAAATCGCCTTGGAACCTCAAAATTGTGCACAATTGCTCCTGAAAACGGCCATTAAACTTGAAAAGGACGAGTTTTTGGTCATATATCTCAAACATGTATTGGGTCTTATTATTGTTGTAAATTGACCTAGAACCCCAAAACTATGGGCAATAGCTCATGATAACGACCATAAAATGCGAAAACTATGAGTTTCTGGTCCTATATCTCAAACATGTATCGTTTCTCATGGTCGTTGTAAATCGCCTTGGAACCCCAAATTTCAGGGCAATAGCTCATGAAAACGGCCATAAAACACGAAAACGACGAGGTTTTGGTCATATCTCTCAAACTTGTATCAGGTCTCACTATCATTGTAAATCGCCCTGAACCCTAAACTATAATCCCTAAAACGGCCATAAAACATGATACACGTTTGAGATATATGACCCTATACCCTAAACCCAATCCCAAACCATAAACCCTAAACCGTGAAACCCCAAACCCTAATCCCTAAACCCTAGAACCCCAAAACTATGGGCAGTAGCCCATAAAACTGGCCATAAAACACGAAATCGATTAGCTTTTCTCATACTCTCAAACATGTATCGGGTGTTACGGTTGTTGTAAATCACCCTGGAACCCCAAAACCATGGGAAATAACTCATAAAACGGCCATAAAACACGAAAATGACGAATTTTTGTTCATAACTCTTAAGCATGCATCAGGTTTTACGGTCATTGTAAATCTCCTTGAAATAGCCTTGGAGCCGCAAAATTGTGCACAATTTCTCCTGGAAACGGCCATAAAACGTGAAAACGACGAGTTTTTGGTCATATATCTCAAACATGTACTGGGTCTTACTATTGCTGCAAATTGCCCTAGAACCCCAAAACTATGGGTAATAGCTCATGAAAATGACCATAAAACGTGAAAACGACGAGTTTTTGGTCCTATATCTCAAACATTTATCGGTTCTCACGGTCGTTGTAAATCGCCTGGAACCCCAAATTTCTAGGAAATAGCTCATGAAAACGGCCATAAACCGCCCTGTATTAGGTCTCACTATCATATATCTCAAACATATATCTCAAACTTGTATTAGGTCTCACTATCATTGTAAATCGCCCTGAACCCTATATCGTAATCCCTAAAAGGGCTGTAAAACATGATACATGTGTGAGATATATGACCCTAAACTCTAAACCCAAACCCTAACCATAAACCCTAAACCCTAAAACCCCAAAACCTAAACCCTAAACCCTAGTACCACAAAACTATGGGCAGTAGCGCATAAAAACGGCCATAAAACACGAAATCGATGACTTTTACTCTTACTCTCGAACACGTATCGGGTGTTACGGTCATTGTAAATCGCCCTGGAACCACAAAACCATGGGAAATAACTCATAAAACGTCCATAAAACACGAAAATGACGAGTTTTTGGTCATAACTCTTAAGCATGTATCAGGTTTTACGGTTATTGTAAATCTCCTTGAAACCCCAAAACTATGGGCAATAGCTCATGAAAACAGCCATAAAATACGAAAACGATGAGTTTTTGGTCGTATCGCAGAAACATTTGTCGAGACTTACGTTCGTTGCAAATCGCCCTATATCCCCAAAACTGTGGGCAATAGCTCATGAAAATTGCCATAACACACGAAAACGACGAGTTTTTGGTCATATGTCTCAAACATGTATCGGGTCTAATGGGCCATGCAAATCGCCTTAGAACCGCAAAATTGTGCACAATTCCTCCTGAAAACGGCCATAAATCTTGAAAACGACGAGTTTTTGGCATATATCTCAAACATGTATTGGGTCTTATCATTGCTGTTAATTGACAAAGAACCCCAAACTTTGGGCAATAGCTCATGAAAATGAACATAAAATGCGAAAACTATTAGTTTTTGGTCATATATCTCAAACATGTATCGATTCTCACAGTCGTTGTAAATCGCCCTGGAACCCCAAATTTCTGGGCAATAGCTCATGAAAACGGCCATAAAAGACAAAAACGACGAGTTTTTGGTCATATCTCTCAAACTTGTATCAGGTCTCAGTATCATTGTAAATCGCCCTGAACCCTAAACCGTAATCCCTAAAACGGCCGTAAAACATGATACATTTTTGGGATATATGACCCTAAACCCTAAACCCAAACCCTAACCATCATACCTAAAACCCCAAACCCTAAACCCTAAACCCTAGAACCCCTAACCCTAAACCCTAACCATAAACCCTAAACCGTAAAACCCCAATCCCTAAACCCTAATCCCTAAACCCTAGAACCCCAAAACTATGGGCAGTAGCGCATAAACAAGGCCATAAAACACGAAATGGATGAGCTTTTCTCATACTCTCAAACATGTATCGGGTGTTACGGTTGTTGTAAATCACCTAGAACCCCAAAACCATGGGAAATAACTCATAAAACGGCCATAAAACACGAAAATGACGAATTTTTGTTCATAACTCTTAAGCATGCACCAGGTTTTACGGTCATTGTAAATCTCCTTGAAATAGCCTTGGAACCGCAAAATTGTGCACAATTTCTCCTGAAAACGGCCATAAAACGTGAAAACGACGAGTTTTTGGTCATATATCTCAAACATGTATTGGGTCTTACTATTGCTGTAAATTGCCCTAGAACCCCAAAACTATGGGTAATAGCTCATGAAAATGACCATAAAACGTGAAAACAACGAGTTTTTGGTCCTATATCTCAAACATTTATCGGTTCTCACGGTCATTGTAAATCGCCCTGGAACACCAAATTTCTAGGAAATAGCTCATGAAAACGGCCATAAACCGCCCTGTATTAGGTCTCACTATCATATATCTCAAACATATATCTCAAACTTGTATTATGTCTGACTATCATTGTAAATCGCCCTGAACCCTATATCGTAATCCCTAAAAGGGTTGTAAAACATGATACATGTTTGAGATATATGAACCTAAACCCTAAACCCAAACCCTAACCATAAACCCTAAACCCTAAAACCCCCAAACCTAAACCCTAAACCGTAGTACCACAAAACTATGGGCAGTAGCGCATAAAAACGGCCATCAAACACGAAATCGATGACTTTTACTCTTACTCTCAAACACGTATCGGGTGTTACGGTCGTTGTAAATCGCCCTGGAACCACAAAACCATGGGAAATAACTCATAAAATGTCCTTAAAACACGAAAATGACGAGTTTTTGGTCATAACTCTTAAGCATGTATCAGGTTTTACGGTTATTGTAAATCTCCTTGAAACCCCAAAACTATCGGCAATAGCTCATGAAAACAGCCATAAAATACGAAAACGATGAGTTTTTGGTCATAGCGCAGAAACATTTATCGAGACTTACGTTCGTTGCAAATCGCCCTATATCCCCAAAACTGTGGGCAATAGCTCATGAAAATTGCCATAACACACGAAAACGACGAGTTTTTGGTCATATGTCTCAAACATGTATCGGGTCTAATCATTGCTGTTAATTGACCAAGAACCACAAACTTTGTGCACAATTCCTCCTGAAAACGGCCATAAATCTTGAAAACGACGAGTTTTTGGTGATATATCTCAAACATGTATTGGGTCTTATCATTGCTGTTAATTGACCAAGACTCACAAACTTTGGGCAATAGCTCATGAAAATGAACATAAAATGCGAAAACTATTAGTTTTTGGTCATATATCTCAAACATGTATCGATTCTCACAGTCGTTGTAAATCGCCCTGGAACCCCTAATTTCTGGGCAATAGCTCATGAAAACGGCCATAAAACACGGCCATAAAACACGGCCATAAAACACGGCCATAAAACACGGCCATAAAACGGCCATGAAACCGTAAAACCACAAACTCTAAATCCTAATCCCTAAACCCTAAAACCCCAAAACCATGGGCACTAGCGCATAACAACGGCCATAAAACACGAAATCGATGAGCTTTTCTCTCAAACATGTATCGAGTGTTACGGTTGCTGTAAATCGCCCTAGAACCCCAAAACCATGGGAAATAACTCATAAAAACGGCCGTAAAACACGAAAATGACGAGTTTTTGGTCATAACTCTTAAGCATATATCCGGTTTTGCGGTCATTGTAAATCTCCTTGAAACCCCAAAACTATGGGCAATAGCTCATGAAAACAGCCACAAAATACAAAAACTATGAGTTTTTGGTCATATCGCAGAAACGTTTATCGAGACTTACGTTCGTTGCAAATCGCACTATATCCCCAAAACTGTGGGTAATAGCTCATGAAAATGGCCATAAAGCACGAAAACGACGAGTTTTTGGTCATATGTCTCAAACATGTATCGGGTCTGATGGGCCATGCAAATCGCCTTGGAACCGCAAAATTGTGCACAATTCCTCCTGAAAACGGCCACAAATCTTGAAAACGAATCTCGAACATGTATTGGGTCTTACTATTGCTGTAAATAGCCCTAGAATCCCAAAACTAGGGGTTATAGCTCATCAAAACGGCCATAAAACACGAAAACGACGATTTTTTGGTCATATCACTCAAACTTGTATCAAGTCTCACTATCATTGTAAATCGCCTTGAACCCTAAACTGTAATCCCTAAAACGGCCGTAAAACATGATACATGTTTGAGATATATGACCCTATACCCTAAACCCAAATCCTAACCACAAACCCTAAATCGTAAAACCGCAAACCCTATACCCTAATCCCTAAACCCTAAAACCCCAAAACTATGGGCACTAGCGCATAACAACGACCATACAACATGAAATCGATGAGCATTTCTGTCAAACATGTATTGGGTGTTATGGTCATTGTGAATCGCCCTAGAACCCCAAAACCGTGGGAAATGGCTCATAAAGACGGCCATAAAACACGAAAATGATGAGTTTTTGGTCATATCTCTCAAACTTGTATTAGGTCTCACTATCATTGTAAATCGCCCTGAACCATAAACCGTAATCCCTTAAACGGACGTAAAACATGATACATTTTTGGGATATATGACCCTAAACCCTAAACCCAAACCCTAACTATAAACCCTAAAACCCTAAACCCTAAACCCTAGAACCCCAAAACTATGGGTAGTGGCGCATAAAAATGGCCATAAAACACAAAATCAATGAATCTTTCTCATACTCTCAAACATGTATTGGGTGTTATGGTCATTGTGAATCGCCCTAGAACCCCAAAACCGTGGGAAATGGCTCATAAAGACGGCCATAAAACACGAGAATGACGAGTTTTTGGTCATAACTATTAAGCATGTATCAGGTTTTACTGTCATTGTAAATCGCCCTAAAACCACAAAACTGTGGGCAATAGCTCATGAAAACAGCCATAAAATACGAAAACGATGAATTTTTGGTTATATCGCAAAAACATTTATCGAGACTTACGGTCGTTGCAAATCGCCCTGGATCCCCAAAAATTGTGGGCAATAGCTCATGATAACGGCCATAAAGTGTGAAAACGATGAGTTTTTGGTCATATCTCTCAAACATGTATCGGGTCTGACGGGCCATGCAAATCGCCTTGGAACCGCAAAATTGTGCACAATTTCTCCTAGAAATGGACATAAAATGTGAAAACGACGAGTTTTTGGTCATATACCTCAAATATGTATTGGGTCTTACTGTTGCTGTAAATTGCCCTAGAACCCCAAAAGTGTGGCCAATAGCTCATGAAAAAGACCGTAAAACGTGAAAACTACGAGTTTTTGGTCCTATATCTCACGGTTATTATAAATCGCCCTAGAACCCCAAATTTCTGGGCAATAGCTCATGAAAACGGCCATAAAACACGAAAACGACGAGTTTTTGGTCATATCTCTCAAACTTGTATTAGGTCTCACTATCATTGTGACTCGCCCTGAACCCTAAACCGTAATCCCTAAAATGTCCGTAAAACATGATACATGTTTCAGATATATGACCCTAAACCCAACCCTAACCATAAACCCTAAACCCTAAAACCCCAAACACTAAACCCTAAACCCTACACCCTAGAACCCCAAAACTATGGGCAGTAGCGCATAAAAACGGCCATAAAACACGAAATCGATGAGTTTTTCTCATACTCTCAAACATGTATCGGGTGTTACGGTCGTTCTAAATCACCCTAGAACCCCAAATCCATGGGAAATAGCTCATAAAAAGGCCATAAAACACGAAAAGGACGATTTTTTGGTCATAACTCTTAAGCATGTATCAGGTTTTATGGTCATTGTAAATCGCCCTGAAACCCCAAAACTATGGGCAATAGCTCATGAAAACAGCCATAAAATACGAAAACGATGAGTATTTGGTCATATAGTAGAAACATTTATCGAGACTTATGGTCGTTGCAAATCGCCCTAGATCCCCAAAAGGGTGGGTAATAGCTCATGAAAACGGCCATAAAGCGAGAAAACGACGAGTTTTTGGTGATATCTCTCAAACATGTATCGGGTCTGATGGGCCATGCAAATCGCCTTGGAACCGCAAAATTGTGCACAATTGCTCCTGAAAACGACCATAAAACGTGACAACGACGAGTTTTTGGTCAAATATCTCAAACATGTATCAGCTCTCATGGTCGTTGTAAATCACCCTAGGACCCCAAATTTCTAGGCAATAGCTCATGAAAACAGCCATAAAAACGAAAACGACGAGTTTTTGGTCATATCTCGCAAATTTGTATCAGGTCTCACTATCATTATAAATTGCCCTAGACCCTAAATCGTAATCCCAAAAACGGACATAAAACATGATACATGTTTGAGATATATGACCCTAACCCTAAACCCTAAAACTACAAACCCTAAACCCTACACCCTAGAACCCCAAAACTATGGGAAGTAGCGCATAAAAACGTCCATAAAACACGAAATTGATGAGTTTTGCTCATGCTATCAAACATGTATCGGGTGCTACGGTCATTGTAAATCTCCCTGGAACCCCGAAATAATGGGAAATAGCTCATAAAAACGGCCAGAAAACACGAAAAGAACGAGTTTTTGGTCATAACTCTTCGGCATGTATCAGGTTTTACGGTCATTGTAAATCACCCTGAAACCCCAAAACTATGGGAATAGCTCATGAAAACAGCCATAAAATATGAAAACACTGAGTTTTTGGTCATATAGTAGAAACATTTATCGAGACTTACGATCGTTGCAAATCGCCCGAGATCCCCAAAACTGTGGGCAATAGCTCATGAAAACGGCCATAAAGCGCGAAAACGACGCGTTTTTGGTGATATCTCTCAAACATGTATCAGGTCTGATGGGCCATGCAAATCGCCTTGGAACTGCAAAATTGTGCACAATTGCTCCTGAAAACGGCCATAACACGTGACAATCACGAGTTTTTGGTCATATATCTCAAACATGTATTGGGTCTTACTATTGCTGTAAATTGCCCTAGAACCCCAAAACTAGGGGTTATAGCTCATGAAAATGACCATAAAACGAGAAAGGTACGAGTTTTTGGTCATATATCTCAAACATGTATCGATTCTCATGGTCATTGTAAATCGCCCTGGAACCCCAAATTTCCGGGCAATAGCTCATGAAAACAGCCATAAAAACGAAAACGACGAGTTTTTGGTCATATCTCTCAAACTTGTATCACGTCTCATTATCATTGTAAATCGCCCTGAACCCTAAACTGTAATCCCTAAAATGGCCGTAAAACATGATACATGTTTGAGATATATGACCCTAAACCCTAAACCCAAACCACTAACCATAAACCCTAAACCTTAAAACCCCCCTACACACTAAACCCTAATCCATAGAACCCCAAAACTATGGGCAGTAGCGCATAAAAACGGCCAAAAAACATGAAATCGATGAGTTTATCTCATACTATCAAACATGTATCGGGTGTTACAGTCATTGTAAATCGACCTGGAACCCCAAAACCATGGGAAATAGCTTATAAAAACAGTCATAAAACATGAAATGACGAGTTTTTGTGTCATAATTCTTCAGCATGTATCAAGTTTTATTAAACATGTAAATCGCCTTGAAACCCCAAAACTGTGGGCAGTAGCTCATGAAAACAACCATAAAATTCGAAAACGATGAGTTTTTGGTTATATCGCAAAAACATTTATCGATACTTACGGTCGTGGCAAATCTCCCAAGATCCCCAAAACTATGCGCAATAGCTCATGAAATGGCCATAAAGCGCGAAAACAACGAGTTTTTGGTCATATCTCTCAAACATGTATCGGGTCTGACGGGCCATGCAAATCTCCTTGGAACCGCAAAGTTGTGCACAATTTCTCCTGAAAATGGGCATAAAACGTGAAAAAGACGAGTTTTTGGTCATGTATCTCAAACATGTATCGGGTCTGACGGGCCATGCAAATCGCCTTGGAACCGCAAAATTGTGCACAATTTCTCCTAAAAATGGCCATAAAACGTGAAAACGACGAGTTTTTGTTCATATGTCTCAAATATGTATTGGGTCTTACTGTTGCTGTAAATTGCCCTAGAACCCCAAAAGTGTGGCCAATAGCTCATGAAAAAGACCATAAAACGTGAAAACTACGAGTTTTTGGTCCTATATCTCAAACATGTATCGGTTCTCACGGTTATTGTAAATCGCCTTAGAACCCCAAATTTCTGGGCAATAGCTCATGAAAACAGCCATAAAAGCGAAAACGACGAGTTTTTGGTCATATCTCCCAAATTTGTATGAGGTCTCACTATCATTATAAATCGCCCTAGACCCTAAATCGTAATCCCAAAAATAGACATAAAACATGATACATGTTTGAGATATATGACCCTAAACCCTAAACCCAAACCCTAACCATAAACCCTAAACCCTAAAACCCCAAACACTAAACCCTACACCCTACACCCTAGAACCCTAAACCTATGGGCAGTAGCGCATAAAAACGGCCATAAAACACGAAATCGATGATTTTTTCTCATACTCTCAAACTGTATCGGGTGTTACGGTCATTGTAAATCGCCCTAGAACCCCAAATCCATGGGAAATAGCTCATAAAAACGGCCATAAAACACGAAAAGGACGATTTTTGGTCATAACTCTTAAGCATGTATCAGGTTTTATGATCATTGTAAATCGCCCTGAAACCCCAAAACTATGGGCAATAGCTCATGAAAACAGCAATAAAATACGAAAACGATAAGTTTTTGGTCATATCGTAGAAACATTTATCGATACTTATGGTCATTGCAGATCGCCCTGGATCCCCAAAACGGTGGGCAATAGCTCATGAAAATGGCCATAAACCGCGAAAACGACGAGTTTTTGGTGATATCTCTCAAACATGTATCGGGTCTGATGGGCCATGGAAATCGCCTTGGAACCGCAAAATTGTGCACAATTGCTCCTGAAAATGGCCTTAAAACGTGACAATGATGAGTTTTTGGTCATATATCTCAAACATGTATTGCGTCTTACTATTGCTATAAATTGCCCTAGAACCGCAAAAATGTGGGCAATAGCTCATGAAAACGACCATAAAACGACAAAACTATGAGTTTTTGGTCATATATCACAAACATGTATCAGTTCTCATGGTCGTTGTAAATCGCCCTGGAACCCCAAATTTCTGCGCAATAGCTCATGAAAACGGCCATAAAAAACGAAAACGACGAGTTTTTGGTCATATCTCTCAAACTTGTATCAGGTCTCACTATCATTGTTTGAGATATGATAAATGTTTGAGATATATGACCCTAAACCCAAACCCTAACCATAAACCCTAACCCCAAACCCTAAACCCTACACCCTAGAACCCCAAAACTATATGTAGTTGCGCATAAAACTGGCCATAAAGCACGAAATCGATGAGTTTTTCTCATACTCTCAAAAATGTATCGGGTGTTAAGGTCGTTATAAATCGCCCAAGAACCCCAAATCCATGGGAAATAGCTCATAAGAACGGCCATAAAACACGAAAAGGACGATTTTTTGTCATAACTCTTAAGCATGTATCATGTTTTACGGTCATTGTAAATCGCCCTTAAACCCCAAAACTATGGGCAATAGCTCTTGTAAACAGCCATAAAATACGAAAACGATGAGTTTGGGCATATCGTAGAAACATTTATCGAGACTTACGGTCGTTGCAAATCGCCCTGGATCCCCAAAACTGTGGGCAATAGGTCATGAAAACGGCCATAAAGCGAGAAAACGACGAGTTTTTTGTGATATCTCTCAAACATGTATCGGGTCTGATGGGCCATGCAAATCGCCTTGGAACCGCAAAATTGTGCACAATTGCTCCTGAAAATGGGCATAAAACGTGACAACGATGAGTTTTTGGTCATATATCTCAAACATGTCTTCGGTCTTACTATTGCTGTAAATTTCCGTAGAACGACAAAACTGTGGGCAATAGCTCATGAAAACGACCATAAAACGAGAAAACTACGAGTTTTTGGTCAAATATCTCAAACATGTATCGGTTCTCATGGTCGTTGTAAATCACCCGGGGACCCCAAATTTCTAGGCAATAGCTCATGAAACCAGCCATAAAAACGAAAACGACGAGTTTTTTGTCATATCTCCCAAATTTGTATCAGGTCTCACTATCATTATAAATCGCCCTAGACCCTAAATCATAATCCCAAAAACGGACATAAAACATGATACATGTTTGAGATATATGACCCTAAACCCTAAACCCTAAAACCACAAACCCTAAACCCTACACCCTAGAACCCCAAAACTATGGGAAGTAGCGCATAAAAATGTCCATAAAACACGAAATTGATGAGTTTTTCTCATGCTATCAAACATGTATCGGGTCCTACGGTCATTGTAAATCTCCCTGTAACCCCGAAACCATGGGAAATAGCTCATAAAAACGGCCATAAAACACGAAAAGGACGAGGTTTTGGTCATAACTCTTAGGCATGTATCAGGTTTTAGGTCATTCTAAATCACCCTGAAACCCCAAAACTATGGGAATAGCTCATGAAAACAGCCATAAAATATGAAAACACTGAGTTTTTGGTCATATAGTAGAAATATTTATCGAGACTTGCGGTCATTGCAAATCGCCCGGGATCCCCAAAACTGTGGGCAATAGCTCATGAAAACGGCCATAAAGTGCGAAAACGACGAGTTTTTGGTGATATCTCTCAAACATATATCGGGTCTGATGGGCCATGCAAATCGCCTTGGGACTTCAAAATTGTGCACAATTGCTCCTGAAAATAGCCATAACACGTGACAATGACGAATTTTTGGTCATATATCTCAAACATGTATTGGGTCTTACTATTGCTGTAAAATGCCCTAGAACCCCAAAACTAGGGGTTATAGCTCATGAAAATGACCATAAAACGAGAAAGGTACAAGTTTTTGGTCATATATCTCAAACATGTATCGATTCTCATGGTCATTGTAAATCGCCCTGGAACCCCAAATTTCCGAGCAATAGCTCATGAAAACAGCCATAAAAACGAAAACGACGAGTTTTTGGTCATATCTCTCAAACTTGTATCACGTCTCATTATCATTGTAAATCTCCCTGAACCCTAAACTGTAATCCCTAAAATGATACATGTTTGAGATATATGACCCTAAACCCTAAACCCAAACCACTAAAAATAAACCCTAATCCTTAAACCCCCCCTACACACTAAACCCTAATCCATAGAACCCCAAAACTATGGGAAGTAGCGCATAAAAACGGCCAAAAAATATGAAATCGATGAGTTTTGCTCATACTATCAAACATGTATCGGGTGTTACGGTCATTGTAAATCGACCTGGAACCCCAAAACCATGGGAAATAGCTTATAAAAACAGCCATAAAACATGAAATGACGAGTTTTTTTGTCATAATTCTTCAGCATGTATCAGGTTTTATTGAACATGTAAATCGCCTTGAAACCCCAAAACTGTGGGCAGTAGCTCATGAAAACAGCCATAAAATTCGAAAACGATGAGTTTTTGGTTATATCGCAAAAACATTTATCGATACTTACGGTTGTTGCAAATCGCCCAAGATCCCCAAAACTATGCGCAATAGCTCATGAAATGGCCATAAAACGCGAAAATGACGAGTTTTTGGTCATATCTCTCAAACATGTATCAGGTCTGACGGGCCATGTGAATTTCCTTGGAACCGCAAAGTTGTGCACAATTTCTCCTGAAAACAGGCATAAAACGTGAAAAAGACGAGTTTTTGGTCATATATCTCAAACATGTATTTGGTCTTACATTGGCTGTAAATTGCCCTAGAACCCCAAATATGTTAGCAATAGCTCATGAAAACGACCATAAAACGCGAAAACTACGAGTTTTTGGTCCTATATCTCAAACATGTATCGGTTCTGACGGTCGTTGTAAATGGCCCCGGAACCCGAAATTTCTAGGCAATAGCTCATGAAAACGGCTATAAAACACGAAAACGGCGAGTTTTTGGTTATATCTCTCAAACTTGTATCGGGTCTCACTATCATTGTAAATCGCCCTGAACCCTAAACTGTAATCCCTAAAACGGCCATAAAACATGATACATGTTTGATATATATGACCCTATACCCTAAACCCAAACCCTAAACATAAACCCTGAATAGTAAAACCCTAAACCATAAACCTAAATCCCTAAACCCAAATCCCTATACCCTAGAAAACCAAAACTATGGGCAGTAGGGCATAAAAACGGCCATAAAACACGAAATCGAGGAGCTTTTCTCATACTCTCAAACATGTATCCGGTGTTACGGTTGTTGTAAATCGCCCTGGAACCCCAAAACCATGGGAAATAACTCACAAAAACAGCCATAAAACACAAAAATGACGAGTTTTTGGTCATAACTCTTAAGCATGTATCAGGTTTTACGGTCATTGTAAATCTCCTTGAAACCCCAAAACTATGGGCAATAGCTCATGAAAACAGTAATAAAATACGAAAACGATGAGTTTTTTGATGGGTTCATAGCATGGAAACAAAAAAATTCTACCGCAAGAACGAACAAAACCCAGATCTAATCTAGATAAAAGCCAAGATCTAATCTATTAGACATGTGCAACGAGATAGATCTGTACTAACCCTTGTAGATCCGAAAGCGTTACGAGATTCGGATCTCGTGGTTGATGTAGTCGATCACTTGCCGATCTCAAGATCGAGTAGACGATCCGTCCGGCGCCGCGTTCTGGCAGCGCTTCCGCAGTTGGTCACACGTGCGGAGTCGAAGCAGACCTTCCTCTCCCCGTTCCAGCGAGCAGCGGAGGTAGTAAATCTTCTCCACGGAATCCCAGTAGCACGACGGCATGGTGGTGGTGGTGGAGTAGAGAATTCTGCAGGGCTTCGCCTAAGCCTGAGCAGAAGAAAGGAGGAGGAGAGAGGCGGCTAGGATTTGGAGTAGTGGAGGGGGCCAGGGGGTGGTGCCTCCACCCCTCTATTTAAAGGAGGGAGGCGCCATGGGGAGGTGGAGTCCTTGTAGGACTCCCCTCTCCCTTGGCCGGCGGATTGGGAGGGGGGAGGAGTCCTCCTCCCCCACGACTCCTTGTCTTGCCCCACAAGGACTCCTTGATCCTTTCTTGGTTTTCAAGCAAACTCCAAGAAATCTTCCAGAACCTTCCGGAACATTCCGAAACTTTCTAGAATCCCCATACAAATACTCCGGAACATTTCCTAACTTAGAAAATGATCCCCAATATATGAATCTTATTCTCCGGACAATTCCAGAGCTCCTCGTGATGTCCCGAATCCAATCCGAGACTCCGAACAACATTCGGTCTCCAACGCATATTCCATATCTACTTAAAACAACTTCGAACCTTAAGTGTGTCACCCTACGGTTCGTGAATATGTAGACATGACATAGACACATCTCCTATCAATAACCATCAACGGGACCTGGAGATCCATAATGGCTCCCACATACTCAACGGTGACTTCGTGATCGATAAAACCATTTACATATGAAACCAATTCCCTTTTTCACGCGATACTATACTTATCCGAGGTTTGATCGTCGGTATCTCCATACCTAGTTCTACCTCGTTACTGATAAGTACTCTTTACTCGTTCCATGTTATGTCATCCCTTGTGACCTAGTCACATGCTTGCAAGCTAATTAGATGACATTCCACCGAGAGGGCCCAGAGCATATCTATCCGTCATATGGATGGACAAATCCCAATCTTGGTCCATGCGCTTCAACACATACTTTCAGAATACCCAATGACACCTTTATGACCACCCAGTTACGAAGCAGTGTTTGATGTCATCAAAGTACCCATCCGGTGATGGTGATTAACATAACCTCATGGTCGAAGGATTAGGTTACTATGTATTTTAAAGCTTATAGCAAACGAACTTAATGACTTGATCTTATGCTATGCTTACTACGGGTGTGTGTCCATCACATCATTCTCCTAATGATATGATCTTGTTATTAACGACATCCAATGTCCATGATCAGGAAACCATGATCATCCATTAATCAACAAGCTAGTTTAACAATAGGCTTACTAGGGACTCTTTTATGTTACAAAACACACAAGTATTAATGTTTCCGGTTAATACAATTATAGCATGGGATGTAAACATTTATCATAAACATAAAGATATAATAATAACCACTTTATTATTGCCTCTTGGGCATATCTCCAACAGTCTCCCACTTGCACTAGAGTCAATAATCTAGTTTAAAAAAACTTGTGCATTCAACACCTATGGCTTTCTGGTGTTGTATAGACACTATTTCTAGTGGTAAACATAATCTTTGGATCTGACACTTCCAGGTCCGTGTGTATTTGCATGTCCTTGCGTCTCTACGCATTACTCATTCTCCAATGAGATGGCATTGTATAAATTTGGTCCTTTGGTGAGACCTTTAGTTCCTTGGGATTAAATTGTTTTGATACAATTGTCATACAATGTATCTTCATAGATTATCCCGCTACGAACCACACCTAGTTTGATAACAAACTACTTAGCAAAAATGCCCTCCTTTGCTGCTACTATAGAGTTATATACTTAGCCTTTTGTTGTAGTATCGATCACAATATCTCAACTTTGGAACTCATCCAAATCCATCATGGAACATCCTTTCCATTATATTGTGCCACCCATAGTCTAAATTGAGATAAATATAATTTTTATCTTGTGACAAAACTAGTATCAATGTAAGACTTTACAATGAACTACCTTTAACTATTTTTCACTTATACATGATATATTCTTAGTTCTTCCAAAGCTCATAAGAATATCTTTACTATTGTCCAATGATCATCTTATGAATCATTCTGTTATATGCTCATAACATTTAGAGCATAGGACATATCTGGATGTGTACATCTCAAAGAATGATTGATCAAAATATTCTTGTGATTTCACCAAGTGTCAAAACACTTGAATCTCGTGTCAACACACTTGAATCTTGATTTAGTCCTTTCCGTGCGTCAAGAACCTTTCTTGTTGTTTCCATATTGAACTCATTCAACATCTTATCTATGTACATTTGGCAAAACCATATTAGCGCCTCAATCTATCCATATAGACATTGATGCCTAATTCTTGAGTTATGCCTAAGTCTTTCATCGAAATGAAATTCTTAACCTGTGTCAATAAAAGATACATTATTTCTAATCAACAATATGTATTTCACATAATGTATTAGAAATATCTCTTAGCGCTCCCACTTAATTTCTTGCAAAATGCAAACATCTTCATCGTCTCTGATGAAATTAAACCTTTTAACGGTTTCATCATGGTGAAGATTCCAACTCCGCGATGCTCACTTCAACCATTGAAGTTTTGCATACTCTTTTAGCATCCTTTTAATTTAACAAAACCCTTTGGATCGTGTCATGTACACGTCCTAGGTAACCATTCTATTAGAAGAACTTGCTTTGTTTGTTCAACTACATATACCAAAATATATGTAGTGGTTGCTACATTAATCCGTCCAGACTATCGCTATGAAAGATCAAATCTTATCATAGTCAATTTCTTGAACATTGTCGTAAACTCTTTCCGACACGTCGATTATTTCATAGATTTGAAACATCCATGTCTATTTCTTTATAGATCCAAACACGACCGATAGGCTTCACGCCTTTCTGGAGGGTCTTCTAAGTTCAGAAACTTGATTTCTCATGTATGGATACTATCACGGATTCCATGACTTCTAGTCATTTTATGGAGTCAGGGCCCATCATCGCTTCTTTGCATGTAGTCGGTTCATCATTGTCAAAACAATAACGACTTGCTTATCAAATCTTACTATTTGATTCTTACCGACCCACACGGTTCTATAGGAACTCTAATCTCCGAGATCACACCTTTTGTAATCACGAGAGCCATGAGCATTGTGGCCGCCACCGGGACACTTTCCGGCGTTCCGCTACTTAGCACATATAGCTAAGGTTCAACAACCTTATCAAAGTTCTATTGTCCTCCCACTTAACTTTTCACGAAAAATTCCTTCTCAAGAAACTTGACGTTCCAAGCGACAAACTCTTTTGTCCTTGGCGTTATGGAGAAATTCCCAACAAATTCTTTGGAATAACCTACAAAGACGTGCTTATCCGACTTTGGTTGTAAACATTTTACTCATGCATAGCATACCAAAATTTAAGAAAAAACAATTCGGGTTTTATCCCAAACGATAACTCATATGGTGTCATTTCAACGGATCACGATGGAGCTCTTTTCAGTGTAAAAGCGGTAGTCACTAAAGCTTTTAATCTTTAAAATATAATGGCAGTTTTATAAATGACACCTTTGATCTTACCATGTAAAACAAGGTTTCATTACATATCTCGAACACTTCATACTCCTATGGTGTTTTGGGAAATGCAAATCCATGGAACGATTCCTCAAATCTTAGGTGTTTTGCTAAACTTGTAACTCAAACATCTTTCTTTATGATCCAATGATAAACTCTTTTATTTTCTTGTTACAATGATTTTCCACTTCATCTTGAAAGTCTTTGAACATTTTTCAAATGTTTCATACTTCTTCCTTATTTAGTAAGTATATACATATAATCACTCAAATCTTCGGAGAAAGCATATGAAGTTGAAATCCATCGCCCATGACTACACATAATAGACTATATACATCAATATGTACAAATTCCAATCAGTTAGTCGTCCGTTCCTCTTTTGGCCGACGAACGGAGTTTTAATTATCTCCAGGAAAGTATCACAAGCGTCATTTGATCCAAATCAAAGACTCCAAAAATCCATCAACATGGAGTTTCTTCATATATCCTTATAACTTAAACGGCGATGTCACTTCGCAAGTGATCTTTCAATCATTTGTCTTGCGACATTTTAGCATTAGTTTTATGGTCGTTATTTCTCCTACCAGACTTGTATATTATCCATCTATTATGGAATACGGTAATTATTTGAACAACCTTTTGTCGTCATAATACCTGATTGAAACAAATCTTGAAGGCAAGCTTTGATGTTCACGAGCAACACAACAACCCTTTGTTTGTTTTCGATGAACATCATCACATTTTCTCTTGCTAGTTACTTAGGCCATTGCAGTTCATGAATTGTGTTGTCCTGTATGACACTTCATACCAACCAATTCGGTATCCAATACCGGAGAACCACATTGTTTAACAAGCAAGGAATACAACCATAACATGTATATATTCTATATGCCTAAGTTGGACATCTCCAGCCTTTTATTTTCTACATAATTTTTTATAGATTCTCTTTCAGCAATTCGTTTTCTTTTAAAAGAATCTATCAACATCAATAGTGGTGTCATCAACATGACACATGGTACAAAGCGTATATAGTCAACCACTAATACCTTTGGACTTGCACTTTGAGGTGGATCACCATCATCAAATGTTTGGTGTTCTTTCAAAAATCCATTCTTTAGTAATCTTTTAGTGTAGTAAACATTTTACTTACATCTTCTATTCATCCTTATCATGACAACTTTCATGATCAAGCTGCTATAGCTTATAAAGGTGAATTGCGAGTATAATGTTTATTTTTCAAAACCTTTGGAGGATTAGGACGAATAGCGTCTCCAACCTTCACAAATTCTCATAGTATATGAGGACGTATACTCTATCATGTTGTAACCAACACATTGTTTTCGATATCGCAATACCTTTCACATATGATGATTTCTGAAACATTGCTTTCAGCGCTTAGATAAACTTGATATTAAAAACAATCTTTTGAGTATCAAGAATCATGGAGACAAACATGATACATTAGATACTAACACTGGAATTGTTACTCTTGATTTAATACTATTTATTAAACTTCATGGAGTAAATAGAGTTTGCTGAAAGTTTGCAATAGGACTTATAAACTTTAAATTGACATTCAAAACAATACGATACCAGTTCGTAAAGTAAATATCCAGAATTTCTATAGTTCCTCTATCTCAACTATAACTAAGCGTAAGGTGGTGAACGGATGCCAATGACTACAACAAACTATGCAAATTCACTTTGATTGTGTTTATGATAAATTGAGTTCGACTAATCCAAATTACAAATGAACTCCCACTCAAAACAACATCCCTCGAGTTGTTTTAGTGATTACACGAACCAAATCCACTACACCAAGTCCGATCATCACGTGAGATGATGTAGCTTTAAAGGCGAACAATCAACATGTTCATCATATCATCCATATGACTCATGCTTTACCTTTCGGTATTCCGTGTTCCGAGACCATGTCTGTACATGCTAGGCTCGTCAAGGTTAACCTTTGTTTCCGCATATGCAAATCTGGCTTGCACCCGTTGTATGCACACGTAGAGTCTATCACACCCGATCATCACGAGATTCTTTGAAACAACGAGTCTTAGCAACGGTGCCAACTAAGGACGAACACTTTATTACTTGATATTTAGTGAGAGGGATCATCTTATAATGCTACCGTCGCGATCTAAGAAATACAAGATGCATAAAGGATTAACATCACAGGCAATTCATAATATGTGATATGATATGGCCTTTCTTCTTGTGCGTTTGATCTCCATCTCCAAAGCATGGACATGATCTCCATCATCACCAGCGTGGCGTCAAGGTCCGTGGCGCCGCTTCATGGTTGTCCATCACCAACAACAACTATTACAACTACTTGGAATAAAGCTATTACATGATGAATAGACACGCATGTCTTAAACAAAATTTAAAGACAACCATTAGGCTCCTGCCGGTTGCCATATTAAAATAAGGATCATTGCATACATCAAATATAATCACAATCACATAATGGCCATATCACATCACAAACCCCCTGCAAAAACGAGTTAGACGCCTCTAATCTTCTTTGCATGTTTTACGTGGCTTGGGGCTTTCGAATATGAACGGATCTTACCTATGAACATGAACCACAACGTTGATACAAGTGCTCTCAAGTGCAAAGTGTAGATTGGATCTATACTATGGTGGGAGAGACAGACACCCGCAAAGCCACTTGTGCAAAGCAAGTTACACGTCAAGCGTGGAGCAAGTCTCATGTGCGATGACATGTAAGGTTAGCCCGAGCCGCTTCATCCCACCATACCGCGAGATGCAAAGTACACAAAGCAAAAGACGGCACGAGCACCAACGCCCACAAAACCATTGTGTTTTACTCGTGCAACAGATCTACACATAGATACAGCTCTGATACCACTGATGGGTTCGTAGCATGGAAAACAAAAAATTTCTACCGCAAGAACGAACAAAACCCAGATCTAATCTAGATAAAAGCCAAGATCTAATCTATTAGACATGTGCAACGAGATAGATCTGTACTAACCCTTGTAGATCTGAAAGCGTTACGAGATTCAGATCTCGTGGTTGATGTAGTCGATCATTTGCCGATCTCAAGATCGAGTAGATGATCCTTCCGGCCCCGCGTTCCGGCAGCGCTTCCGCAGTCGGTCACACGTGCGGAGTCGAAGCAGACCTTCCTCTCCCCGTTCCAGCGAGCAGCGGAGGTAGTAGATCTTCTCCACGGAATCCCAGCAGCACGACGGCATGGTGGTGGTGGTGGAGTAGAGAATTCTGCAGGGCTTCGCCTAAGCCTGAGCAGAAGAAAGGAGGAGGAGAGAGGCGGCTAGGATTTGGAGTAGTGGAGGGGGCCAGGGGGTGGCGCCTCCACCCCTCTATTTAAAGGAGGGAGGCGCCATGGGGAGGTGGAGTCCTTGTAGGACTCCCCTCTCCCTTGGCCGGCGGATTGGGAGGAGGGGAGGAGTTCTCCTCCCCCACGACTCCTTGTCTTGCCCCACAAGGACTCCTTGATCCTTTCTTGGTTTTCAAGCAAACTCCAAGAAATCTTCCAGAACCTGCCGGAACATTCCGAAACCTTCTAGAATCCCCATACAAATACTCCGGAACATTTCCTAACTTAGAAAATGATCCCCAATATATGAATCTTATTCTCCGGACAATTCCGGAGCTCCTCGTGATGTCCCGAATCCAATCCGAGACTCCAAACAACATTCGGTCTCCAACGCATATTCCATATCCACTTAAAACAACTTCGAACCTTAAGTGTGTCACCCTATGGTTCGTGAATATGTAGACATGACAAAGACACATCTCCTATCAATAACCATCAGCGGGACCTGGAGATCCATAATTGCTCCCACATACTCCACGATGACTTCGTGATCGATAGGACCATTTACATACGAAACCAATTCCCTTTGTCACGCGATATTATACTTATCCGAGGTTTGATCGTCGGTATCTCCATACCTAGTTCTACCTCGTTACTGATAAGTACTCTTTACTCGTTCCATGTTGTGTCATCCCTTGTGACCTAGTCACATGCTTGCAAGCTAATTAGATGACATTCCACCGAGAGGGACAAGAGCATATCTATCCATCATATGGATGGACAAATCCCAATCTTGGTCCATGCGCTTCAACACATACTTTTAGAATACCCAATGACACCTTTATGACCACCCAGTTACGAAGCGGTGTTTGATGTCATCAAAGTACCCATCCGGTGATGGTGATTAACATAACCTCTTGGTCGAAGGATTAGGTTACTATGTATTTTAAAGCTTATAGCAAACGAACTTAATGACTTCATCTTATGCTATGCTTACTATGGGTGTGTGTCCATCACATCATTCTCCTAATGATATGATCTTGTTATTAACGACATCCAATGTCCATGATCAGGAAACCATGATCATCCATTAATCAACAAGCTAGTTTAACAAGAGGCTTACTAGGGACTTTTATGTCTACAAAACACACAAGTATTAATGTTTCCGGTTAATACAATTATAGCATGGGATGTAAACATTTATCAAAAACATAAAGATGTAATAATAACCACTTTATTATTGCCTCTTGGGCATATCTCCAACATTTTTGGCCATATCGTAGAAACATTTATTGAGACCAACGGTCGTTGCAAATCGCCCTGGAACCCCAAACGGTGGGCAAAAGCTCATGAAAATGGCCATAAACCGCGAAAACGACGAGTTTTTGGTGATATCTCTCAAACATGTATCGGGTCTGACGGGCCATCGAAGTCGCCTTGGAACCGCAAAATTGTGCACAATTGCTCCTGAAAATGGCCATAAAACGTGACAACGATGAGTTTTTGGTCATATATCTCAAACATGTATTGGGTCTTACATGTATCAGTTCTCTCAAACATGTATCAGTTCTCTCAAACATGTATTGCTATAAATTGCCCTAGAACCGCAAAAATGTGGGCAATAGCTCATGAAAACAACCATAAAACGACAAAACTATGAGTTTTTGGTCATATATCTCAAACATGTATCAGTTCTCATGGTCGTTGTAAATCGCCATGGAACCCCAAATTACTGGGCAATAGCTCATGAAAACGGCCATAAAAACGAAAACGACGAGTTTTTGGTCAAATCTCTCAAACTTGTATCAGGTCTCACTATCATTGTTTGAGATATGATAAATGTTTGAGATATATGACCCTAAACCCTAACCCTAACCATAAATCCTAACCCCAGACCCTAAACCCTACACCCTAGAACCCCAAAACTATAGGTAGTTGCACATAAAAATGGCCATAAAACACGAAATCGATGGGTTTTTCTCATACTCTCAAAAATATATCGGGTGTTAAGGTCGTTATAAATCGCCCAAGAACCCCAAATCCATGGGAAATAGCTCATAAAAACAGCCATAAAACACGAAAAGGACAATTTTTTGTCATAACTCTTAAGCATGTATCAGGTTTTACGGTCATTGTAAATCGCCCTGAAACCCCAAAACTATGGGAAATAGCTCATAAAAACGGCCATAAAATACGAAAACGATGAGTTTGGTCATATCATAGAAACATTTATCGAGACTTACGGTCGTTGCAAATTGCCCTGGATCCCAAAAACTGTAGGCAATAGCTCATGAAAACGGCCATAAAGCGAGAAAACGACCAGTTTTTGGTGATACCTCTCAAACATGTATCGGGTCTGATGGGCCATGCAAATCGCCTTGGAACCGCAAAATTGTGCACATTTTTTCCTCAAAATGGACATAAAACGTGACAATGACGAGTTTTTGGTCATATATCTCAAACATGTATTGGGTCTTACTATTGCTGTAAATTTCCCTAGAACCACAAAACTGTGGGCAATAGCTCATGAAAACGACCATAAAACGAGAAAACTACGAGTTTTTGGTCAAATATCTCAAACATGTATCGGAGCTCATGGTCGTTGTAAATCACCCTAGGACCCCAAATTTCTGGGCAATAGCTCATGAAAACAGCCATAAAAACGAAAACGACGAGTTTTTGGTCATATCTCCCAAATTTGTATCAGGTCTCACTATCATTATAAATCGCCCTAGACCCTAAATCGTAATCCCAAAAATGGACATAAAACATGATACATGTTTGAGATATATGACCCTAAACCCTAAACCCTAAAACCACAAACCCTAAACCCTACACCCTAGAACCCCAAAATTATGGGAAGTAGCGCATAAAAACGTACATAAAACACGAGATTGATGAGTTTTGCTCATGCTATCAAACATGTATCGGGTGCTACGGTCATTGTAAATCTCCCTGGAACCCCAAAACCATGGGCAATAGCTCATAAAAACGGCCATAAAACACAAAAAGAACGAGTTTTTTGTCATAACTCTTAGGCATGTATCAGGTTTTACGATCATTGTAAATCACCCTGAAACCCCAAAACTATGGGAATAGCTCATGAAAACAGCCATAAAATATGAAAACACTGAGTTTTTGGTCATATAGTAGAAACATTTATCGAGACTTGCGGTTGTTGCAATAGCTCATGAAAACGGCCATAAAGTGCGAAAACGACGAGTTTTTGATGATATCTCTCAAACATGTATCGGGTCTGATGGGCCATGCAAATCGCCTTGGAACTGCAAAATTGTGCACAATTGCTCCTGAAAATGGCCATAACACGTGACAACGACGAGTTTTTGGTCATATATCTCAAACATGTATTGGGTCTTACTATGGCTGTAAATTGCCCTAGAACCCCAGAACTAGGGGTTATAGCTCATGAAAATGACCATAAAACGAGAAAACTACGAGTTTTTCGTCATATATCTCAAACATGTATCTATTCTCATGGTCATTGTAAATCGCCCTGGAACCCCAAATTTCCGGGCAATAGCTCATGAAAACAGCCATAAAAACGAAAACGACGAGTTTTTGGTCATATCTCTCAAACTTGTATCAGGTCTCATTATCATTGTAAATCGCCCTGAACCCTAAACTGTAATCCCTAAAACGGTCGTAAAACATGATACATGTTTGAGATATATGACCCTAAACCCTAAACCCAAACCACTAACATAAACCCTAAACCTTAAAACCCCCCTAAAAACTAAACCCTAATCCCTAGAACCCCAAAACAATGGGTAGTAGCGCGTAAAAACGGCCAAAAAACATGAAATCGATGAGTTTTGCTCATACTACCAAACATGTATCGCGTGTTACGGTCATTGTAAATCGACCTGGAACCCCAAAACCATGCGAAATAGCTTATAAAAACAGCCAAAAAACACGAAATGACGAGTTTTTTGTCATAATTCTTCAGCATGTATCAGGTTTTGTTGAACATGTAAATCGCCTTGAAACCCCAAAACTGTGGGCAGTAGCTCATGAAAACAGCCATAAAATTCGAAAACGATGAGTTTATGGTTATATCGCAAAAACATTTATCGAGACTTACGGTCGTTGCAAATCGCCCAAGATCCCCAAAACTATGCGCAATAGCTCATGAAATGGCCATAAAGCGCGAAAACAACGAGTTTTTGGTCATATCTCTCAAACATGTATCGGGTCTGACGGGCCAAGCAAATCTCCTTGGAACCGCAAAGTTGTGCACATCTCCTGAAAACGACCATAAAACGTGAAAACGACGAGTTTTTGGTCATATATCTCAAACATGTATTGGGTCTTACTTTGGCTGTAAATTGCCCTAGAACCCCAAATCTGTCAGCAATAGCTCCTGAAAACGGCCATAAAACGTGAAAACGACGAGTTTTTGGTCATATATCTCAAACACGTATTGGGTCTTACTTTGGCTGTAAATTGCCCTAGAACCCCAAATCTGTCAGCAATAGCTCATGAAAACGACCATAAAACGCGAAAACTACGAGTTTTTGGTCCTATATCTCAAACATGTATCGGTTCTCACGGTCATTGTAAATGGCCCCGGAACCCCAAATTTCTAGGCAATAGCTCATGAAAACGGCTATAAAACACGAAAACGGCGAGTTTTTGGTTATATCTCTCAAACTTGTATCGGGTCTCAGTATCATTGTAACTCGCCCTGAACCCTAACTTGTAATCCCTAAAACATCCATAAAACATGATACATGTTTCAGATATATGACCCTATACCCTAAACCCAAACCCTAACCATAAACCCTGAACCGTAAAACTCTAAACCATAAACCCGAATCCCTAAACCCAAATCCCTAAACCCTAGAACCCCAAAATTATGGGCAGTAGCGCATAAAAACGGCCATAGAACACAAAATCGATGAGCTTTTCTCATACTCTCAAACATGTATCCGGTGTTACGGTTCTTGTAAATCGCCCTGGAACCCCAAAACCATGGGAAATAACTCACAAAAACAGCCATAAAACACAAAAATGACGAGTTTTTGGTCATAACTCTTAAGCATCTATCGGGTTTTACGGTCATTGTAAATCTCCTTGAAACCCCAAAACTATGGGCAATAGCTCATGAAAACAGCAATAAAATACGAAAACAATGAGTTTTTGGTCATATCGTAGAAACATTTATCGAGACTTACGATCGTTGCAAATCGCCCTAGGAACCCCAAAACGATGGGCAAAAGCTTATGAAAATGGCGATAAACCGCGAAAACGACGAGTTTTTGGTGATATCTCTCAAACATGTATCGGGTATGATGGGCCATGGAAATCGCCTTGGAACCGCAAAATTGTGCACAATTGCTCCTGAAAATGGCCATAAAACGTGACAATGATGAGTTTTTGGTCATATATCTCAAACATGTATTGAGTCTTACTATTGCTATAAATTACCCTAGAACCGCAAAAATGTGGGCAATAGCTCATGAAAACGACCATAAAACGACAAAACTATGAGTTTTTGGTCATATATCTCAAACATGTATCGGTTCTCATGGTCGTTGTAAATCGCCCTGGAACCCTAAATTTCTGGGCAATAGCTCATGAAAACGGCCATAAAAAGGAAAACGACGAGTTTTTGGTCAAATCTCTCAAACTTGTATCAGGTCTCACTATCATTGTTTGAGATATGATAAATGTTTGAGATATATGACCCTAAACCCTAACCCTAACCATAAATCCTAACCCTAAACCCTACACCCTAGAACCCCAAAACTATAGGTAGTAGCGCATAAAAATGGCCATAAAACACGAAATCGGTGAGTTTTTCTCATACTCTCAAAACTGTATCGGCTGTTAAGGTCGTTATAAATTTCCCAAGAACCCCAAATCCATGGGAAATAGCTCATAAAAACGGCCATAAAACACGAGAAGGACAATTTTTGTCATAACTCTTAAGCATGTATCAGGTTTTACGGTCATTGTAAATCGCCCTGAAACCCCAAAACTATGGGCAATAGCTCATGAAAACATCCATAAAATACGAAAACGATGAGTTTGGTCATATCGTAGAAACATTTATCGAGACTTACGGTCGTTGCAAATTGCCCTGGATCCCGAAAACTGTAGGAAATAGCTCATGAAAACGGCCATAAAGCGAGAAAACGACGAGTTTTGGGTGATATCTCTCAAACATGTATCGGGTCTGATGGGCCATGCAAATCGTCTTGGAACCGCAAAATTGTGCACATTTTTTCTTGAAAATGGACATAAAACGTGACAATGACGAGTTTTTGGTCATATATCTCAAACATGTATTGGGTCTTACTATTGCTGTAAATTGCCCTAGAACCACAAGACTGTGGGCAATAGCTCATGAAAACGACCATAAAACGTGAAAACTACGAGTTTTTGGTCAAATATCTCAAACATGTATTGCAGCTCATGGTCGTTGTAAATCACCCTGGGACCCCAAATTTCTGGGCAATAGCTCATGAAAACAGCCATAAAAACGAAAACGACGAGTTTTTGGTCATATCTCCCAAATTTGTATCAGGTCTCACTATCATTATAAATCGCCCTAGACCCTAAATCGTAATCCCAAAAACGGACATAAAACATGATACATGTTTGAGATATATGACCCTAAACCCTAAACCCTAAAACCACAAACCCTAAACCCTACACCCTAGAACCCCAAAATTATGGGAAGTAGCGCATAAAAACGTCCATAAAACACAAGATTGATGAGTTTTGCTCATGCTATCAAACATGTATCGGGTGCTACGGTCATTGTAAATCTCCCTGGAACCCCAAAACCATGGGAAATAGCTCATAAAAACGGCCATAAAACACAAAAAGAACGAGTTTTTGGTCATAACTCTTAGGCATGTATCAGGTTTTACTATCATTGTAAATCACCGTGAAACCCCAAAACTATGGGAATAGCTCATGAAAACAGCCATAAAATATGATAACACTGAGTTTTTGGTCATATAGTAGAAACATTTATCGAGACTTACGGTCGTTGCAAATCTCCCTGGATCCCCAAACCTGTGGGCAATAGCTCATGAAAACGGCCATAAAGCGAGAAAATGACGAGTTTTTGGTGATATCTCTCAAACATGTATCGGGTCTGATGGGCCATGCAAATCGCCTTGGAACTGCAAAATTGTGCACAATTGCTCCTCAAAATGGCCATAACACGTGACAACGACGAGATTTTGGTCATATATCTCAGACATGTATTGGGTCTTACTATGGCTGTAAATTGCCCTAGAACCCCAAAACTAGGGGTTATAGCTCATGAAAACGACCATAAAACGAAAAAACTATGAGTTTTTGGTCATATATCTCAAACATGTATCGGTTCTCATGGTCGTTGTAAATCGCCCTGGAACCCTAAATTTCTGGGCAATAGCTCATGAAAACGGCCATAAAAAGGAAAATGACGAGTTTTTGGTCAAATCTCTCAAACTTGTATCATGTCTCACTATCATTGTTTGAGATATGATAAATGTTTGAGATATATGACCCTAAATCCTAACCCTAACCATAAACCCTAACCCCAAACTCTAAACCCTACACCCTAGAACCCCAAAACTATAGGTAGTAGCGCATAAAAATGGCCATAAAACACGAAATCAGTGAGTTTTTCTCATACTCTCAAAAATGTATCGGCTGTTAAGGTCGTTATAAATCGCCCAAGAACCCCAAATCCATGGGAAATAGCTCATAAAAACAGCCATAAAACACGAGAAGGACGATTTTTTGTCATAACTCTTAAGCATGAATCAGGTTTTACGGTCATTGTAAATCGTCCTGAAACCCCAAAACTATGGGCAATAGCTCATGAAAACAGCCATAAAATACGAAAACGATGAGTTTGGGCATACCTTAGAAACATTTATCGAGACTTACGGTCGTTGCAAATCGCCCTTGATCCCCAAACCTGTGGGCAATAGCTCATGAAAACGGCCATAAAGCGAGAAAATGACGAGTTTTTGGTGATATCTCTCAAACATGTATCGGGTCTGATGGGCCATGCAAATCGCCTTGGAACCGCAAAATTGTGCACAATTTTTCCTGACAATGGACATAAAACGTGACAACGACGAGTTTTTGGTCATATATCTCAAACATGTATTGGGTCTTACTATTGCTGTAAATTGCCCTAGAACCACAAAACTGTGGGCAATAGCTCATGAAAACGACCATAAAACGAGAAAACTACGAGTTTTTGGTCAAATATCTCAAACATGTATCGGTTCTCATGGTCGTTGTAAATCACCCTCGGACCCCAAAATTTCTCGGCAATAGCTCATGAAAACAGCAATAAAAACGAAAACGACGAGTTTTTGGTCATATCTCCCAAATTTGTATCAGGTCTCACTATCATTATAAAACGCCCTGGACCCTAAATCGTAATCCCAAAAACGGACATAAAACATGATACATGTTTGAGATATATGACCCCAAACCCTAAAACCACAAACCCTAAACCCTACACCCTAGAACCCCAAAACTATGGGAAGTAGCGCATAAAAACGTCCATAAAACACGAAATTGATGAGTTTTGCTCATGCTATCAAACATGTATCGGGTGCTACGGTCATTGTAAATCTCCCTGGAACCCCGAAACCATGGGAAATAGCTCATAAAAACGGCCATAAAACACGAAAAGGACGAGTTTTTGGTCATAACTCTTAGGCATGTATCAGGTTTTACGGTCATTGTAAATCACCCCGAAACCCGAAAACTATGGGAATAGCTCATGAAAACAGCCGTAAAATATGAAAACACCGAGTTTTTGGTCATATAGTAGAAACATTTATCGAGACTTACGGTCGTTGCAAATCGCCTGGGATCCCCCAAAACTGTGGGCAATAGCTCATGAAAACGGCCATAAAGCGCGAAAACGACCAGTTTTTGGTGATATCTCTCAAACATGTATCAGGTCTGATGGGCCATACAAATCGCCTTGGAACTGCAAAATTGTGCACAATTGCTCCTGAAAACGGCCATAACACGTGACAACGACGAGGTTTTGGTCATATATCTCAAACATGTATTGGGTCTTACTATGGCTGTAAATTGCCCTAGAACCCCAAAACTAGGGGTTATAGCTCATGAAAATGACCATAAAACAAGAAAACTACGAGTTTTTGGTCATATATCTCAAACATGTATCGATTCTCATGGTCATTGTAAATCGCCCTGGAACCCCAAATTTCCGGGCAATAGCTCATGAAAACAGCCATAAAACGAAAACGACGAGTTTTTGGTCATATCTCTCAAACTTGTATCAGGTCTCACTATCATTGTAAATCGCCCTGAACCCTAAACTGTAATCCCTAAAACGGTCGTAAAACATGATACATGTTTGAGATATATGACCCTAAACCCTAATCCCAAACCACTAACCATAAACCCTAAACCTTAAAACCCCCCTAAACACTAAACCCTAATCCCTAGAACCCCAAAACTATGGGCAGTAGCGCACAAAAACGGCCAAAAAACATGAAATCGATGAGTTTTGCTCATACTACCAAACATGTAACGCGTGTTACGGTCATTGTAAATCGACCTGGAACCCCAAAACCATGGGAAATAGCTTATAAAAATAGCCAGAAAACACGAAATGACGAGTTTTTTGTCATAATTCTTCAGCATGTATCAGATTTTATTGAACATGTAAATCGCCTTGAAACCCCAAAACTGTGGGCAGTAGCTCATGAAAATAGCCATAAAATTCGAAAACGATGAGTTTTTGGTTATATCGCTAAAACTTTTATCGAGACTTACGGTCGTTGCAAATCGCCCAAGATCCCAAAACTATGCGCAATAGCTCATGAAAAGGCCATAAAGCGCAAAAACAACGAGTTTTTGGTCATATCTCTCAAACAAGTATCGGTTCTCACGGGTCATGCAAATCTCCTTGGAACCGCAAAGTTGTGCACAATTTCTCCTAAAAACGGCCATAAAACGTGAAAACGACGAGTTTTTGGTCATATATCTCAAACATGTATTGGGTCTTACTTTGGCTGTAAATTGCCCTAGAACCCCAAATTTGTCAGCAATAACTCATGAAAACGACCATAAAACGCGAAAACTACGAGTTTGTGGTCCTATATCTCAAACATGTATCAGTTCTCACGGACGTTGTAAATGGCCCCGGAACCCCAAATTTCTGGGCAATAGCTCATGAAAACGGCTATAAAACACGAAAACGGCGAGTTTTTGGTTATATCTCTCAAACTTGTATCGGGTCTCACTATCATTGTAAATCGCCCTGAACCCTAAACTGTAATCCCTAAAACGGTCGTAAAACATGATACATGTTTGAGATATATGACCCTAAACCCTAATCCCAAACCACTAACCATAAACCCTAAACCTTAAAACCCCAAACCCTAAACACGAATCCCGAAACCCTAATCCCTAAACCCTAGAACCCCAATACTATGGGCAGTAGTGCATAAAACACGAAACCGATGAGCTTTTCTCATACTCTCAAACATGTATCCGGTGTTACGGTTGTTGCAAATTGCCCTGGAACCCCAAAACCATGGGAAATAACTCATAAAACAGCCATAAAACACAAAAATGACGAGTTTTTGGTCATAACTCTTAAACGTGTATCAGGTTTTAGGGTCATTGTAAATCTCCTTGAAACCCGAAAACTATGGGCAATAGCTCATGAAAACAGCCATAAAATACGAAAACGATGAGATTTTGGTTATATCGTAGAAACATTTATCGAGACTTACGGTCGTTGCAAATCGCACTGTATCCCAAAAACTGTGGGCAATAGCTCATGAAAATAGACATAAAGCACGAAAACGACGAGTTTCTGGTCATATGTCTCAAACATGTATCGGGTCTGACGGGCCATGCAAATAGCCTTGGAACCCCAAAATTGTGCACAATTGCTCCTGAAAATGGCCATGAAACTTGAAAACGACGAGTTTCTGGTCATATATCTCAAACATGTATTGGGTCTTATTATTATTATTGCTGTAAATTGACCTAGAACCCCAAATCTGTGGGCAACAGCTCATGAAAACGACCATAAAACGCGAAAACTACGAGTTTTTGGTCCTATATCTCAAACATGTATTGGTTCTCACGATCGTTGTAAATCGCCCTGGAACCCGAAATTTCTAGGCAATAGCTCATGAAAACGGCCATAAAACATGAAAACGATAAGTTTTTGGTAATATCTCTCAAACTTGTTTCAGGTCTCACTATCATTATAAATCGCCCTGAACCCTGAACCGTAATACCTAAAACAGCCATAAAACATGATACATGTTTGGGATGTATGACCCTAAACCCGAAACCCAAACCTTAACCATAAACCCTAAAACCCAAACCCTAAACCCTAGAACCCGAAAACTATGGGCACTGGCGCATAAAAATGGCCATAAAACACAAAATCAATGAATCTTTCTCATACTCTCAAACATGTATTGGGTGTTATGGTCATTGTGAATCGCCCTAGAACCTCAAAACCATGGGAAATAGCTCATAAAGACGGCCATAAAACACGAAAATGACGAGTTTTTGGTCATAACTCTTAAGCATGTATCAGGTTTTATGGTCATTGTAAATCGCCCTGAAACCCCAAAACTGTGGGCAATAGCTCATGAAAACAGTCATAAAATACGAAAACAATGAGTTTTTGGTTATATCGAAGAAACATTTATCGAGACTTACGGTCGTTGCAAATCGCCCTGGATCCCCAAAACTATGGGCGATAGCTCATGAAAACATCCATAAAGCGCGAAAATGACGACTTTTTGGTCATATCTCTCAAACATATATCGGGTCTGATGGGCCTTGCAAATCGCCTTGGAGCAGCCAAATTATGCACAATTTCTCATGGTAACGGCCATGATACGTGAAAACGACGATTTTTTGGTCACATATCTCAAATTTGTGTTGGGTCTTACTATCACCGTGAATTGCCCTAGAACCCAAAAACTATGGGCAATAGCTCATGAAAACAACCATAAAACGCGAAAACTATGAGTTTTTGGTCCTATATCTCAGACATTTATCGGTTCTTACGGTCATTGTAAATCGCCTTATTCAGTTGTTTAGATACCTCGTTATCCAGAGACTCGCGCAAAACCTACACATGCAATGCTACGACTCGCATGGCTCAAACAACTCTTGGAGTAATGGCTCATAGGATTCGGGAACAAGCTTCGGTGGGGTTTAAAAGTAAAGACTATGCAATACTTGGGATTCAATTTAATGCAATCACGACTCAATGATGTAAGAGTAAGATAGAAGCATAGGTACTATATGTATGCAAGCATGGGGAATTGCTTGCCTGGCAGTTCTGTTGCCGAATAGGAACGATCTGGGTAGTACTCCTGAGGATCCTGACGTTCTCCTTGCTTAGTGTTTATCCGAATAAAAACCAAACACACAATGGCTAAAATAAATATATTGCACAATCATATGAATAGAATGGAACAAGCAAACATAGCATGCCATGATGAAATGATGCGCAATTGCATGGTAGTAATGTAGCATGGCAAGGGTGAAGTGTGGAAACAAGAATTAACACTTTTAATATTTATTTGGGCTCATTTTATTTGCATAAACCATTCAGGTTTTTATGTATTTAAATTATGCACGCTTCAATTTATATCATGAAATGCATAATCAGAACGGGCTCATCGCGTTGATCAATTTAGACATATTATTTGTCGAATTTGGATTTATGGAATTAAAGTTATAAATTTATTATGAAGAGGCATATAGTGGCATTTGAAAAATTTCGAAATTTTTAAATTGCTCAAAACTTATTTTGGACAGCATATTTGAAATCCTCACATTTTTCTGATTAGAAAACCTATATCCTTTGCAAAATTAAATTTATGAACTTAAAAATATTATTTAATGCAAAAGATTCAAAACAGGGTCAAATGTCACAGGTTTGACAAGTTAGGGTTGCCTCTGGTCAAATTTGAATTTATCTTTGAAGTCACATTTAAATTTGAACCACTTTTCATTATGAAACTTTTTCAAATTCGAAATATTTGAATTTATTTATATATATTTAATTTCTGAAATTATTTTATTGATTTTAGAAATCTCCTAGAACTTTTGTAACCCAGAGGTAATCTACCCACCGTCGCTGATGGTGGGGCCCGAGAGAGACGGGCCACCTCGGGCGAGTGGGTCGCACGGGGGCTGCCAAGTGGGATAGGGGAGGACGGAGGGGTGAGTTGCTAAAAATTACAGTGCCCTTTTTGAAAAAAGGTTCGGGGAGGTTCTGACGAACTGAAGATTGCATCCCGAAAACAGCTAGCTGCGGCGTATGTATTGATGAATATGGCGACGAAACTAGGAAGATTTTGGATATGGTGCAAAAATGAAAGTTTGGTTAAGGATGTTACTTCAAAGGAAGCTCGTACATGTCGGGAAAAAGGAAGAAATAGAGTGGGTTCAGACAAGTTCAGAAAACCGTGAAAAAGGCCTCGACTTGGGCTGACGATTTCTTCATGCTCCGTTTGACGATATGGAAATCTGGTACGGAGGGTAACAACTTTGTTGTTCTGAGATGTTACAAAGGAACCATGAGTGCGCCGGTAAGACGACGACAACAGGTGGTGCTCGCGGCTCTGTTGCTGTCTACTGCGCGCTGGGCTACAGCTTCCTGCGGCTCGCGTTCACACGCGTCGGGGGCGAGCTTCTAGGCCGCGGGGGGTGCTGATGGAAGGAGGGAAGAGGAGAGGGGGCATACCACGATCGATTCCCGCGGAAATCAGGGTTGGGGAAGGTCGGAGCCGGTGGAGGGAAAAGGTTGAAGATCCTGTAAACGATGACGATAGGGATGCCCAGCTCCTGCTGGCTCGGTAGCTCGACACGGTCAGCAGCCTGCCGCTATGCTGCTGATCGATGGATGGCTGCTCTTCTGTCTGAGCCTGAAGCTACTGCTACTCTCTGTTGCTTGAACAAACAGTACCAGCGCTGAAACTTGCTGATGTTTTAAGACTGATTTCTTTCCCAGATTTGAAAAAAAAAGACCTCAAGTTTGAAACAGCAAAGGGACAACAGATATTAGGAACTATTTTATGAGGCCTAGAACCAGCAGCACAGCTAGGCTGATCGGATTGGGCATGAGTCCAAAACAAATAAACCATTCAAAATTCAAATAAGAAGATCGAAGTGAAAGAAGATGGAGTCACAAGCTTGCCTGGCTCAAGCATACACATTAATTTCATCATCTAGTTGGTGAAAACCACTAGAATCCATACTTGTCCATTTGATTCAACAAGCGCTCAAAATTTGAATAAAGCCACCAATAGAGTTATAGAATCTTTCGCACCTCATATGACATGTTAAAAATGAGGGGCGTGCATGACTAAGAATGTGGCCTTGCTAGTGTGTATTATCCACTATCATTTCCTTATAGCCACAAATAAAATTCAAACAAGCCCCCAATTTCAAATGGAGCCATACAAGAAAGAAGAAGAAGATTCTCCACATGGCATGCAAAGGTGACCATGTAGACTTCCATAACAAATATTGTGAAGACAATACGAGAACACATATGGAAGCATGTAGACAAAGGAAGGATTCATACCCAATTATTTATGAGCTAGAGTTCCAAGCCAAAAGAAGATGCAATTGCTCATATATAAATGGAATGGTAGAAGTTGGTGGATGGAACCAAAGCAAGGTAGCCATGTGGCATCCCATACCCAATATTGTGAGAACAACATGTAGCATGTATGGAAGCATGTAGAACGAAGTAGATCCACCCCAACACATATGAGCTAGATTTAAATGTCAAAGAGAAATGCAATAGCACCTATATAATTAGGATGGTGGAATTTATAGATAGAGCCCAAATAGAGGTGGTGGAGTTTGAAAGAGATATGCCCCCAAACCAACTTGGGCATCAAGCAATATATCAAGAACCAACTACAATATATCAAGAGGCAAATACAATATATAATGCATATGGGATAAGAACCAAAAAGAGTGTTTTATATGATGCTTAAATGCAAGGTGGCATGATGAAATGAGCATGATATAATGATGATGCAACAATACATGTAGGAAGTACCATTTTATTATTAAACCAAGTAGCATTACGGATGTTAGACAGATGTGATGCTACATGTTTGAACATTAACAACAGGGATCAACAAAATGGATCCTGGGTTAAAGGTCAGCTTCATGTACAAGATTCACAACACTAGAATCCAGCACAATCAGGGATCTTCTATTCAAGTCCAAGGGCTAAAACCCGAGGAAGGAGTAACTACTATCTTGGTAATACAGAGGGTACTACAAGTTAGTAACCACGAGGTAGCTTCCAAAATAAGATACAACTTCTAAAGTACCCAAATCAACTAAAAGGAGGCTCACGAGGCGAAAGGAAACCTTGAAACCTAGAACAGAACACTGTGGAACCACAGAGGGTACTACAAGGTAGTAACCACGACGTAGATTCCAAAAGAAGATACAACTTCTAAAGTACCCAAACCAACTAAAAGGAGGCTCACGAGGCGAAAGGAAACCTCGATACCTAGAACAGAACATTGTGGAACCATCAACATGGTGTTGTGGGACCAAAAGATAGAGAGATCATGATGGAAAGAAATCTCTCAGCTGAAGAAGAGAAAAGGGAAACAAGGAACACACACACTGACTCTAACTGAGCACTAGGTCAACTGGTTGAGAAACGACATGCCTCCAAAAGACACCTAAGCTTTGAAATACGAGACGAGATAGTAAAAAATTTCAAAGTCAACACAAGGTAAGATGGCCTAGAGTTAGAGAAAAACTGGATAAGGACAAAAACAAGCATACTAGAGTTTTCGCAAATACTTTTCAGTTTTCAAATATTTTTTCACAAACACTAGACTCAACACCGACCAGTAGAAAGGTTTTCCTACAGATGGTACTACTCTGATACCAAAACCTGTGACACCCCCGAGATTAAGGCTAGACAAATCCCAGACCTCCGACTGATATAAGCCTAGCGTAAATCTCCGAAGCGTATGGAGACAATCGGTAACACAACGGTGACCCTACGACACAAAGTTTATTACAAGAAGCTCATAACTAAGAAAAGAACCAAAATATTACAAGTAGAGGTCACTGACTAGAAACATCAAACAACGGAAAGCAAATTATCCTATTAAGTATAGCAAACTTAACGAAAGGCCTAAGACGCCTGAATCATAACGATGACGTCCCAATCCATAGGTTCTAAGTTGCCGACCGGGAACCCCAAGCTACTCGTTGATGTCAATGTTGTAACGAACTCTTCTTCTATGGTAACACTTACGTGCTGCAAAAGTATCAACAAAGTAAGGATGAGTACAGGGTGTATGGGGGTAGTATAGAGATCATATTGAGCTGCCAAGAGTGACAGCCGTCGGTCCGGAGAGGCCGGGGTGTTATAGCTGCACTATGACAGGAGTGAGTGTCGACATTATGTCGTTAGTGTCAACACTATGTTGTGCCGCTTAATCTTTAAATAGGCAAGATGCATCCTTGTGAAGTTATAAACTACAAGATGGTGTGCAAGAGGAGGGACACCACTATGACGGACCTTCTCGCAGATGTCTTAGGATTCTGTCCTTAGACATCTTTGAGGAACTCGCCATAGAGACACTCCCTAATATGTGAAATTTGTTATCTCCTCGGTGTATTGATCTAGAGCTAGAGAAATTATAAACTACAAGGTGGTGTGAGAGGGACACCACTACGGCGGAGCTTCTCAAAGAAGTCTTAGGAACCCGTCCTCTGACATCTTTGAGGAGCTCACCATAGAGGAGCTTCTTCAAGATGTATTAAGTTGTCTTCTTATCTATACAGGACAAACAACAGACGTGATTATGATCTTCTTATCTTTTTTCTCGAAATGGAGACTTAGCCCCGTTCTCTGTATCGGTAGATGCATGCGACCTTTATGATCTTCTTATCTATACTTGGTCAAGCAGCAGGCAACCCCCAGGGATAGATCTGTTGGAGATATGCCCAAGAGGCAATAATAAAAGTGATTATTATTATATCTTTGTGTTTATGATGAATGTTTACATCCCATGCTATAATTGTATTATTAGGAAACACTGATACATGTGTGTTTTGTAAACATATAAGAGTCCCTAGTAAGCCTCTTGTTGAACTAGCTTGTTGATTAATTGATGATCATGGTTTCCTGATCATGGACATTAGGATGTGATTAATAACAGGGTCATATCATTAGGAGAATGATGTGATGGACACACACCCATAGTAAGCGTAGCATAAGATCAAGTCATTAAGTTCGTATTGCTGTAAGCTTTCAATCACATAGTAACCTATTCCTTCGACCATGAGGTTATGTTAATCACCATCACCGGATGAATACTTTGATGACATCAAACGCCGCTTCGTAACTGGGTGGTTATAAAAGTGTCATTGGGTATTCTGAAAGTATGTGTTGAAGCGCATGAACCAAGATTGGGATTTGTCCATCCATATGACGGATAGATATGCTCTGGGCCCTCTCGGTGGAATGTCATCTAGTTAGCTTGCAAGCATGTGACTGGGTCACAAGGGATGACATATCACGGAACGAGTAAAGAGTACTTATCAGTAACGAGGTAGAACTAGGTATGGAGATACCGACGATCAAACCTCGGATAAGTATAATATCGCGAGACAAAGGGAATTAGTTTCGTATGTAAATGGTTCAATCGATCGCGAAGTCATCATTGAGTATGTGGGAGCCATTATGGATCTCCAGGTCCCGCTGATGGTTATTGATATGAGATGTGTCTCTATCATGTCTGCATATTCACGAACCGTAGGGTGACACACTTAAGGTTCGAAGTTATTTTAAGTAGATATGGAATGTGCGTTGGAGACCGAATGTTGTTCGGAGTCTCGGAATGGATCCGGGACATCACGAGGATATCCGGAATGGTCCGGAGAATAAGATTCATATATAGGAGATCATTTTATGAGATAGGAAATGTTCCGAAGTGTTTGTATGAGGATTCTAGAAGGTTTCAGAATGTTCCGGAAGGTTCTAGAAGATATCTTGGAGTTTGCTTGAAAATCAAGATAGGGATCAAGGAGTCCTGTTGGGTCAAGATAAGGAGTCGTGGGGAAGGAGGATTCCTCCCCACCTCCCCAACCCGCCGGCCCCATAGGAGGGGAGTCCTACAAGGACTCCCCTTCCCTGGCGCGCCCTCCCCTCTTTAAATAGAGGGGCAGGGGCGCCCCCTCCTCGCACGCTCTCATAACGTCCAATCTCTGCCGCCTCTCTCCTCCACCATATTCTGCACAGGCATAGGCGAAGCCCTGCAGAATTCTCTACTCCACCACCACCACCACGCCGTCGTGCTACTGGGATTCCGTGGAGAAGATCTACTACCTCCGCTGCTCGCTGGAACAGGGAGAGGAAGGTCTGCTTCGACTCCGCACGTGTGACCGACTACGGAAGCGCTGCCGAATTGTGGCGCCGGAAGGATCGTCAACTTGACCAAGGGCGGAAGCGCTGCTGGAACGCAACGCCGGAAGGATCGTCTACTTGACCGCAGGCGGAAGCGCTGCTGGAACGCGACGCCGGAAGGATCGTCCACACGATCTTGAGATCGGCAAGTGATCGACTACATCAACCACGAGATCTAATCTCGTTAACGCTTTCGGATCTACGAGGGTTAGTTCCCATCTATCTCGTTGCTCATGTCTAATAGATTAGATCTTGGCTTTTATCAAGATTAGATCTAGGTTTTGTTCGTTCTTGCGGTAGAAATTTTTTGTTTTCCATGCTACGAACCCATCAAGATCACCTATCTATATATTCTTCATTGCCCGGAAGTCACATCCACGACTTTTTTGCATCCCCATATTTTGCATCTCATCATCCAATCTAGCTCTGTCAACATGTTTTTCTTTTTCTTTCGAGCCAGACAAACAAACAGAGACATACGGATTCTTTTCATTATTGGAATCTTGCACGGGAGGAGGAATAAACCAGTCAAGAACAACTTCTTTTTATAGAAAGGCAAGAGAGCTTTATACAAGGAAAGGAGAATTAATTAATTAAAATAAAAAGAAAAGAAAATGTGTATATATAGAGAGAGAGAGAGGATAAAAACAGTAAATGTGGACGCCACCCGGCGTTCCAATCCAACCTATGCCCCTAATCACGGCCACGAGCACCTGCGGTCGCCGACGTATCAGGCCCGCCTCCCAGCGTCGTCCTCGTGGGCCTCCCGTGAGGGAGCCTGGTGGCCACTAGCGTCACGCCATCTGACAGGTGAGCCCCGTGCAGGAGTGGGTCCTGCATGTCATGCATGATTGGAGCGGTAAAGGACGGTCAGAGAGGGACTGGGCTCAATCAATCATGGTAGCTGCCCCTATCCATCCGTATGATCACTTTTTTTATTATCCAAATTATTATTTTTTATTTTATTTTCATGGATGGATGGATAATTTTTCTTTCTTTCTATCCTTTGGCGTCATCCACTACGCCCCCATTTTTGCTAGTAATAAATAAATATAAATTTGATAAATATATTCTTATTTTGACATTTTTTGGGTATATATAAAAAAGCAAGGCAAATACTTGTATGAGGAGAGAAGAGGGCGCAAGAAAGAGAGGAGAAGCCATCTTGACAAATCTTGAGAAAAAATTGGCATGAACAGAAGCTTGAAGCAAGAAAAGAGAGGAGAAGCCATCTTAAAATGGAGTATGGCTCGGGCAGGGTGGAAGATTGTATAGGAGGGACATTACTCCCGGTTGGTATCTCCAACCGGGACTAAAGGTCAGTCTTGAGTCTAGGTTCGTGCAAATAAAACCAGGACTAAAGTTTCTGGCGCCGGCCCTAGCCTGCCGGAAAGCATTTTGTCCCGGTTTGTGACATGAACCGGGACTAAAGTTTCTGCTCGAATCTGGACTAGTGGGTGCTATCTCCTGCGGCTATTTCTAGCCATTGGAACCGGAGCATTAGCCCTGTTTTGTAGCAAAACTGGGACTAATGCCCCTGAACCAAAGACCAGTTTTCTACTAGTGTTCGTCTACTCGCGGAGGAAAGCATTTAGCACAATAGCATTGAGATCATCTGTAATCCAGAAGGTATGGAGATATCAATTGCCGGTCATCTAGAAATAAATCCTATGAGACGGGGCCTATTGATAGACCCTCTTCTATGGTTGACACACGTTCGTCATTTTAGTTCTCTAGCCTTCTTATTTCGTCTTCTATTTAGCCTTTTTTCAAGCTATTGTGCATGGAGGTGGGTCTCAAAGATTTTCATCTAGAAATAAATCCTATGAGACGGGCCTATTGATAGACCCTCTTCTATGGTTGACACACGTTCGTCATTTTAGTTCTCTAGCCTTCTTATTTCGTCTTCTATTTAGCCTTTTTTCAAGCTATTGTGCATGGAAGTGGGTCTCATAAGATTTTTTTTGGTTCAGAGAGGTGCCTAATCAGTTACGGGATCCACTGATTGTGGAGGAGGCGTTATCTAAGGAATTTCAAGGCCACTGATTGTGGAGGAGGTATCATCTACGATTGTGGAGGAAACTACTATATGAGACAGGTAAATTCTCAGTAGATTCCATGTATAGAGCTTAATCATGCCTCTCATGCTAGCTCATAATAACAAAACAAAAAAATTGGAACATGAACCTGCCACTAAAGACGAATATATCCCCTTGGAATATATCCCTAGCTCACCTTGGTACTGAGGTTGAGGAGTGATTCTTACTAAATATAACTTTGTTAAAATGAATTGGCATGTCTGTATTTTGTCATCCTGTTGGGACGGGTAAGCATACAATAATAAAAGAGACATAAGGAATAAAAGTAGAGTGGTGTTTTATTGTGAATTGCATACAATCCATCATCATCCATGATGAGTATCGATCGACAGGTAGGAAAAGATGGATGCATGGGATGTGTATGAGGTAGTAGCGCGCATCCAAGCTAGCTAGGCCACATTTAGTGGTTCGCTGACGGCAGGCAATAAAATGGTGTGTATCTGGTGCATGAAAGCATCGACGTGCTCCTTCTTGCAAATGTATCCGGTGACGTTGACCCCGCCGTCGTTTTGGTGTCCTTTGCAGGGCGGGCAGATGAGAGCAAATGGCATGTAGATGTGCGCACCGTACCACGCCACTCTCGCCGGCGTACCCCCGCCGAAATCAACCAGCTCCAGCCCAAGGTTCCGCCAGGATGACACCAGCAGTGTACTGTATCCAGCAGGCGCGGGCGGCGCTGGCGGCGACATCCCTTGTGCTTCTTGAGGCTTGTTGTTGTTGTTGTTGATCTTCTTCTTGAGGGTCCTGACGAGCTCCACCACGTCCTTGATGTCGCTCATTTTAGCCACCGGCCCCTGGACCGACTCCATGACGCAGCAATTGCCGGGGTAAGCCCCCCCTGACCCTGAGGCGCCAAGGACAGCGCGCCGCACGTTGCCTGATAAAAGGAGCGTCGCAGTCCCATCAGCATCCTTGTCGTGGTTGGAGGTTGCCCTGGCGCGGCACAACCAGAGCAGCGCGGCGACTGCCTCGAAGACGGTGCACGCGCAGAGAGCCTTGACGCGGCTGATCAAGCTCAAGGGGATAGTCATGTCAAGAAACGCCATGTCCATGGTCAGTTCCAGGGGCCGAGAATAAAACTCCCTGTTAACAATCCCGTGGTATTCAGCTGCCAGAACCGCCGACCTGCTGGCTGCTGATGGCACCACCGACGGCGACGGCACATCCATCCCCCGGGACATCTCCCCGACGGCCTGCAGGAACTGTCCTATCCCTGTCGCATCCGCCAAAACGTGGTTCCAGGTTACGCCCACCACCAGCCCGCCGCATGACAGCTCCGTCACCTGCATCAGCAACAATGGGTCCGCCTCACGGCACATCGCCTCAGGGTAATGAGGTAGTAGCTCGCTGCGCAGCGCCGGCGATGACCCAAGCACCACCACGTCCGCCGCCGTGCAGCTAGCCCGAGCGCCAACCACCACCACGCCTCCGCCGCCACCGCAGCTGATCACCTCCTCCTCCACCGCCAGCCGCCCCGAGAAAGGGTAGTAGTACACCAGTGCTCGCGACAAGCCTCTCTTGATGGTCTCCACAGCAGAATCACCGCCAAAGCCCATCCATCTCTCGAAAACCAGGAGCAATGACACTGGCGTCGGAACCATAACCTTGTCAAAAGCCGACAGCCGAATCTTGCCGCTCGGTGTCGTCCCTGCTGCCTTCACAACGACACCCGGGCACTTGCTCACCACCACCACCATGCTTTTTTTTTCACCTCTAATTTGTTTGTTTCAGATTTTGTGTTGGACGTCTTTGGCTAATGGCTGGGGTGCTCCTCATATTTATACATAGGAAATCTCCACAACTTTTTTTTTTGCGTATAGGCCTCGGCAGCTACCTACACAAGGATATAGGGATATTAAAACCGAAACAAGAGAAAACCCTCCCTCCATTTAGGACAGCCCCTCGCGTCATTCCCCAGGCGACGCCATGGGTGACAAACGCATCGCCGCCAGAGCACCCCTGGCTGGATCCGATCGCCTCCACTGCCGCCGGCCCTTGCCGCGGTGGCGGCGGGCCTAGCTGCCAAAAGCGGCTGGGTGGGCGGTGCGTCGGAGGCGGAAGCCGGAGCTGCTGTGGCTTAAGCATTGCGACCTCGGCGGCGTCCTTGGTCGGGGTGGAGGCGGCGGCCCACCCACCACCGGAATCAGGTACTTTGTCGTGTCAACCAATAGGAGATCATATCATTACGATAATGATGTGGTGGACACACACCCATAGTAAGCATAGCATAATATCAAGTCATCAAGTTCGTTTTGCTACAAGTTTTCAAATACATAGTATACATAATCATTCGACCATGAGATCATGTTAATTACCAGTCACCGGATGAGTGCTTTGATGATATCAAATGCCACTTCGTAACTAGGTGGTTATAAAGGTGGCATTTGATATTCTGAAAGTATGTGTTGAAGCGCATGGATCAAGAATGGGATTTGTCCATCCTAATAAAGGATAGATATACTTTGGGCCCTCTCGGTGGAATGTCATCCAGTTAGCTTGTAAGCATGTGACTAGGTCACAAGGGGATGTTATATCACGGTACGAGTAAAGAGTACTTATCGGTAACGAGGTTGAATTAGGTATGGAGATACCGATAATTGAACCTTGGATAAGAAGAGTATCGCGCGAGAGAGGGAATCGGTACCATATGTTAATGGTTCTTTCAATCACGAAGTCATCCTTGAATATGTAGGAGCCATTACTAGTGGAGAACGGGCCTTTAGTTCCGGTTGCGGTACCGGGACTAGAGAGGCGGGACTAAAGGCCCACCCACTAGTCCTGGTCCGTTTACCAGCCGGGACCAATGGACATCCACGTAGCTGTCCCTGCGCGCTCTAGGTCTACCCCCATTAGTCCCGGTTGATATTACAAATCAGGACTAGTGGTTCTCTGCAGCGGCAGAGTTTTGGCCCCTTTCTCTGCCGCGGCAGAGAATTCATTTTGTTTCTTTTTTAATTTTCAAAATAGATTTCTACGCTACCACATACCATACACGTTACCGGGACTAGAACATACAAATATATATACATGATATTTACATGGAGAACCATTAGGATCGAGCATACAAAAATATATACATGATAGTAAGATGGAGACATCACAGTTACCGGGACTAGAGCCCGTATATTCAATTACACGGTCGGAGGATCATCGGTAGCGCCTATTCACACTAAATTCTCCGGCATCATCTATCATCTCTTTCATCAAGAATCCTGCCAGTTCTTCAGCAATTCCTAGTACGTGTTGCTCTAGTAGGAGCTGATCCCGCATTCTATCGAACTATATATAAGAAAAGGAGATCAATATATTAATACCAATCATGATAACAAAAAGTGACGGTACTAAAAAAATTGTGAATGTATTTCTTATATCGACTTTAAAAAAATTGTGCTCAGTGGTAAACATGCGAATGAACTCGCAAACCTAGAATCCACATAGATTCGTCCTGGGTGGCTGCCTAGCGCACTTTACGAGAATAGAATTCAATCCAAATAATATTCTAGCATAATAATTGTATTGAAACTATAGAAATAAAGAGATGTGTGTACTACTTACCGAGACCGGCTTAAACATCAGCTTCTCACTAAAGTGACCCGTAACCGCACTCTTGAACTGGTTCCAAACCCTGCCCAGTAAAGAAAATGAATGAGTTATTTATTACGTGATATCTCAGGAAATCAACGAAAGAGACCGATGTAGCACGAAAATTACCTCTGAAGCGTGTTCTGCATGTCCCTAAACATTTCCAAGGGTCTTTTTAATGGGTCCGTGACTTCAACTCTTCCCTTATCAAGTTGAATATTTAGCAGAATCTAGTGGTATCTGCACATGTTTATATATACATCAGTAACTCATCAGTTACACTTAATATCGAGTAAGAAAAAGTGAATGGGTACACCAGAGTAAGACCCTCACTTGAAATTGATGTGGTCACATAAATTTTGCTTCGTTAGAAACCTTATAAGGTTTTTCTCCGTCTCCCCGGGTTTATCCGTTAGCGTCTTTATATGTATTTTATCTGGGTCAATGAACCCAACCCTAAAGAGTGACCTTCTTTTACATTCCTGGATCTTCATTATACATAATAATAGAGTACAAAATGATATAATGAGGAAAATTACATGCAATAAACTGAATAAGTGAAAAATTGAACAACTTATATGCAGACAATGAATTCAACAACTTACAGACAATAGCAACTCATGATAGATTTGTCGAGGGCGTCGAATGTGTATAACTGGAAGAGTTCTGGAAACTCAACATGGACCTCTTCTTCTCGGAAGTTGTAGTCATGTGGTACTTTCGCCACGATCATTATTCCCTCCTCCTTTGCGGCTTTCAAGTACCAGTTATCTAAACTCCGCATTTGTGTTGGCAGTTGTTACAACCTCTCTAGGGTGACCAACGGCATCCCTGGGACATATTGAGGGACTACATCAGCCTTGGGTAACTTGTCATCCTGCGAACCTAGCAATTCCTCAACAGTCACATTCATAGCGGCCGCAAGCTCCGCAGCTTCTTCCATATTCTGCTAGGGAATGTCAAAGGATGCCACCCTGAGGGGTGGGATCGATTTTTTGGCATGTTCCCTGAGCTGGGGGACATCCTTTCTTTTCCCGGTTGCACTTTGACTTGATTTGCTCTTCTTCACTTCCTTTTGAAGCGTGCGTGAATAGTAATCTGGCTTATGGTGCAAGTCATATTACGATTTTGTGTTCAGAAAACCAAGTGCATATGCTTTTTCTTCTCGGTGTATACCGGGGCGGGCTCAGGTTTCTTTTTTTGAAGTTGTGCAACACATTCGGCCTTTGCGATCTCTGCGGTTTCCTCTTCAGTACGATCATAAGGTCTGATGGGTAGATTCTTATGAGGTACTCTTGGCACTACAAGGAATCTGGCTATGTATGACCCTCTATTTTCGTCGCAGAATCGTCACAATAGTCCGTTTATGACGATTCTATGACGATTTTGAGATCGTCGAAAGCTGGGCATCGCAAATGAACTATAACGACGTTTTTGGTAAAATCGTCATAACCGTCTATGACGATATTGGATCGTCATAACGTCTATGACGATCCAATATCGTTACGAGCCATCTAGCCTGGCCAAGTCAGATCCTACATGGCTGATCCTACGTGGCAAAATTGTGACGAAATTAAATCGTCTTAAATCGAAATCAGCCCAATCCATTTCGGTTGCTTGCTTTGGTTGAGCCCAATAATTTTGGCCTTTTACTTCCTCTACCATGGTTCGTTACTGCTATGGGCTTCGGCCATTGTGTTTCGCATTTCAGTTTTGGGCCTTGGCCTTTTTACCGTCCAATTTGTCCTTGGTTTTTCTATTTTTTCAAATCATTTCTTTCAATATAATTTGGTCCATGGCCTATTTAGAGCCCAAATAATATTTGGTACAGTAAAATTTTCGGCCCTTTTTCCTTATTTCTTCTATCCCGAAAATCACAGTCACTAATTTTATAATATGATTCTGCTCATCAAATTTCTATTCATCATATTACATAACATTTGTTGAACTGAAACATAAAAGACATGGAAAATTTCAAATAACAGCCAAGAATAGTCTATTATCTATTACAATCATTACATGGTTTGTTCCAAACAGCCAGATATTTTGACTGTTAGAATACAAGTAGCTCTAAAATTATAGGGTCTTCAAGCTTTTCTCGACTTTCTTTGGCTGGAACTCCTGGAAAAGAGGAAAAGCCAAGTTTAGAAAATAATTGGAAACTATTATGAAACAGTAGAATCAGAAAATAGGCAACAATAGTAGAGTAACAAAGCAGCATGAGATTTGTTGATAAATTGTCCAACGAGTCCGAATATTGTCAGGTCATCTTACTAAGTAAATTATGGTACCAAAATGATTTCCTTAATGTAAATTTAACACACTATTGAATCTACTTCAGCAATTAATGCTGGCAAGAACAATCAGCAATTTTGAAAGTGGTACTAGTACAAAGTATTTGAAGAAAGTGGTTGCAGAAGGTATTTGCCAAAATAACCCTTGCAAGAGACAGAAATCTGCTTGCTCCTTCTGCTGCCACTAGCCCACGACTACAAGAAAGTGCCAATGAAGTTATCAGTCTTAAATCACAGGTGTCACACACAGTGAATTAGAGACCAGATTCTGTGTATTTTGGATACAATTGGGACAGATGAAACTATACTAGGGCAAGTAGAACAAGAAGATAGGAGGTTCTTAATCTTGAGCTCTCACCGATGCTAGTTGTGGAGCAGCAGAGGACACACATAATGACATTATCGTAGAAGACCATAGACATGTCATTGACACTTCGTTGCAGCTACTCCATGTAAGTACTTGATTGTTGTGGCAATTGACAGCCCTCGGATGCAGGCACGCCTAGCAGCAGTCTCCAGGGGAGCAACCATGGTTGGGCAGACATATCCTAAGGAGGATATGAAGTGAAGCATCAACGCATGAAACTCGACAAAAAATAAAGCTCACAGTATTCATATATCAACTACATGCTCACAGTCAATGTGTACAAGATGAAATAAAGCTCACAGTATTCATATATCAACTACATGCTCACAGTATTCATATATCAACTACATGCTCACATTATTCATATATCAACTACTTTTATCACAACAACTAGATCAATCTTATATTAACCCTGCTTTCATTGATCAGAGAAATACCAAAAACAATGTGTACAAGATGAAAAAGAAACAAAACTGAATAGGAATCTTCCAGCCAAATGATATAAGTACAGATCATTAATATACACACAAGAAGTCCTGGATCAAAAGGAAGCCTATACATGTTCTATACCTATATTGCTATCTATACATAAACCAGTAGTAATACTGCTACTAGAGGAAAAGATGTTGCATAATAATCTCTTGCCTTCTATTAGAAAAATAAGGGAATACTATATCAAACACACAAACGTGCACGGTCATGTTCCCATCCCAGATCAGATCAGATCATATCGAAAACAGGAGCTACCAATGACCATCAATTGATTATCAAACTATAACTTCGAGCAAGCAACTCACTTAGGTGAATTAACAAGGACTATAAGGGAGTGGGAGAGACCGAATACTTATCTGAACCAAACCACGGTGATGAAGATGGTGAGGGTGGGGGATGCGACAATAATGATAAAGGGTGGCTTCATAATCTTATGCTACAGACTTTTCCTGAGAAGCATATCCTGATTTGAGGGTATGAAAACCGATATAATGTTATGCCAATATGGTTTCAACTCAAGGAAAATTAGTAGTACAAATAACACTGACTAGGAGATTACATGTTAACTCATCTATAAACAAGCATAGAACCTAGGAAGTTATCCTTTTCATACTTAGCAGAAATCATTAGCTATCCTTTTCATACTTAGCAGAAATCATAATTCAGGATATGACAGAAAGGCATAACTAGTTTCTCAATGCATATGAATAATCATAATTTACCTATGCATGTACCACAAAACACATGGGTAAATATTCAGCTAGAGGCTACAACTTGATAAATCATGTTATGTGTCAGTCTCATACGAAGATGAGAGAACATAATCCTGAATATAAATTCTGAATAAACAACGACAATTAACCATATGCATTAAGTGTTCAATTGCAGACACATCTTGACAAATTAGTTTGCCTAATATTGTCCTAACTGATTTATGACGATATAGAACAATCAGTTGTAAAACAGAGCACAAAATATGTGTGGCTAACACAATACAAGGACTACTGAATCAATTTCATCTATCCATGCATCTCTCTCTATCGAGTAATTCAGAAAATTTAGTTAGGTTTCAACTAGGAGTAATGTTCAGAGTCTATAATGTCCAACAATCATCAGGAACTAGGGAGGGCGCTTCGGGCATACCTCATGGCAAGGTCGGCAGAGGCATGTCCTCGAAGAGCCGATTGGTCACGAGTTCATGAGCCTGCAGCTTCCCCAGCGTGGTGATGATGAACACAGACGCGCATCGCCTTCTCGGCCTCCTCGACCATGAACCGCTTGTCCTGTGACGCCTTGAGCAGCAGCTGGAGGAGCAGCTTGTCGAAGGGAATCAGACAAAACAAAATTCAGAGGGGAATCAGCCACGATCCAGAGGGGACAAAAGAAAATTCAAAGAAGTAGACAGAGATGGGGAACAATACATATAGGATCGGGGCGAGGAGCACGGGGTGGCGGATGGCGAGGCGGCGCGCGTCGTTGAGCGCCTCGCAGACCTTCACCCAGCCCTTGGACTCGATCTCCGCAACTAGGCCGGCGGCCGGCAGCCCGCGCCTTGGGCCCGGCCACGGGCTGCAGATCCTCGGAGCAGACATACTCCACAGCATGCTCCACCACCACCAGCGAGGTCGATCTTGGCCCTCGGCACCACGTTCTCTTCGTTCCTCTTCCTGCCGCTTGGCATCGACTGCTTGGCGGTCTTCTTGGGTCGCTCCGACACTGCGGCCGGCAGTGTGTTGTCGAGCGCAGAGAGCCATGGATTGGTCGCTTGGTGGTAGATCGAGCGAGATTTTTCTCTACTACAGCTGCTGGATGGGGAATCGAAGATGGAAAGGTAGAGGAATCGGAGGGTGGATCCCCGCGTGGTTGTGAAGACCACGTCGTGGTGGCGCGCGTCGAGCCATAGGAGGGGGGTCTGGGGCGGGAGGGGCCGAGAGGGGCGTGGCTAGCGGCGGATCTGGCTCGGGGCACGCTAGGGTTCGGACGCCGCTAGGGTTTCAGGAGAGGGCGACGCGGTTGGGAGAGAATAGGGACGGAGGTTGTGGGATGTGGTGGATGGTGGAGGTGGAGGTAGGTTGGTGGGCGACGTGTGCTTCTTCGGTGGCCGTTGGATGTGCTTCAACGGTCCAGATTAGGATGAGATGGGCAATCCGCGGGTGGTTGTTTCCTGTAATTTGATTGGTTGCAGATGATCTCATAGGGTTTTTTCACCAAAGTGTCGCTAACTCCGGAGTGCATACCGAAAACCAGGGTATCTCAAACCTTTCCGTCCATCCCTAGCGAAAAAGGCAAATTCCTGCTGAATCGGCAGGAAGTGGTCCGATTTGACCTACAGGTACATGATCTGATGCCTATTATTTTTTGAAAAAATGATTTTTAGACTCACAATATCATGTTTCTTCAGAGATCCAATGCCAGTTTAGCGAGGCTTAGCCCCGATCTAAGAACCTTCATGCCCACCGTTTTGACCATAGTTTGAAACGGGCATAAAAAATTAAAAATAGGTCCGATCAATGCAAATCCTTCGCGTGGTGTCTTATTATGTGACATAGTTGCAAGTAAAAATACCAAACTTGGTATATTGCAAGTGTCTCAAAAAAACCTTCTTAGAAATGAGCTACCAGGTTCGAGGTTTCATGGCTTTCGGGCCAAACGACCAATGTTATGGCTAGAACCACGGCATAGTTTGTGATAATATACCCATATTATACACCCATATGTATTGTGGGATGGCGCACAATGTTGCAGGAGGAAGTTTTCCGTTTCGTCGCACAAAAACACCATTTTCCATTTTCTGAGTGCAAAAAATGGGTCGTTTTGTGAAGCAGCCACCAAATGAAAGTTTCAAAATGCTACCATCCCAATTTCCAAAAATAATAGGACACCTTACATGGACAAATGTCCCAACCAGGGTATCTCAAACATTTCTGTCCACCACTGGCGGAAAAGCCAAATTGCTGCCGGATCGGTAGGAAGTGGGTTCGATTTGAACTACAGGTACATGATCTGATGCCCATTATTTTTTGAAAAATTTATTTTTAGACTCACAATATCATGTTTCTTCAGAGATCCAATACAAGTTTAGCGAGGCTGAGCCCCGAGCTAAGAACCTTCATGCCCACCGTTTTGACCATAGTTTGAAACGAGCATAAAAAATGAAAAAACGGTCCGATCAATGCAAATCCTTCGCGTGGTGTCTTATTATGTGACATAGTTGCAAGTAAAAATACCAAACTTGGTATATTGCAAGTGTCTCAAAAAAACCTTCTTAGAAATGAGCTACCAGGTTCGAGGTTTCATGGCTTTCGGGCCAAACGACCAATGTTATGGCTAGAACCACGGCATAGTTTGTGATAATATGCCCATATTATACACCCATATGTATCGTGGGATGGCGCACAATGTTGCAGGAGGAAGTTTTCCGTTTCGTCGCACAAAAAAACCATTTTCCATTTTCTCAGTGCAAAAAATGGGTCGTTTTGTGAAGCAGCCACCAAATGAAAGTTTCAAAATGCTACCATCCCAATTTCCAAAAATAATAGGACACCTTACACAAATGTCCCAACCAGGGTATCTCAAACCTTTCTGTCCACCTCTAGCGAAAAAGCCAAATTGCTGCCGGATCGGTAGGAAGTGGGTCCGATTTGAACTACAAGTTCATTATCTGATGCCCATGATTTTTCGAAAAAATCATTTTTAGACTCGCAATATGCTATTTCTTTAGAGATCCAATGCAAGTTTAGCAAGGCTCAGCTCCTAGCTAAGAACCTTCAAAACCCTAGTTTCAAAATCATATTTTGAATTATGATATTGTCCCTACTATGGACTAACATGGTATTAGTAGATCCACAATTTAAAGTAATCATACTATTCATAATTAACATCCTAGTATGATCTAATAAAATTTATAAAAATTTAGAGACAAAAATCAATTATTTTGGAGTTCTTATGAGAAAGATACACAAGAATTATGAAAACACAAAACGAAAACAAAAAAAAACATAACCGGACCGCCCAAATAGACCTTCCCAGCGAGGCCCATTAGGGAGAACCTGGCCGCCAGGCCCAATTTCGATCGCGGGTTACAGTCAAATGGTTTGAGCACGGCTATAGGACAACTAAATTGTGTTGGTTTGGTGGTTAGATGGCTTCTACCTATGGTGAGCCCCCCTGCTACCCCTTTTTTTGCTTATTATTCCCGCGCTCAATTTGTGGGGTGTCTGTGCGTGCAAGGCCAAGGCCACGGCGGCCCATCTCGCTTCCTACCGAGGCCCATTCTAGTGATAAATTGAGCCAGCCCAAGAGATGAATTAAGTATATAAGTCTGCGAGTTGTTAATACTACAAGAAAGGTTCCTTGGTTTGGTGGTAAGGGGCGTGTTCCTTTAGGTGGAGGTCTTGGTTTCGACTCTGGGGGGGTCTTATTTTTTTGGAATAACCGAAATATCTCAGGATTTGTGGGTTCACGTGTATATTAAATCGTGTAGATTTAAATAGTGCCACATAAGGTCATATTGACACATGTATATGATACGCAGTCAAAAGCTGATACATAGACACGACACATAGGCGCAATTGGTGATGTGGCTGAGTACCTATTTCATCTTATCCTAATTTGGACACTATGACGATTTTAAATCGTCGTAGTGAGCTACAAATAACGTCTTAGGCTATATCTGGTAGGTTATGACGATTTCAGTTAATAAAACTATGACGTTTCTGAACAAAATCGTCGTAAATTTTTAAGGTTTTGAACCTCTGAAATGGTTTATGACCATCTGGTGCGAAATTGTCATAACTTTATGACGATTTTGTTCACGGTCACTATTAGAAGGTCATAGAATAACACATTTCTTGTAGTGTGGGAGGGGCGACATTTGTCGTTTCGGGCTGCTGCGTCGTTTAGTACTCATCGACGGAGAACGCTTCTGCTTATTGTCCTTAGCGGGCGGCGAAGACGGCTGACCTTGCGGCAGAGATCGAGATGGACCCGAGCTGTGGTGGTCGTAGTCATGGGGTGGGCTTCTTGTAGGTGATGGAGGTGAAGGTGACATGCAACGACTCGAAGGCGGTGTTGGCCTTGGCGCTGAGCCTGGAAGCTTGATGTTGTTCTTGTCCCATAGAATGATACCACCCAATACTTTTCCGAGTGTCCTCTCACCTTGAGGTCCAAGAATGTCAAGCTCCATTGAGTCCCACCCCGTTGCGATTTCATCCGCCCCGACTTTAGCATAGCCAGCTGGAATCTCACGGCCATGCTAGCATGTGTCAGGTGGACAAGGTAAAGCACATCCGACCGCCACCTTGATGGATAGGTTCTTCACCTTCTGATGGAGCTCACAAGATGTATGCTCCTTGATTCCATCCACGGGGTAGCTGAGACCACCATCTAGCGACCGTGCATCGTCAGACGGGACCTCCGATTTAGCCACGCTGCCTCTCCGCTGAGATGGGACGGCGGTAATACCGAGTGCAGGATCTTGCAGGCGCGCTACTCCTCGAAGTTCGGCAATTTGTTGCTGATGAATTCAAAGTGCTCCTAGCAACTCGGTGAACCTGTCTCCATCCTCCTCCTGCCGTCGCCTCTTTGCTCTCTCTCGGATCCTATAACTATCTCTATCTTTGGGAAACCCCATCTCCCAGGTATAACTAGGGCCAAGGCCTCGTGGTCGTCCTCCGTGTTCTTTATTCCTGAGGGCCTTTGTCAGCAAGTCATTCTCTCTATCAGGACAGAACTTGTTGTCCCCTCTTTAATTTCCTTCACCAGTCACTGCGATGTCTCCCAGGGTATCCTAATCCCGTCACTTCAAATAAGGTCCCCTATTTTTTCTTCATACTCACTACCATGCCCAAGGAACCAATTTCTTGCCCTCAAATCCCATTCTTCGTGTATTGGTTCTGGAGTGATCCCTTTAGCGAGCAACTCATTTTCTTTAGCATCCCACTTTGGCATGGAATTCGCATAGCCCCTGGCCCCAGGTGATGGTGATATTTCTTCTTCGCGACATTTAACTTGTTTTTTCCGACTTTTCCTTAGCAGCTTCTGACTCCTTGTACTTCACAAATGCATCCCAGTTAGCATGCTGCTTCATTAGATAGGATTCGATTATAGGAGGAGTCTTCTTCTTCTAATATTGTTGCCATAATGATTTCTTCCAGTTCTTCAATAGTTCGGCCATCTTTGTAAGAGTCCACTGCTTGGTTTTCTTCCTCAATGCAGCTGCGTAGGCTTCATCCTCAAATTCTGGCAGGGTGAAATGTGTCATGAGGTCATTCCAAAGACCTCCTCATTTTGGTCGACCTCCTCACCCTCACCGCAGGGGTCCAGATACATCGAAGAAGATTCACGTGGATGAACATGGGGGGCTCCGTTGATCATATTCTCGAGGATTTCTTCTTGTTCCAGGTCTCTGCGGATTGGACTAGGTGGATCCATAGTTTTCTTCAAAAATGCACACAATATAAAATAATACTAAATAATAATATGTACATATCATTTGCTACAATAAAACTAAGTCCGGGGGCCCACGAGCACTACCACCCTAACCCTACGTCCGGGGGCCCACGAGTACTTCCACCCTAAGTCTGGGGGGCCACCAGCACTACCACGCTAACCCTAAGTCCGAGGGCCCGAGAGCACTACCACCCTAACCCTAAGTCCGGGGGCCCGCGAGCACTACCAACCTAACCCTAAGTCCGGGGGTCCGCGAGCACCACCACCCTAACCCTAAGTCCGGGGCCCGCGAGCACTACCACCCTAACCCTAAGTCCGGGGGCCCGCAAGCACTACCACCCTAACCCTAAGTCCGAGGGTCCATGACGACCATGACCCTAACCCTAAGTCCGAGGACCCGCGAGCACTACCACCCTAACCCTAAGTCCGGGGGCCCGCGAGCACTACCACCCTAACCCTAAGTCCACGAGCACTGGGCTCTGGCGACCTATTTATAGATTAAAACAGCACAACATAGTGTCGACACTTACCCCTGTGATAGTGTCGACACTCACCCCTTAAGTCCCGGTTGGTTTCTTCAACCGGGACTAAAGATTCTCGGTTGGAAACACCAACCGGGGCTAAACATAACTTCACAAGGATGCCTATTTATAGATTAAAACAGCACAACATAGTGTCGACACTCACGACATAATGTTGACACTCACCCCTGTCATAGTGTCGACACTCACCCCTTAAGTCCCGGTTGGTTTCTTCAACCGGGACTAAAGATTCATATTTTCCCGAGGCTAAACACCAACCGGGGCTAAACATATTTTCCCGCCATGTTTTCCCGCCATGTTTTCCCACCAGGTTTTCCCGTCATATGTTTTCCCGCCCTTTCCCTCTATATATAGGTCCGCGACCGTCATGAACACCACACATCCACACATTCCCTGCCACACATCCACACATCCCCGCCGCCTACTTTAGGATGCCCCCGCATGTTCGTCCACGACTCGGCGGCAACAACGGCGGAGTACTAGGCTCCATCGGGCATGTCCGAGACTAGGCTCCGTCGGGCTGGCACTAAGAGGTGCTACGTTCCGGGATGCATAGCCTGGTGAGGAATCCGGGTCCTGTCGTCGACCCGGAGCTTCTTTGGTGGCGGTTGCTGTTGGGTTCGCAGCATAGAAAACAAAAAGTTTCCTACGATGGGAACTATACGCCATGATCTATCTACTAGATACAAGCAACAGGTGGATATACATCCATAGAGAACTTACCCTCGAAGACAACAAGGCTTTGTTAACGAGTTGGAACTCGTGGATGATGTAGTCGTACACTTGCTGATCTCAAGATCGTGATGAAGTCCTTCAGGTCCAGCACCATCAAGTCCAGCACCGCAAAGTAGCGGTGCATCCGTGATCGCACACACATTCGGTCCACCGAACAACCTCCGCCTCCTCGCTCCAGTGATGCAGCAGAAGCAGCAACTCCTTTTCAGATAAAGCCACCGGGAACATGTATCTCGCTAATCCGAGACCATGGGAAATAACTAGAGGGAGAAGAGAACCTTCATGAGGAGGTGGTGCAAGAGGAGAGGAGGAGGAGGTGCTCCGTATATAGGAGAGGGGGCAGCCCAAGGGGGCATGGTGCCGGCCATGGTGGGTGCCCCCACCTCTCCCTCATTCATGTAGGTGGAGCTCCCACTGACATAAACACACACCTCCACTCATGTCCACTCACATGCATTAAATTTCCACCAAATTTAATGCAATGTCTCATTAAATAAAACACTTTTATTTATTTTATTCAGAATTTTGTTAATTACTTTAATTAACAAAAATTCACATAAAACTCCCTGCAACATTTCAATATCACATACAGAACCAGTTTCAGCAATTTCACCCGAAACAATTCAGGTGTCCATCGAAATGATTCCAGCGCTTTCTTAATCTTTATCTGAAACATATTTTCTCTTAAATGGTGTCGGTACCCCTTAAGTGTGTCACCCTACGGTTCGCGAATAATGCAGACATGATCGAGACCCCTCTCCGATCAATAATCAGCATCGGGACTCGGAGATCTGTACTGACTCCCACATATTCAACGATGACCATTGTGATCGTGTGAACCTTTCACGTCGTAACTAAATCCCTTTGTCTCGCGATATATTATATGTCCGAGATACAATCATCGGCATCCAGATACTTAGTTTGATCTCGTTACCGACATGCACTCTTTTCTCGTTCCCGTGATATAACATTCTAGTGATCACATCACTTGCTTGCAAGCTATTTCAATGTGATATCACCGAGAGGGCCCAGAGTATATCTATCCGTTATCGGGATGGACAAATCCCACTCTTGATCCATGAGCCTCAACATAACACCTTCGTAGCATTGAACCCACCTTTATAGTCACCCTATTACGGTGTGACGTTTGATGTTATCAAGATACTCTTCCGGTGTTAGCAATTAACATGATCTCATGGTCTAAGGACTAAGATTACTTCGTATGATGTTATAGCAATATAAACATAATGACTTCGATCGTAATGCTATACTTCAGATGAATGTTCATCACATCATTCCACCAATGTTGTGACCTCGTTATTAACGACATCTAATGTCCATGATCATGAAACCTTGATCATCTTGTTAATCAACGAGCTAGTTTATAAGAGAGTCATAATAGGAACTTTCCTTTTGTTTATCACACATGTACTAACGTTTCCAAATTAATACAATTATAGCATGAAAAATAAACATTTATCATAAACCAGGAATAAGATAATAACCACTTTATTATTGCCTCTCGGGCATATTCCCTTCAGTCTCCCACTTGCACTAGAGTCAATAATCTAGTTTAAAAAACTTTGCGTATCGAACACCTATGGCTTTTTGGTGTTGCATATACGCGATTGCTAGTGGTTAACATAATATCCGGATCTTACAGTTTCAGGTCCGTGTGTATTTGCATGTCTTTGCGTCTCTACGCATCACTCATTCTCAAATGAGATGGCATTGTATAAATTTGGTTCTTTGGTGAGACCTTTAGTTCGTTCGGGTTAAAATATGTTGATATTATTGTCATACAATATATCTTCATAGTATTAGCCCACTTTGAACCACACCTAGTTTGATAACAAACTACTTAACACAAATGCCCTCCTTTGCTGCTACTATAGCAGTCATATGCTTAGCCTTTTGTTGTAGTATCCGCCACAATGTCTCAACTTTGGAACTCATCCAAATCCATCATGGAACATCCTTTCCATTACATTGTGCTACCCATAGTCTAAACTGAGATAAATTTAATTTGTATCTTGTGACTAAACTAGTATCAATGTAACACTTTACAATGCACTACCTTCTACTATTTGTCACTTATACATGATATATTCTTAGTTCTTCCAAAGCTCATAAGAATATCTTTACTATCGTCCAATGATCATCTTATGAATCATCCTGGTATGTACTCATAATATTTAGAGCATAGGACATATCTGGATATATACATATCACAGTACAATTGATCAAAATATTCATGTGATTTTACTCACCAAGTGTTGAAACACTTGAATCTTGATACAATCATTTCTATGCAGCAAGAATCTTTCTTGTTGTTTCCGTATTGAACCCTTTCAATATCTCATATATGTACGTCTGGCATAACCATATTAGCGCCTCAATTTATCCATATAGACATTGATGCCAAATATTCCGGTTTTGCCCAAGTCTTTCACCGAAATCCTATTTTTATGAAATTCTTAACTTGTGTCAATACAAGATACATCATTTCCAATCAACACCATGTCTTCTACATAATGTATTAGAAATATATCTTAGCTCTCCCACTTAATTTCTTGCAAATGCAAGCATCTTCATCATCTCCGGTGAAATTAAACTTATTTAACATTTTCATCATGGTGAAGATTCCAACTCCGCTATGCTCACTTCAACTATTGAAGTTTGCATGTCCTGTTAGCACACTTTGAATTAACAAAACCCTTCGGACCGTGTCATGTACACGTTCTAGGTAACCATTCTATTAGAAGAACCTTGTTTTGTTTATTCAACTACCATAAACCAAATTATATGTAGTGGTTGCTACATTAATCCGTCAAGACTAAATATCTCCATGAAAGATCAAATCTTGTCATAGTCAACTCCTTGAACATTGCCGTAAACTTCTTTCCGACATGTCGACTATTTCATAGATGTTAAACATCCATGTCTATTTCTTTATAGATCCAAACACGGGCGATAGGCCTCACGCCTTTCCGGAGGGTCTTCCAAGTTCAGAAACTTGATTTATCGTGTATGGATACTCTCACAGATTCTATGACTTCTAGTCATTTTATGGAGTCAGGGCCCATCATCACTTCTTTGCATGCAGTCGGTTCATTATTGTCAAAACAATAACGACTTTTGTTTCAAGTCTTACTATTTGATTCTTACCGACCCACATGGTTCAATAGGAACTCTAATCTCCAATATCACACCCTTTGTAATCACGGGAGCCATGAGCATTGTGGCCGCCACCGGGACACTTTCTGGCGCTGCGCTACTTAGCACATATAGCTAAGGTTCAACAACCTTATCAAAGTTCTATTGTCCTCCCACATAACTTTTCACGAAAAATTCCTTCTCAAGAAACTTGACGTTCCAAGCGGCAAACTCTTTTGTCCTCGGTGTTATGGAGGAATTCCCAACAAATTCTTTGGGATAACCTACAAAGACGCGCTTATCCGATTTTTGTTGTAAACATTTTACTTATGCATAGCATACCAAAATTTAAGAAAAGATAAGTTGGGTTTTATCCCAAACCATAACTCATATGGTGTCATTTCAACGCATCACGATGGTGCTCTTTTCAGTGTAAAAGCGGTAGTCTCTAAAGCTTTAATCCTTAAAACATAATGGAAGTTTTATAATGACACCTTTGATCTTACCATGTCAAACAAGGTTTGATATGATCTCTCAAACATACCATACTCATGTGGTTTATCGGAAATGCAAATTCATGGAACAATTCCAGAAATCTTAGGTGTTTTGCTAAACCTGTAACTCAAATATCTTCCTTTATGATCAAATCATAAACTCTTTTATTTTCTTGTTACAATGATTTTTCACTTCATCTTGAAAGTCTTTGAACAATTTTCCAATGTTTCATACTTCTTCCTTATTAAGTAAATATATAGATATATTCACTCAAATTTCTGGAGAAAGCATATGAAGCAAAAAGATCCATCGCATATGGCTACACATAATGGACTATATACATCAACATGCATAATATCCAATAAGTTAGTCATCCGTTCCTCTTTGGCCTATGGACGGAGTTTCAATTATCTCGAGGAAAGTTTCACCAGCATCAATTGATCAAAATCAAAAGACTCCAAAAATCCATCAACATGGAGTTTGTTCATGTTTACTTTCAATATAATTTAAACAACGATGTCACTTCATAAGTGATCTTCCAATCATTTGTCTTACGGCATTTTAGCAATATTGTTTATGGATGTGATTTATCCAAGTAGACTTGTAAAAGTTCATCCATCCTTTACGGAATACGATAAGTATTTGAACAACCATTGTTCTTGTAATACCGGAACAAAATAACAATTATTAAAACAAATCTTGAAGGCTATGTTTGACGACAACGAAAACGCAATAACACTTTATTTGTTTTCGCTGAACATCATCACTTATTGTCTTGCCAATTACTTAGGCCGTTGCAGTTCATGAATTGTGTTGTTCTGTATGACACTTCACACCAACCAATTCGGTATCCAATACCTTAGAACCACATTGTTTAACAAGCAAGGAATACATCCATAACATGTATATCTTCTATATACCTAAGTTGGACATATTTAACCTTTTCTTTTCTGCCAAATATTTTATAGATTCTCTTTCAACAATTCCTTTTCTTTTAAAAGAATCTATCAACATCAATAGTGGTGTCATTCACATGCCACATAGTACAAAGTGTATATAGTCAAATACTAATACCTTTGGACTGGCACTTTGAAGTGGATCACCATCATCAAATGTTTGGTGTTCTTTCAAAAATCCATTATTTAGTAATCTATTAGTGTAGTAAACATTTTACTTACATATTCTATTCACCCTTATCATGACAACTTTCATGATCAAGCTACTATAGCCTATAAGGAAGAATCGCGAGTATAATGTTAGTTCCCAAAACCTTTTTGGGAGATTCGGATGCCTAGAATCTCCATCCTTCACAAATTCTCATACAATATGAGAACATGTATTTTGCTAAATTATACTCTATCATAATGCAACCAAAACATTGTTTCAGATATCACAATATCTTCCACACATGATGGTTTCTGAAACAATTTTTCAGCTCCGAGATAATCTTGATATTAAAACAACTTTTGAATATCAATAATCATGGAGGAAAACATGATACTTTAGATACTAACATTGGAATTCTTACTCTTGATTTAATACTACTTATTAAACTTCATGGAGTAAATAGAGTTTGCTGAAATTTTGTAATAGGACGTCTAAACTTTAAATTGACATTCAAAAACAATACGATACCAGTTCGTAAAGTAAAAATCTAGAATTCTATAGTTCTATTATCTCAATTAAAACTAAGCATAAGGTAGTGAACAGATGCCAATGACTACAACAAATTATGCAAATTCACTTTGATTTAGTTTATGACAAATTGAGTTCGACTAATCCAAATTAGAAATGAACTCCCACTGAAAAACGACATCCCTCGTGCCTTTTTGGTGATTACATGAACCAAATCCACTACACCAAGTCCGATCATCACGTGAGTCGGTGTAGCTTCAAAGGCGAGCATCAATATGAGCATCACATCAACTATATGCCTCATGCTTAACCTTTCGGTTCGTGTTCCGAGGCCATGTCTGTACATGCTAGGCTCCCCAAGTAAGAACCTTAGTATTCGCGTGTGTAAAACTGTCTAACACCCGTTGTATGAAAGCGTAGAGTCGAGTACACCCGATCATCACGTGATGTCTTGAAACACGATCCATAGAACGGTGCATACTTAAGGAAGAACACATTTTATCTTGATATTTAAATGAGGGATCATCTTATAATGCTACTAAAACGCCAAACTAGCAATATAAGATGCAAACATCATATGTGTAAAGTGGAATGATATGGTCCATGCATTTGATCACCATCATGTACATCGTGGTATGATCTCTATCATTCCTTTGTGTGTAAGGCCAAGGTCTATGGAACTTACACGTTAGGTGTGTTGTAAGAATATCTATCATACATCTACTTACAACATTACCATATCATGACACTAGCCCAACAACAATCTAAACTAGACGCCTCTAATTTATCCATTGCAAGTTTTACGTGGCTTAGGGCTTTCGGAGATAGAACCGGTCTTACCTACGAACATGGAACCACAACGAGGATAACCAAGTTATTGGCAACTCATTGTAAATCAGATATTGACTATAGTAGGAGAGACAGACACCCGCCAGCCACTTATGCAAAATTAATTGCATGTCAGTCGTGGAATCGGTCTCATGTACGATGACATGTAAGGTTGGTCCGGGCCGCTTCATCCCACTATGCCACCAATATCCAAAATACATGAAAGAGGCAATAACATGATCATCACCGCCCACATATAAACATATGTGTACTACCCGTGCAAAGCACCTACGCATAGATCAGGCTCTGATACCACTGTTGGGTTCGCAGCATAGAAAACAAAAAATTCCTACGATGGGAACTATACGCCAAGATCTATATACTAGATACAAGAAACGGGTGGATATACATCCATAGAGAACTTACCCTTGAAGACAACAAAGCTTTGTTAACGAGTTGCAACTCGTGGATGATGTAGTCGTACACTTGCCGATCTCAAGATCATGATGAAGTCCTTCAGGCCCAGCAGCTCCAGCACCATCAAGTCCAGCACCGCAAACTAGCGGTGCATCCGTGATCGCACACACGTTCGGTCCACCGAACAACCTCTGCCTCCTCGCTCCAGCGATGCAGCAGAAGCAGCAACTCCTTTCCAGATAAAGCCACCGGGAACATGTATCTCGCTAATCCGAGACCATGGGGAATAACTAGAGGGAGAAGAGACCCTTCACGAGGAGGTGGTGCAAGAGGAGAGGAGGAGGAGGTGCTCCTTATATAGGGGCGGGGCAGCCCAAGGGGGCATAGCGCCGGCCATGGTGGGTTCTCCCACCTCTCCCACATTCATGTGGGTGGAGCTCCCACTCACATAAACACACACATCCACTCATGTCCACTCACATGCATTAAATTTTAACCAAATTTAATGCAAGCTCTCATTACATAAAACACTTTTATTTATTTTATTTAGAATTTTGTTAATTAGTTTAATTAACAAACATTCACATAAAACTCCCTGCAACATTTCAATATCACATGCAGAACCAGTTTCAGCAATTTCACCCGAAAAAATTCCGGTTTCCATCGAAATGATTCCAGCGCTTTCTTAATATTTAACTGAAACATATTTGCTCCTAAATGGTGTCGGTATCCCTTAAGTGTGTCACCCTACGGTTCGCGAATAATGCAGACATGATCGAGACCCCTCTCCGATCAATAATCAGCAGCGGGACCTGGAGAACCGTACTGACTCCCACATATTCAACGATGACCCTTGTGATCGTGTGAACCTTTAACGTCGTAACTAAATACCTTTGTCTCGCGATATATTACATGTCCGAGATTCAATCATCGGCATCCAAATACCTAGTTTGATCTCGTTACCGACATGGACTCTTTTCTCGTTCTCGTGATATAACATTCTAGTGATCACATTCCTTGCTTGCAAGCTATTTCAATGTGATATCACCGAGAGGGCCCAGAGTATATCTATCTGTCATCAGGATGGACAAATCCCACTCTTGATCCGTGAGCCTCAACATAACACCTCCGTAGCACTGAACCCACTTTTATAGTCACCCTATTACGGTGTGACGTTTGATGTTATCAAGATACTCTTCCGGTGTTAGCAATTAACATGATCTCATGGTCTAAGGACTAAGATTACTTCGTATGTTGTTATAGCAATATAAACATAATGACTCGATCGTAATGCTATACTTCGGATGAATGTTCATCACATCATTCCACCAATGTTGTGACCTCGTTATTAACGACATCTAATGTCCATGATCAGGAAACCTTGATCATCTTGTTAATCAATGAGCTAGTTTATAAAATAAGCATAACTAGGAACTTTCCTTTTGTTTATTAAACACACATGTATTAACGTTTCCAAATTAATACAATTATAGCATGCAAAATAAACATTTATCATAAACAAGGGGTAAGATAATAACCACTTTATTATTGCCTCTCGGGCATATTCCCTTCAGTCGCATGGTCCAGGTGCGGTGCAGAGGGAGCCGACCCTCGAGGAGGTGGTAGGGAGGCATGTCAGGGAGGAGGACGAGCACGTCCGCCGCTATATGTATATGTTGGAGGTTAGGTTTTCCAATACCTGGCAGCATCTTCCAGGACCTCACCCGAGCTATGCTCCTGTGATGGTTCCTTCTCTTTGGGTGACCATCTCGCGCGGATCATAACCTGGTCATCGACGTCCAGTTTGATTGAGCAAGATGTATTACATGAAAGGGGGCCTTTATATCTCAAATAAAAGGTTTAATACATTACATAGATTTATGTCTCAAATAAAAGGTTTAATATATTATTAGACATCACCAACATCTAGTGTTGTGGTTTTCTTCTGCACCGTAGCCATGGAGAATCTTCATCATTTAACTGGATTCTTGGGTCAATTTTCACTTTGAATGGCGGAATTTCATGAAAGTTATTATAATCTTCTGACATGTCTGTCTTGTCATCCACTCCCACGATGTTTCTTTTCCCTGAAAGAACTATGTGGCGCTTTGGCTCATCGTATTCTGTATTCTTTTGCTTATCTTCCCTTTTTATCGGTTTGGTAGACATGTCCTTCACATAGAAAACCTAAGCCACATCGTTGGCTAGGACAAATGGTTCATCCATGTACGCAATATTGTTGAGATCCACTATTGTCATGCCGTATTTTTGGTCTACATGTACCACTCCTCCTGTCAGCTTGACCCATTTGCACCGAAACAAAGGGACCTTAACAGTACGTCCATAGTTAAGTTCCCATATCTCCTCTATGTACCCATAATATGTGTCCTTCTTCCATTGTCATCTGTTGCATCAAAGCGGATACCACTGTTTTGGTTGGTGCTCTTTTTATCTTGGGCAATTGTGTAAAATGTATTCCCATTTATCTCGTACCCTTGGAAAGTACATATAGTCAAAGATGGTAACCTGGCCAACGAGTACAACTGATCTCCAACAGTGGTGTTATTCATGAGATGTGTCTGCAACCAACTGTCGAAATTCTTCTCGTGTTCCCCTTTAATCAAGGAGTCAGGCTTCCCCTAGTTTTCGGAGCGTACACTATTCTTGTGTTTCTCGATATACGGAGCCACCACAGTGGAATTGTGTAGAACTGTGTAGTGTGCTTGAGTGAAAGAATGCCCATCCCTACATACCATTGATTTCCTTCCTAGTGTGCCTTTTCTAGTCATCTCCCCTCATACCGAGATTCAGGAACACCAATCGGCTTAAGGTCAGGAAGAAAGTCAACACAAAACTCAATGACCTCCTTTGTTCCATAGCCCTTGGAGATGCTTCATTCTGGCCTAGCATGGTTATGAACATATTTATTTAAGACTCCCATGAACCTCTCGAAAGGGAACATATTGTGTAGAAACACAGGATCGAGAATTCTAATCTCTTCGACTCGGTGAACTAGGAGGTGCGTCATAAAATTGAAGAAGGATGGTGGGAACAACAACTCGAAGCTGACCAGGCATTGGACCACACCAATTTGTAACCCTGATAGACTTTCTTGATCAATTACCTTCTGAGAAATTGCATTGAGGAATGCACATACCTTCACAATGGATAGTCGAACATTGTCTAGAAGAATTCCCTTCAATGCAATCGGAAGCAATTGTGTCATAAGCACGTGGAAGTCATCAGACTTTAGGTTTTGAATTTTTTTTCTCTTTCATATTTACTATTCCCTTTATATTCGACGAGAAGCCAAATGGGACCTTGATACTGAAAAGGACTTCAAAAATTATTTCCTTCTCTTCTTTGGTAAGAGCATAGCCTGGAAACCCTTGAAACTACCTTGGACGCTTGCTGTCTCGTCCTTTATGATATTGCTGGTCCTCCTGTGCTGCCTGGGTATCTTTTGACTTCCCATACAAGCCCAGGAAGCCTAGAATATTCACGCAAAGATTCTTCGTCAGGTGCATCACGTCAATTGCAGAGCGGACCTCGTGCACTTTCCAATAGGGTAGCTCCCAAAATATAGATTTCTTATTCCACATAGGTGTGTGTTCGTCGGCGTCTTTCGGAACAGGTTGTCCTCTAGGACCCTTTCCAAAGATTACATCCAAATCCTTGACCATACCAAATACATCAGCTCCAGTACGGGGGACAGGCTTCGTCCGGGTTTCTCCCTTGCCATGAAAATTCTTGCCTTTCTTCCTTAAGTGATGACTTGGCGGAAAAATACGACGATTGTACGGGTGCACATTCTTCATACATTTATCCAGATATATACTTCCAGTCTCATCTAAACAGTGCATGCATGCATTGTATCCTTTGTTCGTCTGTCTTGAAATGTTACTAAGAGCAGGCCAATCATTGATGGTTATGAACAGCAATGCTTGTAGGTCAAATTCCTGTTGTTTGTGCTCATCCCACACACGTACACCTAGTGGGGCCCACAACTGTAAAAGTTCATCAACAAATGGCCTTGGGTACACATCAATGTCGTTGCCGGGTGCTTCGGGCCTTGGATGAGCACTGGCATCATAATGAACTTCCGCTTCATGCACAACCAAGGAGGAAGGTTGTAGATACATAGAGTCACAGGCCAGGTGTTGTGACAGCAGTTCTGCTCCCCAAAAGGATTCATGACATCGGTACTTAGACCAAACCATAAATTCCTTGCATCACCAGCAAAGTCCGGGAAGTCCCTCTCGATTTTTCTCTACTGCCGACCATCAGCAAGGTGCCTCAACTTCCCGTCTTTCTTACGATCTTCCATGTGCCATCGCAACAACTTTGCATGCTCTTTGTTTTTGAACAAATGTTTCAACGGTGGTATTATAGGAGCATACCACATCATCTTGGCAGGAACCCTATTCCTAGGTGGCTCGCCCTCAACATCACCAGGGTCATCTTTTCTGATCTTATAACGCAATGCAGTCCAGACTAGGCAGTTATCCACATTCTCGTACTTCTCACCGTGATAGCAATCATTAGGGCATGCATGTATCTTCTGCGCATCTAATCCTAGAGGGCAGACAACCTTCTTTGCTTCGTATGTACTAAAGGGAAATTTGTTATTTCTTGGAAGAAGCTTCTTCATTATTACCAGCAAATTTTCAAATCCCGAGTCAGTCACACCGGCCTCTGCCTTCCACTTCAGCAATTCTAGTGTGCTACCCAGCTTCTTCTAGCCATCTTCACAAGTTGGGTATAACAATTTAGTGTGGTCCTGTAACATCTTCTCGAACTGCAACATCTCCTTTTCTGTGTCGCAGTCTCGCTTTGCATCAGAAATGACGCGACCAAGATCATCAGCGGGCTCATCTTGTTCCCGTTCTTCTTCATTATCTTCCATTGTGGTATCAGCGTATTCAGGAAATATAGATCACTAGTTGTTATCATCGTTCTCTTCTTCATCGCTGTACTCCATCATAACCCCTCTTTCTCCGTGCTTGGTCCAGACATTATAGCCGGACATGAAGCCAGACCGAAGCAGGTGGCTCTGAATGACTCTTGAGGAAGTGTGAGCCTGCTCATTCTGACATTCAACACATGGACAACACATAAAACCATCCCGCCACTTGTTCGCCTCGGCCACAAGGCGAAAAGAATGCACGCCTTCTCTGTAAGCATCAGAGCGTCGATCACCTTACATCCACGGATGACTCATCTGTATCATACAACCATATATATCAAACGCAATCACGATGATAAAATTACTACCGCGCAGTCTAAATGAGAAAATACTTGCTAACCTTTTAGGACACCTAGAAATAAAGATGAGAAAACTTAAGTGTGGCTCTGGCACCTCATATCATGTTTTATCTTGTGTGAACTCATGTGGCATTGTACTAACAGGCATTTCGCCGAACACCTCTAGTGCATATGAAGAAAAAAATTAGCACAAAGTTATACCCACCTCACATACGAAAAAAACAGGAGATAGTGGAGGGCTGGGTGTAGTATATATAGGGCCAGACTATTAGTCCCGGTTCCACGCGGCCGTGGCCAGACCCACTAGTCCCGGTTTGTATCTCAAACCGGGACTAATGGTCCCTTATGGGCCGGGACAAAGGACATCGGCGTCCTCGGGTCGTCTGGTTCGGACCAATAGTCCCGCCCAGCGACGGCCGGGACTAGTGGCCCGAACCAAAGGCCCATTTTCTACTAGTGCATTATGGATCTCTAGGTCCCGCTATTGGTTATTGATCGAAGAGGTGTCTCGATCATGTCTGCATAGTTCGCGAACCGTAGGGTGACACACTTAAGGTTCCATGTTGTTTAAGTAGATATGGGATATGAGTTGGACACTGAATGTTGTTCGAAGTCTTGGATTGGATCCAGGACATCACGAGGAGATCCGTAATTGTCTAGAGAATAAGATTCATATAATGGAAGTCGTTTTCTGGGATTTAGAAAAGTTCTGGAGTTTTCGATCGGAGCTTCTAGAAGGTTCCAGGAGGTTCCAGAAGGTTCTAGGGCAATAACTTGAATCCTAATAAAATAGGGCACAAGACTTGGGTGGAAGTTTTCCTCACCCTCTCCCTTGCGTTGGCCCTAGGGGAAGTGGGCCAAGGGGGAACCCTAGGCCGCACACCCCTCCATATAAAGAGGGGAGGGGTGGGTGGCTCCCCTTTGCCCCTTCCACCTCAACCCTAGCCGCCACCCTCCTCCTCCTTCCTCCCGCTCTGGCTTAGCCGAAGCCCTGCAGGATTCTCTTCTCCACCACCACCACCACGTTGTCGTGCTGCTAGGATTCTGAGGGGAAATACTACCTCTGCTGCCCACTGGAATGGGGAGAGGAACGTCTTCGTCGACTCCATACGTGTGACCGAGTGTGGAAGCGCTGCCAGAACGCGACGCTAGAAGGATCGTCAACACGATCTTGAGATCGGCGAGTGATCGACTACATCAACCACGAGATCCGATCTCTTTAATGCTTTGGATCTTTGAGGGTTAGTTCTCATCTATCTCGTTGCACCTATCTCGTAGATTATATCTTGGCTTTTCCATAGATTGGATCTTGGTTTTGTGTGTTCTCGCGGTAGAATTTTTTTTGTTTTCTATGCAACAAACCCTACATGACTATGGTGGTTCAAGTCTAGGTGGTGATGAGGAATTGGCTTCGTGACTCATGACTTGGAGCATGCAAGTGGAGGCGACTGAACAGGGGAGGTTCACCGTCCTACCTTTCAGGGTGAAAACGGAGGGTCTGGCCTTAATTGATTGTGCCTAACAATGGCCTTGTTGAATGTATTGTTTTGAGAGCGTGGACTTTCTTAAGTGTAAAAACCTAAGATCTATGATCGGGCGATGATAGTGTTTGTGCACTTTTCCCTTCTTGGAGGCGTCGCTTTTGGAGAAGCTGGACTTCTGCTGCTGTCTTGGTGGTGGTAGTACTGCTGTTTCAACGAATGGGTCACTGTAGCGGGACTTTTCTTTTTTGTAATTCTTATTTTTTTGGTTGTGTGCATCTGTATGGCCGCTATGGCAACGTGTTGATGTAAAGGCTGGGTATAATTGGTATCTTCTGATATTAATATATGCTCCTTTTCTGGCAATTCTGATGTAAAGGAAACCCTCTAAGAACATCAGTGTGCGTGCAACCGTCCATTTTCCCGATCTGGCAATTCCTATCCGTCTGATCTCACGTGGGCCGAATGTCTCTAGAGGATGCTTCTCTGTAGAATTAAAAAAATCTATGGAAAGGCTACACATATCACAAATTGTGCATTGAGAAATGCCTACCAAACTGTCAACATACATTCTGATGACAAAGTGCGGGGCTCAGGCTGATGATACAAATTGCAACTCCTAGCATCAACCAAACTCATTGATGGTGCTTTGATGTTGAAACCAGAACATGTAAGCGCACAAAATATTTTTAATAGCTTTCAGGGACTACCATTTCACATTGCAAAATTTTGAAAAAACGACACTGATTAATTAAGGCCTCCTATGTGCTCATCAGACAAACATTTCAATTGCCCTCGTAGAGAAAGTTCGAGGTCTCTTAGAAGTCCTTCATTATGTGTGTGCCTCCTGAAAGGCTACAAGTTTTGTCATATTTCCAAATAGTTATGTATTCCTGAATATATATGTAAGGCTTCAGTACAATATAGACAATGATGTACCTAAACTTATATGTGCCTTGAAATGATATCCAATACTATGTCTTTCATTAAGTCTCAAGGTTCTTGATTTTCATAAGTTTTTCACCCTATAGATATAACACAAATGTATTCAGCGGTGTTCTACACTATTTCTATAAACCGATGCACATTAACTTGACAAAGAGCAAAAACCACCGCGTTGTCGAAACTGAATGATGTCCATAATTAGCAAATATTTCTATGATTCCTAACAATATAGTTTCCTAATGGACGGGCGCAGCAACGCGTGCCAACATGATCTAGGGCACGTTTGGTAACCTATATCCACTTTTTGGCCCGCCCGACAGTGTTGTGGCTGACACTACTAGCCACATACAGGCCTTGGGCCATGAATTGCACATCAGTTGCTAGCCTCCAGTTCATCTGTGGGGCATTTTGTGCAGCCTGTTTGGTAGCCTGTTTGCAAGCTCAGAGCCCAACCGTGAAGCAAATGTGTGTGTGTTTGGTTGCCCCAGGCCTGAAATACGGTCACCTCATCTCTTCAATGGGTACTCTTACCCTTCTATTACCCAACTTAAGGTAGAAATCATAATCTGAGTAAAATTTCATCGATAGAAAAAACCTAGCTACTACGAATATGTAGTTCATCAGTTCATCATCACACAACCCTAGCTACTACGAATGGTAGTTTACAAGAACATTCAATCATGATTATTGTTCAGAAACCAGCGGAGTGAAGGGTAATGCAACCTTCGTATCTTCATTGTCATGTTCTTCTTCTCCTTATTCTTCTTCACCTCCTTCTTCTTGTTGTCAGATGGTGCTGGGGCCTCTGTCATTCCACATTGCCGCTTCCCACTCCTTCCTCTTCTCCTTCCAAGATTCATTGTCAGATGCTTCCACACCATGACAAGTGTCATTCTCGTCAAGAATCACACTCTCCTCATCCGTCACATATGAATCAAGGACATACCCCAATATCTAGTTATGGAGTATGCAACATGCAAGCACTAGCTTTACCTGGGTGGGGAAGGTGTGGAATGGCTTCTGATCAAGGATCTTGAACCTATTCTTCAAAGTAGTGAATGCCCTCTCAATGGTAACCCTAAGGCTAGGGTGACTGAGATTGAAGATATCTTTGGCATTATGTGGCTTGTTCCTTCCAGTGAACTCATTGAGATGGTACCTGGTGGACTTGAAGGGTGGAAGAATCCCAGGGTGACAACTATATCCCGCATCTCCTAGATAAAAATTGCCACCAGGGATATTGATCCCATCTAGCCTGGACACGCTGCCAGCAAGGAGGTTGCATCATGGGCTGATCCTTCCCAACCAGCTAGCACATATGTGAACATCATGTCAAAATCAACATCACCTAGTAAATTTTGGCTAGTGTAGTGCTTCCTTCCCGTGTAAGCTGCACGTTGTGCTCTTGGAACTCTAGCAGTAACATGAGTACCATCGATTGCACTGATACAATCCTTTTACAGGTACAAAAGGATGAAATGATAAAAAGGGGACACATGGGACTCAATCGAAGGATGCAATGATAAAACAAGGAAACACATGTATTAACACAAGTACCGCTGAATATTGGTTTTAGGAGAGTACTAACTGGTAATAGGTGGAATGTTTGGTTAAACTTATGTCAAAGACTCATGATAGTTCATTTGTCAGAGGACCATGATAAGTTTGTGTGGAACTTGACATCATCTGGGGTGTTTTCGGTTAAATCTATGTATGAGGACCTTATGAATGATCATACGGTTTTCCTTTGGAAATATCTTTGGAAATTTAAAATACCAATCAAGATTAAAAAAATTATGTGGTTTCTCAATAATAGGATACTTCTGACGAAGGATAATCTAGTTAAAAGGAATTGGGTAGGGTGTACCATATGTTTTTTTTATGGAGAACAGGAAACCATAGAACATTCGTTTATATCTTGCACTTTTGCTCATCTTTTTTGGCGCGTAATTTATTTTGCATATGATTTATCACCTCCGACTAATATAACAAACATGTTTGTTAATTGGTTGAATGGCATGGATAAATCATCTAAGGCTAGAATTCGCATTGGTGTTTCCGCCTTATGTTGGTCCATTTGGAGATGCATAAATAATATTATCTTTAACAAATCAAAAAAAATCAATATTTTACAGGTTATCCGTATGGTGGCACATTTGGTGCAGCTATGGGCGCTACTATGGCCCCCAGACCAGCAAGATATCATGGCTGATGGGTGCAGCCGTCTCCTGATGTCGCTGGGCACATCTTCAGCCAGTCTGGTTGGCTACGTTTTAATAGACTTAAAAATGTTGATTAGTCATTTGTATCATATTTTCCGCTGGCTGATCCATGTTTCGACCTTATGTGATCGTTGATTTGTAATAGTTTTGGACCTTTGAATTTTAATGAAAGACTGTATGCATCAACCGATGCAGAGGCCGGGGTCTGATTCTCCTTGTCGGAAAAAAATAGATGAAGGTCCATCAGAGGTAAATAGTATGTGCAGGATGTCGGCCAGGCTTCAACCTGTGAACTCCTAATTGACACACCTACCATGTCTGCCGAGTAATGAGGCCGTACAAATACTTGCGCTCGTGAGGGTGTTGGGAAGTTAAGATTTTCGAAATAAGTGAGGCCAATAGGAGAGTACTATAGTATGGTTAAATCGGTATCATGTGGTACCACCTACCATGGTGGGTGACTTTGCATGCATGCAACAACTTGCAATAATGCACGGTACATCTATCGACTCTAGTGTGATACTAAGCATAGTTTTAAAAACCGGACTCGTTTAGTGGTTTAACCAGAAAAATCTGAACCGATGACCTCACCAGTTTTTTAAGAGATACCGGTCTAAATAGAAAGTCCAAATAGAAAAAAAAGGAAGAAAAAAGAAGTTGCAAGAGAAATCAAAATCAAGACCTTATCCTAGATAGAAATAGCACCACAACAGACCAAATACCACTTGAACACACCATGTTTTGTGATTACATATTGAAATATACGCTTAATATATATTTTATTGCTTAATATACATTTTATTGTCATTTTGTTTTGATTTTTGCTTAAATTAACTGTTTTTTGTTGCAATCGAACCGAATGAACCACTGGTCCGACCAGTAAGAACCTGAACCGATAGCTCACTGGTTCGATCACCGGTCCGTTTTTTAAACTATGAATACTAGGAGCACTTTAACGTTATATTTTCGCACTTCCAACTACTTTTTGTCCCATATACTAGTCACCACATCTTGGATATAGATCTCTCGGATCAATTTTCTCTCTCTAAGTATTATATGTTGCTCCTAATTATAGGCATACTAGTTATCAACTCGTACGCCTATACCGGTAGTTATTCAGATAAATAAATTATCTTAAAAATTGATGACCTTTGAGGGTGATTTTTTTTAGAAATGCAGTCATAGTTTAATACACATAGTTTAATTGTTACTGCTTAAGACATAAAATAATCAGCAGTAATAGTACAAAACCAACAAAGATCTTCTAGCCAGTTATACGTGCCCAAGTTAAGAACATGTCCAATCTTTCGCACCTAAACAACCCTAGCTGTAACACCCACTTTTCTGACAACCCAAATAAATTATGAAGGCCCGTAATGCCTCGCTAGTACGTCAGTCATTTATTGCCGGCTCATCTGCATTATATAATTGAGTTTATGAAAAAACATTACAGAAGATCTAGAGAAATGACCAATACTATACATAGATACATGCATTATTGTACAAATGACAAATGAAAGAATTAAGTTGCTAACCTCGATCGAGGAGGAAAGAAAGAGGAGAAAACTTAGGTGTGGCTCACACACTTCATATCATGCTTGTTTTGGGTGAAATCATGTGGCATCATGCTCATAGGCATATCATCGAGCACCACTTATGCATAAAGGGGAAAAATAAAACAACATACACCATTTGTGCATGAGAGGAGAAAAATAAAGCTCACACAAAAGCATGTGAGGATGGGGTGAAATCTATATATAAGAATGGACCTTTAGTGTCGGTTCTTACCACGAACTAGGACAAAAGGGCTAGAGGAAGGCGCTGAACCCGTTAGTCTCGGTTCGTGGTACGAACCGGGAGTAAAGGTCCCAGACACCGGGACTAACCGTGGTCCAGTCCCGTACGGCATCCTGGCCTATCGAACCGGGACTAATGCTCTAATTAATCGCGGTTCATATGGAAACCGGAACGGATTGCTTTGGGACAGAAGCCTTGTTTTCTACTAGTGGATGGTACTAACTGGTATTAGGCCATCAAAACGAGCTGAGTGATGACCTGCGTGGTGGAGCCTTGCTATTAAGATCAAATATGACTCAACGAGACGAAGGTCCACTAGGTAGAGGTAAATAATACGTGCAGGATGTCGGCCTGGCTGCCAACAATTCATCAATTACTACACACGTGGATTTTTAAAAGACACACCTACCATCTGTCCGAAAAAAAATGAGGTCATACAAAACATTTTCCAAATAAGTGAGGCCAGTAGGAGAGTAGCTGCATTAAATCGGTGTCGCATGGTATATGCATGCATGTAACAGCCTGCAAGCATGCACAGTATAACTATTGACACCAGCGCGATACTAGTAGCATTTCCACTATTTTTCCGTCCCATTTTTGTTTTTGAAAGGAGCATATGTTAGACACCGGAAGTGGACACCATCTCAAAAAATAAGGAAGTTAAAACAAGACCCGTTCGTTGATTTCCCGTCCGCAACCAACTACGTCATGCCGACTTATGGAGGATCGGCGCGGCGGCACACCGTCAACATGGTCTGGAGGTTGAAGACGAAGGACATCTCAAAGTTTTTATTGTAATTTTTGTTTTTCTTGTGGTGCTTTTTTTCTTTTGTAGGTTTATTTTAATGCCAGGTTCCTTTCCTCAAAAAATGGTAGATATCGGAAGAAACTTATTCACTCTCTTGTACAAGATGAGGCCATGACCGAAAGGCTATGAGCAACTCAAATCTTATATTACAAATCTATCTATTATATACTAAAAACAATATAAGGATGTTCGATGCACCAGGTTGATTCACATCACCTAAATTATTTAGACTATTAGATGTGTAATTAGTAGCTATGATTTAATCAAAGTTGTATATTACGATATAACATTAGACGTGACAGCCCGGTCACCGTCCATATAAGTCTATGACCACAAAGCGGTACCGAACCATGTAACCTATCCATGTTGTATAAGAAAAGGGCAAAGTTTTTTTTTTAGTCAAAGACGACTATTGCTACCAAAAGAATCGATAGATTCCATCTTAGACTAGCTAGCGGTCTAGCTCGATGACCAGATAGATCCACCCATAATTGATCAGCTACCTTAGTGTCTGCATTAACTAGCTAGCTTGGTATACCACCTAATAGCAAAACTATATGTAACCATAAGATTTAACCGATTAGCTAGCTAGCTTGGTCGATCCGCTAGATTAACATCACCTTATAATCGGTCAGCAAGCTGAGTAGCACATTAAATTAAAAAATTATTGGTACACAAAATACAACCGAGAAAAATGGCGGTTATTATACATTATTGGAATTTGCGATCATGTAAAAAAAAGGGTTGATTAAGATGCTAGAACAATGTTGTCCGTGATAAGTGTAGTCATCTTATATGACAAGACAAATACAACTGAGAGAGAATGCATAATGGCTTTTCTTTTTGGATGAGCTGTTTTGTATTGTTCCATGTTTCTTTTAATATCAGAGTCCTATTCATAAAAAAATAGTTAAAAATGCTACATTCACTCTAAAATAAAATATATGTTAAACTCAAAAAATGATTGGTACGCAAAATACAACCGAGAAAAAATGCCGTTTTTTATCCTTAAAATTTATTAGGATACATTATTAGAATTTGCAGCCTATAGAAAAAATGGCGGTTTATTAAGATGCCAGAACGAGGTCGTCCGTATGTTACAAGTGTAAGATGACATAAAAGTAAATCATAATTATTGAAGAATATATATGTTAGCTCTACATACTAATGTAAGATGACATAAAAGTTACAAGAAATCTCATGATTTAAACTCAAATTGTATATACCCATTTAATCTCATGCAGAAATTTCAAATATGTTCATTAATGTATTGTGTTTAAATAGACTAATAGTCTTTCGCCTAGAAACTAAATATGATTAAAGATCACTTCTATTTCGGATGTAATATCTATTTACTTTACATATACAAAATGGTGGCTGCATAATGTATTACTCTCAATCAAATAATATTAAGAATTTATGAAGTTATTTACCATCAATTTTTGATACAATAAAGGTGATGCTCTTTAATAAAACATAAATAACGGAGGTGCCCTCGCATATGCGAGTGCCATCATGCTAGTTATTATAAAGGTAATAAGCAATATGGTGTTATATATGATCTGGTTCTTCTAACTACCAAAAGAGTATGGGAGCACCCCTCGAGGTAGTAGTAGTAGTAGTAGTTGTATAAATAGGCAAGCGGGCGTGGTGGCTAGTAACCACAACACAAGCCGTAGTAGTAGCTAGGAAAAGAGAAGAAACGAAAGAAAGTATGGGGTCTAACGACAGCTGCACCCCCTCCACCCCCAAGGGCAAGAAGCAGCTTCGTGTCCTCCTGATCCCGTTTTTGGCAACCAGCCACATCCAGCCCTTCACCGAGTTAGCCATTCGCCTGGCCGGCGCGGCAAATAATAATGGGGTCGCCGTAGAAGTAACCGTGGCAGTGACGCCGGCGAGCGAATCCATTGTGCAGCGCTTGCTTGCGCGCGAGGGCGACACATCCTCCGTGAAGATCGCGACGTATCCGTTCCCAGTGGTGGACGGTACCCCGGAGAACTGCGGGAAGGCGACGACGCCCGACGAGACGTCGCGCATCCTGAGTGCTTGCACAAGTGAGGCCCTTATGCGCCCCGCGCAGGAGACGCTGATCCGAGAACAGTCTCCCGACGCCATCATCACCGACACCACGTTCCTGTGGCTCACGGCCATGGCCAATGATCTGGGACTGCCGTGCGTGAGATTCAGTGTGATCGGAGCCTTCACGGTTGTGGCCATGAATCACCTCGGGAACGTTGCTGCCAAGGAGATAGAGGATCTTGCGGACGATGGCGCGGTGGTGGTCCCTGGGTTTCCACCAGAGCCCGAGATACGGCCGATCCCCAAGACGGAGCTGCCCGAGCACATGAGGGCACCCGGCTACGCGTCAACGGTCCATCCATATTACCTTTCGCTTCAAGCAGAGTGTTTTGGGTTCGCCTTCAACACATCACCGGAGCTGGAGAAGGAGTACTGTGAGATGTACAGGCGTGAAGGCTACGCCAAGCGTGCATACTTCCTAGGCCCTGTGGCGCTGCTGCCGCCTTCTCCGGCGTCGTCTCCACCAGGTCCAGATGAGATGATGGATTGGCTTGACTCCAAGGCAGACCGTTCGGTGGTGTACGTATCCTTCGGCAGCATGGCCCACGTCAAGGATGCGCAGCTGGACGAGCTTGCTCTCGGGTTGGAAGAGGCCGCAGCCTCAGGGGTGCTAGCAGCATTCCTGTGGGTGGTGCGAGGGAACGACCATTGGAGTCCACCGGAGGGGTGGGTGGAGCGTGTCCGGGATCGGGGCATCATACTCAGATCCTGGGCTCCGCAGACGGCCATTCTAGGGCACCGGGCAGTGGGCGCATTCGTGATGCAATGTGGGTGGAACTCCATCCTAGAGACGGTGGCCGCGGGCGTGCCTGTGCTCACATGGCCCTACTCTCATGACCAGTTCATCACTGAGAGGCTACTCACCGACGTCCTACGAATCGGGGAGCCGCTGTGGCCGGAAGGCCCCGGCCGCGTCCGGAGCGGCCGTTATGAGGAGCATCACCTGGTTCCGGCCCAGGACGTGGCACGCTCACTCACCACCTTCATGCGCCCCGGAGGGCCAGGGGATGCCGCCAGAACCAAGATCAACGACCTCCGCACAGCCATGAATGAACAGGGAGCCTCCCAGCACCGGGACCGTGAATTGCATCGTCTGCTCGATGATCTCCTCATGGAAGCAGAAGCAAAGTCGGCAAAGCAGCACACCACCTAATTAATTAACAACAACTTCATTCATCCTTGTTGCTTCTTCAGTCGTCTTGTTTTTATTCTGTTTGTGTTGCACCAGTCCTAATTTACCGTGTTCATGCATGTGCTGCCAATTTTTCCCTGCTCACCACAGTTTGAGTCGTAACACAACTCAATTGAATGAATAATGAAAGGCATTCACCAAAAACCTGTCCCCGGCCGGCCTCTACCTGTTCGTGTGTTATTATGATGCAGTCCTTGAGTTCATTATTATTATTATTATTATTATTATTATTATTATTATTATTATTATTATTATTATTATTATTATTATGCACTCTTATCTAGCTAGCTAGCCCCCAATAAGCACCAACATTTGTTTTAAACTAAAGTTTAAACATATCCATACTTAGGTTGACACTATTGTTGTATAATACATCTTGATACTATATCTCACTTGTAACTACACCTAGTATGATAACAAATGACTTGAAAACATGCGCGCCTTATGTTGCTACTAGAGCATTCATATATCCACTCGTCGTTGTATTATCTGTCATAGTGTTATAACTTTGGAACTCATCTAAATTCATCATCAATCTTTCTTCCATTTAACTGTGCCACCTTAATTTTTTATTCAACGCATAGCCTAAATTTAGATAAATTTTATTTGCATATGTGAGAAAACTAGTGTCAATGTAACACATTACAACAAACCATTTTGTCACTTCTGCATACAGAGCAGATTCTTCGTTCTTCCAAAGTTTATAACAATATTATTATTATTACCCAATGATCTTCTTATGAATCACTCTGGTATGCAGAAGTGATGAAATGGTAAATCCATTACAATAACTTTGAGAGGTTTTATATAAGAAATTTAACTCACAAAAATGGCTATGCCAACATCAAATACTACATAAGTATGTGATGTTGGTGCACCCATAATATATAGAGCAAGCTCTCCCATAATATATGCACGTGTGATGAGCTTGAAGTTTATTGCATATATTTTCAACCATTATCGTTGGTGGAGTTCTCTCTATATATTTAACATGCAAAGAAACAATGAAGATGTAAGAGCATTACAGGAAAATGGTTAAGAACAATCACACAAAATAAAATCAACTTTCCTTAAACCCTCCATTTTTTCTCGTCTATTGGCCTCAATTCCCAAAATGGATGAAAAAAATCCAAATGACCAATATAGTGAGAAAATTACTTATCATTTGAAACAAATTTCTTATGAATTGAAACATCTGCACATATCGAATGATAAATATTTAGGAGGAAGTCAAACTATATTGAGGATCAAAATATTGCAAAAAAGAAAACAAGGTGAAGAAGCGTCAATGAATAAAGTAGGCAATCAAAAGATTCAAAAAGAGTGTTCTAAATAATATTAGGAGGCTCTCCATGGTTTATGCACAAACTGTAAGTTGCATTTGAATATAATATGGACAAACATGACATCCTCACTTCCTCGTTCAGGAAACAAAATACCAAGAAGAAAAATATGATAAGTACAATGTGGTGCTTTAAATAAAATGAGAAAGCTTCCCAAGGTATGTGCGCACATTAGATTTATTGCATTTAAATACAATATGCACAACATGGAATTCTCAGTCCCTCGATTTTATTTAAAACACAACTATGTACAAAAAAGCATATACCAAGGCATAATACTTCCACTAAACAAATGGTTTAGCAATAAGTAAGAGATGCGATAAATATAATAAGCGCATTGGTGGGTAATTATTTGGACTTCCCAATTTCTAATTAAATCCTAGGTGCCGGTTTTACATCTAAAAGTTGAAATAATTCCGGTGATGTTGGTGTCTCGAAAACAGAACCCGTATCCATAATAAGTTTCGCTCTAAGTTGGCTGGCAGTGAGAAACACGCATGGCACAATAGCAGATCTTCATGGAGATTTTTAATTTGTGGCCCCAAAGTTGAGACGCCAAGACATAGTGGTGCCCAAGTTGCTTGTAATCGGCTTGTGTTACCTATAGTTGTCGTGCCAAATGCTCAAGGAGACATTTTCGGCACGAATTCAACATAACGTTTGAATACAAAATATCAGGCTAACGCCCATCAAGTTAGCCCCCTCTTCATTTTGGTCGTTATGTCGCTACCGTCGTGGTTGCCATGTACGCTTGCAGCGCTGGCGCCTGTATCCATTCCTCATTACACCGTCTTCTTCTTCCCCGGAGTGTCGATATGTGGTCGCGGCCATGGTGCGGAGCTGGAACGCTATTTCCTTTCGTGGTGAGATCTGGGTTGTGGACGGAATGACTCAGCCCCACTCTCCTTCCTATCCCGAATTGTAGCTCGCCCTCACCACAGCCGCAACCATGGCGCGGGGCGGGGACGAGAATTCATTCCCGGGTGAGATATATCACCATGCCAAACATGCTCGGTCCTGTTGTCCTCCTCTCGAATCCGAGCTCGATGTCGCCGTGGTCGCACCCGCACCAGCCATGATGCCTTCCTCTCCGAATACCAAGGACACATCCACTCTGTTCAGCACAACGCCAACAAGGTGAAATTCCGTTCAGTTTTCTTCTTGTGATTGTGGTAGAAGAACATATACAAATATATTGTTTAGTAGATTTTCATTTGAAATTAGTAGATTCGTGATGAAGAAACAAAAGGAACCTAAATGGAATGACTATGAATACCATTGTCTGTACTTTGCATTGCATCAACAAGGGCTCCCCGACGAAGCATGTTACCAAGAGAGTGGAGTTCTTCAACTATTACCAAAAATATTGGAACAAATCCATTAACGATTTAATGCAATGACGTGAAGCGAAGTTTGAACCATGTCATCAATCATCAATAGGTGGCACATTCTAGTGATACGTTCAAATGTATACACCATGTATCGTTCATAACAGTAAAACTATCGACAATGTTGCTAGATGTTTGTATGGGCTATTCATTATATATGATCATGGCACCTTACTTTTCTGGATAGTAACATTCAAACTGCAATTAACTTGAAGTGGTTGTTCCTCATCTTCTTGTCTCCTTGTAGTAGCAGTTTCTCGTATCCTCGAAGTGGCAGTTCCTCGTCTGGAGGAGAGGAGGCCGCCGTGAAGATAGCGACCTACCCATTCCCAATGGTGGACGCTACACCTGAGAACTGCGGGAAGGCGACGACGTTGGATGAGACGACGTCAGGCATCCTGGGTGCTTCCATAAGCGAGACACTAATGCGGCTTGCGCAGGAGAAGATGATCCGAGCACAGTCTCCCGACGCCATCATCATCACCGACACAACATTCATGTGGAACATTGGCATGGCTGATGAGTTGGGCGTACCGTGTGTTATGTTCAGTGTGGTGGGAGCCTTTACGGTTCTTTCCATGAATCACCTCGGGGACGTTGCCACGGATGTAGAGGATCTAGCAGATGACAGTGCCATGTTGTTGGTCCCTGGGTTTCCGTAGCCCAAAATACAGATTCCCAAGGTGGAGCTGCCCGAGCACATGAGGGCACACAGCTACGCATCAACAGTTAATCCACACTTCCTTTCGCTTCAAGCAAGATGTTTTGGGTACGCCATCAACACATCACCAGAGCTTGAGCAGAACTATTGTGAGATGTACAGCCGTGAAGGCTACGCCGAGCCTGCATACTTCCTAGGGCATGTGGCGTTGCCCTCTCCACCACCTCCAGTAGAGTCAGCGGCAGCGGTGATCATGGATTGCCTTGACTCAAAGCCAGACCGTTCGGTGGTATAAGTATCCTTTGGCAGCATGGCTCACGTCAAGGATACTCAACTGGACGAGCCTGCTCTCGGGTTGGAGGAAGCCTAAGGGGGCATTCCTGTGGGTGGTGAGAGGGAACGGCAAGTGGAGTCCACCCGAGGGGTGGGAGGAGCGTCTCCGAGATCGAGGCATCAGAGTCAGATCCTGAGCTCCGTAGATAGCCATTCTAGGGCACCGGGCAGTGGGTGAATTCGTGATGCAATGTGGGTGGACCTCCATCCTAGAGACGGTGGCAGCGGGCAGGCTTGTGCTCATATTGCCCTATTCTCATGACCAGTTCATCACTGAAAGGCTACTCCCGGACGTCCTACGAATCGGGGAGCGGCTGTAGCCAGAAGGCGTCGGCCGCACCCGGAGTTGGCATTATGAGCAACATTGCCCGGTTCGGGGGAAATACGTGGAAAACTCAGTCACCACATTCATGAGCCCCGGAGGGCTAGGGGATGCCGCCAGAACCAAGCTCATGGACCTCCCGCGCAGCCATGGAACAAGGAGGCTCCGCGCACCGGGACCGTGAATTGGAACGTTTGCTCCATGATCTCCTCATGGCAAAGTCAAAGCAGACCACCTAATTAACAAAAACTTCATCATCTCTTATTTTCATTCAGTCCGGCCGTCAGATTCAATTTGTGTTCCACCAGTCCTTGTTTACCTATTCGTGTGGTCCCTATTTTTCCTTGCTCACGATAGTTTCCTTGCTCGTGACACAACTCAATGAATGAATTGATAATAAAAGATAGGAAATGCTGCATTCACCAAAAATCCATCCCCTCTATATGTTCATGTGTGTTATTATGATGCAGTCTCTGGGTTTATTATTATTATTATTATTATTATTATTATTATGCAGTCTAATCTAGCTAGACCCCAATAACCACCAACATTTGTTTTAAACTAAAGTTTAAAGATATCCATACTTTTTTGACACTATTGTGGTACAATACATCTTGATAGTATAGCTCACTTGGAACTGATAACAAACCACTTGACAAAAATGACTGCCTTATGTTGCCGCTAGAGCATTCATATACTCAGTTGTCTTTCCGTCACAGTGTTATAATTTTGGAACTCATCCAAATCCGTAGTATAACTTTATTCCATTTAATTACCCCACCTTATTTTTTTAACATGTAGCCTAAATTTAGATAAATTTTATTTGTATGTATGGCAAAAACTAGTGTCAATGTAACACATTACAACGAACCATTTCGCCACTTCTGCATACATAGCATATTCTTGGTTCTTCCAAAGTATAGAACAATATCATTATTATTTTCCAATTGTAATCTTATGAATCACTTATATGCTCCTAACAGTTAGAGCATAGGACTCATCTAGATATGTACATATCATAGCATTCATCATTGATAAAATCATTTACAAGGTTTCACTTACCAATTGTCAATACAATTTATCATGCTTCAACCTTCTTCCACGTGGCAACAGCGTTTCTTGTCTTTTCCATTGTGAAATAATTCAATATTTCATCTATGTACGTTGACATAATGTCCTAACGGTCTTTTATAAAAATCCAAATTTAATGAAATCCTTATTTTGTGTTAGATAAAAGATACACCATTTTCAATCAACAAAATATCTTCTACATAATGCATTGGACATATGTTTTAGTGCTCCCACTCAATTTCTTGTCAACACGGGCATTTTCATTGCTTCTGATGAAATTAAACTCCTTAACAGTTTCATCACGATGAAGATTCCAACTCCACGATGCTTACTTCAACCATTAAAGTTTGTGAAGGAGATATGCCCTAGAGACAAATAATAAAGGGAGTTTATTATCATATCTCATTAGTTCATAATATTTTTATACCATGATGTAACTATATCAACCGGAAACATCAATACACGTGTGGTATGTAAACAAATCAAGGTCCCTAGTAGCCTCTATTCAACTAGTTCATTGGGCAATTGATAATTCAGGTTTTCTGATCATGGTGCATAATGCACCATGTTGGGAGATACCCCGGGTAGGGTCACACCGGGGTATAAAGGCCGAGTTAGCCAAGATACGGCGCGGTCAAAGCAAGTGCTGGCCGGGTCACCTCAAGGCAGGCCGACTTACAGAGTAACCCGGCCCGTTGGGAATTTGCCTAGAATTAATCCGGCTGGCATAAAATATATGTCGGCCATATTTGTCTACCAAATGGGCAAGTACCCTCGTAGCCGGGTTAGCCAAGCGCTAGCCGGGCTACCACTTGGCTTCCAAGAGAAGGAAGGAATCTCCCATTGGTTAAAAGATGCCCTCTGTTCACTGAAGCATGAGCGAAGCAAGCAGAGGGAAGGACCAGCAGGGCGTGGCCGACATGGGTGACGTGGGCTATGTCGGCTGACGTAGCTTGCGTCTGGTAACGCCTAAAGGCAAGGAGCACGCATAGGGTTACGTCCATAGTCCATACAAACTGTTAAAGTGAATAAAGAAGCATCTAGCTTTAACCAAGAGGCATATCCGGGGAATATACCTCCACATATGCCCTAACTTTGTAACATGGGATCCCCTACATAAGGAGTACCAGGACCTCCATAGCAGGGGATCGATCATTCTGTCTTGGAAGAACTCTAGAGCATTGTAGTGGGGAGGGGGTAAGAGAACTAGTCTCCTTCTCACAAACAGCTCAAGGAGCCCTTGTAATGAACCATTGATAGAGTGAAATACAAACATCTGTGTGTGGAATCACCACACTATCTCTCCCTGGATTCCTCTAGTGTTTTGGCCTCATCGTTAGCCTATCCGTGGCATCTGCCGTGCCACCACGTCACACCATGACAATGAAATCATATCATTAATGAATGATGTGATGGATATTACCCAATATAAGAATCACGACACGATCAAGTCACAAAGTTCACCGTTGCAATAATTAGAATCAAAGTATCCTATTCCTTAGACCGTGAGAACATATTTTATCCCTATCACCCGAGGCTACTTAGATTTACATCAACCGTCACGCCGTATGAAATATAGAGACACCATTTAAAAAACAACGCATTGGAGTGGTTGTTTCTTAACCATTTTTTCTCAAATGATAACATGATAAGATAGAGTCCATTGTGAAAGTCCTCACACTAATTACCAAATTTTAGCATACCACCAACCGTCCTTGCAATCTGGTATTACTACTATCTGGTCCACCCTGTGCGACACCTACGTAATTGTTCGGTCCAGAAGTAGCGGATCTTACAACATTATTACCAAATTCATGTGACCAGGTCCCAAGATGTAAACACAATCAATACAGTGTCACATGGACCAATTTGGATGCACCTTCGTTTTCTATCAATAACGGCCAAAACCACGAAAATAACTCTCACCGAGCTACGGGACACTATGACCTGCCAGCGTGGCTCGGAGCTACGGGACACTATGACTTTTGGACGGCTTTTCATTTTGCTTGCGAGACTGCAATTTGTACTACTTCGTGAGATAATAGTTGGCCAACGCCACTAGCACTTACAAATTAGAGAAGAAGTTCACATCTCGGTCTCTGCACCAACTAGAGAGGCACATAACCATTATACATGAGTAGAAGGATTTTAATCTTTACTAAATACCAAGCATGGTCCTCAGATACATTGCTTGAGTACCATTATGGTAATTATACACCTAACATTACTGTGTGTTACCGAAAAAATAATTAATACCATTATTAGATTTACAAAAAAATAATGTTTCATAATTTTCTAGTCGCACGTTCAAGAATTATGTACATGATGAAATAAATAATTGTCACTTCTGACACGATAAAAATGATTCCCTCCCATTTGAGAGGGCCACCATGCTACAATATAAAAATACAAGAAAATTAAGTAGTTTTCAAACAACTCATTGTTGTCAACGGTTGAAGAATACCGGTCAAAAGATTTTTCTTATTTTGGTAGATTTTTGTTCCTTATTACATTAATTTTAAAATGCAATGAATTTTCATAACTTTTTATATGAAAATGTAGTGGGGTTTCAATATTTTTCCAATTGTATACCATGTTTGCATTTCCGATAAAACCTTGAAAATCCATAACGGAAAAATAGAGCCCGCATAGTCATGTGTACATTTCACTGTTTACGAGCGGACATCACATAATTAGTTATAAGATTAATAATCTACGTCCGGTTGTAGAACACCAACCGTCATGTATTGGTAGGTATGTAGTTACAAATAAAATCTTTTAAAGTTTCCTAAATTTAAACAGGTGAATCACTAGCCATATTAGGAATCTAGCTTGTAATAAGGAATAGAGAAGCACCATAGTCAGACGAAAAGGACACAAGTGGAAACACTGGACTATGGCTAGATCTAATTTATTGCTACTCTCGATCTATTAGGCTAGTCATATTGGGAATATTGGGAGTAATTTAACTAGTAATATGCATTTACATGCAAGGCCAACTAAGTAAATCGGTGACATGGCATGATAATTAATTAGGGAATAGAAAAGAGGTAGTAACTTAACTAGTTACCATAACATCACACATACCAAGACATTATAAGTCTACAACCTAATTAACTAGGTCTTACATAACACTACACACATGTTATAACCCAGTATAAAGGTAGTAACGTCAACTAGTAACATGTGTGAGTTACTACTCTAAGTTACCAAGCACTATGACCATCCTTATATGTTTTACTAGGATACGCAGTTACTAGCACATTGATATGTCCACCTAGAAAGTGTCCAGGCTCATCTTTTAATTTAATGCATGACAGTCGGAACGAGATGTGAAACAAGGAGCCTGAATTGCTGGGCTGGTGGGCATGGCGGCGAGTACCATGGGTCCTGCAATTTTGGTCCCCTAGCGGTAATGTAATTTCTTCATTTCTATGTAGTACTAGGTCCTCCCGAAACAACAAAGTATTTCGCACTATAAATTAAATTCTAACCATCATGGCTCATCATATTATTACTGGTACGCATCAGACTGCATTTTGCAAATATCCGACAAAGTTTCCCGCACACCAAGCTCCTTACAGGTGAGCTGATAAAAATATAACATGTTCAACGTCCTTCGGTTGTAGTACCTACTTTTGCATGCAAAAGTATTCATTCATGATGAAACCGTAGATTAGATTGGGATCTATATAAGAACTCAGATTTTACGAGTTTGGTTACGAGATTGGGATCTATAAATTGTACGGATGGGATGACTCCATACAGGAAGTTAAATTATTTTTGGCTCCCTCAAAGATGACTATTATTTCTTCGATTCAAAATACTTCAGCACCTAGTGATGATTGGGTTATTGCAGAAAATGATGGAGTTTCTATGTTTACCATCAATGATTCAGTTTCCTCCGGAAATTGTGCGAAAAGTTACATTTTATTTGTCGATTGAAGGAACTTGTCTTAATAAATTATTTAAGTCATATCGCTTTTCTACGGAACAGAGATTCATCCAACAATAATCCCGTATAAAGTTGAGAATAATATCAAAGTGTACATCAAAGCTCATACTAACCATTATAAGGCAGGCAAAATAATCTAAGTGATGACCTACATGGTGGATCATTGCCATTAAGAAGATGACACCACAAGATGAAGGTCCACCATATGTAACTAGCACGTGCGGCCAAGTTGCCTATATTTCATCAGTTACTACACATGTGGATTTTTAATAGACACACCTACCATGCGTCCACCAAAATAAGTGAGTATTGTACCACCGACTATGGTTGGTGAATCTTCAATACTCGGCAAGAATGCACAGTATAACTATTGGCACCACTGTGATACTAGTAGAACTTCAACTACTTTTTCCGCCCCATATATTAACCACGTCTTAGATATAAATCTCCTAGATGATATTTTTCTCTCTAGGTTTTTTCGGTTCGTTGTGGATTAATCTTGTGTCTCACGTAATAACCATCAACCATGAAAATAAAAAGATTCTCCAATCAAATGAAAAAGTCCACTACCAGAGTTCCACGTCTTAGATATAAAACACCTACCATGTCAATTTATTTCCATGTTTATCTGGTATAAACCGATCATAGTCCATGTACAATCTTCTTGGATTAAGTAGTTTTTATACTATCGTCTATAGGTTTTCTATGGATTTTTTTACGCCAAGGTTTTACCAGTAGGTCCCTAGCAGAACCGATGTATACGGTAATATTACTATCGTTTCAAACTAGACTGTGTACACCATTATGACTAGTATTATTTTGATTCCTAGGCCCCAAATCTTAGATCTAAGTAACAAAAAAATTGAATAATATGGCTTAATGTAAAGTATCTATTTTATGAACATGTATGCAATTAAATTTTAATTCGTTAAACTAGAAATCACAGGGCTACAATTAACGATTCTTAACAGCTTACATGTATCTATCGTAAGAAATACTATATGAGAGGTATACTTCCTGTCCAGTGATGAATTTATGATATATTGTACGAACCTTATTTTCCCTTGGTCTTTTATGACATTTAAGCATGTTATATCATGTTCAAGAAAGACATGATAGTTCTATCTTATCCATTTAATCATACGTTTTTTTTCTATCTTACTAGAAAATCACGTTGGGGTCATATGATGCTCGCATATATTTTCAAAACATAGGATCATGTTCATATTTTATTTATCTATATGACTCTATCTGTGCTGCAAATAAAATTCACGTGACGTTGTCATGTTTTCTGAATCTAATTTAGGGACACTAAGAATTGTCCATCTTTGTGTTGTGAGAGGAGTGGGTGTTACATGCGAAAGATTGGACAATGCCTACAAAGCATCGACATGTTCTTAATTTGGCCATGTATAACTGACTAGAGTTGTTGGTTTTGTGTTATTGCTGCTAATTATTACATGTCTTCAAGATTACCAATTAAAATGTGTATCTTAATCTTTCACTATATTTTCAAATAAAAATAATCACCCTTAAAGCTCTTCAGGTTTTGAAGTAAAATATGTATCTGAATAACTAGCCCGTAAAGGTGAACTGGTTCATGAATAATATGCGTATAATTTGGAGCAACAAACAAAACCTAGAGTATAAAATTTTATTTGAGAGATCTATATCAAAGATGTGGTGAATACATGGGACGAAAAAGTAGTTTAAAGATGCGGTGAATATATGGGACGGAAAAGTAGTTGAAGTGCTACTAGTACCACAGTGGTGTAAATAGTTGGAGTAATATGCATGCTTGTAGGCTGATGTATGCATATAGATTTAATGTTGCTACTCTCCCACCAGCCTAACCTACTTCGAAAATGTTAACTACGGTGGACCCTCACCGGCGCATTAATTTCTGCCACCTCTTCCCTTGACGGACATATTGCAGGTGTGCCACATGCCTATTAATTGTCAAAAGTTGACAGCCTAGCCGACATCTTGCAGATCGTAGTATTTATCTCTCGTGGACCTTCATCCTTGTCATGTACTCCCCCGTTTACAATTAGATCGCGTTCTAGGTTTAGTAAAAGTAAACTTTTTAAACTTTGACGAAATATTTAGCAAAATAGAAAAATATATAAAATGTAAAAGCTATAGTATTGGAATGGTTTTAAATTATATTTTCATAATATATATATATATTTGATATTATAAATATTAATATTTTTCCCTATATTTTTGATCAAAGTTGACAAAGTTTAACTTTAGTAAATCCTAAAACGCGATCTATTAAAAAACAGAGGGAGTAGCATGTTCAAGGGAGACATGATAGTGTCATATTGCTTAGGATACATGGCTAAGAAACTCCGTTGTGAAAGGCCTAATGACTGCACTCCACCACGAAAGTCATCACTTATAGCTTGTTTTGTAACCTAATGTTGTTTAGCTCAATAGCCGCCATAGCTAACTAGCCGGTTACTAGTGCTGTCCGGAGTCATCTTGGCACCAAGTCATACCATAATCGCCGAGTACCAATGGTGTAAGATTGCAGCATGTGTCAGAAGGGTTCCTATAGGCCGGCTTATAAAGGTATCCAAGTCTAGGGTCAAGAAATATAGTCCTTGTATATGTACGATCGAAATAGTAAAGCACATTGATTAAAATATTAGGCTCGATTTCCCCCAGCCTAGCACTCGCTCATATGTAGGATATACAAATTGACGGGACTAGCCATGTTGGTAAACAATTTGATGTGAAATTACTAGGTTGTGCATCATAGATTGATAAGAGTTAAGTAGTACTACTAGTATGCATGGGGGATATGATAAAGGTGAAAAAACTAGTTTACAGTCTTAGGTCTTTTTCAATGGGCATTTCTTAGCACGATATCATAGGCAAATTGCTTACGTGTACTATATTTAAGAAAGAAAAAAGGTGTTGTTGTACCTTAGCTTAGCTACAAGCATTGTAGGGTATCATAGGCAAAATACATGATTAACCGAATCACATGCATGCATGTATCCAAAGTTATGATACAAACCATTGTTCGTACTAGTTGTATTTTATAATACTCCCTCCTTCTTATATTAAGATGTCTATTAGTTTTGTTAAAGTCAAACTTAATAAACTTTGACTAAATATCTAGAAAATAGTATAAACATCTACAACATTAACTCAATGTTATTAGAATCACTATGAACTATACTTTCATATTATATGTATTTGATATTAGAAAAATTAGTATGTTTTTACATATAGTTAGTCAAACTTTTTAAAGATTGACTTTGACCAAATCTAATATGGGTCCTAATTTGGAAAGAGGGAGTACACCATTGCCTAGGATAGCAAGATAAGAGAACCCCATTGTGAAATGCGTTACGCGTATAAACGAAAACAAGATTAAATGCCATTAATAAGGTTGGCAAGCGTAATAAGTAGAGGGAGGTACTAGGTAGCTAGCCACCAGTTTGTGTGGAGATGGAAATGGTGGGCAAGCTGGTGCTGCTCTTGACGACGATTGGGTGTGCAGCATCGGCGGAGAGAAATAGCAGGATCACACACCTCAAGGGGTTCGATGGGCGTCTCCCCTTCTCCCTGGAGACCGGGTACGTGGAGGTGGAGGAGGAGCATGGCGTGCAGCTCTTCTACTACTTCATCGAGTCGGAGCGCAGCCCGGCGGAGGACCCTGTGATCCTGTGGATCTCCGGCGGGCCTGGCTGCTCGGGTCTCAACGCCCTCTTCTTCGAGCTGGGGCCTCTCAAGTTCGATGTTGCGGCGAGCTACGGAAGCAGCGAGGGATCGGGTTTCCCGCGCCTGGTCTACTTTGACGACTCATGGACAAAGGTGAGCAACGTCATCTTCCTGGACGCGCCCGCAGGTGCAGGCTTCTCCTACGCCGCCCGGGAAGCGCAGGGGCTCAACATCAGCCTCACCGGAACAGGCAGGCACGTCCGGACATTCCTCCACGAGTGGTTGGCGGAACACCCTGAGTTCGCGTCCAACCCGCTCTACTTGGCCGGCGACTCCTTCTCCGGCTACACCATTCCTGTAACCGCGCTGGAGATAGCTAATGCCAACGCCAACGCCAATGGAGGAGGAGGAGGAGCGGGGCTGAATAAGCTGAACCTTGTGGGGTACATGGTGGGCAACCCTGTAACGGACGACAAGTACGACCACGGTGCCAGGGTTCCCTTCATGCACGGCATGGGGCTCATCTCCGACGAGCTCTACGAGGCGGCGCGGGCAACATGCCGTGGGGACTATGTGAGTCCTAAGCCGAGGAACGAGCAGTGCGACAATGCGCTGCAGGCCATCCGCCTGGCTACCTCGGATGTGAACTCAAATAACATCTTGGAGCCCATGTGCCCAGAAATTCCATTGCTAGCAGCTGCAGCAAGATCAAGGCTGCTCCTCGTCAAGGAAGAGGAAGAGGAGGAGGAGCTGCAGGTGGAGTGCCGTGCCAACGGGTATCTTCTGTCCTACATCTGGGCGGACGACACACAGGTGAGGGAGATGCTTGGCATCAGGAAGGGAACAGTCGGCAGATGGATGCGGTGCACCATTCTGCCGCAATTCCACCACGACGTGCCCAGCCCCATACCCTACCACCGTAACCTCACGCAGCGCGGCTACCGGGCGCTGGTCTACAACGGCGACCATGACTTACTGGTCCCCTTTCTAGGCACACAGGCATGGATCAGGACGCTGGGATACCCCGTGGTGGTGCCGTGGAGGCCCTGGTACGACTCAAAACATCAGCTCGCCGGGTTCACAACCGAGTACGCCTACAACTTAACCTTCGCCACCGTTAAGGGGGGCGGCCACATGGCGCCAGAGGCCCGCCCTAAGGAGTGCCTTCACATGCTCCGCAGATGGACCTCATCCGCTGGCAGGCTCTGACTAGTTCACTTACCACTCCATTTGCATGCATCCCACCCATTATTATTATGATGAGCCCATCCATTACCAAGATTATGTCTGTCATGACATGTACCGGCCGGGGAGAGTAATGAGCCACCAATTCTGTGTGTTGGATTTGTGGAAATGCTGATCGAGTTCCATACGTACTCGAGTTATGCACAGATGCCGGATAGAAGAAAGTGTCTTATATACAATGTAGAGAAGGACTAGTTGAGAGGAAGAAACAAGAGGAAAACATGAAAAGGAACCGAAAAACTGAAGGGGAATACTACTCGCTAATAACAGGCTCCATGCCTGACTCATATCCTCTAGCTGCTTTCTAATGCAACACTTTTTTTTTTTTGAAATGGGCACTTTTTTGCTTCTTCCTCCAACCGTCTATGCATCGCCCCAGGTACACCGTCACTGTAATATAACCACGCTAACCACCAGGACCATGCTAACGGCGAGCTGAAGGGTGAAGCTGTACATGGTGGGAAACGGTGGTGGAGATAGACCGGGAACTAGGAAAACATGGGCAAGATTATGTTGATGATCGGACCGACTGGGACTCATCTACGATCTCAACCCGACGTACATATTGGAGCCAGCTTGTGGACTACTACCAGCATCCTGATCCGATTCCGACTGACACACCCACACCCACACCCACACGGTTGCTCCTGCAAGATCGTGTCTACGGGTACCATATATCCTACATCTGGGCGAAGAATGACCCAGAGGTGAGCTAGGGAGATGCTTTACATCATGGATGTTGGGCCCTAAGTAGTGGCTTGACATGGTCTGGAATTGGATCTGCACCGTAGCCACGCCGAAACCTCCACACCGTTCGGCATCGTATTTCATCGCCGTGAGGATCAGATTCTGAACTAGTTGATGAAGAGGTCTTCTCAATAACTGTTGCTTCTCAGAGCTCTTCTACCGCGTGGAAATATGTTCCATCCGACGAAATTGAAGGTGGTGATCATAATTAGATTCCTGCCATGAGGTAACTGATGGAACGTGATCTCGTGTGAATGCAGAGTAATTTCCTTGTTTTTTACGACACGGTTAACTCTAGTGCTTATATCCTTAAGTGGAGTTTTCTCTCATTTAAATACCGCCCGTACGGTGTTGCTGCTCTTATGATTAGGATAAGATCTTCCCCTTTTGCGTAAGGATGTCCGTACGGGCGCGCGGTACGGGCGGGTCGTTATGGCCCCAGATGTCTCTCCTCAAGTCATCCTTTTGCCCAGTTACGTGAAAAATCATTTATATTTCTTTTATCACGTCAAATTATCATTTTAATACATAATATGATGGTTCTTATTGTTATGTTGTGTTAGAAATATGCGCTAGAGACAAATAATAATATGGATTGTTATCATATTTCATAAAGTTTATGATTAAGTTTTATATCATGATATAGCTGTATTGAAAGGAGACATCAATACACGTGTGATATATAAACAACCAGGGGTTCCCAATGAAGCTCTAGTCACTAATTATTGGTCAACAAATGATCAAGGTTTCCCGATCATGTGGTATTTATGCTAGTTAACAATGGAGTCACCTAATTTTGAGAATGAGATGATGAGTTATACACAACCTAAGCATCGTGACCCGATCATGTCACGAAGTTCAAGTTACGATGATTAGAAAAGACCTAGTGTCCGATTTCTTAGACCGTGTGACATAGGTATGATTACTCGGATAACTATGATTCGCTACCCTATATTGGGTAAAAGGCTTACGGCCCATGAAGGTTTCAGATGACATCCCAAGGAAGCAACCGACAAAGACTTTGATTGTATTAGAAAAGATACTATGCATGTATGAAACCTATTCGCATACAACTTTGAGACCCGTCCTATTATATATAGGAAGAGAGAAGCCCAAGCGAGGGTACCAAATCTAGAGGACAACTTATAATAGTGCGATTTACCCAATATCCAGGCGACTTTAACTTCATTGTTTTCCTAACATCCGACGAAATCTCCAGCGTTCTCTTTTTCCACGAAACCCCAAGTCCATCACCATGGGCATTGCCTAGGTTACCCCTCGTCAATTGGCGCCATCTGTGGGAAACCTGAACGTTGGAATCATAGATTTGGCAGACTGCTCTCCACCAAGCATCAACCCGATGGAAGAAGATCCATGCCTGCCCACCCCTGTATTGGTTCCCGCCAATTTCAACGGCAGATTTGATCTGATCATCGGAATTTTTCAATTTCAAGTAGACGACCCGCAAGAAGCGCACCCTTCGGCCCTGCTCACATCAGAACTGTCGGTGCAAAAACCCGCGTCTATGGCGGTACCAGCATCTTCCGTCGGATCCTCCACGGATGTCACAACACAGATCGAAGCAGGCAAAGAAGGCAAGCAAATCAAGACGGATCTTGGAGAACTTGATAACCCTCATGGTAATATCCCCCTCGGGTCAGGTCAGGTCATCGGCCAACCCCACCACACGAAGAAAACCCGACAAACTTAGAACCCGAAGAAAGCAGCGAAAACGTCGACTTCGAAGAAAGAATGGCCAAGATCTATCCAGAAATAAATTCTCAGAATATTATTAGCACATCCTTTGAACCAGAGGATGACGCCATCATACCACGCATAACACGCCACCAAGTGTACATGATCAACGGGGATACCTCAACACCACGCGACGAAAACGGTAATCCTATCCTCAACCCTGATGATATTTTATCAGATGAAAATGCAGGAAACCACGACAATGAAGGAGACCACGGAAACAGAGGAGAAACAGCAGATAATCGCATAGTCCGAGGAAGAGGCGAAGAACCGCACGGAGGAGAGAGACAAGGACTTTGGCTACCAGCATCGGCATGGCAAAATTCAAGGGAGGCTATTTCGGGAGCAGTTCCAATGATAACAGATGCTTCACATGAGGATCTACCAGCATACCAGTACCTGCTGAAATGGATCGTACAGGCACCTAGAGGCGGGGGGGGGGGGGGGGGGTGAATAGGTGCTACTTTAAATTTTAATGCTTTTTCAATTTTAGGCTTGACACCAAAGCTAAATTCTCTAGATAACTAATTAGGAGAATTTCCCTATATGCAAACCTATCTACTAGCGAGTAAGAGGCGAGTGGAAAGAGGAACGAGTGAACCATAGTGAAGCACGCGGAGACACAGGATTGGTTTTACCGCAATTCCTTCCTTGTTAGGGGAAGTACATCTGCGTTGGAGGGGTGGGCGGTACTAAGACTACCACGCCACAATAGGCCTCACCCTGTTCTCCGATGGATCCCGCCACCAAAGGCCTGATCCACCTTTGCACTATAGGAACCCTTCGAGGCGGGTACCGACGCCTTTACACAACTAGCAGGGCACAACTCCACAACCAAATTGGAGGCTCCCGTAATGAAAACAAGCTGCCACAAAAACAAGTTATCAATAACAAAATACAAGATCTAGATATTAGAAAGAATACTAGATCAGGGATTTCTCCAAATGAATGGAGATGAGTTGACGAGCTTCATTTGTGATGGCGATGAAGATTGTCTCCTTCTTCAATTGCCCCAAAGATCAAAGCCTTTAGGTGTTTGAAGTGGGAGATCTAGTGAGAGAGCTCTTGCAAAGGGTCTGACCAATTTCGAGTGAATCAAGAGTTCTGCTCGATGGGGAAGAAGGGGATTTTATACCCCCTGCACCCACTGAGCCGTTGGAGCCATTTGGGGCCGGATTATTCGGCCTGGGGAAAACTCCGCCCCAGACTCGGATTATCCGGCAAATAATCCGCCCCAACACAGAGCGTCGTGCCTTGGCTCCCTTTGGTCATCTTCTGGGGGCCGGATTATTCGGCCAGTGAAGGAAAAACCGCCCCTGTTCGGATTTTCTGGGAGAAAATTCAAACCCTCACAGAGCGAAGCGCCTTGGCTGCCTTTGATCATCTTCTGGGGACCGGATTATCCGGCCCCATGTGAGGGCCGGATTATCCGGCCACGGAAGAAAAACCACCCCTGTTCCCAAACAGAGTGTCGCGCCTTGGCTGCCATTGTGAAATGGGGTAGGCCGGATAATCCGGCCCCCCAAACACAAAAACACTTCTTGCACACTTGACACACATGAGAAAAGTCCATAGTATTGTTATCTAACACACAAAATATAGGAAACCATTAAATGTTCTTTCAATCTCCCCCTTTAGATGACAATACTAGGATTTGCAGGATAGATCTCAAGAACACAAGATTTAATACATGAAAAAGTCTCCCCCTCAAAGTGTGCATACAAAAAAAATTACAAATACACACAAGAGGGTATAAGTCTATTTCATTAGACCAAGTGTGAAAAGCTCATACCACCGTTAGGGAGAAAGATGATGAGAATATCCAATAATAGCCATAGTGAGTGCTTCCCTTGAAATAGATATCCAATGGTCATAATAATATCCAATAATATACTTGACTCCATATGAATGATCCACACGATAAATCCACAGCCACATAGACATAGTCTCATTCAGACCAGACCAAACCAAGCCAAATTAAAGTTCAACGCTAACTAGGCACTAGCGAAAAAAGGACGAATAGAAAAAGTGCAAAAGCTTGTGCCCGACCCATGCAAATCCCCGGAGACCTAATAGAAGTACATCTCCCCCTTTGGCATTGAAACGCCAAAAAGGAAGAAGAGCGATGCTAACGTCCCAAGGGATCACTCGTAGTCATCGTCCGCGTCCTCGTCCTCGTCCTCATCCTCAAGATCCTCGATGTCATCATACTCATCATCAGGAGTGTCCGCGGTAGGAAATAGGTGGCGCTCTAGCTCTCCATAGTTAAGCCCAGAAGAAGAGTTCCACCGAGCATATGGCGTGGGAGGAGTAGGAGCAGGGGGGTCGCTAGACGCACCGGATACATGGTGAAGGATGAGCTGCTGAGAGTGAGCCAACTCATGGCGCTGCTTATAAGCCTCGTACTGGCCCTTGCGAGTATCCACGTCCATGCAAAGAATGTTCCGTTGGAACCAGTTCAGCTTCTTGATCTCACGAGCAATGGGAGTCATAGGAGGCATGCGAGCACTAACACGAGCATCCCTCATGAGACCCTCAGGTGCAGAAGAGGGGTGAGAGGTCTTTCGAACCTTGGTGTATATCTTCTTTGCCTTGTGCACAACGTCAATGTTGAATTCTTCAGAGGGGAGCAGGTGCTTGATGAGCATCATAATGAAGGGAGCATGCGAAATGGACAGTCTGTTGAACATAGTATCGGTCAATTCATGGTAGATGAAGTCCATCACATCCAGCTTGTACCGCACGGACTCATCCTCGCACGAGGCAACCTCGTGAGAGAAAGAAAGGAGCTGGACACGGTGACCACGGATGCTGTCATTGTTCCCTCCACTCGGGGTGATAGAGTCATAAAAGAGGCCTGCCAAGGCAGCATAGATCGGAGCAAGACCAGCAAGGGTTCCCACAATACAATTTTCCATCGTGCACGGAGAGAGAACTGCATCCTTATTGGGATTCAGTTGAGTGATGATGCGGTGGCCACTAGCCCGATCCCTGCTGCGGAAAGGGTACCCAAGCACCACAGCAAACACTCGAAAATCAGCAGTCATAGGCCTGTCACGAGTCATCCACTTCATAGTGTGATACTCCTCACCACAGATAACCAACATGGAAAAGAACTGCTTCACAACTTCAGAATCATAGGAGCACTGGAGAGCAATGAGATGGTGCAGCCCCATCCGCTCGGCCACATACATGGCATCAACAAGGTGGGGCTTGTCCAAAGCCTCAGCAAGAATCAACGGGTGCATAGGCGTAATATTCAGCCTGGCATACACATCTTCATATATTCCTTTCTGTTCAGCACACCAAAAGCGAGAATCACCCAGCTCAGAATCATGGGGCAACTCAGAAAATAGATCACGGTGACGAATAGAGGAAAAAGTGACGGGATCCATAACCTTGTAGTTGATCTTGGGCTCTTTGCCCTTCCTCTTGGACACACCCTTCCTATCTCTCTTTGCCTGTTCAGCCATGCGCTTCTCCTCGTTCTTTCTTCTCCTCAGCTCAGCCTCGTCAACTAAGTTACCTTCACCATCATCCCGGAAGTATTTACCGCGAGGACAGCGCTTGTAGGTCTGGGGAGCACTGGAACCACCTGTGAAGTGAACAATGGTGATAACAAGGGGATAAGCCTACACACAAGTTCAAGAGAGAGCGTAGAAAAGGTAGGATAACAGTTCATAGCCCAATCCTACTCAATGCACACAACAGGGCAAAGTTGAACCAACTTTTATTCTGTCAGGCCGGATTATCCGGCCTGGCCAGGGGCGGATAATCCGGCCCTGGCAGAAATTTTCATAAATGCCTAGATTGAATGCAAAGGAGTAGATCGGGCCTAGAAACTTCCAGACTACGATTTCTACGCGAAACAAGATCCTTCTAGACAATGTTCCACCCAACAAACAACACATCTAGCCAAAGATGGGGAGAGAGGGAGTTACCCTCACTCATTGGAGGAAGAACGAGGAGGAGAAGGTACCCGGAGGCGCGGAGAAGAAGATTCGGGGAGGCCTGGAAAATCAGATGGCCGGAGAGGCTCCAGGGAGGGTGGGGGATGGCAGGCGGCGGCTGGGGAGAGGGAGATGGTTGGGGAAAAAGAGCTGCTCGTTATGAGCCCTTCCCCCCGACCCCTGCCCTTAAGAATGAAATCCGCCAGGGCCGGATTATCCGTCCTATACTTGGGTCTGATTATCCGGCCTAGAATCTGAGCTTCTGTTACACACAGAGTCAGGCTCGCTCGTCCCCAAACAACACCCCCACAAGGTGTACAAGGGACTTGTGTGCAAGAAAAGACGGCTTAGGGTTAGGGAAAGGCTTAGGATTAAGAGAGCCAAACTGAGATGGTACTACACACTCAAATTTGCAAGAATCAAAGCAACTAACACCCAAATTGAGTGTGATTCCCATAAAAAGATGAGAGGAGCTAAAAACGATCAAGAATATCCAAATAAATCCAACTCTTCTCATGGAAGAGGGCGGTGGCCGAAGCCACCTTGTTGGAGTGTATGGTATGACACCGCGAAGATATATCTTGGGTTCATGCCCAATACTCATAATTAAGCCCACATATCACAAAATTATATTAAGAGAAATGATTTGAATTGCTTTAGGCATTATGGGGGGGAGGGTTAGCCCAATCAATTAGGACCGCACTCCCCCTATTTCCATGCCCACATCTAGACCAAATAAGACTGAGATGTACGAGTGAGTGCATGGGTAATCAAGACAAGCTCCTTGAATCAATGATATTTAGCTCATTCCTCAAGTAGCAAAACCTTGCTTCATCAAGTGGCTTCGTGAAAATATCAGCAAGTTGGTTCTTCGTGCTCACAAAAGATAGATCAATATCGCCTCGAGCAACATGGTCCCGAATAAAATGATTCCGATTCTCAATAAGCTTTGTCCTTGTGTGCTATACCGGATTGTACGGAATTTTGATTGCACTTTCATTATCGCATAAAAGAGGCACTTTGTCACAATTGACACTGTATTCCTTTAAAGTTTGCCTCATCCATAATAACTGAGTGCAGGCACTAGCAGCAGCAACATATTCAGCTTCGGTGGTGGAGAGAGAGATACAATTCTTCTTTTTAGATGACCAACACACTAGAGATCTTCCCAAGAACTGACAAGCTCCAGAAGTGGATTTCCGATCATCCTTATCACCAGCCCAATCTAAATCAGTATAACCACATAGAGAGAAATTGGAGCCCTTGGGATACCATAAACCAAAGTTATGGGAATGAACCAAATATCGAAAGATCCTCTTGACCGCCACTAAGTGACTTTCTTTAGGGGCTGCTTGATACCTTGCACACACCCCCACACTCAACAAAATATCGGGTCTAGATGCGCAGTGGTAAAGAAGAGAGCCGATCATGGACCGGTATACCTTTTGGTCCACATCTTTACCGTGGGGGATAAGTTCAAGGTGACATTTTGTTTGCATCGGAGGGGCGACACCATTAAGATCCGTCATCTTGAATCTCTTGAGCATGTCTTTGGATATATGTAGCTTGATTGATGAAGGTTCCTTCTCTAAGTTGCTTGATCTCGAATCCAAGAAAGAACCGTAATTCCCCCATCATCGAAAGCTCAAACCCGTCAGTCATAAGCTTTGAAAATTCATCATTAAAAGCTTTATTAGTAGAACCAAAGATGATGTCGTCTACATATAGTCGGCATACGAAGAGCTCCCCTTAACCTTCTTAGTAAAAAGAGTGGGATTGATTTTCCCAACTTCGAAGCCACGGTCTAGCAACAGCTCTTTAAGGTGCTCATACCACACACGCGGGGCTTGTTTAAGGCCATAGAGTGCCTTATCGAGTTTGTAGACATGGTTCGGGAAGTTAGGATCCTCAAATCCCAGGGGTTGCTTTACATATACCAACTCATGTAGAGGACCATTAATAAAAGTGCTCTTAATGTCCATTTGCTGCAATTTAAAGTTATTATGAGCAGCATAAGCAAGAAGGATACGGATGGACTCAAGACGAGCCACAGGAGCGTAGGTTTTGCCGAAGTTAATGCCCTCAATTTGGGAATAGCCTTGTGCCACTAATCTTGCCTTGTTCCTCACAACAATGCCATGCTCATCTTTCTTGTTTTTAAATATCCATTTAGTGCCGATAACATTGCGACACTCCTTGGGCATCTCCACAAGTTTCTAGACCTTGTTGCGCTCAAAGTTATTCAATTCTTCATGCATAGCAACAACCCAGTCCGGTTCTTCAAGAGCTTCAAATACTTTCTTGGGTTCCACCATTGAGATGTGAGCTTGATGCTCACCAAAACTTGCCAATTCCCTTCTTGTGGAAACCCTTCGTCGAAGATCACCTACAGCTTTATCATGAGTATGACCCCTTAACTCAAGGTTCCGATCAGCTCGAGCCTTGCGACGAAGTTCAATAAGCTTGTTGTCTCTTGGTGGAATAGTTTCATCACTTGAGTCTTCGTTGGAATCATTTGCTTGACCTTGATTAGAATTCTGATTGCCAGTAGTAGGAGGTGACGAAGCATGCCCTTGAGGTGGGTTAGCAGCTGAAACAGGAGGCTATTGAAAATCTGGTGAGGCCGGATAATCCGGCCTGAAAGAACTTGAAGCAATTTCATCAGGCTACCCGGAACTTGCTTGAATTGGCTCGGGGCCGGAAAATCCGGGGTCAGCTGGAAAATCCGGCCTGGGGCTTGCAGCGGTTTCTTCAATATGATGAGCAGTCTGGTCGTCAAGGGAAAGGTGGCCAGATAATCCGGAGTCGACCAGATAATCTGACCTGGAGCATTCAGGAGCATGTTGACCTTCAGCAAATGGTGGAGTTGGTGTAGAAGTTACTCCCGTGGTGGTAGCATGTTGAGTATATGTAGATGAGGGCTCTTCATGAGTAGAGCATTGTCCTTCCCGATCCGCCACAAGGGGTTCCTCATTGGGGCGGAAAAATCCCACGCCCATTCTTCTTATGGAATCTTGGGTTATTTCAACATCTGCATCACAAACATCAACTTGCCCTGCACGGGAGCCGTCATTTTCTTCGAACACCACACTACAAGATTCTACAACACTTTCGGAGAGCTTATTGTAGACTCTATAAGTCTGGGATTCAGCACCATAACCAACAAAAATACCTTCTAAAACCTTAAACTCAAATTTAGATAAACGAACTCCCTTGATGAGAAAGAAACACTTACACCCGAATACCCGAAAGTATGAGATGTTTAGCTTGTTATAGGTAAGTATTTCGTACGAAGTCTTGTCCAAGATTTTATGGAGGTATAACCGGTTGGATGAATGACAAGCGGTAGAGATAGCTTCTGCCTAGAAGTTATATGGAGACTTGAATTCAGCTAGCATTGACCTTGCCATATCCATAAGAGTCCGGTTCTTCCTCTCGGCAACACCATTTTGTTGAGGGGTGTACGCAGCAGAATATTGATGTCTTATCCCCTCTTCACTTAGGAACTCATTTAAGGTGTAGTTCTTGAACTCGGAGCCGTTATCACTTCTTATTGCCAGATAGGGACGTTGTGTTGACGTTGAACCTCATTGGCAAAGTCGATGACCATTTGTTGAGTCTCGCTCTTCAACTTGAAGAAATAGACCCAAGTGTATCTTGAGTAGTCATCAACGATCACACAACAGTTCTTCTTCCCATCGAGGCTTGCATAAGATGGAGGTCCAAAGAGGTCCACATGAAGGAGCTCCAAGATCCTCTTTGACGAAATAATATTCTTCCTTCGATGAGGAGAGTCATGCATTTTCCCTTCAACACAAGCCCTGCAAACACGATCTTTGGCAAAGGAGACATTGTCTTTTAGTCCAAGGATGTAGCCACCCTTGTGGAGATTTTGCAGAGTTCTCATATTGACGTGGGCTAGTCGGAGATGCCATAACCAACCCGCGTCAGCCTTTCCGAAAATACACATCGGGCATGTATGGTTTTCCCTGAAAAGTCCACCATGTACAGGTCATTTTCGACATATCCCACGAAAGCGACTTTTAGAGACTTGCTCCACAAGAGAACCACCAAATCAACATCTATAAAAACTACAAAGCCCATCTTACCAAGGGCGCGAACTGAAAGTAAATTGTAACCAAGGGTCTCAACAAGCATGATGTCCACGAGAGAGATATCGTGAGCCACCACAACTTTGCCGAGACCCAATACCTCAGATTTTAACTTGTCACCATAGGAGACAGTTAAATGATCATGATTAGGCCACATCTCCGTGATGATCTCTTTGCTTTCGGTCATGTGACTCGTGCATCCGCTATCGAGTACCCATTTAGACCCACCGGAAGCATAGCCCTGCAAGAAAGTTACTTCTTGGTTTTAGGTACACATTTTTGAATGGGTCCTTTCATGTTAGTGACAAGGGTCTTGGGAACCCAAATAGACCAAGGTATGTAACATTCATAAGGACCTACATAACTAGCATAAACATCACCATAATGATCGCAATATAACGCAAAGTTAGGATTGTTAGCCCCTGCAAAACCAACATAATTAGACTTGTCATTGGAGGTGGTGCTATTCTTTGGTTGAGCAGTCTTGCTCTTCTTCTTCTTCTTCTTCTTCTTGTTCTTCTTGTTCTTTGTCTTGGGAATATAACCAAGACCCTCTTTTCCATTGTTTGACCTTTTCTTGCTCAGTACCTGATACGTCTATTTTGCATCACTATTCTATGTCTTAATTCAATATTATTCAGTGATATATTTCATATTTAGAGGTGATACTTGTGTTATTTCATCTGTTTTTGCATGGTTGATGACTTTTGGAGCATGGACCACTACAGTCAGCATTCTGATGGAAAAGGTGCTGTTTGGAGGCAAAATTCGCAAAGATCAGAAAATCCGAGAAAATATACGGAAAATCCTATTTTTCCAGAAGACTAAGGATGCCAGAAGACGGAGTGGAGATGGGCCACAGGGGGCCCACACCACCCCCGGCGCGGGCAGCCCTAGGCCGCGCCAGGTGGTGGTGTGGCCACCCTGGCCCACTCCATCCTCTCCCCTCTGGCATATATCATCCTCCCGAAACCCTAAGACTTAGGGAGCGACCACAGAAAGATTCCGCCGCCTCTGTGGGGCGGAAAACACCGAGAGAGAAAGATCTCTCCGGCAGACAGATTTCTGTCGGGGGAATTCCTTCCCGGAGAGAGAAGATTGTCGCCATCAACACCCCCATCAAGGTGGACTTCATTGGGATCATCATCATCATCATCACCACCATCATCACCATCAGCACCCTCATCACCATCTCCATATTGCTGTAACAATTGTGTTGAATCTTGCATAGTTCATAGGGGAAACTTTCCTGATGTTGATTACTCTATGTAGTTGATGCTACTGAGTGAACCGTTGAATTATTGTTTATGTTCAGATTGTTATACATCATTATTCCATCTCTGATCATGATCCATATGATGTCTTGTGAGTAGTTCATTTTTTTCTTGAGGACATGGGAGAAGTCTTGTTGTTAGTAGTGGATTTGTTCAATACATTGTTATTTAAGTTGTGGTGTACTTCTTCTAGTGGTGTCATGTGAACATCGACTACATGAGAATTCACTATATGGGCCTAGGGGAATGCATTGTGTATTTGGGTACTAATCGTAGGGGTTGCCGGAGTGACAGAAACCTGAACCCGCGTTAGGAAACCATTGCACAAGGGACGTAAGAGTCTTAGAGTTTAAAGCTATGGTTAGGTTTCTACCTTAATTACTTTCTTATACTTATGGATGTTTGAAGGGGTATAATCACAAGTATGTATTAGTCTTGGATGGGGCGGTACATTAGCACAGGTTCACCCACACAACACTTAGCAAGCTAGAGAAGATTAATCAACTATATGAAGCGAAAGCACTTGGCAGTCTTCCCATGTGTCCTCGAGAAAGTTTGGTCATCTTAAGTAATACAACCGGCTTGTCCTTTGCTAAATAAAGGATTGGGCCACTTGCTGCATTTATTCCTATTGTCTTTTATTTACTCGTACTTTGTTTACTTGCTTTATCGAAAACCCCTAAAAATCTGTTTGCTAAGTATTTGCAGAGAATTCCTGATCCATACCACTAGCCAGCACCTTCTGCTCCTCGTTGGGTTTGACACTTTTACTTATCGAAAATACTGCGATACACCCCCTATACTTGTGGTCATTGATACATTGCAAATGTATCTATAATTTTTGATGTTCCATGCTTGGTTTTATCCACTTTCTTGTGTTTTGTTCCAACTTTTGAGTGCTTTTATTATGATTTCTTGGACTAACCTATTAACAAGAACCTATGTTTTCTGTTGTTTTTGGTTCCAGAAAAGTCAGAAAATGAATATTCTCGGAATTGGACGGGACAAAAGCCAAAGTGCCTATTTTTCCGGAAGGGATCAAGTGCCAGAATATGAGACGGAGAAGGGTTGGGGGCCGGCCACACCACCTGGCCACGCGACCAGGCCTGACACGCGCCAGGGGGTGGTCTGGCCGCCCCCAGCACCCCCTCGGCCTCTCCTTCTGCCTATAAGTTGCCCTCGGGACAAAAACCCTAGGTACCCGATCAAAAATCCACGAAAGAGTCTGTAGCCGCCGTCGTCTCTGTCCCTAGATAAGGGGGGATCTGAAGCTCTTCCCGACACCCTGCCAGAGAGGGAATTCACCCTGGAGGCCTTCTTCATCACCATGCAAGCCTCCGGTGTGATGCGTGAGTAGTTCATCCTTGGACTACAGATCCATGTAGTAGCTAGATAGCTGGTTTCTCCTCCTTTGTGCTTTCATGTTTAGATTTTGTGAGCTCCGTTCATGATCAAGATCATCTATTTGTAATTCATAGATGTTGTGTTTGCGGGGATCCGATGGATATTGAGATGCTATTTCAGATTGATTATTGATTCTATCATGTCTTTGTTATTTGAGATCTTCCATGGTTTCCGTTGATAGTAGCTATCTTGGCCAAGTAGATGCTACCAACTCCAAGAGTTGGTATTTATGCTCGATAGTGGGTTCATGCCTCTGGTAATCTGGGGAAGTGACAGAAATCTCTAAGGTACTAGATGTGCTGTTGCTACTAGGGAGAAAACAACGATCCTTTGTTCATAGAAAAATTGTATTGTTTAGTTTACACGCAGTTCGTAAAGCAATAATCTGTTGCTTGCAACTTAATACTGGAGGGGGTTCGGATGATAACCTGAAGGTGGATTATTATTCATAGATGCAGTTGGATGGCGGTCTATGTATTATGTTGTAATGCCCAATCAAGTCTCAAAGGAGTCAAGATGATTAGTATATGCATGTATTGCTTTCTCGGTGTTTGTCAATTGCCCCGCTGTAATTTGTTCACCCAGCATGTTATCTATCTAAGGAGAGCCACTCTAGTGAACTATGGATCCCGGTCCTTTACTTTACATACAATCTATAAAGTGTTTCTGCTTTGTGTTTTCTTTCTGCAAACTTTTACTTCTTTCCATTCGATACGTCTAATCCTTTGTTTTCTGCAAAACACGGTGAGATTGACAACCTCATCGCAAGTTGGGGACAATGTTCTGTGGTTCTGTTGTGCAGGTCTCCACGTTGCTACTAGCACCGGTAGTGCGCCCTGCCAAAGCTCAGCTAGTAACACCTTTGAGGTGTTTCCTTGCTCCTACTGGTTCGATTAAACCTTGGTTTCATAACTAAGGAAACTTGCTGCTGTGCTCATCATACCTTCCTCTTGGGGTTCCCAAGGAGCTCTACATCAACACCGCCATCAAGCATTTTTCTAGGCGCCGTGCATTGAGCCATCAAGCATTTTTCTGGCGCCGTTGCCGGGGAGTCAAGGACATCTTCAGAAGGGGAGTCCCTCATAACCACTCTCTTTACTTTATTGTTTTTGTTTTGCTTAGTTTCTTTTTTCTTTGTTTGCTTGTTTTGTTCTTCAAAAACACAAAAAATTAGTTTTACTTGTTTTTCTTTCTTATTTGAAAACACAAAAAAATTAAGTCTCCTTTAGTTTTCACCTCTCCCTTAGCTCACCATGTTGATCCCTACATTCACCATGAAAGACCTTCCAATTGGTAGTGGTTCTATATTTGGGAAAGACAATATTGAAGAATTCTTTAATCATGTTAGCAAACATGAAGATACTGAGGATAGATCCCTTGTAGAACTTGCTCCAAACTATGATACTGCTGCAGCTTCTTTAATTCACATGTTAGAAGCTAGGTTTGTTAACCTCAACCCTTAATGCAAGTAATGTTTCTTAAGCTTAAAGAAATTGAGGATCCTGAAAAGAGGGATTTTATTCTTGAAACTTTGTTTAAGGAGTCCTATGATGTTGCCAAGGAAGCTAGAAAAGTTTTTGAACGTTTCAATATGCTAGGCTCATGTGTAGATGTTGTTGGTACACGAGAAAAGATGAACAAAACCGAACCTAATGGGGAGGAACCTAAGATACCAATACAATTTAAACTAGTAGCAATACATGATGCCATAGAAAAGAATCTTGATTGGATTGTTTCTGCAAACCCTTTTGATGAGAATAGTTAACCCAAGAGTATTGAGAGAGGATCCTCTCGAACTTATTTGGATGATATACCTTGCCTTGTTGAAAATATTTTTGGTATTGATCTTAATGCTTCTTCATTTGAGAACACTTGATTCTTTCTTTGGTTCTTATGCCTAACTTAAAGGCGTTAAAGAAAAGTACTTGTTGGGAGATAACCCAAGAGTTTTAGTTGAGTCTTGGAAGTTATTACCTCTGTAATAACCTCTCCTTATCCTTTTTATTTGCTTTTTGTGCCAAGAGTAACCTCTAATGAGAGTGAAGTAATGATTGGGAAAGTTGTTGTCCCGAAACAGATTTATGTGCTTCACCGTACAAATTCCTGAGAGAGCTCTGTATGTCGGACGAAGCTGTAATGTTTTTTTCTTCTGCCCTAGGTTGTTATCTAACTTTCGTTAGTTCAATACTTTTTGATTTGAGCAACATAAGGTCTTCGAAAAAATTCGTCTTTACCTGCTAGTCTGTTTTGACAGATTTCTACCATTTTCTGCATTTGCTTCTTGTTAGTTCCTTCTTGAGTTCCTTTGGGGAATTGAGATTTTTGAGGGAAGTGCTACAGTAGATAGTGTTCTAATGGAAGTTTATTTGGTGTTAGAACTGAACCTTGATACTTATTTATCTTAAGTGCACTAATGTTGCTAATGAGATTGTGTGAAGTTTTGTATGAAGGAAAAATTTCAGGTGTATGGAAGGAATGAGTAATGAGATGAAGGATGGACTAAAGCTCAAGCTTGGGGATGCCACGCGTGTCACCCCAAGAAATATCCAATAAGTACAAGCGTCAAAGCTTGGGGATGCCCAAGGCATCCCCTTCTTCATCAATAAAAATTCTAGGTTTCTTCCAAACGTTTCATTTTTATTGTTCCGTGCACAGTTGTGTTTCTCTTGGAGCGTCTTCTTTTCCGTTTTCGTTTTGTCTTTTAGTTTTCTTGGTTTTCTTAGTTTTCTGAATAAGTTGGTTGGACCCCCTCTTTCACACTTTGGTTTGGTTTGGAAAAGAGTAGGAAAGTTCACACTTATGTGGTAAAAAGAGCTCGTTTTTGACTGTGGCCTATGCTTTGTCATGCCATGCTCGATATTGTTTTGGCTTTATGCTTAGTATTATTTGCTGTAGCATGACTTGTTATAAACAATTGAGATTGCTTAATGTGCCTTGGATGAATAATGCGTTGTTTTAGCATATTAAAGCATAGTATAGTGGTATTCTCCTTTGATGCTTTATTTGGGTTGACTTGGCGCATGCTCACACCATGTTATGACTATATCAAGTCACCATAGCCTTTATGATCCTTTAGTTTTCAACTTGTAGTATCACTTTATGCTTTGATCAATGATGTTTTGTCGCTCTACATGATTATGGCCATTATTGCTCTCTTAGTTTGTCGCTCCCAGTCTTTGGCTAGCCTCCACAACCAAGTATGAGTTCCACTCATGCATCCAACTCCCTAAACCAAGTTTTTCCAAAGAGTCCACCATACCTACCTACTAGCTCATGCTATTCCAAGTATATTCATGCTTTTGTTTACCTTCCACTTGTTATGAGAAAACTAGTGATTAAAGCTCTCACGAACTTGATGGCACACTTTACTTTTTGCCTTTAATAAACTTGAACCATTGGGTCCTTATTTGTTGCGTATATGCTTGTGCTTTATAAGTTGAAATTAGCAGAACCATGTTTCATGGGGAACGCTTTCAACATTGCACTTGTACTGTGTACCCCGTTGATATCATGTTCTTTTGCTTACGGATCCCGGCGGTGTGAAATAAAAGTGGAACTTGTAAGATCATGGAGTTTGTATGTGTGTTAGAGAAACGCCTGGGCCGCTAGCCTAAGCCATGCCTAATCATGGTGGAAACTTGCAACATCACCATAATGAGCACTCTATGAAGCATCCTCAATAAAAACCTATATAAATAGCAAATAAAAAGATCGCTGAGATGCTCATTGTCTGCTTGCCTTGTCATTTTGATTATGGGAAAGCTCCTGTATCATGTGCAAGGGGTACCCCATTGGCGGTTCTTAATGATACACATATACTTACAATGACAAGAGCTTACTCGTGACTGAAGTTGAGTAGCATGAGGATCGGTCTTCGTTAGTAAGGGGTATGAGATTTCGGTTTATAACTTGTCAAGCATATCCTCTTAGTTGTGTCACTTTAACCTTAATCACCTTCAAGATGCTTATGATAGGGGTAATGAGAGCTTAAAGCTATAAGTACCATAATATTTGGAAGCTCTTTATGAGACTTGAATCCCTACTTCCTATTACAAAGGCTTTTCTTCCACCATTATATTGAGTCTCCACCTTCTATCTTTATGCACTACTTTGAGAGCATAGTGGCCATTCTTAGTTCTATGTGCATTGTCCCAAGACTAGTTGATTGATGCATAACTTGTTATTGCTTGTTTGAAACTATTGTATCTAGTCACTCTTATGAACTTTGAAGGTGTCCTATGCATTTATATTTGCTACTCTATTGAGGGACAAGTTGAATACTTTTATGCTATGTTTTCCTTATGTGAAACAAACAAACGTCTTGCAAAGCATGTTATTCATGAATCTTTTGTTTTGTGCCTTTTCATGTTGTATCATAGTTTCTTTGCTTATTGCTAGAACTTTGTCTTTCATGTTATGATTGAAGTACTATGATCCCATCTTTGAGTTTTGCAAATACTTTGATCAAGTTTTGATGGTGCATGTCACCAAAAAAATTATTTCTTTTTATCACTTACCTACTCGAGGACGAGCAGGAGTTAAGCTTGGGGATGTTGATACATTGCAAATGTATCTATAATTTTTGATGTTCCATTCTTGGTTTTATCCACTTTCTTGTGTTTTGTTCCAACTTTGGAGTACTTTTATTCTGATTTCTTGGACTAACCTATTAACAAGAGCCACAGTGCCAGCTGCCTGTTTTCTATTGTTTTTGGTTCCAGAAAAGTCAGAAAATGAATATTCTCGGAATTGGACGGGACAAAAGCCAAAGTGCCTATTTCTCCGGAAGGGATCAAGTGCCAGAATACGAGACGGAGAAGGGCTGGGGGCCGGCCACACCACCTGGCCGCGCGGCCAGGCCTGGCCCACGCTAGGGGGTGGTCTGGCCGCCCCCCGCACCCCCTCGGCCTCTCCTTCCGCCTATAAGTTCCCCTCGGGACAAAAAACCTAGGTACCCGATCAAAAATCCACGAAAGAGTCTGTAGCCGCTGTTGTCTCTGTCCCTAGATCGGGGGGGATCTGAAGCTCTTCCCGGCACCCTGCCGGAGAGGGGAATTCACCCTGGAGGCCTTCTTCATCACCATGCAAGCCTCCGGTGTGATGCGTGAGTAGTTCATCCTTGGACTACGGATCCATGTAGTAGCTAGATGGCTGGTTTCTCCTCCTTTGTGCTTTCATGTATAGATCTTGTGAGCTCCGTTCATGATCAAGATCATCTATTTGTAATTCATACATGTTGTGTTTGCGGGGATCCGATGGATATTGAGATGCTATTTCAGATTGATTATTGATTCTATCATGTCTTTGTTATTTGAGATCTTGCATGCTTTCCGTTGTTAGTAGCTATCTTGGCCAAGTAGATGCTAGCAACTCCAAGAGTTAGTATTTATGCTCGATAGTGGGTTCATGCCTCTGGTAATCTGGGGAAGTGACAGAAATCTATAAGGTACTAGATGTGCTGTTGCTACTAGGGAGAAAACAATGATCCTTTGTTCATAGAACAATTGTATTGTTTACTTTACACGCAGTTCGTAAAGCAATAATCTGTTGCTTGCAACTTAATACTGGAGGGGGTTCGGATGATAACCTGAAGGTGGATTATTAGTCATAGATGCAGTTGGATGGCGATCTATGTATTATGTTGTAATTCCCAATCAAGTCTCAAAGGAGTCAAGATGATTAGTATATGCATGTATTGCTTTCTCGGTGTTTGTCAATTGCCCCGCTATAATTTGTTCACCCAGCATGTTATCTATCTAAGGAGAGCCACCTCTAGTGAACTATGGATCCCGGTCCTTTACTTTACATACAATCTATAAACTGTTTCTGCTTTGTGTTTTCTTTCTGCAAACTTTTACTTCTTTCTATTCGATACGTTTAATCCTTTGTTTTGCGCAAAACATAGTGAGATTGACAACCTCATCGCAAGTTGGGGACAAAGTTCTATGGTTGTGTTGTGTAGGTATCCACGTTGCTACTAGCACCGGTAGTGCGCCCTGCCAAAGCTCAGCTAGTAACACCTTTGAGGTGTTTCCTTGCTCCTACTGGTTCGATTAAACCTTGGTTTCATAACTGAGGGAAACTTGCTGATGTGCTCATCATACCTTCCTCTTGGGGTTCCCAACGAGCTCTACAGCAACACCGCCATCAAGCATTTTTCTGGGCGCCGTGCATTGAGCCATCGGTCATCAAGACTATTTTCTGGTGGCGTTGCCGGGGAGTGAAGCGCTATTGGAGAGTGGAAGTGGTAAAGGAAACTTCTACTGTGAGTATTGTTTACTTCTGCTAGTTGCTTTATTTTCGTTATGGATAATTTGCTGAGTTTCTTATTTGGTAATGCTACTACCACTGCTAAGGTAGTAGATAAGCCACCACCTGCTGAGAATGATTCTTTCAAAATACCTACAAGAATTATTGATCGTGTTATGGATAACTACTATGTTGGGAATGGAACTGTCAATCCCAGTGATCATTTGCTCTTTATACACGAATTATGCAGGTTGTTCAAGTGTGCAGGTATTACTACAGATCAAGTTAAGAAGAAGTTATTCTCATTATCACTGAAAGGAAGAGCTGAGGAATGGTATAAGCTGCTGAAGAATGGTCAAGCCCTGGAATGGGAGGAAATAGTGCCTCTCTTCTATTCAAAGTTTTATCCTCCTAGTGAGATTCATAAAGATCGGAATCAAATATACAACTTTTGGCCTCTTGGTGGAGAGAGTATAGCCCAAGCTTGGGGGAGATTGAAGTTACTAATGCTCAAATGTCCCATTCATGAGCTCCCCAACAATATTATTATCAATAACTTTTATGCAAGGCTCCCTCTACATGACAAGGATTTATTGGATCCTTCTTGTGCTGAATCATTCCCTCGTATGGAAGAAGAAGCTAAATGGGATCTTCTGGACCGTATTCAAGACAATGCTGAAGGTTGGGAGAACGACAAAGGTAGAAAGTCAGGTATAAATTATGATTATGAATGCATTCAATCTTTTATGGGAACTGATGACTTCCAAAATATTAGTAACGTTTATGGTCTTGATTTGCAAGTTATTACGAATTTCTTTAGATCTTTTGCTTCGTATATCGAAATTCCAAAAAGAGGATGGAATAAATACCATGCACCTTACAAAGATATTGTTGATTATGTTCCTATTGGAAGCGCTGAGTATTGCATTATTGATCCCATCTTACCCGAACCTTATATTGAGAAGATTCCCTTCCCTGAAAAGGTAAAGGACCATCCTATGATAACTAATGTAATCACCAAAAGTGAAAAGAGAATTGTAAAACCTGATGAACAAATAAACATTGAACCTGTGGTAGCAATTGTGAAAGACCTTGTCACTAAAAGCATAGAAGATGGGCACATAGTCTTTTGTGAGGATGCTTCTAATATTGTTTCACATCCTAATAGAACTAAAAAGGCTAGTATTCCTATGCTTTCTGTTAGAATTGGTGATCATTTCTATTATGGTTTATGTGATATTGGTGCAAGTTCCAGTGCTATTCCTTATGAGCTTTACAGAGAAATTATGCATGAAATCAGTCCATGCGAATTGGAAGAGATTGATGTGGTTATTCACCTTGCTAATAGAGAGACCATCTATCTGCAATTGGAATTGTACGACACGTGGAAGTTCTTTGTGGTAAGATTAAGTATCCTGCTGATTTTCTAGTACTTGGTTCAGCTTCTAGTAAAACTTATCCTATCATTTTTGGTAGACCCTTCTTGAGTACTTGTGGAGCTATTATTGATTACAAGAGGGAGAAAATCTTGACTAAGTTTGATGGGGAATCTTATGAGTTTAATTTCTCGAAATTTGCTAAAGAACCTTGTGAAGAGGAAACCCATAATGAGGATTTTAGAGTTGAACAACTTGCTTCTATTTCTCTTGCTCCGAACAATGCTTTGCAGCAATTTATGGAAGATCATGAAAGTGAAATCTTCATGGAAGAAAGGAATGAGATTGACAGGATTCGCCGTGATCAGCCTAAGATGCTTAAGCATGACTTGCCTATAGAAGACTCGGGTACCATGATGCCACCTAAAAAGGATCCGTTTTCGATCTAAAACCTCTCCCTAATGATCTTAAATATGCTTATATTGATGATAAAAAGATATATCCTGTTATTATTAGCGCTAAACTTTCAGTGAAGGAAGAAGAAAGGTTGTTGGAGGTTTTGAGGAAACACCGAGGAGCTATGGGCTATACTCTGGATGATTTAAAAGGGATTTCACCTACTATATGTCAGCATTCTATCAACATAGAATCAGATGCGAAGCCAGTAGTAGAGCACCAACGACGTTTAAATCCTAGGATGAAGGAAGTGGTAAGGAATGAGGTATTGAAACTCCTTGATGCTGGTATTATTTACCCTATTGCTGATTGTGAATGGGCTAGTCCTGTTCATTGTGTTCCTAAAAAGGGAGGTATTACCGTTGTCCCTAATGATAATGATGAGCTTATTCCCCAAAGAAGAGTGGTAGGCTACAGGATGTGCATCGATTTTAGGAAGGTTAATAAAGTTACTAACAAAGATCACTACCCGCTTCCTTTTATTGATCAAATGTTGTAAAGGTTGTCTAAAAAGAACCATTTTTGTTTTCTTGATGGTTACTCTAGTTTCTCTCAAATTGCTGTAAAACAAAAAGATAAAGAAAAAACTACTTTTACATTCCCTTATGGAACTTATGCTTATAGACGTATGCCTTTTGGTTTATGTAATGCTCCAGCTACTTTTTAGAGGTGCATGTCTGCTATCTTTCATGGTTTTTGTGAGGAAATTGTAGAAGTGTTCATGGATGACTTTTCTATCTATGGAACTTCTTTCGATAATTGTCTGCACAACCTTGATAAAGTTTTGCAGAGATGTGAAGAAACTAATCTTGTTCTTAATTGGGAGAAATTCCACTTCATGGTTAATGAAGGGATTGTTCTTGGGCATAAAGTTTCTGAAAGAGGCATAGAAGTTGATAGAGCTAAGGTTGAGGCAATTGAGAAGAGGCCATGTCCAAGATACATCAAAGGTAATCGTAGTATCATTGGTCATGCTGGTTTCTATAGGAGGTTTATTAAAGACTTTTCTATGATATCAAAACCCCTCACTAATCTTCTTCAAAAAGATGTACCCTTCGTTTTTTATGATGATTGTAAGGAAGCTTTTGAAACTCTTAAGAAGGCTTTAAATACAGCCCCTATTGTTCAACCACCTAATTGGAGTTTACCCTTTGAAATAATGTGTGATGCTAGTGATTTTGCTGTAGGGGCTGTGCTTGGGCAACGTATTGATAAAAAGTTAAACATTATCCATTATGCTAGTAAGACTCTAGACGCTGCTCAAAGGAATTATGCTACTACTGAAAAGGAATTTCTAGCTGCTATTTTTGCTTGTGATAAGTTTAGGCCCTATATTGTAGATTCAAAAGTGACCATTCATACTGATCATGCTGCTATTAAATATCTTATGACGAAGAAGGACGCTAAGCCTAGGCTTATTGGATGGGTGCTGCTTTTACAAGAGTTTGATCTACATATAGTAGATAGGAAGGGTGCTGAAAACCCTGTAGCTGATAATTTATCTCGTTTGGAAAACATCTCTTTTGACCCAATGCATGTTAATGATAGTTTCCCAAATGAACAGTTAGCTGCAGTAGGGGTGAGCTCGCGAGGGAGCCCTTGGTACGCTGATTATGCTAACTTTATTGTCTCCAAGTATTTGCCTCAAACTTTTACAGCTCAGCAAAGAAGGAAGTTCTTCTATGATTTGAGGCATTATTTTTGGGATGACCCACACTTATACAAAGAAGGAGTGGATGGTATTATGCGAAGATGTGTTCCATAATATGAACAAAAGGAGATATTGCTTAAATTTCATGGTAGTGCTTATGGAGGACATCATGCAGGAGATAGAACTGCACAGAAGGTACTACAATCAGGTTTCTACGGGCCTACCCTTTTTAAAGATGCAAGAAAATTTGTTATATCTTGTGATGAATGTCAGCGTGTTGGTAATATTTCTAGATGCAATGAAATGCCTATGAACTACTCTCTAGTTATTAAACCTTTTGATTGCTGGGGATTCGACTTTATGGGTCCTTTCCCTCCTTCGAAAGGTTACACTCATATTCTTGTTGCCGTTGATTATGTTACTAAGTGGGTAGAAGCCATTCCTACAAAGAGTGCTGATGGGGAGACCTCTCTAAAAATGCTTAAGGATGTTATCTTTCCTAGGTTTGGAGTGCCTAGGTATCTCATGACTGATGGGGGTTCGCATTTCATTCATGGTGTTTTTAGGAAGACCCTTTCTAAATATGATGTTAATCATAGGATTGCTTCAGCCTATCACCCCCAAACTAGCGGGCAAGTAGAGTTAGCAAATAGAGAAATTAAATCCATCTTGCAAAAGACTGTTAATAGATCTAGAAGAAACTTGGCTAAAAAGTTGAATGATGCTTTATGGGCTTATAGAACTGCTTACAAAAATCCTATGGGGATGTCTCCTTACAAAATGGATTATGGGAAAGCTTGTCACCTACCCTTAGAATTAGAACACAAAGCTTACTGGCAGTTAAAGAACTAAATAGAGATTGCAAGCTCGCTGGTGAGAAAAGGTTATTTGACTTAAGTTCTTTAGATTATTGGAGGAGTGAAGCCTATGAAAATACTAGGTGATACATTGCAAATGTATCTATAATTTTTGATGTTCCATGCTTGGTTTTATCCACTTTCTTGTGTTTTGTTCCAACTTTGGAGTACTTTTCATATGATTTCTTGGACTAAGCTATTAACAAGAGTTATGATGTCTACGCACTTCTATTCTTGTAGAAAGTTGTTGGGCTCCAAGTGCAGAGGTTTGTAGAACAGCAGCAAGTTTTCCCTTAAGTGGATCACCCAAGGTTTATCGAACTCAGGGAGGAAGTGGTCAAATGTATTCCCTCTCAAGCAATCCTGCAATCAAGATACAAGAAGTCTCTTGTGTCCCCAACACACCCAATACACTTGTCAGGTGTATTGGTGCACTAGTTCGGCGAAGAGATAGTGAAATACAAGTGGTAACGATGATAGAAAATAACTTTTATGGCGTGGAAGAGACTAAAAGCAAACTGAAATAAAGATGGAAGCAAGCAAACATGCAACAGATCTAGTAGCAAACGAAGTTTCAATGCTTAGAAACAAGGCCTAGGGATCATACTTTCACTAGTGAACACTCTCATATAAATATCTTCTCTTTATGATACTACTCTTAACTACTCTCCGGTTGAACACTCTAATCGATGGTAGGGCTATAACATCACACCTAAAAGTAAGCCTTTCCCATCTAGATAACCCCACACTGTCACCTTGAGTACTAGATGAGTCCAACAAACACCACAATTTCATAGAAACATCCAACTCCAAATATAAATCATAACAAGTATTTGTAATCTCTAGCCTAAGTGCCACCATGGTGAGCACGCTGTCACTTTCACACACATGGGGAGAGCAGAGATCTATTAAAGCACTTGAGTAGCAAGGTAGATCTATTAGATTACAAAGCTCATGACCACAACAAGATCATGCATAGATAGAGAGATGAACACATAGCTACCGGTAGAACCCTTAGCCTCGAGAGAGAACTACTCCCTCCTCATCATGGGAATCAGCAATGGTGATGGAGATGGTGGTGGAGATCGATGGAGATGGCTCCGGGGGCACTTCCTCGTCCCGGCAGGGTGCCGGAATAGAGACTTTCTGTCCCCCGAATCTCCCCTTCGGTGGCGGCGGCGCTGCGGAACTTTTCGTGGCTGGAGGCTTGATTCTCTAGGGTTTTGGTGTCGGGAGGCTTCTTATAGGCGAAGAGGCAAGGTCAGTGGCCGGCCAGGGGGCCCACAGCACCTGGTGGCGTGGCCAGGGCTAGCCCACGCCACCACATGGTGTGGCCCCTCTCCGTCTCGTCTTCTGGCTCTGTTAGTCTTCCGGTAAAATAGGAACTTTGGCTTTTGTCCCGTCCAATTCTGAGAATATTCATTTTCTGACTTTCCTGGAACCAAAAACAGCAGAAAACAGGCAACTGGCACTGTGGCACTTGTTAATAGGTTAGTCCAAGAAATCATATGAAAAGTACTCCAAAGTGTGGACAAAACACACGAAAGTAGATAAAACCAAGCATGGAACATCAAAAATTATAGATACATTTGCAATGTATCAAGCCACACTGCCAGCTGCCTGTTTTCTGCTGTTTTTGGTTCCAGGAAAGTCAGAAAATGAATATTCTTGGAATTGGACGGGACAAAAGCCAAAGTGCCTATTTTTCCGGATATCATCAAGTGCCAGAATACGAGACGGAGAGGGGCCAGGGGGCAGCACACCACCTGGCCGCGCGGCCTGGCCTGGCCCACAATGGGGGTGGTGTGGCCGCTCCCGGCACCCCCTCGGCCTCTCCTTCCGCCTATATATTGCCCTCAGGACGAAAACCCTAAGTACCAGATTAAAAATCCACGAAAGAGTCTATAGCCGCCGTCATCTCCATCCCTAGATCGGGAGGGATCTGAAGCTCTTCCCGGCACCCTGCTAGAGAGGGGAATTCACCCTGGAGGCCTTCTTCATCACCATGCAAGCCTTCGGTGTGATGCGTGAGTAGTTCATCCTTGGACTACGGATCCATGTAGTAGGTAGATGGCTAGTTTTCCTCCTTTGTGCTTTCATGTGTAGATCTTGTGAGCTCCGTTCATGATCAAGATCATCTATTTGTAATTCTGCATGTTGTGTTTGCGGGGATCCGATGGATATTGAGATGCTATTTCAGATCGATTATTGATTCTATCATGTCTTTGTTATTTGTGATCTTGCATGCTTTCCGTTGTTAGTAGCTTTCTTGGCCAAGTAGTTGCTAGCAACTCCAAGAGTTAGTATTTATGCTCGATAGTGGGTTCATGCCTCTAGTAATCTGGGGAAGTGACAGAAATCTCTAAGGTACTAGATGTGATGTTGCTACTAGGGAGAAAACAACAATCCTTTGTTCATAGAACAATCGCATTGTTTACTTTACACGCAGTTCGTAAAGTAATAATCTGTTGCTTGCAACTTAATACTAGAGGGGGTTCGGATGATAACCTGAAAGTGGATTATTAGTAATAGATACAGTTGGATGGCGGTCTATGTATAATGTTGTAATGCACAATCAAGTCTCAAAGGAGTCAAGATGATTAGTATATGCATGTATTACTTTCTCGATGTTTGTCAATTGCCCTGCTGTAATTTATTCACCCAACATGTTATCTATCTTAAGGAGAGCCACCTTTAGTGAACTATGGATCCCGGTCCTTGTCTTTTACATACAATCTATAAACTTTTACTGCTTTGTGTTTACTTTCTGCAAACTTTCACTTCTTTCCATTCGATACGTTTAATCCGTTGTTTTCCGCAAAACACGGTGAGATTGACAACCTCATCACAAGTTGGGGACAAAGTTATGTGGTTGTGTTGTGCAGGTCTCCACGTTGCTACTAGCACCGGTAGTGCGCCCTGCCAAAGCTCAGCTAGTAACACCTTTGGGGTGTTTCCTTGCTCCTACTGGTTCGATTAAACCTTGGTTTCATAACTGAGAGAAACTTGCTGCTGTGCTCATCATACCTTCCTCTTAGGGTTCCCAACGAGCTCTACATCAACACCGCCATCAAGCATTTTTCTGGGCGCCGTGCATTGAGCCATCACTAGGCTCTTTAAGGAAAAAGTTAAAAGATGGCATGACAAGCGAATACTTAAGAGAGAATTTCATGTTAGTGAGAAAGTTCTATTGTATAGGTCTTGTCTCAGATTTTTTGCAGGAAATCTACTGTCAAAATGGGAAGGACCTTTCATTATTGAAGAAGTATACTGTTCAGGAGCAATAAAAATTTCTTCTCTAAAAGATAATACTACACAAGTAGTGAATGGGCAGCGACTCAAGCACTATATTGCTAGAGATTCTTACAATGAAGATGTTGATACCTTTCAAGTTATAACTCCGGAGAAATTCATCTAGGACCAAATTCAGAGACCTGCAAAGTCTGTTGTCAAATAGGTAATAGTTCTGGTAAGAAAAGTTCCACGAAAATACAATCCAACTATATTTTTGCAGTTTTTAGTCAATAAGGGAAGTTACGAAGCGAAAAAGGGACGGAAACAGAGCCAGGGTGGCCCACAGCACCCTGTGGCGCGGGCCCACCCCTGGCCGCGCCAGTAGGTGGTGAGGCCACCCCAGACTCTGCCTCCGACCTGTTTTCACCCAGTACCTTCCTTTTGATATGAAACTTCGTAATATATAACCCCCCGGATCCCTCGAGGTTCGTATATCGTGTTTTCGTCGTGTTTTTGTTTCGATCTGTTTCTGCCAGGACATACTCTTTGAAAACTTAGAAGCACCATGGTGTCCACCAAGGATAAAGGAAAGGATCCTATGGAGGAAGACCTCCAAGACCCCGGGCAGGAGACGGAGATCAAGAGCGAAGGTGAAGAGGAGGCAAAGCACACCGGCATTACCATTGCAAGAATTGGAGTGGTGGCAAACCCAGCCGTTGGATGGAAGCCTCCTCATCACCATTCAGCTCCCTGGTCACTTCCTCCATGCACCAAGAATCCTTTCCACACTCTTATCCATGAGCATCAATACCAGAATATGCCCAAGGGGAAATTACCCTCCAATTGGGATTTGCCTCGTTCTAGCCATGCAGGAAAAGAAGACTTCAAGGAGGAAGAGTGAGGAAAGAATAGCAAGAGCTGGAATTCTCAACACGACATGCTCATGAGCCGCATTGAGCAAAAATCACAGCTGATTCGTAATTTCACCTTCGAGATTGAGGACTTGGGGAAATTGATCAGAGCTCATCGAGAGGATACCACCACTACCGAAGGAGTAATTCGTCATTAGGTTTGGCATCCCCTTGGTTTGTTCCAAGCTTGGGGGAGTGCCGCGGTATCACATCACTATCTTCTATCTTTTTACCTTTTTAGTAGAGTCATATCATGAATATTGGAGTTATTATGTAGTATGGCTTGCATTGTGGAAGTGTCCCCTCTCTCGTTAGATATGTATCCCTTGGTGTGAGTTGCCGTTATGGAATATTAATGAGAAGTTCTAGCATTCACTCTTTTTGCATAGCTTATATTAGTTTTCAATTCGTGGTTGTATGATTGATCTTGTTGTTAGTATTGGTATCACTTTGGGATCATCGAGTTAATTTAGTTGGTTTTGGCAAACCTGGCTCGGTCAGTAGCACACTATTTTGAGAGTTGAAAGAAAAGATAGAAGTACTCTAGAGAAAAATAATTTCATCATCTTTCTTTATTGATTTTCTCATAAGTCTAGTATTCTCTAGTTAAGATCTTTTGTGCTTCTAAGGAAGATTGCATGTTTGTCTTTATCGCTTGTATGTTTGTTTGTTTCCTTCAACTCTTGTACTTGCTACCCAGCCTTGCTAGCCAAAAACCTGTACTGAGAGGGAATTCTTCTCAAGCATCCACTCCTCAAAACCAAAACCTTTGCCATTCGTGTCCACCATTCCTACCTAGTAGCATTATTGCTATTCCAAGTAAATTCTTGTTTTATCTACCTCCCAAATTAAACTTGTTATGCAAAAATTAGTGATTAAAGCTCTCACTAACTTGATGGCACACTTTACTTTCTTGCATTTAATAAACTTGAACCATTGGGTCCTTCTTTGTTGCGTATATGCTTGCGCTTTATGAGTTGAAGTTAGCAGAACCATGTATCATGGGGACCGCTTTCAACACTTCATTGGTACTTGTACCTAGTTGATATCATGTTCTTTTGCTTATGGATCCCGGCGGTGTGAAATAAAAGTGGTACTTGTAAGATCATGGAGTTTATATGTGTGTTAGAGAAACGCCTAGGCCGCTAGCCTAAGCCATGCCTAATCATGGTGGAAACTTGCAGCATAACTATAGTGAGCATTCTATGAAGCATCCTCAATAAAATACTATGCAAATACCAAATAAAAAGATCGCTGAGATGCTCACTGTTTGCTTGCCTTGTCATTTTGATTATGGGATAGCTCCTATGTCATGTGCAAGCGGTACCCCGTTGGCGGTTCTTAATGATACACATGTATTTACAATGACAAGAGCTTGCTCGTGACTGAAGTTGAGTAGCATGAGGTTCGATACTCATAAGTAAGGGGCATGGGACTCCAATTCATAACTTGTCAAGAATATCCTCTTAGTAGTGTCACTTTAACCTTAATCACCAAAAGATGCCTATGATAGGGGCAATGAGAGCTGAAAGCTAGTAAGTATCATAATTTTTGGGAGCTCTTTATGAGACTTGCAATCCCTGCTTCCCTCTGCGAAGGGCCCTTTCTTTTACTTTGTAGTTGAGTCAGTAAACCTACTCCCTTATACCTCAGCAAGTATTTTGAGTTGATGTGTTTCATTCATTCATATGATGATTTATACAATCATGTCTTATTTTCCTTGTTTTGCACATTGCTCTTATCTTGACGTTTACTACTTTGAAAGCTATCATTAAAAACCAGCTATTTGTGAACTCCAGCAAATTATCAACTATTCTTCGACCGAGAGCTAAGTTTGCCATTACCAATTATGATTCACTTTATGTATCTTTATTGTGTTTCCTTTACCTATTGTAAGTTGAGTTATATAATAGTGAGTTGTCTTCTATTATGATCTATGTATTTGATGAATGTGATGCTTCTTGTCTGTATTCTTTTATCGACTCTTCACTCCATAAACCCGAGGCCATGTTTACTGAGCTCAGTTTCGCATGAGGACAAGCAAAGTCTAAGCTTGGGGGGAGTTGATACATCCATTTTGCATCACTATTCTATGTCTTAATTCACTATTATTCATTGATATATTTCGTATTGAGAGGTGATACTTATGTTATTTCATCTGTTTTTGCATGGTTGATGACTTTTGGAGCATGGACCGCTGCAGTGAGGATTCTGATGGAAAAGGTGATGTTTGGAGGCAAAATTCGCGAAGATCGGAAAATCCGGGAAAATATACGGAAAATCCTATTTTTCTAGAAGACTAAGGATGCCAGAAGACGGAGTGGAGATGGGCCACAGGGGGCCCACACCACCCCCTGGGGCGGGCAGCCTAGGCCGTGCCTGGAGGTGGTGTGGCCACCTTGGCCCACTCCAGCCTCTCCCCTCTGGCGTATATCATCGTCCCGCAACCCTAAGACTCAGGGAGCGACCACAGAAAGATTCCACCGCCTCTGCGGGGCAGAAAACGCCGAGAGAGAAAGATCTCTCTGGTAGACAAATTCCTGCCGGGGGAATTCCTTCCTGGAGAGGGAAGATCGTCGCCATCAACACCACTATCAAGCTGGACTTCATCGGGATCATAATCATCATCACCACCATCATCACCATCAACACCCTCATCACCATCTCCATATTGCTGTAACAATTGTGTTGAATCTTGCATAGTTCATAGGGGAAACTTTCCCGGTGTTGATTACTCTTTGTAGTTGATTGTTGGGGGGATATCCCCGGGTAGGGTCACACCGGGGTATAAAGGCTGAGTTAGCCGAGGTACGGCAAGGTCAAAGAAAGTGCTGGCCGAGTCACCTCAAGGCAGGCTGAATCACGGAGTAACCCGGACCAGGGGATGTCCGCCTAACTGGGTCTCAGCCGACCTATGTCATATGTCGGCAGGATGTATCTAACTTGTATGCAGGTACAGGTGTGGCCGGATTAACCAGGCATGATCCGAGTTATATCAGGCTTGCAAGAGAAGGAAGGTATCTCGCTGGTCAAAAGGAGGTCACTGTATGCAGAGCGTGAGCAAAGTGGACAGAGGCTAGGACCACCGAGGCGTGGCCGACAAGGGTGACGTTGCCTGTGTCGGATGACGCTGGCGCCGCAGATGCTCACGTAGCCTCTACATGGCTGATGACGGGGAAAAGTGACCCGGTCGGTTTACTATTTTGGGAAGAGGCATATTCCCTGGAATATGCCTCCACGTATGCCCTAATTGGAGACGTAGCCATCTTTATATAAGGAGGGCTAGGGCCTATGTAGAAAGGGTTGGTCTGGACTTGGTTGATCTCGAGTGAGTTGAGTTTTACTTGTTTGGTGCTAGTTTCCTGAGAGCTAGCTAGTGGTGAGAGTAAGAGAGTTCCTTCTTCCTCCTCTCCCCAATACAGCTCAAGGAGCAATTGTAACCAAGGAAATCCATTGAATACAAAGTAACTGTGTGTGGAATCACCACACTATCCCTCCCTGGATTCCTCTAGTGCATATTGTCCCCACCTTTAGCCTATCCATGGCATCTGCCGTGACACCACCACGACAGTTGGCGCCCACCGTGGGGCTAGCGGCGCTAGCAGGAGTGAAAATCCGGATGGGAAACCTCATCGGCACCGGCGAACACATCGTCTCCGGGCTTGTTCAGCGCTTTGGAGCGCTGGACTTTGTCAGCGACAACGCTGGCTGCTTCGGCAAGCGACCTCTCCCGCGCAACGGCCTCTTCATCAAGCTTGGCGCGCAAAAGATCTACGTCGCTGTCGATGTGTCGTGCATTCACCCGCGGCACGTCGTCGAGGGAGGCGAGCCACCCCTTAGTGCGGCTCGCGGGGTGCGTATCACTCGCTCCCCTGACCGCGCCGAGGTGATGATGACTGCACCTGGCGCTGGCGCGAGCAAGGATCCGGCACCAGATCCGGAGGTAACACCCAAGGCACCAAGGAAAAGTAGAGGTCCTCCGCTAGAGAGGCCAGAGAATGTGCTGCAGCAGGAAATAGATAGCTTGGCAAGCCCCGTAGTAGCAGTGGTAGATCCGGCTCAGGCAAAGGCCGAGTTAGAGGAAACTAGGCAGAAAATACTAGAGGGTGCGAAAAAGATAGCCGCGGCTCAACAGTCGTTGAAATGACGCTGCGTGAGTACGCAAAGGCAAATAAGGTAGATACTGTAAAAGTGAAGGGGAGAAACCTCATGAGTGAAATGAACAAAGAGGGTGATACTAGAATTGAGGAATCAGCGAACTACTTGTCCGTGGGGCTGCCGAAGTACAGTACCCCGGCGAAGAACCTCAGAGCAGCAGATGCAGCTGCGTCCGAGTTAGAGGGTTTGACGGGTGAAGCCCGACAGAGATAGCAGGAAAGGGTCAATGAGTTAGTTCGGATCGTGAACAAACAGAATGAGGAGTTGCTCAGGGCTACCCCAGAAAGAGCTGCGGCCTCTAAGATCATTTATTCGGCAGTAGGTAACCCAGAGAAATCCACTAGAGCTGCATCGTCTCCTCATGGTGGTCCTAGGAGAGAATAGGTAGTAACCTCAGCCAGGAGGAACAAGCAGATAGTCCCATATGAACCGGCAAGGGCAGGGAAAGGAAAAGCAGTGCAGGGAAATGAGGATTGACGAAGTGTGAGCCGAGGTGAAGCTGGCCAAGGTAACTGTGACCAAGGCAATGCCGGTCAAGGGAATGTTGTAAACGGCAATGCCGGACAGCACAACCCGGCGGGTGCAGGACAACCGCAGCAGCGGAATATACCATGGCAAGAGCGCAGTGCCTGCCAAGGTATGCAACAAAGAGCAGCCCCACAAGAGCAAGATAGATATAATGATGGTGATTCGGAGATGATGAACGCTAGGTATCCCAGGCCGGACTATCACGTGATAGGGTCAAGATTGGGAAGCAGGAACTTGATGCCTGACGACGCCAGGTTAAAACTGGATCGGCTTTATAGGTCGGAGCAGATTGAGTGTCAAGGTCCTCTGGGTCCAACGTGTTTTGGGCCCCGGATCATGAAGGAGCCTTCGGTACCTAACTTCCAGTTACCTAGAGGCACTAAGACATATGACGGCAGCACAAAGCAGAGGATTGGTTGATTAACTACGCGACAACGGTAAAAATTGCTACATGCAACTTGAGATGGGCTGTGAGATATGTTCCTCAGATGCTGGAGGGGTCAACAAGGGTAGGGCTAAACAATTTGCCACCTGGAAGTATTAACTGTTGGATTAATTTTGAGGAAATGTTTGTTAGTAATTTCTCAAGCACATACCAGAGGCGCAACAGACCACAGACTCTAGCAATGTGCAAGCAGAGACCGAATGAGACAGACCGACAATTCCTAACCCGCTGGTGCAATGTGCGAAACTCATGTGAGGGTGTGATTGAGTCACAGGCCATAGCTTGGTTTGCGGAAGGGTGCAGATACACAAGCATGCTATGGCAAAGGTTGGAAAGGGAAATGCCAACTACGTTGCCAGAGACAATCCGGATTGCTGATTCATATGCCCTGGCTGATCCGAGTCAGCCTAGGCTCATGTCCAACGAGTCAAGCGAGGAGTGCTACCAGTGAGATGGAGCCGGATCATCCCGGCGGAATGATTACCGGGGTAAAAGAAGAGATGATATACCGGATTACCGGTACAGTTCGCAACAAGTTGCTGCTGTGAATCAAGATCAACCCGGAGCAGGAAGCAATCAACGTCAGAAAACTGGAGGGTAGCAATGGACTCCAAGAAGTGATGGAAAGAAAACTTGGACGCCCGAACAAAAAAGACAGTGGTAGGAGAAGAAAGACAGACCGAGGTATACTTATGAGGCAATGCTAGATAATCCGTGTAAATTTCACACGCCAAATCCGAGTAACCCAGCGGGTCACACAACCCGGCAGTGTGAGTGGATGAGGAAGATAGTACAGAGTGGTTCAGGGAATGCTCAGGCACCTTGGAATGATCAACCTCGGAAGGAGTTACCCCGGCAGCAATTGCTCTCTGGAACGAACACGCAACAGTTAATGTTGCCACCCCCTCCGCCGAGGTATGAAAACCATGAGAGAAGGGATGCAGTGCACCAGGTGGAAGACCAGCATCAACCAGATCAAAGGTACCCTGGAAATGAGGGGAGAAATGAGTACAGAGAGCATCACCAGAGTTACTGCGTGTTCACCACAGAAGAGACATATAGAAAGAGCTTGCAGCGCCGACATATGGAAGTCAATGCGGTAATGCCAGCGGTGACGAGGTATATGCCTTGGTCAGATCAAGAAATTACCTGGAGCATCAAGGATCATCCCAAGCTTATGCCGAGCCCTGGTTCATATGCGCTGGTGTTGGATCCAACATTCATTGGGCCAAACATCAATGTGAGGTTCTCAAAGGTGTTGATTGACAATGGTAGTAGCATCAACATCATCTATGTGGACACGATGCGCAAGTTGGGTATCACGGAGAACATGCTCCAAGCTACAAGGACAACTTTCGATGGCATTGTGCCAGGCATCTCCTGTGAACCCATTGGCAAGGTCCGGGTTGATGTGTTGTTCGGCACAAGAGATAACTGCTGAACTGAGAATTTAGAATTCGAGGTTGTCCATTTGGAGAGCGCATATCACACGTTGCTCGGCAGGCCAGCCTTGAACAAGTTCGTGGCAAGTACTCACATTAGTTACTTGAAGATGAAGCTGCCCGGGCCAAATGGTGTGATTACACGAACCTGAATAAGGTGTGTCCGAAAGATCCATTCCCACTGCCAAGGATAGACCAGTTCATAGAATCTACTACTGGGTCTGAACTGTTGTCATTCATTGATGCATATTCTGGTTTCCACCAAATACCTCTGAACCCAAGTGATCAAATAAAGACGGCGTTTATCACCCCGTATGAGGCTTATTGCTATCGCACAATGCCTTTTGGTTTACGTAATGCAGGGGCAACATACCAAAGATGTATGCAGAAATGTTTACACGACCAAATTGGTCAAAATGTGTAGGTATATGTGGATGATGTTGTTATAAAGACCAAGGAAAGCAAAACGCTCCTTGACGATATCCGGCAAACATTCGCGAACCTAAGGAGGTTCCGAATGAAGCTTAACCCGGAGAAATATACCTTCGGTGTCCCGGCTAGAAAATTACTCACATTTCTTGTCTCCAGCCGAGGTATCGAAGTTAATCCAACTAAAATCCGAGCCATAGAGCAAATGGAATTGCCGAAGTGCCTTAATGATGTCCAGAAGTTCACTGGTTGCCTAGCATCCTTAAGTCGGTTTGTATGTCGGTTGGGAGAAAAGGCACTGCCTCTCTATCAACTCATGAAAAAGTCGGACAAGTTCATTTGGACGCCATAGGCCAATGAAGCCTTTATCCAATTAAAGAAAATGTTAGCCACTGCACCAGTGTTAGCCTCTCCACTATCAAAGGAGCCAATGTTGCTATATATAGTCACAACCAACCGAGTTGTAAGTGCAGTAATTGTGGTAGAGCGCGACGAAGAGGGTAAGTCAGTGCAAAGGCCAATATATTATCTGAGCGAGGTATTATCAGCGTCGAAACAAAACTATCCCCACTATCAGAACATGGCATATGGTGTGTATATGGCGGCTAAGAAGCTAAAGCACTATTTTGAAGAGCACCCCATCAAAGTAATATGTGAAGCTCCCATATCCGAGATAATGAGCAATAAGGATGCAAGTGGCCGGATTGCAAAATGGGCAATTGAGCTAGCCCCTTATGCGCCACAATATGACAGGAGAGAAGCAATCAAGTCTCAGGTTGTGGCTGAATTTTTTGTGGATTGGGCCGAGGTACAATATGAGCCACCATTGCCAGATCCTAATTACTGGAGAATGCACTTTGACGGGTCAAAAACAAAAAATGGGGTTGGGCACCGGAGTTGTGCTTACCTCGTCCAAAAAGGACCAGCTGAAATACGTGCTACAGATCCACTTCACAGCATCAAACAATGTTGCAGAATATGAAGCACTTGTGCATGGGCTCAAAGTGGCAAAAGAGGTTGGAATACGTCAGATCCAATGCTTCGGTGACTCGGATCTCGTCGTTCAACAGGTCTCCGGGAAATGTGATGCTTTGGATGCAAATATGGCACTGTACAGATTTCATGTGCAGAAGATATCATGATACTTTGAGGGATGCGAATTTCATCATATACCTCGGGTGGAAAATGAGGCTGCCGACATATTGTCGAAGCTCAGATCAACCCGACAAGCAATCCCGCCAGGTGTAGCACTAGAGCACCTCAGAAAACTGTCTATCAGGCCATCCCCAGAATCCGAGTCAATTTATATCCCGGCAAACCCGGAATCGGAAGCTATGCCCATGGACATCGATGTGGGAAGTGGTTCACGAAACCCGGGGACTGCCTCAGCAAACCCGGGGACTGCCTCAGCAAACCCGGGGACTGCTTCGCAAGACCCTAGGACTGCGCAGCGTGATCCGGCTGAGGTTATGCCGGTGGATCAGATGGAAATTGATGAGGATGTGTTTCTAGTGCGAGCTATACCAGCTTGGGCACTGCCCATATTTCAATTCCTGAAAGATGGAACTTTGCCCAGTGAGGAGGTGCTTTCTAGGAAAACTCAGAGGAGGGCAAAAGCATACACGATCATCCATTCCGAGCTATATAAGAGAAGTGTGACAAACGTTCTCCAACGATGTGTTGACCCGGAAGAAGGGCTTGACATCCTCCGAGATATACATCAAGGGGAATGTGGGCATCACGCCTCGTCCAGAGCCTTGTTAGCAAAAGCTTACCGTCATGGGTTTTACTGGCCAAGTGCCTTGGAACAAGCAGAGGATCTGGTAAGAAAGTGGAATGGTTGTCAAAGGTATGCTACCAAGACACATATGCCAATGTCGGAGCTCAAGACCATACCAATTACCTGGCCATTTGCCGTATGGTGTTTGGATATGGTTGGCCCGTTTAAGCCAGCAAGAGGGAACATGACCCACATCTTGGTCATGGTTGACAAGTTTACTAAATGGATTGAGGTGAAGCCAATACGAAAATGTGATGGAGCTACCGCCGTAACATTCCTCAAAGATATCATCTTGAGATACGCTTATCCTCACAGTATCATAATAGATAATGGCACAAATTTCACTGAAGGAGCATTTGCATGTTTCTACCGAGATAAGAAGATCCTGCTAGACATTTTCTCATTAGCCCACCCCGCGTCGAATGGACAAGTGGAGAGACCCAACAGATTAGTATTATCCGGGATAAAACCCCGGCTCATTGAGCCGCTGCAAAGATCAGCGGGGTGATGGGTAGAAGAGCTGTTAGCGGTACTGTCGAGTTTAAGAACAACTCCGGATCGATCAATAGGCTATACACCATTCTTTCTTGTATATGGGGCAGAAACTGTATTACCAGCCGACATAGAGCATGATTCGCCTAGGGTCACCCAATACACAGAAGCCGAAGTGCAAGAAGCCCGAAAAAATGATGTTGATCTGCTGAAAGAAGTGAGAGAATTAGCATTGTCCAGATCTGCCATATATCAGCAAAATCTCCGACGCTATCATAGCCGGAAAGTAAACCCCCGAATTTTCCGGGAAGGTGATCTGGTACTCTGGTTGGTGCAACGTACTGCTGGCATGCACAAGTTATCCCCCCATGGGAAGGGCCATTCATTGTGAGCAAAGCATTGCACAATGACTCTTATTATCTTATCGATGCAAAACCACAGGAGAAGAACAAGGCGGACAGGTCCGGTGAGGAATCTAAGCGTCCATGGAATGTAGATCTACTTCGTCCTTTCTACACTTAGCAAAGAAGTGTGTGTATCCGAGTCTCTCATACGTCGGTATGTATGCCGACAATGAGCTTATCAATGAAATGGTGGCACCTCGAGCAGTAACTCGGGGACTGCCTTAATAATATTTGTTGTCTTCTGTACTCGTTATTGTTTTTATGTCGGCTGGGTTAAGTTGCTTCTGCCTTAGCCGGATTAGTAATGTGTGAGCACCAAAAACCCAACTCTTCGACTTGCTGCTGTCCAACAAGAATTGGCTTCATGGCAAGCAAGAGAACAAGTTTGGAATTGCGTAGCACACGAAAAACGACTAAGGAAAAGAACATAATCGAGCCGACATTTGTTATTTGGACTAAACTTTATGTTTACCTTGTTTTGCTATGTTGAATTATTTTCAGCTAGTCCTAAAAGTTTCTAAGTATTGTTAAGTCAATTTTTGAAACTCGGACTCGTCAGTCATAAAACCGAACCAAGGTAGACACGAGCCGATCCAAGAAATTGGAGAAACAAGAAAATGAAACTCGGGGACTACACCCAAGTTAATCTGGCACAAGCAGCTTTGTAGCAAAATATGATCATTGTGCTTAATACATTTGCACCCGGCATATCGGGATCTGATAATATTCAAAGTGTTTGTTATCAAGGAGCAGCAGGAGGAGGTAACTCAGCACCAGCAGGTGGAACTCCAGCCTCGGCTTCAGAATTAACTTCATCTTCTTTGACGTCCAAGACTTCGCCCTCATCATCTTCACCGGAACCATCTTCGACGTATTCGTCGTCAACGGCATCGAGAAAGCTTGGTCCCTCGTTCCATTGATGGAGGGGGGCATACTTAATGAGGTTATGGGCGCAAGCCTTGCGCCGGGATATCCAATCCGGATCAGTGGACCACCTTGAACCGGTGCGCATGCGCTCGAGAGGATCGAGATTTATTTTCTCGTACCATGTGAGCATGTAGTGGAGAATGGTTTCAGCTCCGGCACGTCCGGCGGATTCCCTCCAGAGGTCAAGCTGGGTCTCGCACTCCATTAACTTGTTGATTAAAGCAGCGGCACCCTCCGGAGTGTCTTCACCAGGCCAAAGGGCATTGAAGACCCGGACGTCTGCATCTAGGATATCCTTGTCCGTAATTCCTCATGATTTCAACTCGAGAGGACAAGCTGACTATCAGATCCTCCAGATCAAGAGGAATGGTGCCAGGACTAGATGGAGTACCTCTCTGCTGGCGGAACTTGGCAACGGCACTGGATGCAATGGCATCACCCTCCGGAAATTTGTCTGGAAAAACAAGACAAGTGAAATAAGTGAAGGAGGTTGACCCGGAGATATTCATGCCGGCTGAAGAAAAATAACTTACGAGAGATATGGCTGTGGATCTGGGTCAGCTCCGTGGTGTAGTTGTCACGTCTCTTCCGGAGTTGCACAAGTTCAGCATTTGCCGACTCAAGCTTAATGTCGGCCTCCTTAAGCAGTTCTTGGTACTTGGCAATTTGGAGGTTGAGGCGTTCTCGCTCTTCAGTGAAATCTTGGCCAACTTTATCCATCTTAGACTTGTCGAGCGCCTTGAGCTTCTTCATTTCTGCCTTGAGCTTGGCAATCTCTTCATCCTTTGTCCGGAGGAGGGCAAGCTCATCATCCTTCTTTTTGAGTTCGGCCTGATGCTACCATGCTTGTTTGAGAAAATGCAGCATCATATCAGGCACGGGCACACTATCTTCAAGAGGTGGTGAAATAGTACGTTGACCCGGCAAAGCCGAGGTATGAATATCTGCCGAGCCAAGAAGAAAAGGAGAGAGGGTGCAGAAGAACACTAAGCGAAATGGACTTACCTTTTATCTCGTCCAAGTTCTTCCGCATAAGGGTGTTCTTAGCTTCCACTCCAGCTGTGCAATCCGAATGATGAATTAGTACGGCGGGAAAAACAAAGTAAGGTGGAAAAAAGCTAGGGAGAAAACTTACCCCATTTTTCAAACTCAGCAAGGAGTGTCGAATGCTTCGAGCGCAGAGCCTTATGTGTGTCCAAGAGACGCTGAAACTCACCGCTCCGGCGATTGGTGGTAACCTGAGAAAAGCAAAGTTGATTTGATCATGTGCATATTCGAAGTGTACAAAATACGGGCCAAGTGGAACTTAACCCGGCTCTAGGTGTGTGCATATTTGAAGTGTACAAAATCCGGGCCAAGTGGAACTTAACCCTGCTCTACGTGTGTGCATATTCGAAGTGTACAAAATCCGGGCCAAGTGGAACTTAACCCGGCTCTAGGTGTGTGCATATTCGAAGTACAAAATCCGGGCCAAGTGGAACTTAACCCGGCTCTAGGTGTGCGCATATTCAAAGTGTACAAAATACGGGCCAAGTGGAACTTAACCCGGCTCTAGGTGTGTGCATATTTGAAGTGTACAAAATCCAGGCCAAGTGGAACTTAACCCGGCTCTAGGTGTGTGTATATTCAAAGTGTACAAAATTCGGGCCAAGTGGAACTTAACCCGGCTCTAGGTGTGTGCATATTCTAAGTGTACAAATCCGGGCTAAGTGGAACTTAACCCGGCTCTAGGTGTGTGCATATTCGAAGTGTACAAAATCCGTGCCAAGTGGAACTTAACCCGACTCTAGGTGTGTGCATATTCGAAGTGTACAAGATCCAGGCCAAGTGGAACTTAACCCGGCTCTAGGTGTGTGCATATTCGAAGTTATTAAGGAGCTACTCTAATTCTCTAAGGAGCATCCGGCCGAATAACAAGTTACTCCTCCGGAGCTCGGGGACTAATGGTTATATAACTAAGCACTACTACATGTTAAAGAAAAGACAAAGTAGCGTACCTCCATCATCCGACCCGCAAGGATTATAGCCTTGGCGGCTATGTTCATTTGTGCATCAAATTCAGCAGGCCCAAATTTCTATGGGAGATCATCGTTATGGACGAACTCCGCCTTGTTCCAGTTGTTAACAAACTCGATCAAGGCCGGAGGATAACGTTCTCTGCTAAGCATGTGGGGCGTGACCAAACCCTTGGCGTGGGCCTCCCTTCTCTCAACTTGTGCAACAACAGGGCTGGTATGCAAGATAAGTTGCGCATCAGCTGACCCAGCAGAGATATCTTTCTTTGGTGGGGTCTTCTACGGAAGCATGGACACGAGCGTGCGCTGTCCAGCCTCGATAGTTGCTGCCCTGGCGGCGTCAGAAGCTTTCTTGCCCTTGGGCTGCTGCTGAGAAGTTGAGGTTTGGGCTACATATTTGCCCTTGGGCACAGCCTTGGCCGCAGCCTTGGTGCTAGCCTTGGTGCTGGATGTGTCTTCTCGCCGAGTCTTGGAAGACTCAGACGAGGCAGAAAGAGTTGGTGCTGTTGGTACTTGTGCTGCTGGTGTTGGTGCTGGCGCTGGTGTTGATCTTGGCGGGGGTGCTGAAGGAACCTTGGTGGTGGCTGGTTGCGGCTGAGCCGAAGAGGACCTGGGAGCAACCACAGCCTCAGCAGAACCACTTGCCCCTGTTCCGAGGTTGCCCTCCTCTTGACGAGGTGGGCTAGAACCCGGAGCAGCCGCTGAAGCCTCTTGAATGGGGCTCAGCGGGCGAGAATCATCGTCATGAGGGGGAGAAGGGTTATGTCGGAGTGGCGAGGCAAAGCTGGATCCACTCTGAGGAACCTCCACTGCAGCCCTGCCGAATCAAACGACGAACAATAAGTTACAACAGAAGAAAAGCACGAAGCAAAAAATTGGATAAGGAAGAAATGACTTACTCATCAGAGGTCAAAGGCGCCTTGGGCTTGCGAGCTCTCCGGGTTATTCCCTTGGTCGTAGGCTTGGTGGCAGCTTTGTCTGCGGACTTCTTTCGTCTCTTTGTTGGTTTGGAAGGTGCGGAAGAAGAAGCAGAAACAGCTCCCCTTTTCTTGGGCGCAACCGGGACAGGCTCGCCCGTGGCGAGAGGAGGGTCTTCATAAATCTACCCACCCAGGTTAGCTGATGCCGGATAGCCGTAAGAAAGGGGGACAGTGTCAAATGCTTCCATTACCTCAACGTCAGAATCATCTTCATCGTGAGGCCAATCTCTAATGGAAGAGAACTACCGGTATGTCGCTTGGTCACATCGGAGAGTGGCAGGAACATTTCCTCATCCGGCTCCTCCACGTCCGGGGCATCTTGATCCTTCGCCCATTTTTGGGAAGGGTCGGCGCCATCTTCAAGTGTTTGCTGAAGAAACAGCTGAGAGAGAAATACAAGAAGATCAATAAGCAACATACTCCGACATACAATATAACTCAGAAAGAAATTGGAACATGAGAATTACCGCAGGAGGGAGCCCATCTCGGCAGAAATTTTCAACTCCCCACTCCCAATCAGCGGAGAAGTTCTTGTCAGTGGTGAAGTGTTTGCTGAAGTTCTTGTCAGCTTGACCCGACGATATATCTCGGTGTTGCTCAGCTCAAAGGAGGAAGTCCGGTTGGGGTCAAGGCACCAGCTCATATGGCACAGCTTGTTTGTGCGTTTCTGAAGAGGGGAGATCCGGTTACGAACGAAACTGATCATCACATCCTCGTTGCGCATCTTGGCGTCTTTCAGCTCCTGGAACTGTTCGTTGACTTGGTTCGCCAGGACTATGGGTTTCTTGGGGATCCGGTCCCACAGATCCGGATTAGGAGGACCCGGAGCATAGAGGCGCAGCTGGATCAGATGTTCCTTTGTGCTATTTCTAGCATAAAAGAAGGTTCGGGCCCAGCCCTTGTAAGAATGAAGCCCCGTGACCCGGTGAAAGATGGACTATTTCCGAGGAGAAATAGAGGCAGCACCGAACTGCGTGAGTTGCTTGTCCTCCGGGTCAAGCTCCTTATTCAGAATCACGTTCCGGCGCAGACCGAAAAAACGGATTCAGAGCTCCTTAGTGGGCCATAATCCGGTGTAGCCCTCTATGGTGGAAGCAAAGGCAGAAAGAGATGTGATGGCATTCGCCGGAGGTGATGCGTTTGAAGCTCGTAGGTGTTGAGCCAATCTTGGAAAAAGTCGCTAATGGGGAGCCCGAACCCACACTGGAAGTGGGAGAGGAACACTACGAACTCACCCGAATTAGGTGAGGGAGCGAGCTCCTCGGCGGCGAGGCGGGCAACGACGCCCTCCGGGATACAGCGCGTGCGGTAAAGCCAGTCGAGGTCGTCCTGGCAAACCTAGGACCCAGCCCAGGCATCGCGCTCGGCGTTCTCCACATCCTCCTCCATCTCCTGTTCCGCAACGCTGAGCTCCTCTTCGGTCATGTCCAAGTCGTTGTCCTCACTGGCCCTATCGGCGGTGGGGGACAGTGCCTTAGACTGGCGCGGACCCGTGGCGGTGGAGGTGCGCGCGGGTGGTAGCGACGCAGGTGCACGAGGAACGGTGCGGCGGCGGCGTAGCAAAGCAGGTGCGGCGGCGGCGCTGTCGTTGGGAGAAAGAAGAAGAAGAAGCAGAGGGGCGCGAGAATGGGGAAAAGTCCCAAGGGGCGCGCCCCTCCCCTATTTAACCACGCCCCAGCGGGGTAGTGGGATCGTGCGGTGCGAAAGGGCCATACAGTGTGGCTGTGTATAATCCGGATCAGCCAATCAGCGATGAGCCACAGGAAGGGCCACAGGGCGCAGCGGATCCAGCGACGTGACGTTATGATACAGTTAACAAGGAGACAGACATGATGTGACGTGTGCAACAGTAACATCTAACGTTACTGCGGCAGTTACTGGCGTAGGCCCTTAAAATGAGGCAAAATCATGATTACCATCCACATGGGATAGCGTACAAGAGAAGGAAGAATAACCCAGATAACCAAAGGATAACCCAGCCAGCAAGTGAAAACTCGGAATGTTCCAAGGGAAAGTTAGCCTATGGAATCCGGACTATGAGATAACTCGGAAAGGGGAGCAAATGGCTCAGTAAAATTGAACCTGTTGTGGCCTTAGCGGCTGAGGCCGCTCAGACCGCACCAGCTTCGGGGACTAATGTTGGGGGGATACCCCCCGGTAGGGTCACACCGGGGTATAAAGGCCGAGTTAGCCGAGGTACGGCAAGGTCAAAGCAAGTGCTGGCTGAGTCACCCCAAGGCAGGCCGAATCACGGAGTAACTCAGACCAGGTGATGGCCACCTAACTAGGTCTCAGCCGACCTATGTCGTATGTCGGCAGGATGTATCTAACTTGTATGCATGTACAGGTGTGGCCGGATTAACTAGGCAGGCTCCGTGTTATATCAGGCTTGCAAGAGAAGGAAGGTATCTCGCTGGTCAAAAGGAGGTCACTGTATGCAGAGCGTTAGCGAAGCGGACAGAGGCTAGGACCACCGAGGCGTGGTCGACAAGGGTGACGTTGCCTGTGTCGGATGATGCTGGCGCCCCAGAGGCTCACGTATCCTCTGCATGGCTGACGATAGGGAAAAGTGACCCAGTCGGTTTACTATTTTGGGAAGAGGCATATTCCCTGGAATATGCCTCCACGTATGCCCTAATTGGAGACCTAGCCATCCCTATATAAGGAGGGTTAGGGCCTCTGTAGAAAGGGTTGGTTTGGACTTGGTTGATCTCGAGTGAGTTGAGTTTTACTTGTTTGGTGCTAGTTTCGTGTGAGCTAGCTAGTGGTGAGAGTAAGAGAGTTCCTTCTTCCTCCTCTCCCCAATACAGCTGAAGGAGCAATTGTAACCAAGGAAATCCATTGAATACAAAGTAACTGTGTGTGGAATCACCACACTATCCCTCCCTGGATTCCTGTAGTGCATATTGTCCCCACCTTTAGCCTATCCATGGCATCTGCCATGACACCACCACGGCATTGATGCTATTGATTGAACCGTTGAATTATTGTTTATGTTCAGATTATTATACATCATTATTCCATCTCTGATCATGATCCATATGATGTCTGTGAGTAGTTCGTTTTGTTCTTGAGGACATGGGAGAAGTCTTGTTGTTAGTAGTGGAGTTGTGTTGAGAAAGATTCAATAGATTATTATTTAAGTTGTGGTGTACTTCTTCTAGTGGTGTCATGTGAACGTCAACTACATGACACTTCAGCTATATGGGCCCAGGGGAATGCATTGTGTATTTGTCTACTAATCATAGGGGTTGCGGGAGTGACAGAAACCTGAACCCCTGTTAGGAAACCATTGCATAAGGGACGTAAGGGTCTTAGAGTTTAAAGTTGTGGTTAGGTTTCTACCTTAGTTACTTTCTTGTACTTATGGATGTTTGCAAGGGGTATAATCACAAGTATGTATTAGTCTTGGATGGGGCGGTACATTAGCACAGGTTCACCCACACAACACTTAGCAAGCTAGAGAAGATTAATCAACTATATGAAGCGAAAGCACTTGACAGTCTTCCCTTGTGTCCTCGAGAACGTTTGGTCATCTTAAGTAATACAATCGGCTTGTACTTTGCTGCATAAAGGATTGGGCCACTTGCTGCATTTATTCCTACTGTATTTTATTTACTCGTACTTTGTTTACTTTCTTTATCGAAAACCCCTAAAAATCCTTTTGCTAAGTATTTGCAGAGAATTCCTGATCCATACCACTAGCCAGCACCTTCTGCTCCTCGTTGGGTTCGACACTCTTACTTATCGAAAATACTGTGATAGACCCCTATACTTGTGGGTCATCAGTACCTCATCTAAAACTTCTTTACCTTTGTGTTGAGATCCTTTTACAAGTTCTTCTTTACCATAAGATGATGTGGAGGTGTTGGCCACATCATACTTCCTCAATTGAGTTTGGAGCTGGTCACAAAACTCACTTAGAGTAGAGTGTTCACTCTCCAATGCCTTGTGGGCAAAGTCAAGTTTCTCAAACTTCTCCGAGAGTCTGGCATGAGCAGCCCCAAATTCAATCTTTTCCTTCTTTAGTTTCTTTACCTTGGCAAGAGCATTGTCACGTTCCTTGATGATCTTAGCCACAACTTCTTCATGTGACTCCTCAATGGATTCGAGTCTCTCTTCCAAAGATACTCGAGCTTCCTCTTCTTCTTCCAAGGCATTCTTCCAAGAAGCTATCTCCAAGGCATCTTCTCTTTCAATTCTGCCCTTTTCTTCAAGAAGATCTTCGGCTTGGGCAAGTTGGCTCATAAGAGCATCAAAATGAAGTTTGTGCTCACCTTGCAAGTTAGTGAAAAAATTAACATCTTCTTTCATTTTAAGACTAGTATGATCATCCATATCCATATTTATGTTAGTCTTAGGAAATAAAGAGCTAGACGTTGATACCTCGGACCCTCTTGCCATAAGGCAAGTGACGTTGTTGTTGATGATGTTCTCGTTTGGCGAGTCGAAGAGAGATGATGGAGTCCATGTGGTGACTATAGCAGCCACCTCGCGCGAGCTATCTTCATCCTCTTCATCTTCACTTGCAAAGGAGTATTCTTCTTGTGCCACCAAGACTATCTTGGGTGCTTCTTGTAAGGGCCATTCTTTTTGATAAATGGCTTCTTCTTAGGCGCCTTGGATTTTTCTTTAAGTATGAGCCTTCCACCATTGTCTTCTCTATTTTGATATGGATCTCAGCCACAAAGTGCAGCCTATCTCCACAATTGTAGCATGTTCTCAGTTTTGGGCCACTTTCTCTTCTTCCACTTGACCCATTCTTGCGCTCGAGTTCTGACTTGGCATTGGCAGGATCCTTCCAAAAGTTTCTCGCGTAAAATGCCATGTACTCACCATGAGCACGTTTGACTTCATCGGGGCAGTCCATGGAGGCACTCTAGAAAGCTCTTTCGTCCTCATCTTGCTCAACAACATTAGCCTTTAGCGCGACATTGACCCCTTTTTGCATTCCAATAGCACGGGCACGGGCATCTTCTGTGTTCTTTGCAGCAACTTTGAATGATGCCATTTCTTGCATGACTTCATTGTTTGTCATTTGATGGTAGTTGTGTCTACCTTGCAAGCTCTTCAAGTCCGTTGGCTCAAAAGGCATTAGAGCACTCACATATTTCCTTTTTATCCAAGCATCATCAATGTGAGTGGCTCCATGCTTTCTAAATGTTGTTGTGATGCCCTTGAGTCTTTTGTACATGTCTTCATGGTTTTCACCATCCAACATGTAGAATCGTTCAGCTTCATTACTAAGGACATCATACCTATTCCTTCTCATGCTTTCATTCCCAATAAAGAGATCGGTGAGGGCATCCCAAGCTTCTTTAGCTGTGTTGAGATGTTCAATATGGGGCATGTCCTTGGGGCCCACACCGAGCTGTATCATGTGGAGAGCCATAGAATTCAATTGGCTGTCCACAACTTCTCTTCTTGTCAGGTTGGTATGATCTCCAATATGAAGACTCTCGTCAATAATCCTCCAAAGTTCAATAGAAGAGCTGCAAACATGAGACTTCATTAAGAATTGCCATTGATCAAATGAGGATGCAGTAAGCTTGGGTGGATCACCCCTATTGTTTATATGAGGACGAGGGGTAGGTGGGTCAGGGGAATATACGTGACGAACCTCACTTTATGTTTTTGGAGGTGGAACCATTATGTTTTTTCACCTACCACTTCATCTTCCTTGGATCCGGTGTTAGCCTTATTCTTGGATGATGGAGTGGCGGCCTCAGAGGAGGATGGAGATGGGGCTATGGATGATGTGAGATGAGCAATCATTTGATTCATCTCCTCCATCTTGGTCTCAAAGGATTTCAACAAGGTTGTTTCCAACGTCTTGAGGTCATCCATTGTGACCTTATCCACAACCTCATTCCCATTCTCCTTGGTACCCATACTTCTCTTAGGCGGTTAAGCCCGAATAAAGAGCCGGGGCTCTAATACCAATTGAAATGGATCGTATGGGCACCTAGAGGGGGGTTAATAGGTGCTACTTCAAATTTTAATGCTTTTTCAATTTTAGGCTTGACATCAAAGGTAAATTTTCTAGATAAATAATTAGGAGAATTTCCCTATATGCAAACCTATCTACTAGTGAGTAAGAGGCGAGTCGAAAGAGGAACGAGTGAACCGTAGTGAAGCACACGGACACACATGATTTGTTTTACCACAGTTCCTTCCTTGTTAGGGGAAGTACATCTGCATTGGAGGGGTGGGCGGTACTAAGACCACCACGCCACAATAGGCCTCACCCTGTTCTCCGATGGATCCCGCCACCAAAGGCCTGATCCACCTTTCTACTATAGGAACCCTTCGAGGCGGGTACCGACGCCTTTACACAACTAGCGGGGCACAACTCCACAACCAAATTGGAGGCTCCCGTAATGACAACAATCTGCCACAAGAACAAGTTATCAATAACAAAATACAAGATGTAGATATTAGCAAGAATACTATATCAGGGATTTCTCCAAATGAATGGAGAGGAGTTGATGCGCTTGATTCGTGATGGCGATGAAGATTGTCTCCTCCTTCAATTCCCCCAAAGGTCGAAGCCTTCAGGTGGTTGAAGTGGGAGATCTAGTGAGAGAGCTCTTGCAAAGGGTCTGACCAATTTAGAGTGAATCAAGAGTTCTGCTCGATGGGGAAGAAGGGGATTTTATACCCCCTGCACCCAGTGAGCCGTTGGAGACATTTGGGGACAGATTATCCGTCCCAAGTGAGGGCCGGATTATCCGGCCTGGGGAAAACTCCGCCCCAGTTTCGGATTATCCGACAAATAATCCGCCCCCACACAGAGCATCACGCCTTGGCTCCCTTTGGTCATCTTCTGGGGGCCGGATTATCCGGCCCCATGCGAGGGCCGGATTATCCGTCCAGGGAAGGAAAAACCACCCCTGTTCGGATTTTCCGGGAGAAAATCCGAACCCTCACAGAGCGACACGCCTTGGCTGCCTTTGATCATCTTCTGTGGACCGGATTATCCGGCCCCATGCGAGGGACGGTTTATCCGGCCAGGAAATAAAAACCGCCCCTGTTCGGATTTTCCGGGAGAAAATCCGAACCCAAACAGGGCGTCGTGCCTTGGCTACCATTGCCAAATGGGGTAGGTCAGATAATCCGGTCCCTGATGGGGGTGGATAATCCAGCCCCCCAAACACAAAAACACTTCATGCACACTTGACACACATGAGAAAAGTCCATAGTATTGTTATCTAACACACAAAATATAGGGAACCATTAAATGTTTTTTCACCTGCTTCATCACAAAAAGAGAGACCTACTCAGGATGCAGAGGCAACTCGACAAAAGGAAAAGGGTAGACGACGAATCTAGCCTACGGCGAATGCAGTTAAGCTCCACCCGAGGATCAAGGAGTGTAACAGGAGGAGCACCACCAAGAAGGGAAACATCTCGACTACAGCATATCTCTGAAGCGGAAAGAAGTGGACTCATCCGAGATCTCGACCTATCATTCATGTCAATAGACCAAGCAAGAAACATCAAGGTGAAAACAACTCAGGCAGCCATTGTGGCCGTGCAAACATATCTAATCACCACTCAGCCCGCACCCGACGATCCCCGTGCGACCCTCCACCGCTCCGCCTTGATGAACCTTCGCATGGTGGGAGCCTCTCTCGCGGAAGCAGAGCAAGGAATCGTGCGACAACCCGATACATCTCCATGCTGTCACAACAGTCCTCGGCAAGTGGGACACACCCGATGATCTCGATCGCCACACCAGGCACATCTCATAGCACCCGAGAAGATAGTCTGGAGGTCAGGATGGAAGCACTGGAGCAAGAAATCTTTAGGTACAAGAAGATGGCGGAACGCGAAGTGGATATCATCCATAAGATTAGTTGAGAACTCATTGCCCAACATCAGAAGGAGACTGGTGAGCTTAAGGATGAAATTCTCTCGCTCCACTGAACAACCAACCAACTACAAGCACAGCTCTACGACGTGCAAAATCAAAGCTGTGAGTATGAGGTTAGGTTTAAACACATAAGTGCTGCTCCTAGTTTCAGGATGTTGGAAACCAAGATGTCTTTTGTTGATGGGGATCCCTTATCTTGGAAGTCGGACGATGACGAGAGAACACCACAACCACCGAAGGAGTAATTCGTCATCAGGTTTTGGCATCCCCTTGCTTTTTGTTCCAAGCTTGGGGAGTGCCGCGGTATCATATCATTATCTTTTACCTTTTTACCTTTTCAGTACAGTCATATCATGAATAGAGAAGTTATCATATAAGATGGTTTGCATTGTGGAAGTATCTCCCCTCTAGTTAGTTATCTATGTATCCCTTGGTGTGAGTTGCCATTGTGGAATATTAATGAGAAGTTCTAGCTTTTACTTTTTGCACATCTTATTTTAGTTTGCAATTTCTGTTATATGATTGATCTTGTTGATAGTACTGGTATCACTTTGTGACGAGGGTTTAACTCATCAATGCCCATTGTTATGGACTTGGGTTTTGGAGAAGGAAGGAGCGCTGGAGACATCTATCGGCTAGCAAACAAGCACACAGGGGACACAGGATTTACCCAGGTTCAGGCCTCGTAGAGGTCCCTACTCCTGCTTGTCTGCTCGTGGAATTATGAAAGGAGTCGAAAGTTACAATGGTGCGCAGATGCAATCTGGCGAGGGTTGTGGAAACTAGGGTTGTGTGTATCCTCCTCGCCGCCCCCTCCCAGCCTTTATATAGATAGGCTATGTCTCGGGTAGCAGGTCGAGTCGGTTACAAGTTAGGGTTTTTCCCCTTCAAACTTTCTATCTTCAACTTCTTCTTGTCCTTCAAGCAATCGAGAGTCCGTAGGCCACTCGAGTCCCTTGTTTGGGCCTTGGCGACACCGTGGGCCTGTACGTATTTGGACCGTATATACCAAGCTCGAGTACCTATCGGGTATACCCATGTCAGTAGCCCCCGAGTGCCCAGTGGAATCGCAGATTCGACTGGGGACTTTTTGAAGTCTTCGAGTGCGTGAACGAGCGCATTTTGACTGCTTTTATTTGTCATAGGGATTGTTGATATACGTGCCTGATACAACCGAAGTATCGGTATCAGTTAACCACCTTAGGGTGAAACAACGTAATCTACTCGAGTCCCCGGACTCGAATCCAGAAAAGTGTTGGTGTAATTCGACTTAGGCCGCGGAGGTCTTACAGGAGTCGAATTCCAGTTATATGGGTGTGAGCACTCGACGTGTCCGTCAAGGCAAGTTCATCGTGCCTGTAGGCACGGATATATTTCTGGTAGTGCGCAGCTAAATGCGTTGCCAGGCCTTATTCAGGTCTTACCTTCACGCTGTAAGCACGGCATCCGAATTTTATCATCGCGGAGATGATTCTGGCGACCCAGAAGACATAATCTCTTTGTAGGGAAAAATTATGAGGCGGTGTCGCCATGAGCTGCGAGTGCGGACGTTATCAACACACAGTTTTCTGTATAAATAATCATAGGGTGCGCGACCAACGCTCCCTATGGGAGTAGCCCCCGAGTGCCTGGATGAGTCGAAGACTCAGGCAGGGACTAAATAACTTGTGCGACTGCTGTCGTCTTTTGGTTGCTTGTTTCAGTCGAATTTTTCCAGCGCTCCCTATGGGAGTAACCCATCTCCATAGTCGAATTGTATGTCGAATGGTTTGGGTTTGCTTTTGATTGTACTTGTTCCTGCAAAAAGAAAAGAAAATCGTAGGGTGCGCGGCCAGCGCTCCCTATGGGAGTAGCCCCCGAGTGCTTGGTGGAGTCGAAGACTCCAGCAAGGACTAAAGTCGTCGAATTTTTCCACTGCGTAGCTTTGATGACGTCAGTGCTGACGCTTGTATGACATCAGTTGCCCGCGTGAGCGAGTTTGACGGGAGGTGACGAGTGGTAGGTCCCACTTCCTAACTTTGATTTGACTGTGCATGCGTAATCTTTATTTTTAACTCTGCCTCCTCGATTTCCGTGCGTAATGGGAGTAGTGGAGGGACGGTTCGTGCTTCCCCTTCTCCACGTGTCCAACGCGATGTGTGCCATGCGTCCAGTAGGGTTTTTCTGAGCCGTTGGATTGCATCTTCCAGGGGTTAAGTAGCGGCGCTGCGACGGTAATTTTCCCATCTGTTCTCATTCATCCTTGCTGCCATCGCCATTGCTGTTGTTCTCTGCTTCCTTGCGCTCTTTTCTTGATGCGGCGCTGGACTAGCTTCGTATCTTCCCCAGCTACTTCCTCCGTTCGCACTGCTATCGCGCAATGGGGAAGAAGAAGGGAGGCGCTGATGTTGATTCCACGGCCACCGTTGCCGTGGCGAAGAAGGGTGGCTCTACTGCTGCGGGCACCAGCACCGCCACCGGCGGGAAGAAGAAGGTCGCGGGCACCCGCGTGACAAATGGTGCATGGCGCCCTTGCATCATCAAGGTGTCGGATCTCCGTCTTCTTCGCCAAGACGGAGTTATCTCCGCAGCAGTCGCCGATACACGCGTCCCCAGCGGTGACACCATTCCTACTCCTCCCGCTAGTTTTCGAGTGATGTTTCTTGCATTCGTCATTCGCGGTCTTTCCTTGCCTCTCCACCCCTTTCTTAGGGGTCTTCTTTGTTTCTACGGGCTGCAGCTCCATCAGCTGTCCCCAAATTCGATCCTCCACATCACCTGCTTCATCACTCTTTGCGAGTGCTGGCTCGGAATCGAGCCACACTTTGGCCTTTTCAAGCGCATCTTTAAATTGAAGCGCCAGTCCGCATCTGGCTCTTTAGTTTACGACGTAGGTGGTTGCGGAATCCACGTCGACCCATCCACCACCTACTTCGACATTAAGCTCACCAAGTCCGTCCAGGGATGGAGGGACAAATGGTTCTATGTCCGCGATCAGAAGTCAAAGATGAGCACTTTGGTCTCGCGCCCTTCGATCTCGCGACTCCCTACAAGAAGATGCGTTCCTGGAAGAACATAGTTATGCCTGGCGAACTCGCGGAGACAGACGTGCTGTATCAACGCGTCTACAAGCTCGAGAGTCGCATAGGCGCAGAAGAGGGAGGCTGCGTCCTTATCCAAACCTGGCTGCACCGTCGCGTCCAACCTCTTCAAGCCAGAGTTCATCCCATGTTCCAGTGGGCTGGCGCTGATGATGCCACTCGCGTGTCTGCCGATGGCATGTCCGCGAGTGAGGTAGATAAGAGGGTTCGACTGGTCACGAAGTACACTGGCAAGGATGTGCTTTTGAGTGAGCCAGTTGTTCCTCCTTTTGATGCTTCGAATCCTCCTCCTAAGGTACAGTTGTGCTACGCAGTAGCTTATTTTCTCGATTGCTTTTCTGTTGCTTACTTGTTCATTTTGCTGATCTTCGCTGTCTGTATGCCGGATTGGCCGGTGTCTCCTTGTATGCCCCCTCTCCCTGAGGGGATTATTCCTCGTGAAGCTTTGGAAGAGGACGAGTGTGAATCGACTGTCCCTTCTGATGTGGAAGAGGAAGCCCCGAGTCCGAGAGACCAGACACTCGCAAGCGTTCACGCAGCAAGGATTCTGACGCGTCGTCTCCTTCGACTCTAGAAGGTACGGTCGTTGGTGCGGAGTCGCCAATTCCTGCCGTCCCTGTGAGGGCTGTGGCACCGTCTTCTCGCAAGAAGATGCGATTGCCTAAGGAGTCTTCGTCGGAGTCGGCGGATGCCACGTTTTATCTTGACAAGTTTGACTGGTAAGTTTTCGAGTTCATTTTCTCTTCTCTGTTTTCTTCTTGTTGACTTGCCCTGGGAGTTTGCCTTTTCTCAAGGTGAGTTTTGTCTTGTAGTCAAGAGGCGTCGTCATCTTCTGGCGACGTCGAATTTTTGAAGGAATCTGGAGTCGCGACCTCAAAGGCCAAGAAAGAGGTCGAGCGTGCTCCTGCCCCTCCAGTGGCGGCCCACTCCGGGCACAACTCTTCCAGCTCTCCTCACACAGAGGAGCATCGAATGGTTGCCCGGATGACGGCACATCAAACATCTTCGGAGTCATTGGAGGACCATGTATGTGTAGTTGTTTCCTTATTTGTAGTGTTGCAGTTGATGTTTATATATTTCCTCTGATGGTTCTTTGTTTGTGCGATAGCTCCTTGTTTGAAAGTGAGTGTTCTACACTTACTCTTCTTTTTCTTCTCTTTTTGGTGTAGTCGACTGATAGTCAACTTTTGTTTGTCGTGTAGCTGAGCATAATGCTCTGTTGTGTGACGCCGCCACCTTGGAGAAGACACTGGCCGCGGTTGTGAAGGGTCGTGACGAGGCAATCACAGCGCGTGACGAGGCGCGGAAGCGTGAAGAGGATCTGCGTGCCTCCTTTGCTGCCAGGGAAAAGTTGTTCGAAGAACAACTGTTCTTAGTCGCCAAGGCTCTCTCAGGTACTTTTGCTTGTGGATATTGTTGTCCTTCTCTGCATCAAATGTTTTTGTTGGTAGCGTTGAAGTTTTGATCCATGTGTGGGTTCATGTGCAGATGCGGGCGATTTGAGCTTTGACCCGCAGGCCCTTCGTCGTGATGACGCTCTGGCAGGTGCGGTGTCCGCAGTCGAGGACCGTAGCCCCGCCGTCCAAGATATACTTTCCAAGGCCAAGGTCGCCCTCAGTCTCCTCCGGGAGGAGTTGATGTCGAAGGCGGAGCTGGTCGATAATATGGACGAGTTGGTGGAGTCACTCGCCGGGGGTGTGCCTACCACCTACAAGAACTCCCCCTGTGCGGCTGGCGCGACCATGTCACTCGTCATGGTGCAGGCCCACGGAGTCGAGATCGATCCCTCCGTGGTGTCGAAGGCGATGCATGTTGGCGCAGATGGTCAGCAGGTAGTCATCGCTCCTTTCGCGACTGCCTATGGAAAATATGGGCATCACTTGATAAATACTGTCGCGAAGTACTCGGAGGAGCTTCAACGTGCCAAGAAGGCGGCGAAGGCTTCGGCCTCAGGGGCCGGCAGAAAGTCAGTGGCGTCTGACACTTCCACGGACTTGATGAAGCCCCCGAAGTCGTCGAAGTCGAAGAAGCCAGCTGCTTTGTAGTTAGCTTTTGTAATAGTTGATTACTTGTCCTTTTGTTTAAGAACATGCATGTTGGCGAGTGTGTCTGTTGATACTATGCCGGTCTTGAATGCATCTGACCCTTTTGTCTTTGTGTTGATTTGGTCGTCTTATTTTCTTCTATCTTGACTTGTGGTCGGGTACGTCAAGTGATCCTATGAGGGGAAACCAGGACTCGCCAACTCTTGATGATACCGTGGCACCACCGCGCTCCAGGGTAGAGGAGCTGTCTTTGCTTTCGTGACTTCGTGATCGTGTGAAGGAGCTGGAGCGTGAGTTGCCTGTGCTCCGCGGTAGCGCGGACGTGTGGAAGTCGAAGGCGGAAAAAGCCGCCGCTCGAGAGCAATATCTGCTTGGCGAGGTGACGCAGCTGGGCGACCAATTCAAGTGTTAGTTTGCTTGTTCTCATCTTTTCCTTGTAGCCTCGCAGCGGTACGTTGTACTCATGCTGCTGATGTTGCTTCGTGTAATTGTTAGCGCGTGTCATCCGCAGGGGGAGAAGGATAGGATTGACATTCGCCTGCATGATCTCACTCAGGAGCAACTTCAAGAGAGTGGATACTTCTGGGTAGATCATGATCGTGCGACTGCGCTGGCGACCCTGCAGGATCGTGCGTCGCGGGTGCTGCTCTTTCTGAAGAAGTCGCAGTCGTGCTTGAAGAACATTTATCGGGCGATGTTCCCGCTGGTCGACACTCCATCAAGCCTGCTGGCTCTTCTTGCCAAATTTCAAGATCTGTCCGAGTGTCGCGAGTGCGTGAGGCAGCAATTGGTGGCTAGTGCCAAGACTGCCCTGTCGATGGTGCGATTGCACATGCCTGATGTGGATATTGCCGCCATTGCCTCTGGGCCACCAGCGCCACCAGCAGGATCTGCCTAGAATATGGTACCGCATTATCAGGCAGTGGACCGTCCAGCAGAGGAGATCGTCGACTTCTTCGAGGAACAAACCAACATTCATATTTTGCAAGAGTAGCCAAATTTGTATCCTGCACATCAGTGTACTTGTGCATAAAGTTCGTATAGATGTTGTAGATAATTTATTGTCCAATGTGTATAAAGAGCTCTATGAGCGTGGGGTGCGTTGCACTATGCGAGTCCTTTTCGTTAGGCTGGCCATATTTTATTTCAGTCCCTTGTCAACCTGTCAGGTGCGTTGCAGCTGGGTTGAGTTTTGTGTTAAGGGGTTCGATTGATGTACCAGCTACTCAGGATATCGCGTTTTTGGTTCGAAGAACAGATGTGTATAGGGTGGCGCAGCCCCCGAGTATATAAATTGAAAACGTAAAAGAGAACACAGAGTTTTGGGGCACTTAGCTTTTATTTATTCGAAGAACAGTGCGAGGTACAATGTGTGGCTAAGTAGCCTTGGCTGAGTAGCCTTATTTGCAATGTAAAAGTAAAAACGACTAAGGGTAGAAGCGTCGCAGCTGTGCGACGTTCCAGGGGTTGGAGTATGCGACTCCTGTCTCTAAATCTTGAAGGCGATAGGCGCCACCTGGGATTACTTCTGTAATCACGTACGGTCCTTCCCAGGGGGACTCGAGCTTGAGATGCCCCTGCTGCTTCAGTCGCCAGACTAGGTCAACTTCGACGAAGGATCTGGGGCGAAGTCTCCTACTATGGTAGTTGCGCAGGTTCTGCTGGTAGATCGTGGATCTTTCTGTGCCGATTTCTCTTGCTTCGTCGAGGAGGTCGACGGAGTCTTCGAGTGCGAGGGATGACTCCTGTTCGCTGTAGGTGACCACGCATGGCGCTTTGTACCGTACTTCGGCGGGTAGCACTGCCTCCGCTCCGTGCACCATAAAGAATGGCGTGTAGCCGGTGGCGCTATTTGGAGTTGTACGTAGGCTCCAGAGTATGGATTGTAGCTCATCTGGCTAGCAACCCGCGGCTTGTTCGAGTGGTCAGAGGAGTCGCTTCTTGATGCCGCTGCAGACGAGCCCGTTTGCTTTTTCCACCTGACCGTTGGTCTGTAGATGCGCTACTGAGGCATAGCTGATGTTGATCCCCAGGTTCTCGTAGAATTCTTGGAACTCCTTGGATGTGAAGTTTGTCCCGTTGTCGGTGATGATGCTGTGTGGCACCCCGAAGCGGTAGACGATGGACTCAAAGAATTTGACTGCGCTGTGTGCGGATTGGTTGGTTAGTGGCATGGCCTCAATCCACTTGGTGAATTTGTCGACTGCGACCAGGAGGTAGACGTAGCCTCCGCGAGAGGACCTTGGAAGCTTGCCAACCATGTCGAGCCCCCACTGTGCGAAGGGCCAGACCAATGGAATAGGCCGCAGCTCTGCGCCTGGTGCATGTGGCTTGTCCGCGAATCGCTGGCAAGCATTGCATTTTTGGACTATGTCCTTAGCGTCGCGCATGGCCGTGGGCCAGTAGAATCCAGCTCGTAGAGCTTTGGCAACGAGGGCGCAACTGCCGACGTGGTGCCCGCAGGTCCCTGCATGGATGTCGAGGAGAATTGCTCTTCCATCGGCCATGGAGACGCATCGTTGTAGCACTCCTGTGATGTTGTGTTTATACAGTTCGCTGTTGATAACGGCGAATGCCTTGGAGCGCCGCGCGACGTGTCGTTCATCTGTCGAGTCGTCCGCTAGTCTCTTGCTGAGGAGGTACGTAATGTACGGCTGCGTCCAAGATTGCTCGATCATCATGACGCTCATTGGTCCCTCGATTCCTGTGTCCAGCTCCAAGTCATCGAGTGCCATTGGCTCATTGGGCGGCGTGGCCCCCGAGTCCGTTGCTGCGCTTGTTTTCTTCTCTGCGGCCTTTGGCTTGATGGAGCGCTCGAGAAATACCCCAGGTGGTATGGGGGCGTAGGTGGAGCCTATGTTGGCGAGTGTGTCCACCTCTTCTTTGCTTTCGCGACCTACGTGTCGCAACTCGCAGCCATCAAAGTCTCCTTCGAGTGTATCATAGAGGTCTCGGTACGCGATCATGTTGTCGTTTAGTGCGTCGCACTCGTGCATTGTTTGGTTGACGACCAACTTGGAGTCGCCGTATATGATGAGCCTCTTGGCGCCGCAAGCTTTTGCCATCCTCATCCGTGCAACAGGGCCTCGTATTCAGCCTCGTTGTTTGAGGTTGTGAACTGCATTCGCAGGATATACTTCAGCTTGTCCCCTTGAGGTGATGTCAGTATGACACCTGCGCCTGCTCTGTCTTTCCGCTTGGACCCATCGAAGTGCATTGTCCAGAGGTAGGACATATCTGGCTTGTCCGGGAGCTGGTTCTCCATCCAGTGCACGAGAAAGTCAGGGAGCACTTGCGACTTGATTGTGTCGCGTTTTTCGTATGTGATGTCTCGTGGAGACAACTCTATTCCCCAAAGCGCGACTCGCCCCGTGGCGTCGGGGTTATTGAGGATATGTCCCAACGGGGCGTCGATGACTACCACGATTTGGTGCTCCTGGAAGTAGTGGCGCAGTCGCCGGGCAGTCATAAAGACACCGTACGCCAGCTTCTGGTAGTGTGGGTACCGCTGTTTTGTTGGCGTGAGGACCTTGCTGAGGTAGTACACCGGGCGTTGTACGCCATGGACCTTGTTTTCCTCAGCCCGCTCGACGACGAGCACTGTGCTGACCACCTGGTTGGTGGTGGAGATGTACAGCAACAGTGGTTCCCTTTCTCGTGGAGTCACCAGCACTGGCGAAGTGGATAGCAGGCGCTTGAGATCTTCGAATGTTTCTTGCGCTTCATTGGTCCACTCGAATTTTTCAGCTTTGCGGAGGAGTTGGTAGAAGGGCAGTGCCTTTTCACCCATTCGACTGATAAATCGACTGAGGGCAGCGATTCGTCTGGCCAGTTGCTGGACGCCTCTTATGTTCTTCGGCTTCTCCATGGCCAGTATGGCTTTTATCTTCTTCGGGTTCGCCTCGATTCCCCTCGCGGAGATGAGATACCCAAGTAGCTGCCCAGATGGTACGCCGAAGGCGCATTTGTCCGGATTGAGCTTGATCCGGTAGCGGTCGAGGTTGGCGAAGGTTTTGCGCAAATCGTCGATTAGAGAGGCTTCCTCCTTGGTCTTGATTACTATGTCGTCGACATAGACTTGGATGTTGCGACCCAGTTGTTCCTTGAGGCAAGCCTGCATGCACTGCTGGTAAGTGGCTCCCGCGTTTTTTATCCCGAAGGGCATTGTGTTGTAGCAGAACACACCAAAGGGCGTTGTAAACGTTGTTTTCTCTTGATCTTCCTCCTTCATTCGAATTTGATTATAGCCTGAGTAGGCGTCGAGGAAGCAAAGACGCTCGCATCCCGCGGTGGAGTCGATGATCTGGTCGATCCGTGGCAACGGGAAGTGATTCTTTGGGCAGTGCTTGTTTAGAGAAGTGAAGTCCACGCACATCCGCAGGATATCCGTGTCCTTTTTTGGTACCAGGACCGTATTGGCGAGCCAAGTGCTTTCCTTGATCTTGCGTATGAACTTGGCCTCAAGGAGTCTATTGATCTCCATTCCGACTGCCTGCGCTCGTGGCTCAGACAGTCGCCTGATTGTTTGCTTGACTGGCCTTGCGTCGGGGTTGACATTGAGTGCGTGCTCGGTGAATTCCCTGGGAACTCCTGGCATGTCCGCAGGACACTAGGAAAATATTTCCTAGTGCTCACGGAGGAATTCGACGAGCGTGAGTTCCTATGTGGGACTCAAGTTGTTGGTGATGAGGGCCGTCTTGGCGGGATCCGATGGATGGACCTGCACCTTCTTTGTGTGCACAGATGAGTCGAAGGAGAGGTCCGGTGAGCTTGGCCTACTCAGGGGAGGCAGACTATTGTCTGTCGTCTCTTTCAGTCTTGCGAGTTCCTCCTACATGCCGAAGGACTAGGAGATTCTGTTGAATTTCCTGTCGCAACTGTCAGATCGCTCAAAGCTCCTGTTTATCGTTATGACGCTGTTAGGACCTGGCATTTTCATCTATAGGTAGGCGTAGTAGGGCACAACCATGAACCTAGCGAATGCGACGTGCCCGACGATGCAGTGGTATTGTGAGGGCCAGTTGACGACCTCAAAGTCAATGCGTTCGCGCCGGAAGTTCTTCGGCGTGCCGAAGATGACGTAGAGGTTGATTTTGCCCAGGGGGTATACGCCTTTCCCTGGGACGATGCCGTGGAACGTTGTGTCCGATGCCTCCAGGCAGGTTAGAGGGATCCTCATCGCTCGCAAGGTACTCGCGAATATGAGGTTGATGCCGCTTTCGCCGTCCATGAAGACGCGACTCATGTCGAAACCTCCAATTTGCGCCTCGAGTACGAGGGGGCAATGACCTGGACGAGGTATCTGAGGCGGGTGGTCGCGTTTGTCGAAGGTGATGCACGACTCGCTCCCACTGAGGTACTCAATGGTGGATGGTGGCGAGTGCGTGGCCAAGTTGACTTGGCGAGTGATGGCCTTCTTTACCCTATTGGAGGGGCGTCCTTTTTGGATCATCATGGTACTCATGGCCTATGGGTACGGTTCTCCTCCGTGGTGCTGGTTCGGTGCGGCTCCATTCGGGGATGGCCCAGGTGGTGGTGGTGGTGCGCCATGTGCCACGGCGCCTAGAGCGGCTCCGTAGCCTCTTTCGACTGCATTGCGGTTCATCCGAACCAATCCCTCGTGTAGCTTGAGGAACTCGCGGCAGTCTTTGAGGAGGTGGCTGGACTTTCTCTTGTCATCATGCTTGTCGATGTAGAAGTGTATCGTGCATGGCCCGGACAGTTTGTCCTCGATGGAGGTCGTCGGCGCCTCATCGCGAGTGCGGCGTTGCCATACTTGCGTGGTTTTCCCGGAGTCGCGATATCCGCCACTACGGTATCCATTGTTGCAGTTATCGTCGTGTCTATCGGCGTAGCCCGCTGCGACCATGTTGACGTCGTCGCGATCGTTGTAGATGTGCATGCGACGCTTGCCTCGGCGGTCGCGTCTGTGTTCGAGTTCTGCCTCCTCGTCGGAGTGAGCACAATTCTTCACCGAATCTTCTCCGTCGGCCCACCGATTTGCGATCTCCATTAGGTGGCCGATGGTCTGGGGCTTTGAGCGGCCCAGCTCCTCCCTATGCTCTAGGTGGCGGACACCACCGTTGAATGCATCAATCGCGCGGTCTTCCGAGATGTTCTCCGCGGAGTTCTTGATGATGGACCACCTTTGGATGTAGGAGCACAGCGATTCGCCAGATCTTTGCTGGCAGCATCTCAGCTCTTCGATTGATGCGGGCCACTTGTACGTGCCCTTAAAGTTGCGCACGAAGCTGTAAACCAGCTCATCCCAACTGCGAATGGATCCGCGTGGGAGGTTATTGAGCCATGCTCGGGCGGCGCCTTGTAGCTGTAGCTGCAAGCATTGCATGGCAGTACTTCGACTGCCTCCGTGGAGTCTGATGGAGGAGATGTGATCCTCCAGCCAGATCTTGGGGTCCTATAGACCATCGAATTTTGGGTTCTCCGACGGGAGTTTAAACCCTTTAGGCATCCGCTTATGCCTAATGGATCTGCTGAAGCATCGAGCACCGCAGAGCTCCCCATCTTCTTCTTCCGTGTCAGTCGACCGAGCACGTCGTGCCCTTGATTTTTCGATCTTGCGCTGCGTGAGGTCGTCGCGTGCATCGTAGTCATAGTCGTGTCGCCGGAGCGGCAGCGTCGAGACAGGTCGTGACTGTCGTCGCTGGATAAGGGCGAGGAGTGGCGCTTTGCTAGCGCTTTGCCTTTTTTGGGTCTGGTGTTGGCTCCTTGTCGAGGGCGGCCTCGATTAATCCCAAGCCCGCGATCGTAGATCGGTGCATGGCAGTTCGGGGATCTCCAGCTGGCGGCTGGTTATTGAGGAGGTACATGGTGGCTGCCGTCACCGCAGCCTACGGCGTCCTAGGGACAACGTTGCCTCTCGTGTCGACTATCATAGAGCCAAAGTCGAGGACTTTCGCGGCCTCTATGCGCTCTTGTTCGGTGAGGTGAGCCATCCGCGACTGCCTCTTCTTGGCGAGGTATTTGTTGCCCTTTGAGGAGGATCCTCTGTAGGAGGAGAGCCCAGCGCGACGAAGTCTCGATTCGTCTGCTGCCTTTTTACGCGCCTCAAGTTGCGCGATTGTTTGCACCTGGCGCTTGAATTCTTCCTTCAGGAGCCAGTGGTAGCCCATCATCAGTTCTTGCGGGGACCCAAAGGGTAGAGGTGTGCCCCGCAAGGCCTCGCGGCAGCGAGCCCATTCTTGCTCGTTGAGCTTGATCACGACGTGTTCGCCGGTTTGCTCATTTATTATGGATGGAGGTTCGACTGCTCCTCCGTTGTTGGCAGGGGCGCAATTGCCACCATTGCTGCTGTTTCCACCATTGCCGCCGTTACCGGTGTTGGGTGGATCGGTGCCGTTTCTAGGGTTGCCACCGTTGTCGCGATTGGCAGAGGTGTCGCCTGTGTTGAAGACGGTGCACATGAAGTGATTGGGGAAGCTGTTGCTTCCACAACTTTCAGATCCGGAACCGTAGGTTCCATCTTCAGTGGCCAGATCGCTCAGATCAGAATCGCGACTGCTGTCGCTGATCGTATTCTCGACTGCCACCGGGGCGTTGAGCTCGCTCAGGGTGCCGATCGATGGAGGGAACCATGATGCCAGGGCAATCGCCGGTGCTGTCGGCTGATCAGGCATGCGAAGTGTGCCCATCTGACCAACTTGGAAGCGGAAGCTCCCAATCACCAGGCTGATTCCGTCGCCCACAGACTCGAAGGCCGGGCGGGTGGCCGGCGTATGGACGGTGAAGTCGAAGGCACCGAAGAGCTGGCGAATCTTCGCTGTTGCGGAGTTGTAGATCGTAGTTGATGGGCCCGAAGAAGCCACAACATCAGCACTCCCAGTTCCCACAGACGGCGCCAATTGACGAGGGGTTAACTCATCAATGCCCATTGTTATGGACTTGGGTTTTCGAGAAGGAGGGAGCGCTGGAGACATCTATTGGCTAGCAAACAAGCACACATGGGACAAAGGATTTACCCAGGTACAGGCCTCATAGAGGTCCCTACTCCTTCTTGTCTGCTCATGGAATTATCGAAGAAGTCGAAAGTTACAATGGTGCGCAGATGCAATCTGGCGAGGGTTATGGAAACTAGGGTTGTGTGTATCCTCCTTGCCGCCCCCTCCTAGCCTTTATATAGATAGGCTAGGTCTCGGGTAGCAGGTTGAGTCGGTTACAAGTTAGGGTTTTTCCCCTTCAAACTTTCTATCTTTAACTTCTTCTTGTCCTTCAAGCAATCGAGAGTCCGTAGGCCACTCGAGTCCCTTGTTTGGGCCTTGGCGACACCGTGGGCCTGTACGTATTTGGACCGTATATACCAAGATCGAGTACCTGTAGGGTATACCCATGTCACTTTGGGATCATTAAGTAAATTTAGTTGGTTTTGGCAAACCTGGCTCTAGTCAGTAGTAACACTATTTGAAGATTGATTGAAAAAGAGAAAAGTACTTTTAAGAAATATAATTTCATCATCTTTCTTTCTTGATTTTCTCATAAGCTTAGTATTCTCTAGTTAAGATCTTTTGTGCTTCCAAGGAAGATTGCATGTTTGTTTTTATCACTTGTGTGTTTGTTTGTTTCCTCCAACTCTTATGCTTGCTAGCCAGCCTTGCTAGCCAAAAACTTGTACTAAGAGGGAATGCTTCTCGTGCATCCAATCCTTAAACCAAAACCTATGCCATTTGTGTCCACCATACCTACCTATTAGAATTATTTCTATTCCAAGTAAATTCATGTTTTTATCTACCTTCCGAATTAAACTTGTTATGTAAAAATTAGTGATTAAAGCTATCATGAACTTGATGGCAGACTTTACTTTTTTGCACTTAATAAACTTGAACCATTGTGCCCATCTATGTTGCCTATATGCTTGCGTTTTGTAAGTTGTAAATTGGCAGAACCATGTTACCATGGGGAACGGTTTCAACATTGCACTTTATTTAGTTGATATCATGTTCTTTTGCTTATGGATCTCGGCGGTGTGAGATGAAAGGGGATCTTGTAAGGCTCATGGAGTTTGTATGTGTGTTAGAGAAACGCCTAGGCGGCTAGTCTAAGCCATGCCTAATCATGGTGGAAACGTGCAACATAAACATACTGAGCAATTTGTGAAGCATCCTGAAAAAAGAAAAAAAAGAAAAAGTGAAAACCTATGCAAATAGCATACAAAAAGATCGTTGATATGCTCATTGTCTGCTTGCCTTGTCATTTTGATATGGGGAAGCTTCTGTATCATCGGGCAAGGGGTACCCCATTAGCGGTTCTCTATGATACACATCTACTTACAATGACAAAAACTTACTTATGACTAAAGTTGAGTAGCATGAGGAACGGTACTCGTAAGCAAGGGGCATTAGATTTTCAGCTTATAACTTGTCAAGCATATCCCCATATTAGTTCACTTGTCAAGCATATCCTCATATCCACCAGATGCTACAGTGCCAGTTGCCTGTTTTCTGCTGTTTTTGGTTTCAGAAAAGCTAGAAAAGACATATTCTTTGAATTGGATGGGACAAAAGCCAAAGTTCCTATTTTACCTGAAGACTCACGGAGCCAGAAGACAAGACGGATCGGAGCTAGGGGTAGCCACACCCTAGGGTGGCGCTGGTCGCCCTTGGCCGCGCCACCAGGGGGTGTGGCCACCTAGGCCCACCTCTGGCATCGCCTCTTCGCCTATATATTCCCCCAAGGACGAAAACCCTATGTACAAGATCATACTTCCATGAAAAGTTCCGCAGCGCCGCTGCCACCGAAGAGGAGATTCGGGGGACAGAAGTCTCTGTTCCGACACCCTGCCGGGATAGGGAAGTGCCCCCGGATTCATCTCCATCGACTCCACCGCCATCTCCATCGTTGTTGCTGAATCCCATGATGAGGAGAGAGTAGTTCTCTCTCGAGGCTAAGGGCTCAACCAGTAGCTATGTGTTCATCTCTATCTCTATGCGTGATCTTATGAGATCATGAGCTTTGTAATCTATAGATCTATTCTTCTACTCAAGTGCTTTAATTAATCTATGCTTATCCCCACGTGTGTGAAGTTGACAGTGTGCACACTGTGTGGCACTTTGGCTAAGGTTACATAAATACTTATCATGAGTATAATTTGAGTTGGATGTCTCTATGAGTTTGTGGTGTTTATTGGAACCATCTAGCGCTCAAGGTGATAGTGTGGGGTTATCTAGATGGGGAATGCAAACTTTAAGGTGTGCTGTTATAGCCCTACATCGTCCAATCGGAGAGTAGTTCAGGGTAGCATCATAAAGAGAAGGTATTTATATGAGAGTGTTCACTAGTGAAAGTATGATCCCTAGGCCTTGTTTCTAAGCATTGAAACACCATTTACAATTAGTCCTATTACATGTTTGCTTGCTGCCTCTCTTGTTTAAGATTGCAATTACCACTTATAATCATCCATATTACTTGTATTTCACTATCTCTTCACCGAACTAGTGCACCTATACACCTGACAAGTGTATTGGGTGTGTTGGGGACACAAGAGACTTCTTGTATCTTGTTTGAAGGGTTTCTTGAGAGGGATACCTTTGACCACTTCCTCCCTGAGTTCGATAAACCTTGGGTGATCCACTTAAGGGAAACTTGTTGTTGTTCTACAAACCTTTGCACTTGGAGGCCCAACACTGTCTACAAGAATCGAAGCGTGCGTAGACATCATTGGACTTCATCGAGATCATCATCATCACCATCATCATCTCCACCAGCACCATCATAGCCACTCCATACCCCTGTAACAATTGCGTTGAATCTTGCATAGTTCTTAGGGGAAACTTTACCGGTGTTGATTACTTGTTGTAGTTGATGCTATTGAGTGGAGCCATTGAATTACCATTCATGTTCAGATTGTTACTTATCATTATTTCATCTCTGATCTTGATCCATATGATGTCTTGTGAGTAGTTTGTTTAGTTCTTGAGGACATGGGAGAAGTCATGTTGTTAGTAGTGGAATTGTGTTGAGAAAGATTCAATAGTTTGATATTTAAGTTGTGGTGTTATTCTTCTAGTGGTGTCATGTGAATGTCCACTACGTGATACTTCACCTTTAAGGGCCTAGGGGAATGCATTGTGTATTTTTCTACTAATCACGGGGTTACCGGAGTGACAGAAACCTGAACCCCCGTTAGGAAACCTTTGCACAAGGGAGTGTAGGATCTCAAACTTTAAGGCTGTGGTTAGGGTTTTACCGTCATTACTTTCTTGTAGTTGCGGATGCTTGCAAGGGGTATAATCACAAGTATGTATTAGTCCTAGGAAGGTCAGTACATTAGCATAGGTTCACCCACACAACACTTATCCAACTAAAGAAGATTAATCAACTATATGAATCGAAAGCACTTGACGATATTCCCATGTGTCCTCGAGAACATTTGGTCATCTTAAGTAATACAACTGGATTGTCCTTTGCTAAATAAAGGATTAGGCCACTTGCTGCAATTATTATTATTATCTTTTATTTACTCATACTTTATTTATCTGCATTATCAAAAACCCCTAAAAATTCGTTTGCGAAGTATTTACAGAGAATTCCTGATCCAAGACACTCGTCAACACCTTCTGCTCCACGTTGGGTTTGACACTCTTACTTATCTAAAATACTGCGATACACCTCTATACTTGTGGGTCATCAGTCGTCGCATGTGGTGGCATGTGGTGGGGGAACCAGACTATCGTCGGTGTGATGATCCACATCGCCGAGGGAGATCATCCTCCCCTGCGGTACCCACACTTTCACCCTCCACAAAGCCACAAGAAGGGTGGCAGTGGTGAAGGCCGCGGGTGTAGCAGCGTCATCATCTGGATCCCCCTCCCAGTGCATCGTGAATCCGAGGCAGGAGTGGAAGGTGCCCCTAGAATATGCCATGGTTGATGGTCCTTGGTTCCCCCGTGCACAAGCCAGGGAAGGGCCGAGGATCCTAGGAATAGGCCATAGCGACGACGCCGAAGACGGTGACGAAGATGACCATGAAGCTATGTACTATAGGCTAGACATGATTATAACTAAGACATTAGCTAGGACGAATCGTTCGTCTCTGTACCCAAGGTTGTTGAGGTCCACAGTTGTTATTCTATACTTCTCGCCTACCTTTACCCCAAATCCTGTTAGCTTGACCGATTTGTACCCGACCAAAGTGAAATCAGAAAATGGTTTAGGATTATTTATTCAAATTCAAACACTTTTCATGTTGAAAGTTTTGTTAGATTACAAAGTAAGCAAAAATAGTAGCTGATGCATTTTTAATTGAAAATGGCAAAATGGTTAATCGTTAGAATAATTATTTTAGAAAACATAAAATGGTTTTGGATTAGTTATTCAAATTCTAGAACTTTTCATGTTGAAAGTTTTTTCAAATTCCAAAGTATGCAAAAAATATTACTTAATGCATTTTTAGTTGAAAATGGCACAATGGTTAATAGTTTGAATAGTTAGAATAATTATAGAAAATAGAAAATTGTTTTGTATTAGTTATTCAAATTCAAACACTTTTCATGTTAAAAGTTTTTCAAATTCAAAATGATTTACCATTTAAAAACCATTTCAAATTAAAACACGTAAATACTAAATAAGGCGAGAACCAAGACTAAAAAGTTTGAAAAACATTTGAAAAAGATCATATTTCCCGGTTGGTGTATCCAACCGAGACGAATGACTAGAGAATTCATCCCGGTTGGAGCCACTAACCAGGACTAATGACCAGTGCATTCGTCCCGGTTAGTGGCTCCAACCGGGACGTATGACCTTTTCGTCCCGGTTGGAGCCACCAACCGGGACGAATGAGCGTCTAGTACTTAACCGCCACGGCCCTTTCTCCTTCCCCCTAAGCTCTTTCACTCACACGAGAAACTGCAAAGATCGACGCCGCCGCCACAGTTAGGAGCTGCTTGGACGCCATCAGGTTGCCCAACCGCTGCCCCGCCACCGACCTCCACGCGCCTCCCTCGATGTCAGCGTGCCCTGCCGGGAGGACAAGATCAGTGAGTCCCTGCAGCTAGCTCCGTGCGCGAAATCCCCTCTGCTCGCGTCATCAATTCCGGTGTCACCCATGCTCGCCTTGCCTCCTCGACCCCTCTGCTAGCTTGCCGGTGAGCTCACGGTCTTCCAGGATCTCTCTATTTTGTCCCTCGCTCTCTGTGTCGCTACCATGTTGTGCACCTCCCACCGTCGTCGCAGTACATGGTCGTCGGCGACACTCCGGTGACCAAATCCGGACGGTGCCTCCACTAGCAGGACCGCCTCTCTCCACTCTTTCCCACGCGCCCATTCCCACATCCCCACACCCCCCTAGTGTCACGCCCGTGCTCGATCTGGGAGCAATGGCGTCGCTAACATCAACATGAAATCACTAGAATGCAATTAAGCTTTTCTTTTTAATAAATGTTTTTGTAAATTATTTATGAAATATAAATAATCCTCTAGGCCCTATTTAATATTTTTGGAAAATAATCCTGTGGGTCTGACGGTGAGGCTGGGTGAGGTTAAGAGCGCCAGTAATGGCGACAAAGAGCGGCGGAGAGAGTCGAGAAAGACGTAGACCATGTGGTCAGTTAATGTCGTCTTGGCTTAATTCCTTTGGCTGGGAGACATAGTTCAGGAGGGCAGAGCTCCTAGGCTAGACGGCGAGGCTTGGGGAGGCCTGGAGCGGCGGGACAACGAGATAAGTTAGAATCTATGAGGCTAGGGTTTCATCATAGGGAGAATCCATGCGGATGAGGGGAAAACTGGGGCTAGGGTTGTTCGAGGCGGTGTCTTGTGGGCGATGTCAAGTAGCTTCCTGTATCGTGAGGAAGACGACAACCTCGAACCTGTACGCGGGCCGAGTTGGGCCGTTGCGGGCCTACGTCTGGCTACGGGTGTTGCACGCTGTGCGGAAGAGAATGAGGGTAAGGGAGTTGGGCTAGGCAGGGCCTGCCTCTGATTTTTTTCCTGTAGAAGGTTTTCCCATTCCTGTGCAGAAGAGAATGAGGGTAAGGGAGTGGATCGCCCTAGAGCTTTTGTCCCGGTCGCACCATGAACCTAGACTAATGCCAGCATTCGTCCCTGTGGGCGCTGTTACTCTCTTGGGGCGCCGTTGTGGGTACCTGCTCCACGTTAGGGCCCCGGGTAAAAACCCTTAACCGTTGGTACAATAACTTGCATTGTGCTTAATTTATTAGTGTTTTGTTGTGTGTTTATAGATTAGGGCTCCGGGTGAACACCCTTGAACTTGGTCTTGGCGGTGACCGCGTGGAGTTTCATTAGCCATCATTGCCTAGGATCCCCCGCCGCTCCTTTTTGGCATCCTGGAACAAGTTTCAGGTACTAAGTTTCCCAACTAAAGTTTTGTGCATTGTCCTTAATTTATTAGTGTTTCCCTGTGTGCTTATAGCATTACAATAACTTGCAATTCTTAATTTGCAGAAACTATGGAACCACACAGCAGAGACGAATAACATGAAAAGTTGCTCGAGGATATGATCCGCAAGGGAGGAGATGTCGATGACACCTCGCTATATCTGAACAACTCCGGTGAGGGAGATCCAGAGCTCGACCGAAGATACGGCTTCGGTGAGGGAGAAGCCAACGGCTCGGCTGGAACATTAAATATTACAAACTCTGGCGATGTGCATATAAATATTAATTAATTAAGCCTCTGCTGTCTCTATGCATATATTAACGCTCTTTGTTTTTTAGCCCACCAGATCGAGCAAATCTTATGCAAGAAAGAAACGAGGCCCATCCAAAAAGTTGGGAGACCATGAAGGGTACAGGATCGAAGAAATCGTTGAAGACAGCAAACTGAAGACTCACATTGATGTTGCAAATAAATTTATAAGGTAATGCGGAGTTATTGTTAGGGACTACATACCGATCACCAGCCGATAATGTAATAAGCCAAAGGAGCCGCGAGTTAGATATTTTGGTGATTTAGCCAAAGATACGCTTTGGAAAAAGCTCATGGATAATTTCACCCTACCGACGCCATAGGTGGATCCAAATGAGGAGGATCCAAAGAATACCATGGAGAAAAAAGTCAAGGCCTGGGATCTTAAGAAGATGGCCCAGCAATTCACCAAGTAGAAGAAAAGATTGTACCTTGACTTTATCGTGGAAGATAATACTCTGGATTTCACTGGAGCATATGAGAAGATAAAAGACTACTGGGCTGAATTTGTGGCGTACAAGAAATCAGAGCCAGCTCTGAAAAGGTCTTAAACAAATAACAAAAATGCTGCTAAAATCAGTATCACCATACTATGGGGCAAGGTGGCTACAAGGCTAGCATGCCTAAGTGGGAGAAACTTGAGGTCGACCTACTTGCTAAAAGGATCACTCCAGAGCCATACAATTGGATCGAACGGGTAAGGAATTAGTTTTATGGGCATGGGGCAAGTTGGACTCGGAAGGGAAGTGTATATATAACAAAAGACATAACGAAGCTCCCATACCCATCGAAGACATTAGAAATCCAGTAAAGGCCGTTGAAGAGGGAAGGTTCATTCCCGATAGAGAGAATGATGATCTCACACTAGCCATGGGGAACCCTGAACACGAGGGATGAACACGAGGCACAGAAGGCTCCAAATCATGGAAAATTGGGTTTCTCATCGACATGCAGAAATATCTCGATAGAAGCCGTCAGAGGAGAAAGGAAAACAAGGAAATTGAAGCAAGGAAGCAGGCAAACCGGATGCATAACATAGAAGAATAATTAAAGCAGCAGAAGCAGGATCAAATTGACGGACTGAGCCAGCAAGGTACTACCGTCCCATCTCAGCGGCACATGGTAGAAGCTGTATTCGATGCTACTAGCCCATCTACTAATGGGAAAAGCAGCGTGGCTTCCACGGAGCTCCCGGGTGATGATGTTGATGATGCACCGGTGATGGCTCCTCTTCGTTACCTAGTGGATGATATCACGGAGATGACACATTGTGAGCTACATGTGAAAGTTGTGAACATAACCATGAAGGTGGCGGTCGGCTATGCCTTACCAATTGGAACTAAACCAACTTAGCATTGTTGTCCGGTTCCACATGGCTACACTATTGTAGGGGTGGATGAAGTTGTGAACGAATTTGCGCAGGGGAAGCTTGACTACCCTGTAGGTGAAGAGGATGTGGCTGAACTGGAAGAAGCCAAAAATGTCACCATTCTATCGTGAAAGGAAAACATCGTGCTTCCAAATCGGACGCTAAGGGCATCGATTCCCCAGAGCACTCCATCTTCGCCACAGCCTCACCTGTCTCCAGCGCATCAGTCGTCTTTGTCGTCGCCTCGTCAGGCGTCGTCTCCGCCACAACAGGCCCTTTCTCTAGCGCAGCCGACTTTGTCACTGCCTCGGCCGTCTCAGCCCACTAATGCTCAGGGCCAAAAGCGGAAGAGTAACCGATCACCGAAACGTCGACTGGAGCCCCTCTGAAAAGTACCAAAGGATCCTCCCATGAGACCTAATGACTATACTCTAGGGGAGAATGAGGTGATCGCAAAGGCCCAAACGAAACAGTGGTTTGATCGCCTGAAGCGGTCGAAAGAGCTAGAGTTCCCCAGCACCGAAGAAGAAAAAGCTCAAGTGCAAAAAATGTTCAAGACCCTTCATCAACCTGAGCCAAGGTTGTCATCAGAATATGACCGCTCTATTCTCAAGTCACATGAGTCAAAGGTGCGGTCGAAGAGTAGTAGTGCGAGCGGGAAATTAGTTCCCCAGCTCGGAGAACAGAAAAACAAATCGTGCCTCCCTCTCAAGGTGATTTCCGATACCGAGGTAGGTTCGAGCAAAGGTGCGGTCGAGCAGTATGATCCGGAGTATGTTGCACTATACAGAGAATAGCCAAGTTAGAGTTCCCCGTAGCTGTTGGCGCATACAAATACCGGCACGAGAAACCTCTCATTAAACTTGTGGAGGTCAAGCATCTACCAACAAAAATACGAAGATTACATGGTACATGCAAGACTCAAAGGCACTGGGAAACTGGAAAGTGCTGGGAGTTAGAAACGAGCATTACGGGTATGGAGATTCCTAAATAATGATTGAATTTAATGAACTATTTTAGTTATACAATCAAGACGCCATCGACAAAGCGATCGTTAGTGTCTATTTTCTGTAAGTATTATATCTGTAACTAAGTCTCTAGCTAGCTCACCTCGTTTATTGCATGTATGATCATACGCACTATATGATGCAAAACGAAGATTCCCGAATGCAAAATAGGATGAATCTATGACATTGGGTTGATTGATCAAAATTGGGTTCATGAACTTACTCTGAAATATCATCCCAAGGATACAGAGGATAAAATTGTAAAGGTGTTAAGGCTTTAAGAAACGAAAAGGGAAATACTATTTCCTTACCACATCGAGTGAGTGTTATTGTCTTGTACATATTCTATTTCGCTTACTCGATATTAAGTGTATAATTGATGAGTTATGCGTACACATCTACCACTTTATTTTGCTAATCATTCAACCTGACAAAGGAGTAGTACAAGTCATGGAATCGAAATGTAGACCCCTTGCGAGGTGGGCGAACATGCGGGAAATGCTCCAGCGATAATTTCAATCATTATGACACTATATCGGCAACTTTCGTTCATTTTCTGATATCAAGTAATTAATAACTCCTTTTATTCATTTTCTTTGCAGGACAACGTTTGAAACTTGTTCACCAACAAGGCTAAGGATACCTGGAAAGAGGAGCTTACATTTGAACCACTAGATGTAAGTACTACTACCTAGATCCGCGCATCTCTTTGATTCTAATATAGATACCATTATCATGCTTGATTATTATTTTGATTGAACTTTGTTCTCGTAAATTGCCTGAGGAAGGAAGATGGAAATAATTTATGTGGATACTATGTTTGCGACTTCATTCGTCAGATGACCTGTGAGATGGCCAGAAATTTAGAACAACTTCGAGTACGTAATTGTGTTTAGTTTTATTCATATATGTTGACTCCTTTAAATTAGGTCGAACGGTTGTAAGACGATCTTCAACCAATGGATCATGTACAAGCAATTCAAGAGGATATTGTGGGATTATTACTTGAAGAGGTCCTTGATCCAAAAGGAGAATACTATAGAAATATGTTGATAGTAGAATAGGGATCGTAAAAGACATTATATTGTATATATGCATGAAACTCGTGTACCGTATGTAATATGTTCTACACTTCGAACTCTATATTCATGACGATGTTGTGGAATATAATGGTTCCTTCTTTGCTGAGTGCAAACATAAAATAAAAAGGAAACCAATAAATGGGAAATAAATAAATGGAAAAATATAAAATGAATTCTCTGCCGCGGCACAAAAATTGCCCAAAACGCTGCAGCGGCGGACAAGTATTGATCCCGGTTCATATTAAACAACGGCCACGTGGAGGAACTAAAGGGGTGGGGTTTTAGTCCCGATTGTCCTTAAGCTCCTTACGAACCAGGACAATAGGCCCTTTCTCCACTGGTGCTTCTTTAGAGACAATATAATATAGAACGACACTATGTTCTCAGTGTCCGGCAGCGATATGCTATTATTACTAGTAATCTGGTCGCGTATTCCACGATAATAGCTGATCACTCCACCAACCGTCCTTGCACTATACTATTACAAGTCCATGATGGCCGCGTTGCCGTGCCAGTCTATTTTTAAGTAAATTGGTTTGAATTTAAGCAATATGTGGTAGGATGAATATGAATGTTAAATTTGGAAGAACTGATTCCTTTATTTGTCATTATTGAATAGTTGATTTTAATCACTCAGTCATAGAAATAATTTTGGTGGAAGGGCAGGACTGGTTTATATAATCTCTCCGATTCAAATTAATTGACTCAGATTTGTCTAGATACGGATATATCTATACATATTTTAGTGCTAGATAGATTCGTATCTAAACGAATCTGAGTCCATTAATTTGGATCGGAGGGAGTAATAGGTTGAAGTTGCTTCCAACTTAAACCTTAAAGTGTATATATGCTTCTAATTAGGATATGTTGATGGTGAATGCAAGTCCATATTGACAGAACAAATGAAGATGTTGAGTTAATTAGAAATGAGTTCAATGGACACTGAATACAAGCCATGGTAGTTGGTTGCATCAAGTCAGAACATAACTATGACAATATTAAGGCCTTTCATGTGGATGGAAGGCGGTCTATATACTGGACATCAATGGTTATAGGTTTTATTATGGAGCCACCAAGCTACATACTGACAACAAAAAGTAGGGTAAGAAATCACAGTTCAAGAATACTGGAAGTTTATGGTCTCAAAAGGTATTCATTTAACAAAATTGGTTCAGAGATATAATTGTCCAGAAGCAAAATAAAATAGCGGCTAGATTAGGTTACACTGGTACTATAAATAGGAAAAACTCATCAATAGGTTGCCATGTGAAATCACACAACTTAGTTTTCATTTGGTGTGATGATAACATTATAAATCAGATAGCCACTTAGTTTGCATTTGGTGTGTTGATGACATTACAAATCAGATAGCATACTGACCACCTTCAGATCTTCCATTCGTGGTTTTCTGCATCACTTTAAAAGAAGTGGCCAGAAGGAGATTTTGTAAAGAAAACAAAGTAAAACAAGTCTTGGTTTGAGCATTGCATACAACAAGTCTTGGTTTGAGCATTGCATACGTGTTTATTGCCACCGTGAGGAGTCGATATCCCCATCCATATACATGGTCGCTTCCTACAGCAGTCTTAGCATATATGGTCACTGTCTGCAGCAATCTTAGTAGCAATATACATGTGACTATGTGAGAACGTGAAGTAATAGCCCCAAAATTATCGGTGATATGCGAAGATTGTTTGAATTAAATTGGTGTATAAACATACCACGAGTTTATATACGTTTCTAACGAAAAGTAGCTTACGTGCAACTACCAAATTGACCTTCCCTATTCATAGGCTTGCCACTCAAAGGAAAGAAGCTTATTATGCAGTAAGTACTAAATAGGCTTCACATCAAGCAAGAAATTACAGTCAAAAAACTTGTCGCAACAAATGTGCATATCATTCAATATCTACATTTAGAAGGATGCAACTGCGACATGTGTGAACGAAAGGAAAGATATATACATACCTTGGATAACAACCCTGCCATAAACTATATGACGAAATAGGGAAGAAGAAATTGGAAACTGGATATGTGACAAAGATATTAATATAAACCAGTTCAAGATACTGACTTCATGCCTCAGTTAAACAACATTCAAGGCTAATATTGATCTTTAGATCACTACATATTGCATGTTCGGCACTTTGTGATCAAACATTGGGAGAAAAAAACAATGGAACATACAAAAGAAACAAAATCCTGAGGAAGGGCGTATGATTGAAATGTATATAATAGCACCAAAATTATAGGTTTAGGAATATAAAAAATCTCATATATATGCATAAAGTACTCACTTAACAATAGCATCTGGATCTCTCAAAATATCTTCCCATGCTTCGATTATTTTGGAGAAGAAAGTCACATCACCAATCTTCTAACAGAATTTGGGCTGTTTAAACTCAAAAAAGAATTTGGGCTATTGCATAGGGGTACTGAACTTTTGAGTGTATGGTTCTGCTGCAAATAAAGAACTCTCATAGTCCAGGATCATATTCAATGTCAAAACTGTTGAAGAAGATATTTTATTTTTCGCAATGTATATGCGAATACCTGAAAGTGTCCATCTAGCATAATGCTAGATTGAATTCTATGAAGGATCGGGCATACACAATAGAGCTTCCTATTATTTTCCATGTCCAATTATGGCAACATTGTCTAATTATTTCCACATATATAATTCTTATAGATCAATCGATTCAGTAGTGCTGAAAATAAAGCCATGGTAAACATGAATACACAATATATATATGCTTAACTTCCTTCTTTGCAAGTGAGGACTTTCTCCGGGGTAAAAACCTATGATCTTTGATCGGGCGACGACGGTGCTTGTACACTGTTTCCTTCTTTAAGGCATCGTTATTGGAGTGCTTGGACTACTGATGTTGTTTTGATGGTGTTAGTGTCGTTGCTTCGAGAAATCATTCTCTGTAGCGGGACTTTCTTTTTGTAATTCTTCATTTTTCTGGGTTGTGTGCATCCGTAAGGCCACTAGGGCATTGCGTTGTTGCAGAGTCTGGGTGTAATTGGTATCTTCTGATATTAATATATATTCGTTTCCAAAAAAATAAATATATGTGCTTAACTTCGTATCCAAAGAAAGTCTAAAATTCCAGGAGAAACTTTTAAGCATAACCGAATAAAGGACCTCACCTTATCAAATGTCAAAGTTTCATGAGTCGTCCAAAACAAGATTACCTCTCTGGTTCAGATTGTCAAGTAATTATAGTCCAGATTTTGGATTAATGGAGGACACAACAAAACCACGAGGTCAATTAGTACAGTGCAAAATCTACAATAGCACAGTAAGGGAGCTTTAGTCAAATGCGCAAACAATTTGGTCAAAAGAAATCAGGGATGGAGTCATGGAGATATTGAAGGGATGGAGTCATGGAGATATTGAAGGATCTCATATCACCTTGCACAGAAATAAACAACAACAGTCTAGCTTCAAGAAGGTAAACAAAATTGTGATAACATTAAGAGAGGCTAGTATTTACGAACCACTTCCCATCAAAGTGATATTCTCATATGTAAAGAAACCTCTTCTCGAACAACATTGTATCATTTACATAATTCAAAATTATTATTAAATTAAAGCAAGTCAAAAGAAAATGCAACACTTGTAATGTGAAGTCCAAGTTTGACTGCTGCAACCAACCTTCAGTTCTAGACATAACTATTCTCTTTTCAGGCCACTTTTCTTAATATTACAGGAAAACATCACATGGGAGCGGAATAATCTTTACATCACATTCCCTATCTAGCATGATCCATTAGGTTATCAGCCACGTGATGAACACTAATCCCAGCAACTTGTTCATATATGATGTAGGGGCGCATAGGAAACAACATGGGGAACACACCCGCTTGATATATATGGTCGTGAGGGAGTGCGGAAGGGCGGCCAGAGGTGGATCCAGGGAGGGGCGAGGGGTGGCTAGCCCCCCTTGGTTTGGCCCCCCTCAAGGATATACAGGGGATATCACTGATATTTATGCTCAACTGCTAATTGTAATACTTTGTCCATTAGTCTAGACCAATGTGTGAAATGTGCTGATTTCTCAAGTTTTAGGGGATAAGCCCAAAACCTTAGCCATCAAGGGATAGTGCATACCTATTGAAGTATCGACAAAACCACGTATCGAACAACTGATCCATGGGACGCATCTGAATTTCTTCTCTACTCGGTTTCCCTCGACGATCTAGTCGGCTTATTTCTCCCTTCTTTGCCACCGCTATGTCGCTGCCATCGGTGTCGGGATTTTTTATTTAGGTGTCGTCGTGTCCATGATTACTGATTAGTGGAGGCACAAATAAAAAATTCCATGCGTCTAATAACAATAAACTATGGTCTGCTGCCGCCACATGGCATGTCAATTATCTGAATTGATCGCCCTAAGGTATGATCCCAGATATATGCATGTTGGCTACTAAAGTTGCTAGTTTGATTACCCCATCTAATAGAAATTTCTTAGTTAGATCAATTGCAGAGTATATACACTAGCATTTTTTCAAAATAATTAGTAATTAACTAATTATTGAATTATTGTGTTATTGCGTTATTTGATAGCTCTGGCATAAACCTACACTCAGAACTAGTAGAATGCAGTTTGCTTTTTTGATTGGAAAACATATAATGTTACGTTTTGATATCCATTATGTACACAATAAGACTTGGTATAGTTTTGAAAGATTATGAGTTTAGCGGAATATGATGGATATATTATATATTGAGCCTCATGGGCGAGTATATATAAGCGTACAGAGGATTATCTTGGAGTACAAGTCAAGTTAGGGTTGTACGTAAACATATCCTAACTCTATCTAAACTACCATAACAACCGTATATACCTAATACTCTAACAAGTTTCACTGTTTATCTCTTTTATTGTGAATTTCTTCATCGCTCCACATGCTCCTATACTGATGTGCCCCTTGATTTATTTAGTATTCTTCTACAACCTTATATACTTATTCGTATTTGTAAGGAAAATTTCTGTAAATTTTAGCGTTCATGAGATCATAGGCTTGTTATTTGATCGTGAAGCAAATATAATTAATCTTTAATTATACAAAATGTGTTCAGATAACAAAAATATATATTGAAGATTCGATATAGGGTTGTTTAATAATTATTTTATGGTCATGTCGTCTTGGCCCCCCTATGGTCAAATCCTGGATCCACCACTGAGGGCGATGACCTCCTTTGCGGCAGAGCGCCTGGGAACGACAGCTCTGGCATCGTTGCTGCCAAACAAGCTGCACGACACCGACTGGGAGGGAGGCAAGATCACGGAATCGATGCCATGGGCACCGCACCATCACCTCCCTGTAGCAGGGTGACACTGCTGCGCTTGGGGAGTTTGCGAGGGCGAGTTTGAAGATGGCGGGTATGAGATCGAGTCGACAAACGTAGGCATCGAGACAAAAGAACCGATGGCGGTGCCGGCGGCGACACAAGTCTGCCATATCACTTCACTGGAGGAGAGGCATCCTCGTGGGGATGAGTGAAGAATGGAGAGAGATGATTCAAAGAGGATCAAAACTATGGCCTATACTTTGTTGGGTTTTGGAGCCCGATTAACCACAGCGGGCCATTTTTCTATGGCGAGTAGCTTACCATATGGATATGTGGCATAGTGCGGGACTGAGATAATTCCGATGGCTACAAACAGAGAAGAACAGGCACCCAATAGCTAAAATTGATGAGGGTGTGGGAGGCCTCCTTTTTGGATGAGTTATAATAGTATCTGGTCCACAACTACATAATCGGCTCACCGCAGCAGCGGATCTTGCATTATTACCAAATCCATGTCACCAGGGCCAAAGATATCCACACAATCACAATACAATGTCTGTCGCATGGACCAATTTGAATGCAACTTGGTTTTCCATTATAATAACAAGCAAAACACAACCAAAATAACTCTTTATATTAGTCTCTGCTAGCTAGGGCCACTATGGATCTGCCAGCGTGGCATATCCGGCCCCAGCGCAATGAATTTCCAACTCTACTCGCTCTTTTGGACGCTTTTTCATCTTTCTTGCAAGAGTACGATTTGAACTAGTTCGTCAGATCACAAATAGATCTAATCATATATTCATCCAATCCCACCTCTGACACTTAAAAATTAGATAAGAAGTTTCCATCTCGGTCTTTAATCTTTGCTAAATACCAAGCATGATCCTCAAGATACATTGCGTGAGTACCAACAAAATCTGGTCCACCAAATTCATGTCACCAGGGCCCACCCCGTGCATAATCGGCCCGCCGCAGGAGCTTACCAATTTCATGTTACCAGGCCCCAAGATGTGCACACGTGGATCTTGCATTATTACCAAATTCATGTCACCAGGGTCCAAGATGTGCACACGATCACAATACAGTGTATGTCGCATGTACCACTTTGCACGCAACTTGGTTTTCTATTAATAATAACAGCCAAAACGACCAAAATAACTCTTTTGATTAGCGTGTGCTGGCTAGGGCCACTATGGATCTGTCAGCGTGGTATATCCGGGCCCAGCGCTATGAAATTCCAACTCTACTGGTTGTTTTGGACGGTTTTTGGTCTTTCTTGCAAGAGTACGATTTGGACTAGTTCCCCAGATCACAAATATATCTAAGCCTATATTCATCCAATCCCACCTCTAACACTTAAAAATTAGATAAGAATTTTCAGCTCGGCATTTAATCTTTGCTAAATACGAATCATCACTGGTAGAAAGAGGCCCTTTTGTCCAGCGCCCTAAATTCCATTGGTCCCGGTTCGTTTCCATAATCGGGACCAATGCCAGGCACCGGTCCCGGTTCATGCCGCCTGGGCATTGGTCCCGGTTCATCTGTAAGCATTGGTCCTGGTTGGTGGAACGAACCGGGACCAATGCCCCCGCGACGCACACGTGGCGCTCTGCGGGGAATTGGTCCCGGTTCATGCCACGAACCGGGACCAAAAACCCCACGACGGTCAGCAGTCTAGGACAATTAATGTAAATTAATTCGGGGCAGAAATTAATTCGAGGCAGAAATTAATTCGAGATAGAAATTGAATCTTTCACTATTTTTGAAAAAATCTTTCACGAATTAATCGAGACAAAGGTCTAAATTGAGACATTTTATTATTCGACCACAAATTTTTCCATACAAAGATGCGACTTTACAAATTCCTAGTCGACAACACTTCCGCTGCCGCTGTCCTCCGAGCCAATGTCCTCCGAGCCGCCGGCTTCCTCGTCGTCGTCGGACGAAATCTCTACGATTTCGGCGTTGTTCGGGAGACGGAGCTCCTCTGTGCGCCTAGCGGCGTCGATGGCGGTGTAGATGGTCCGTCCCGACGGACCAGAACATCTCCCGCCCTTCTTGTTTGCGGCGATCCGGGTGCACCAGGCGCCCGTCCACGAAGCGGTTGCCAAGCTTGGCCTTCTGCTCCTTCTTGAACAGCCGGGGCCAGTACTCTCTGGCCGCCGCGTACCGGGGCAACGCCCTCATGCACACTGGCAGTTGGCGGCGACGCTCCGCGATGACGTACTCCATCTCGTATCCGCGGGGGTTGAGGAGCGGAGCCACCAGCACACCCGCCTCGCTGATGCAAAATCCGGCGAGGATGCCGTAGATCACAAACATCGTCGCCTCGTAGTGGCTGAGCGTGGGCACCTCCATGATGGCGCGGTGGAGATTGGAGAGGGAGGGGAGGCGAGACGACGGCGCGATGGAGAGGCGATGGCTAAAGGGGTGGGGTGGAGAGGGACTGCAGAGAGGCAGAGGCGATGGCGAAAGCGAGCGCTGTGGCCTCATATTTATACACGGGGATGACGAAGCGACGGTGGGCATTGGTCCCAGTTATTGCCACGAACCGGGACCAAAGCCCCTTCCGAGCAACACGTGGCGACCCAGCAGCGCGCCCCCCACCCAGGTCATTGGACCCGGGTCGTGCCATTAACCGGGACCAATGACCTGGGTGGGGTGCGAGCTGCTGGGCCGCCACGTGTCGCGCGGGAGGGGCTTTGGTCCGGGTTCTTGGCAAAAACCGGGACCAAAAACCCTCCCCTGGCTATATATAAGTCCAGCCCTTTGCCCACCAAATTTTGCTGGATTGTGTGTGAGGTGTGGGTGCTAGCTTTTTTTTCTTTGATTGCACACAAGGTGTTCGACGAAATGTCTGAGCCACACTTTAGTTCGCACAACACGGTATCCTCGGTTGAGGTTAGCAATCTTATCTTCTTTATCTGTACTGATACAAAAATATTGCATCTGTCCATGTAGGGTGGTCATTTACTATTCACGATGTTATTGTAATGGTTAATTATTAAGACGCAGATCGATGCACGGATGCGATGGATGTATGGCGACCGACGCCATTCCGATTTTATTGCAGGCCTCCATAAATTTATCGATTTGGCTAAGGCAAACAAAGTGGATAATTTTATGCCTTGTCCCTGTGTCGACTGTCGGAACGTGGCGGAGCACTCTGCCCCAAAAATCCTTCAAAGCAATCTGCTTCGGAGAGGTTTCATGCCCGGATATTATTGTTGGGCCATGCACGGAGAAAGAGGGGTTAGGCTAGAAGAAAATGAAGAAGAGGAGGATGATGACAGCTATCCTATGTCCCCTGAAGAATACGGTGATACTGCAATAGAAGATAATGAAGAAGAGGGAGGCGGCAATGAAGAAGAACATCGGGCATCGGATGATCCCGCTGATGGTCTTGGTCGGGCCATTTCTGATGCAAAGAAACAATGTGATACAGAAAGGGAGAAGCTTAAGTTGGAGGCCATGCGAAAGGATCACAAAAACTCGTTGTACCCAAATTGCGAAGATGGCAGCACAAAGCTCGGTACCACACTTGAACTGCTGAAATGGAAGGCAGAGACTGGCTTATCTGACAAGGGATTTGAGAAGTTACTGAAAATAATGAAGCCGAAGCTTCCAAAGGATAACGAGCTGCCCGAGACAACGTACGAAGCAAAGAAGACTATCTGCCCTCTAGGATTAGATGTGGAGAAGATACATGCATGCATTAATGACTGCATCCTGTACCGCGGTGAGAAGTACGAGAATATAGATAAATGCCCGGTATGCAATGCATGTCGATACAAGATCATACAAGATGACCCTGGTGATGTTGAGGGCGATGACGAGCCCTCCAGGAAGAGGGTTCCTGCTAAGGTTATGTGGTATGCTCCTATAATACCACGATTGAAATGTCTGTTCAGAAATAAAGAGCATGCCAGGTTGTTGCGATGGCACAAAGAAGAGCGTAAGAAAGACGGGAAACTGAGACACCCCGCCGATGGGTCGTAGTGGAGAAACATCAAGAGAAAGTACTCAAACTTTGCAGGTGACGCGAGGAACTTATGGTTTGGTCTAAGTACAGACGGCATGAATCCTTTTGGGGACCAGAGTTGTAGTCACAGCACCTGGCCAGTGACTCTATGTATCTACAACCTTCCTCCTTGGTTGTGCATGAAGCGGAAGTTCATTATGATGCCAGTGCTCATCCAAGGACCGAAGCAACCCGGCAACGACATTGATGTGTACCTAAGGCCATTAGTCGATGAACTTTTGCAGTTGTGGGCAGAACCAGGTGTAAAGGTGTGGGATGAGCACAAACAGGAGCCATTTGACCTACGAGCGTTGTTGTTCGTAACCATGAATGATTGGCCTGCTCTTAGTAACATTTCAGGACAGTCAAACAAGGGTTACAATGCATGCACGCACTATTTAGATAATACTAAAGGTACATATTTGGATAAATGTAAGAAGGTTGTGTACCTGGGGTGTCGTAAATTTCTTCTGACCAATCATCAAGTAAGAAAGAAAGGCAAGAATTTCAACGGTGAGGCAGATTACTGGAAGAAGCCTAAGCTCCCTAAAGGTGCTGATGTATTTGGTATGGTGAAGGACCTAGAAGTAATCTTTGGAAAGGGTCCTGGCGGTCAATCTGTTCCGAAAGACCCCATTACCGGACACACGGCCATGTGGAAAAAGAAATCTATATTTTGGGAGCTTGAGTATTGGAAAGACCTAGAGGTCCGTTCTTCAATCGACGTGATGCAAGTGACGAAGAATCTTTGCGTGAACCTGCTAGGCTTCCTGGGCGTGTATGGGAAGACAAAAGATAAACCAGAAGCACGGGAGGACCAGCAACGTATGAAAGACCCACACAACAAGCATACTGATAAAGGACGTAAATACTTAAGTAGCTACGCTCTTACCAAAGCAGAGAAGGAAATCTTTTTTGAAGTCCTTTATAGTATCAAGATCCCGGCTGGCTTCTCGTCAAATATAAAGGGAATAATTAATATGACAGAGAAAAAATTTCAGAACCTGAAATCTCATGATTGCCACGTGATTATGACATAGTTGCTTCCGGTTGCATTGAGGGGGCTTCTACCAGAAAATGTTCGATTACCCATTGTGAAGCTATGTGCATTCCTCAATGCAATATCTCAGAAGGTAATCGATCGAGAAAGTCTAGAAAGGCTACAGAAGGATGTGGTCCAATGTCTTGTCAGTTTTGAGTTGGTGTTCCCCCCGTCCTTCTTCAATATTATGACGCATCTCTTAGTTCACCTAGTCGAAGAGATTTACATTCTCGGTCTTGTATTTCTGCACAATATGTTCCCCTTCGAGAGGTTCATGGGAGTTTTAAAGAAATATGTTCGTAACTGTGCTAGGCCAGAAGGAAGCATCTCCAAGGGCTATGGAACAGAGGAGGTCATTGGGTTCTGTGTAGACTTTCTTCCTGACCTTAAGCCGATTGGTGTTCCTGAATCATGGTATGAGGGAGACTAAGTGGAAAAGGCAAGCTAGGAAAGAAAGCAATGATATTTAGGGACGGACAATCTTTGAATCAAGCACACTACATAGTTCTCCAAAGTTCTACCTTCGTGGCTCCGTATATCAAGGAACACATGAATGTTGTACGCTCCAAGTTCCCAGGGAAGGATGACTACTGGATTAAAAAAATTCACATGGAGACTTTCGGCGCTTGGTTGCAATTACATCTCATGAATGACACCACTATTGGAGATCAGCTCTACTTGTTGGCCGCAACACCATATGCGACTATATTGACTTTCCATGGGTACGAAATAAATAGGAATACATTTTACACGATTGCCCAAGATAAAAAGAGCACCAACCAAAAAAGTGGTGTCCGCTTTGATGCACCATGCGAGAATGGGAAAAAGGACACATGCTATGGTTACATAGAGGAGATATGGGAACTTGACTATGGACCTACTTTTAAGGTCCCATTGTTTCGGTGTAGTTGGGTCAACATGAATGGAGAAGGGGTAAAGGTAGACCAGCTATACGGAATGACAAGAGTGGATCTCAAGAATCTTGGTTATAGAGACGAACCATTCGTCCTAGCCAATGATGTGGCTCAGGTTTTTATGTGAGGGACATGTCCTCTAGACCAAAAAAAGAAAAAATAAGGAAACGAATATATCAGACGATGAGCCCAGGCGTCACATAGTTCTTTCAGGGAAAAGAAACATCGCGGCAGTCGGGGACAAGACAGACATGTCAGTAGATTATGATAAGTTTGATGAAATTCCGCCCTTCACCGTGAAAACTAACCCAAGCATCCCGTTAAGCAAAGAAGATGCTCCATGGTTACGGCCTAAGAAGCGATCATAGGCAAGGGATCGACATACGTGACGAAGGATTCATATCCTAAACCCTAAACCCTATGTAAATCTATGTAATGTATGGAAACTTTATGTGATGTATGGAAACTATATGTGATGTATCGAAACATTATATAATGGAGTCTTTCACGGGCTTGCAGGGAAATTTTTCTGAGGCGGAGCTTCCGAAGATATCGTAGGGCGTGTGCACCAACGACATCTTCGAGAAGCTCTGCCACGGGAGATTTCTCAACCCTTTCCCCAACACTGTTAGAGGAGATGGAGTCTTTCACGGGCTTGCAGGGAAATTTTTCCAAGGCGGAGCTTCCGAAGATGTCGTATGGCGTGTGCACCAATGACATCTTCGAGAAGCTCCGCCACGGGAGATTTCTCAACCCTTTCCCCAAGACTGTTAGAGGAGATGGAGTCTTTCACGGGCTTGTAGGGAAATTTTTCCGAGGCGGAGCTTCCGAAGATGCCGTAGGGCGTGTGCACCAACCACATCTTCGAGAAGCTCCGCCACGGGAGATTTCCCAACCCTCCATCCATGGGGATGAAACTCTCTCTACCTATGTTAGCTTGTTCAGCTGCTTGCCATGGCGTATCGATGGTCCTTTTATAGGCACGGCGCCGCTTCTAGTTTGTCTTGTTCCTCCGACAGGGCGTCGTGCGCTACATACTTTATCTCATCGAGCAGTGCGTCCACCCACACGTCCTTATCCCGCCGATAGCTTTAGTCTCGGTTGCACCCACCAGCCGGGACTAAAGGTTACCCACGCGTCCTTATCCCACCGACAGCTTTAGTCTCGGTTGCACCCACCAGCCAGGAGTAAAGGTTACCCACGCGTCCTTATCCCATCGACAGCTTTAGTCTCGGTTGCACCCACCAGCCGGGACTAAAGGTTACCCACGTGTCCTTATCCCGCCGATAGCTTTAGTCTCGGTTGGCTTTTTCGTGCGTCGAAAGGGAAAACTTCCTCCTGCAACATCGTAAGCCATCCCAAGATGCACATGTTTGCACAATATGGGCACATTATCACAAACTATACCTTGATTCTAGCCATAACATTGGTGGTTTGACCTAAATGCCATGAAACATCGAACATGATAGGTCATTTTGTGAAAGATTTTTTATGATGTTTGCAATTTTTCAAGTTCAATATTTTTCCTTGCAACTGTGACACATAATATGACACCACGCGAAGGTTTCACATTGTTTGGATCATTTTTGAATTTCTTATGCCCGTTTCAAACTATATTCAAAACGGCGGGCATGAAGCTTCTTAGCCCGGGGCTGAGCCTCGCTGAACTTGAAGTGGATCTCTGATGAAATAGCATGTTCTGAACCTATAAATGATTTTTTTTAAAATTCACAAGCATTATATCATGTACTGGTAGTTCAAATCTTGGCAACCTCCTACCGATTCGGCAGGAATTTGTCTTTTTCATGAGGGATGGATAGAAAGGTTCCAAGTACTCTGGTTCGGAAATTGTCCATATAAGGTGGCCTAGTATTTTTGAAAAATGGTTTGGTACCAATGCCAAACTTTAATTTGGTGGTTGCTTCACAGAACACCCTGATTTCGGCACCTCAAAACTGGAAATTGTCTTTTTCGTGCGTCGAAAGGGAAAACTTCCTCCTGCAACATCGTAAGCCATCCCAAGATGCACATGTGTTCGCAATATGGGCACATTATCAAAAACTATGCCCTGATTCTAGCCATAACATTGGTGGTTTGACCTAAATGCCATGAAACCTCGAACATGATAGGTCATTTTGTGAAGGAATTTTTATGATATTTGCAATTTTTCAAGTTCAATATTTTTCCTTGCAACCTTGACACATAATATGACACCACGTGAAGGTTTCACATTGTTTGGATCATTTTTGAATGTCTTATGCCCGTTTCAAACTATATTCAAAACGGCGGGCATGAAGCTTCTTAGCCCGGGGCTGAGCCTCCCTAAACTTGAAGTGGATCTCTGGTGAAATAGCATGTTGTGAACCTATAAATGATTTTTTTTAAAATTCACAAGCATTATATCATCTACTTGTAGTTCAAATCTTGGCGACCTCCTGCCGATTTGGCAGGAATTTGTCTTTTTCATGAGGGATGGACAGAAAGGTTCCAGATACACCGGTTGTGAAATTGTCCATATAAGGTGGTCTAGTATTTTTGAAAAATGGTTTGGTACCAATGCCAAACTTTAATTTGGTGGTTGCTTACGAGAACACCCAGATTTCGGCACCTCAAAAATGGAAATTGGCTTTTTCGTGCGTCGAAAAGGAAAACTTCCTCCTGCAACATCGTAAGCCATCCCAAGATGCACATGTGTGCACAATATGGGCACATTATCACAAACTATGCCCTGATTCTAGCCATAACATTGGTGGTTTGACATAAATGCCATGAAACCTCGAACATGATAGGTCATTTTGTGAAGGATTTTTTATGATGTTTGCAATTTTTCAAGTTTAATATTTTTCCTTGCAACTGTGACACATAATATGACACCACGCGAAGGTTTCACATTGTTTGGATCATTTTTGAATTTCTTATGCCCATTTCAAACTATATTCAAAACTGTGGGCATGAAGCACTTTTCCTGTTCAAAATTGTATAGTTCAAATAAAAATATTTGAAAACACTTAATGGTTTTTGATTAGTTATTTAAATTGAAGCACTTTTCCTGTTAAACGTTTTTTGAAATTCCAAATTATGTAATAAATATTTGTTAATGCAATTTTAATTGAAAATAGTAAAATTGTATAGTTCAAATAAAAATATTTGAAAAAACAAAATGGTTTTTGATTAGTTATTTAAATTGAAGCACTTTTCCTGTTAAAAGTTTTTTGAAATTCCAAATTATTTAATAAATATTTGTTAATGCAATTTTAATTGAAAATTGTAAAATTGTATAGTTCAAGTAAAAATATTTGAAAACAGAAAATGGTTTTTGATTAGTTATTTAAATTGAAGCACTTTTCCTATTGAAAGTTTTTTCAAATTCCAAATTATGCAATAAATATTTGGTAATGCAATTTTAATTGAAAATAGTAAAATTGTATTGTTCAAATAAAAAGATTTGGAAACAAAAAATGGTTTTTGATTAGTTATGTAAATTGAAGCACTTTTCCTGTTGAAAGTTTTTTGAAATTCCAAATAAATAATCATCTTAAATTGAAACATCTTATTAATTAAAGAAGAAAACAAATTTGAAAATGGCCGGAAGACCAAAAGGTTTGCCAAAATCTGAAAAACGAGTCAACGATCCCGGTTCATCCCACCAACCGGGACCGATGATCCTGGATGCGCGCGCTGCCATTAACATTCCTTTGGTCCCGGTTGTTGGAACGAACCGGGACCGTTGATCCTTTGGTCCCCGTTATTGGGACGAACCGGGACCAAAGGCCCGTGCACGTGACAGCACATCAATGGTCCTGCCCCAGACCTTTGGTCCCGGTTGGTGGCACGAACCGGAACCGTTGGTCCTTTGGTCCCTGTTACTGGGACGACCCAGGACCAATGGTATGTACAGTTAACAGCTCCGGCCCTTCCTCCTCCCCAACTCCCCCAATTCACAGAGCACATCGACGTGCGGCTAAGGAAAATTTGCGGCGGAGGCAAATCACGCCGGCAGGCTGCCCAAGTCCAGAGCGGCCGCTTCATGTCGTCGACGCCCGTCGCCGAGCGCCATTGTCCGCCGCCGCGAGCAAGCAAGGAAGCTCCGCCTCGCTGCAATCGACCCCACCTTCCCCGACTCTGGCCTCCGTGTTCTCCACTGATTCCGGCAGCGCTCAGCCTCCTCCGGCTTCGCCGCACCCTCCATCGACCTCCTGGTGAGCCACTGGTGCTCCCGCACCCCTCCTACGTCTCCCTCCCTCACTGTATCGTCCTCCCCACGAGCACCTGCCGCCGGCCGCCGGCCACCGTCAAACAGTTTGCTCCGGCGCACCTCCCGTAGCGGCGCCGCCCATTTTAGGTAGCCCGCATCGCGCTGGTTCGAACCGGGATAGTGGCGTCACCCCGCGCGCTTCTCTCGCTGTCTTCCACCACCGCCTGGCAGTTCGCCGGCGAGCCTACGTGGCGCCACGGTGGCGTCGACGTGGCGTCGCGTGTGCGTGACGTGGGCGCTGACCAAGCCCCGCCAGCGTGGCATCTGAGGTGGCTTGGGCCCCCCGCGTCAGTCTCTGTGGCTCGTTTAGCCGTGGAGAAAAAAAACCCCACCCCAAGCTGACGTCATAATGACGCAGTAAAAGTTTAATAATTGTTTAAATACTTTCAGAAAAGAGATTAATCTTATAAATTCAATAACTAATTATTTCTAAGTCAGAAAAATATGTATAATATATCAAAATGTTTAGAAAAATGAGATCTACACAATAGACTCATAATCCTGCATTGTTCAACAACTTTAATTACAAGTTTAATAAGAGAATGAAATCAACCCCTCGTAGGTGATTTCGGGGTCTCTCCTGTACTAGGGTTTGGACCCTTCGGATCCCACTTAAATTGCCAAGCATGCCTTAGGGTTAAATTTCAACTAGTTTAACCTGTCATATCATTATCGATGACATGTGTTGATTGTTTAACTTGCAGATACTATGGATCCAAGACATCAGGAAAACATCCTCCAAGGGATGATCTGTGAAAATGAAGATATCGATATCGATGTCACGAGTGAGTTTCTGAACGATTCCGGTCAGGGAGCTGAGTCTCTCAACCGAGGAGACGGCTTCAGTGAGGTAGAAGCCGAAGCCTGGGACAGGGGAGAAGCCGATAAGGGGAGAAGCCCGGCGGAACCTTAAATCTCGCAGACACCGGCGAGGTGTATATATGTATTTTTGTAATTAAAATGCTGTTGTCTATATATATACGTGCATATATTAACACTCTTTATTCTTTTAGCCCTCCGGATCGAGAACTTCTTCCATAAGAACGAAACGAGGCCCAACAAAAAAGTTGGATGACACTGTGAGGTATAGGATCGACGTGGTCGGTGTAGATGGCGAACCGCAAGCTCCCGTAGACGTCGCAAGAAAATTTGTCAAGCAATGCGGAGTTCTTGTGGGGGACTACATCCCGATCACCGTTCAAGAATGGAATCGGCCAAGCGGCAGTGGAGTCCCGTATGTCGGCGACAACGCCAAAGATAAGCTTTTTGACAAGCTCATGACTAATATCCTCCTGCCGGTACCAGATGTGAATCCAGATGAGGAGGAGAGAGCAAGAAGGGAGGTTGTGCAAAGAGTCAAGAAGTTTGCTCTCAGCAAGATGGCCGATGCATTCAAGAACTGGAAGAAGAAACTGTACAATAACTTTTTCAAGGTAGAGAAGACTCCGAATTTCAATGAAGCCGGCTATGCTAAGTTAAGACACAAGTGGGAGGATTTTGTGAAGTACAAGACATCGGAGAAAGCTAAGGAAAGGTCTAGAATAAATACGGAGAACACTGCTAAGAAACTGTACCATCGTAACATGGGGCCTGCTGGCTACGCCGGTTGCATGCATAAGTGGGATGCACTTGAGGTCAATTACATAGCTGTCGGGATCAGACCAGATCCCGCAACATGGACACCACGGGCGAGAAACTGGTTTTACGGCCATGGGGGCACGTTGGACAAAGAAGGGAGGGCAATATATAATCAGAAACACAAAGATGATCCCCTACTGCCCATCGACAATATTAGAAATGCAGTAGATGATGTTGCAGCGGGACGGTTTGTTCCCGATAGAGAGAACGACGAGCTCACACGGGCCCTTAAAAATCCTGAACACGACGGACAAGCACGAGGCACACCAGGCTCCAAGCCGTGGAAGGTTGCCTTCCCCCCGGAAATGAAGAGATATCCCGATAAAAGCCATCAGAGGAGAAAGGAAAGGGAGGCAACTGAGAAAGCGGCCGCTGCAGACCAGCTGCGTAATGTAGAAGAAGCATTAAATCGGCACCAGGATCAACTCGACAGACTTAGCCAGCAAGGTACTAACGGCCAATCTTAGCGGCATGTGGTATAAGCTGCATTCGAGGGTACTGGAACCCTATCGAATAAGAAAGCAGCATCGCTTCCACGCAGCTCCATTATGTTGACGATGATACACCAACGACATCTCCTCCTAAACGCTACCCAGTGGATGATATAACGGAGACAACAGCTTGTGAGCTAAAGGTGTAGGTTATGAACTTAAGCGTGACGGCGGCGGTCGGCTTGGCGGTACCAATTGCGCCTAACCCAACTTGGCATTGCAGACTGGTTCCAAAAGGGTACGCTATCATCACGGTGGATGAGGTGAAGGAAGATTTTGAGGAGCTGAAGCTAGACCACCCTGCAGGGGAAGATATCGAGCTGACTCAACTAGGAGAAGCCAAAGGGGGGACTATTCTATGGCTAAAGGAGCGCATCATGCTTCCAAATTATGTGCCGCAAAGGCCACCCACTCCTCAGAGCAGCAATCCACCTTCGCCGCCACCTCACCATTCTCCAGCGCCATCGTCGCCTTCACCGCCTCACCACTCAGCGCAACCATCTCCATCGCCGCCTCAGCCGTCTCCGCCGCCACGTCAGTCGTCTCCATCCCCTGAGCCTCAGAGACAAAAGCGGAAGTATACTAAGGGGGGCAGCACCACCAGCAGCAGCAAGAGCACGTTCCGATCATCCAAACGTAAGCTATCGCCCCTCCCAAGAGTACCTCATCCGAATATGAAGAAGCTACCTTGCGAGAAGACAAATGAGGAAACTGATGCGGCCGCAGCTGCCCATTATGAAAAGTGGAAGATTGACATGGCTAAGAAGAAAAAGCCGATAGAGGCATTTTTCCCGGTCACCGTAGAAGATAAAGCCAAAGCAGTCGCGCTTAAGATTTAGCTTCACCAACCCATAGCGTTCATATCAGACTATAATCGCTCTATTACCAAGTCGGCTGAGGCAAAAGAGCGGAGAGTCGGGAAAGAAGTTGCCCAGCTCGGACAACAGAAAAATCAATCGATCGAACCGCTCAAATTGTATGATACCAATGAGTGGATGATCCAGGAGTGGCATGATCTGAACATTGATCCGGAGTTTGTTCGACTGTACAGAGAAAAAGCCCAATTATATGGACTGTCTATTACTGAGTACATGAGCCGTATGCATGAGTTCGAGGGGTACCAAGAAACAACATACGTGTACCAGTACAGAGCTCCTCTCGTCAAACCCGAGTTAGTCAAAGATCTACCAACAAAAATGCGAAGATTGCATAACTGGTACATCCAAGCCTGTGCTGATTCCAAAAACTGGATCTATGCTGCATATAAACACCACCATTATGGTCATGGAGATGGCGTCCTACTGATCGAATTTCTAGAATTATTTCAGTTTTACCAACAAGACACCCTCGACAAAACTATCGTCAATGCCTATTGTTTGTAAGTATTATTAATTTCTGTAATTAAGTCTTTCTAGCTCAGCTCATTCGTTGCTTGTATAATCTTAGTAATCACTATACTAATTATATATGCAGAATGAAGATTCAAGAATGCAACAAAGGACAAATCTATGACCTTGGGTTTGTTGACTGTAATTTCGTTCATGAAGTTACTCTAAAAACAAATCCCAAAGAGACAGAGGATAACTTGTTCCAAGCGTTGAAGTATTTCAGCAACAGAAGGGAAATACTATTTCGTTGTGTGAGTGTTACTGTCTTGTACACATTCTATTTTCGCTTACTCGATGTTAAGCGTATAATTGACTCGTGTTATATTTTGTTAGTCTGTCAAGCTTCCACTATATTCTCTTAATCATTTCTGTTGACACCGAAGTAGTAAAAGTCCTGGACTCGAAACGCACACCATTAAAAAAGTGAGCGGACATGCAGGAATGCCTCCATAAGGCTTGGAAACGGTTCACCGTCAAACTAGGGGTGTTTGGAAGCCAGAGCTTACATTTCAACCATTGACTATAAGTACTACTTGCTAGATCCACGCATCTCTTTAATTCTAGTTTCAATACCACCATTATCATGCTTGATTATTATTTTGATTGAACTCCATTCTCGTAAAGTGCTTGAGGCAGAAAGCCGGGAATAACTTATGTGGATACTATGTTTGCGAGTTCATTCGCCAGACGACCAAAGAGAAGGGTGCATACCGGAACATCAAAAAAATTGAAGTACGATAAACCATAATCATAACTTTATTTTATCAGCACCAATTGCGTTTAGTTTCATTCATATATATTAATCCCCTTCTTTATATTAGATCGAACGGATGCGGGACGGTCTTCTATCACAAGAACGCATGCAAGCAATTCAAGAGGAAATTGCCAGATTCTTGTTGGAACAAGTCATAGATCCGAAAGGAGAATACTATTACCCGCTTCATTTGGAAGAGTGAAGTGTAAAAAAGAAGATGTAAATTAGATCAAATTCGTGTGAGAGTATCGTTTGTAATTATAATATGTTTTGACCAAGAAGACGGATGAGACGGTGTATATATTTGTGATCATGCATGATGTGTAATATATATATCGTGGTTTCATTATTGCTATATATATATGTAGTACCATTAAATTGATAAAAAAATCCTGCTGCGGCAGAAAAATAGCCCGAAAATCCTGCCGCGGCAGAAAAATAGCCCAAAAATCCTGCTACGGCACAAAACCCTGCCGCGGCATAGAGACCAACGATCCCGGTTCGTGCCAAGAACCGGGACCAATGATCCACCCCCGCCCGTCTCTGGCGCTGCCATGTGGGGACCCATTGGTCCCGATTTTTTCCACGAACCGGGACCAATAATCCACCCCCCCCTCGTCGGGCGCCCGCCCACGTGGAGACCCATTGGTCCCGGTTCGTGCGCGAACCGGGACTAGCATTAGTCCCGAGTGATTGGTCCCGGTTCGGGAATCGGGACCAATGGCCCTTATGAACCGGGACTAGAGGCCTTTTTTCCACTAGTGCATGGTCCTCAAGATATATTGCATGAGTACCGACAAAATCTAGTCCACCAAATTCATGTCACCAGGGCCCACCCCATGCACAATGGGCCCACCGCAGCAGCGGATCTTGCATTATTACAAAATCTATGTCACCAGGCCCCAAGATGCACACACGTGGATCTTGCATTATTAGCAAATTCATGTCACCAGGGCCCAAGATATGCACACGATCACAATACAGTGTATGTCGCCTGGACCAATTTGCACGCAACTTGGTTTTCTATTAATAATAACAGCCAAAACGACCAAAATAACTCCTTTGATTAGCGTGTGCTGGCTAGGGCCACTATGGTTCTGCCAGCGTGGCATATCCGGGCCTAGCGCTATGAATTTCCAACTCTACTCGCCTATTTGGACGGTTTTTCGTCTTTCTTGCAATAGTACGATTTGGATTAGTTAGGCAGATTAAAAATATATCTAAGCCTATATTCATCCAATCCCACCTCTGACACTTAAAAATTAGATAAGAAGTTTTCATCTCGGTCTTTAATCGTTGCTAAATACCAAGCATGGTCCTCAAGATACATTGTGTGAGTACCAACAAAATCTGTTCCACCAAATTCATGTCACCATGGCCCACCCAATGCATAATCGGCCCACCACAGTGGCGGATCTTGCATTATTACCAAATTCATGTCACCAGGGCCCAAGTTGTGCACACAATCACAATACATTCTCTGTCGCATGGAGCAATTTCCATACAACTTGGTTTTCTATCAATAATAACAGCCAGCCGAAATCACCAAAATAACTCTTTTGATTAACGTTTGCTGGCTAGGACCACTATGGATCTGCCAGCGTGGCACATCCGGGCCAGCGCTTTGAATTTCCAACTCTACTCGCTCTTTTGGACAGTTTTTGTCTTTCTTGCAAGACTACAATTTGGACTAGTTTGTCAGATCACAAATAGATCTAAGCCTATATTCATCCAACCCCACCTCTGACACTTAAAAACTAGACAAGTTTTCAATCGGCCTTTAATCTTTGCTAAATACCAAGCATGGTTCTCAAGATACATTGCATGAGTACCAACAAAATCTGGTCTTCAAGTATAGATAGAAACCTAAAATCTGTATATGCACTCGTCCAAACCCACCTTCGACAATATAAAATTGAGAGAGTATTTCACATCTTTGGCCTCAACACCAACTAGCACTACAAGAAAAGTTGCCATCTACCATGACCGGTTTTCGTGGTAGAAAGGTCTTTTTTCGTGGTTAAAGGTCTTCGACCACGGATGGCCGCCCGTGGTAAAATCCACGTCATAAAAGCTTCTACCATGGTTTTCGGAAGCCGTGGTGGATGCAACGCATGTACCACAAAAATTTCGAATGTGGTAGATGTGTTTTGCCAACCCGTTCACTGCTGATGTCATGCGAACTTCCACATAACAAACTCCGTTAACGGGTACTTACTGTCGGTGATGGGTGGATTTTGGCCTGTGGTCATGCCTTACTCTATGGTCAAGGAACTAAAGGCCTGAATCTAGAAGCTCTCAATGAACGTTACATCAACCGACCTGACTTGTAGGGCTGCAAGACGGCTCTCTGAAGATCCCGAAGACCAGAAATACGTGCAAGGGAGATCGAAGATAAAGATTACGTGCAAGACAAGATAAATACCTAACATGACTAAGGAAGACTTTGCTACCATCCAGACGAATAAGTACTGAAGAGCATTTACCTAAGAAAGACATGCCATAATTGCCTAAGTCTTTACCATTAGCCTTAATCATAGTTCTAGATTCATCTCTCGTCGGATATCATTATAAACCCACTGAAATACCTTGTAGACATATTGTACAATCTCTCGATCACCTTATGAATAAAGTCTGAGGGAATCCTCCCCATTACACATATACCTTCGTCTTTTCCTTTGAGAGATCCAAACCTGCTGATAGGAGCCGATTGCCGAACAAATAAACTCTGTTCCGTTCCTCGTGAGTGAGACTGTAGAGAGATCATGAAAACCATTCGGGGGGGCGTCATCCAGGAAGGGTGTCAAAACAGAGCGGACAGAGCCCTTTCGAATGGCCACCCATTGCCATATGGATAAGAAGCTTCCCCATTAAGTCGGCATACTCCACACGAGAAAGATCCTGATCCTTCCTAGGATGAAGACGTGTTAGGATCGCCTCTACATCAACGCAAGGCGCCAGCGGGGAAAAACTAAAATGATGGTGTGAACCATTAGGCTTTCATCGACAAGCATCTGATCCGGTCCGTTAAAGGCCGCATCATGGCATCTTGAGCCCTTAGCCGACCCACCCCTGACGGGATTGTGTGACCCACACCCAAGTACCCAACCCCATGCATCACGGAATCGCCTGAGCTACGGTCAGGAGAAAACGCATGGCGTGCCAAGGTCTACATATGCCGCATCAAAACCTCCTAGAACTAACCTGCCTGTTGCTTCCGCCCCGACGCCCTACAGCTTTGATGGCCCTGGAGCTAGCTCTAGACGCATGGCGCATGGTCCTCTGTTCCATCTTGTCCCAGCTGAAACAAAATAGAAAGCCACTTCGTTGTCACTTACCTCCTCCTCCACAAAACAGAGTTTCGCCCCGCTATATTAATATAGCCATCACCCTCTTTTCAAAAAAAATAAGATAGCCATCACCCGAAACAAGGATACAACTGTTGGGGCCTTAGCACAGACACTAGTGCACACCCCCCCCCTCTAACACCGGTTTGGAGGGCCCTCTAACAGCGGTTGTAGAACCGCTGTTGAGGGTTCGGTGTTAGAGGGGGCCCCCTTTAACACCGGTTCTTATACGCACCGGTGTTAAAGGGTGGCGCACGTGGGGCTGCCGCAGGGCTCAGCCCCCCCCTTTAATACCGGTTCGTAGCACGAACCGGTGTTAAAGGTTCTGTGCCGCGGCAGGAAAAAGAGATAAATCTCTGCCGCGGCAGAGTTCTGCCGCGGCAGAGTTCTGCCGCGGCAGGAAAACGGCCTAAATCTCTGTCGCGGCAGAGTTCTGCCCCTGCCCCGTTCTGAGCGTATTTCTGCGGCGCGGCGGGGACGGGGAGGGGGGGGGAATCGATCGGGAGCGGTATACACATACATCGTCATCGGTACATACGAGTACATGAATAATTAAGCAACTATTATTATACACAACATCGTCATTGGGTGGTATTCTCCGTAAACGTTGAAGCATCAAGTACAAGACAAACACGTTCAAGCATATATACAACGTTCATTTTGGTGGATATCTAAAGAGTTCTCCGCCAGGCGTGACGACCTCATCAAGTATGAACCCCGCCAATTCCTCTTGAATGGCTCATATGCGGTCAAATGGTAGGAGTTGGTCCCGCATCCGTTCGATCTGAATATATATGAAGAATGGGGTCAATATATATATAAGAATAAAACTCAACACAGTTGATGGTAATAAAATAATGTTGTGTACTTTGTTTACTTACTCTAAGTTGTTCTAGTGCGGCTTGGCCCGTCGCACATATCGTGTTGCGAATGAACTTGCAAACATAGTACCCACATAAGTTATTGCCGTGTCCCTGATGCGCGCACTTTACAAGAATAGAGAGTTCAATCAAAATAATAATCAATAAAGCATGATATAATGGAATTGGAAGCAGAATCAAAGAGATACGCAGACCTAGCTAGCTAGTATTACTTACATTTTGGTCTACAAATTTTAGTTCTTCTGACCATTCACCCACGGCCCTGCCCGTGAACCTTTTCCAAACCCTGTCCGGCAAAGAAAATGGATAAAGGAGTAATTAATTACTTGTTGTCACGAAAGTTGCCGATCTAGTGCGATAATATGATTGAAATTACCTCTCGAGCATCTCTCTAAAGACTGCCCATAGCTCTTTTTCTTTTCGTAACGAGTCCATGACAAGGACTTTTCCTGAGTCAGGTTGAATGACTAGCAGAATAAAGTGGAACCTACGCACGCATAACTCATCATCAGTTACACTTAACATCGAGTAAGCCAAAACAGAATGTGTACAAGAGAGGGTAACAGTACTCACGAGAAGTTGTAAGGGAATAGTATTTCCCTTTTGGTTTGTTGTCTCAGTAAAGACCTTAGCAATAAATCTTCTATTTGCCCGGGTTTGGTTCTTACCACTTCTTCATGAACTCTATTTGGGTCAACGAACCCAATGTCAAAAGGTCCTCCTTTCATGCATTCCATAACCTTTTTCCTGCATAATAGTATATACATATATGGTGAGCATATATATATACATGCAATTAATGAATTGAATGAGATGAGATAGAAAATACAGAAATAGTACTTACACACAATAAAGGCTGATGGCAGCTTTGTCGAGTTCCTTCTGATTGAATAGAAAATGCAAGTCTTGAATGTTGAAGTCGATCTCGTCGTCTCCGCACAAGAAAATCTCATCTCTTATATGCGGTGTGATCCATTCTTCCTTTCTCGTCTTGGAGAAATCAAGGTACCACTTGTGCAATCTTCGCATCTTTGTTGGTAGATTCTTGAGCTCCTCTTTCTTGACGAGATTCTTCCCATACTTCCATGGCTGTATGGGGTTGGCATCGCATTTGGGCAAGTTGTCTCCCATGATGTTCAAGTATGCAATGTAAGTCATCCCCATCTCATTGGCCTTTCTGTGTAGCTCTGCCTCGTAATCATTTACGGGAGGAGCGTCCCGTGTGTCGAACACTTGGAGCGGGGCGCATGATTGGTTTTCCTGTTCTCCGAGCATGGGAACTGTTTTCTGGGGTGCCGCACGACTACTACTTTCAGTCTCCCTACGGCGCCTTGCATCCGCCTTCAAAATCTGGCGCTCGTAGTCTGGCACAAGTGGGGTTTTAGGTTTCAAAAGATTTTTGTAAAACTTCTCCACCACCGTCGGATCTATTTTCTCCTTTGGCTTGGCCCGTCTAGGTGCAAAGAATTTCTTGACCTCTTCTTCCGAGATCCTATTGGTCTCCTCATCGCTGCGATTCCACGGTAAAACTGGCAATGGCTTGGCGGAAGGCTGCGGGACGTAGTTTTTTGAACTCTTTGGCGTACGGTTTCCTGCAGATTTCTTTGTGGCAGTGCTAGTGATGCTCTTCGTGGCAGTGCTCTTCCGCTTACGCTGAGGAGATGGCTGAAGCGCCGGAGATGGCTGGCGCGCCGGAGATGGCTGCCGCGCAGGAGATGGCTGAAGCGCCGGAGATGGCTGCCGCGCAGGAGATGGCTGAAGCGGCTCAGACTGCTGACGCTGCGGAGACGGCGGGGGTGCCAGTGGCCTCCAATTTGGAAGCACGATGTGTTCCTTGTTCCAAAGAATGGTTGTTTTCACTGCAAATTTGAGTTGAGTTTCCCCTTCACCTGTAGCATGGTCAAGCTGTGCTTCCTCATATTCCTTCACAACCTCATCCACCCCGACAATAGCATAGCCATCTGGAATCGGTCGGCAGTGGTAAGTTCCACCAGCTACAGGAGGTAAGGCATAGCCGACAGCCACCTTAATGGATAAGCCCATTAATCTCACATGCAGCTCAGCGTGTTCGCTCTCAGTGATCTCATCCACGGGGTATCGAGGACCTGCCATTTCAAGCGTGGGCTGCACGTTCTCCATGGAAGCCACGCTGCTTTTCCGCGCAGAGTCTGGGCCGCCGGCATATTCCAATGCAGGCTCTTCGTGCCGCTGAGATGGGCCGGTAGCTTGATGGCTCTGTTGTGCATTCACTTGCGCCTGCAGCGCCACAACTGCATGTTCTATCTGTGTCATCCGCTCTATACGCTCTTTTTCTTTTCTGCCGCGCCATCTGTAAGAGTCGCTCCACTCGACAAACCCATCCTTCCACGTCATACCCCATGTGCCTCGTGCATGTCCAGGGTGTTCTTTTTTACCGATGGTGCGTGTGAGCTGGTCATTCTCTCTGTCGGGATGGAAGGTCCTGGCGGCTGTTTCCTCGTATGCCGTGATGAGTTCAGTGACGGGTTTGGCAACGAGGGTTGGGAAAATACACAATTATGTTTCTGGGTCCAACCTTGCCCCGATTCCGTAGAATCAAGTCTTTGCACGTAGGTCCCACCCATGTGTCTGGGGTGTGATCCCTCTGTCGCGCAGGGCCTTCTCAGCTTCCTCCCACTTAGGCCTCTGAGATATGTAGCCACCTGACCCTGTCCTCTGGTGATATTCCTTCTTCTGGGCATTTAGCGTATTGGTTTCTGACCTCTTTGTAGCTATAGCACCTCCCTTGTATGCCACAAATTCGCGCCAGTGAGGTCTTATCTTCGCATAATATGCGTCTTCGAAATCTGGAGTCTCGCGAGCTTTGACAAATTTGTTCAATTTTGTCTTCCAGTTGCGGAAAGCGTCAGGCATCTTCTTTAGAGTCCACTCTTTGACCTTTTCCTTTATAACCGGTTTGTTTTCATCCTCCTCTGGCGGAAGGGTGAAATTTACCAACAGCGAATTCCAAAGTGTTTCTTTGGATCTTTCATCGACAAAGGTACCGTCGCCCTTCTTTGGCTTATTGCAATATTCAATTATGATTGGGATTTGGTCCCTAACAAGAACTCCAGCCTGACGTACAAATTTGTCTGCGGCCTTCTTGGGCTCCATCGGCCTGCCATCAACATGGACTGCTTCGATCGTGAACTTTGCACGATCTTTCAACCGATGGCTCGCGCCTCGCTTGCTCTTTTTCGTAGAAGAAGATGGTTGCTGGCTGGTCGATCCAGAGGGCTAAAAGAAGAAAGAAGCGTTAATTAATACATGTAGAAGAAGATTGTTGGTGGAAGTCAGCAGAGGCTTAATCAATGCATATACCTCGCCGGACTTTGTAATCACTAAATTGCGTTCACCGGAGTCTTCATCTTCTCCATGACTACTTGAGCTGTCATCATGTCCCTCCAAGTTCAGATATTGTGAGGTGTCCTCATCGATAATGTTCTCCATTATTTCTTCTTCTTCAAGGTTTCTACTAAGTGGATCCATAGTTTCTAAAACAATAATATTATCTGGAGTAAGAGAGTAAACATTCAAGTGCACTTGGATTCATACACAAATATACATATTATTCATACAAAAATACACAAATAAATGCGGGGGGCCGCGAGCACCACCACCCTAACCCTATCTCTAGGGGGGCCGCGAGCACCACTACCCTAACCCTAAATGCGGGGGCCCACGAGGACCACCACCCTAACCCTAAGTCCGGGGGCCTGCGAGCACCACCACCCTAACCATAAGTCCGGTCCCCTGCGAGCACCACCACCCTAACCCTATCTCTAGGGGGGCCGCGAGCACCACCACCCTAACCCTAAATGCGGGGGCCCACGAGGACCACCACCCTAACCCTAAGTCTGGGGGCCTGCGAGCACAACCACCCTAACCATAAGTCCGGTCCCCCGCGAGCACCACCACCCTAACCCTATCTCTAGGGGGGGCGCGAGCACCACCACCCTAACCCTAAATGCGGGGGCCCACGAGGACCACCACCCTGACCCTGAGTCCGGGGGCCTGCGAGCACCACCACCCTAACCATAAGTCCGGTCCCCCACGAGCACCACCACCCTAACCCTAAGTTTGGTTGCCCGCAAACACCATCACCCTAACCCTAAGTCTGGTCGCCCGCGAGCACCACCACCCTAACCCTAAGTCCGGTCGCCCGCCAGCACCACCACCCTAACCCTAAGTCCGATCGCCCGCGAGCACCAACTCCCTAATCCTATCTCCGGGGGGGGGCCCGTGAACACCACCACCCTAACCCTAAGTCCGGTCGCCCGCGATCACCACCACCCTAACCCAAAGTCCGGTCTCCCGCGAGCACCTATATAATACAAATATTTCCTATATAATACAAATATTTCCTACATATACACAAAAATATATTTCTTACATATATACAAATATATATTCCCTATACAATACAAATATTTCCTATATAATACAAATATTTCCTACATATACACAAAAATATATTTCCTATATATATACAAATATATATTCCCTATACAATACAAATATTTCCTATATAATACAAATATTTCGTACATATACACAAAAATATATTTCCTATATATATACAAATATATATTCCCTATATAATATAAATATTTCCTACATAATACAAATAGTTCGTACATATACACAAAAATATATTTCCTATATATAGACAAATATTTCCTATATAATACAAATATTTCATACATATACACCAAAATATATTTCTCATATATATACAAATAATTCCTATATGTAATTCAAATATTTCCTACATATACACAAAAATATATTTCCTATATATATACAAAATTTTCCTATACATATACAAATATATAAAAAAATATTTACTATACATATACAAATATATACAAGCACAAAAAAATTACAACATGTACCGGCCGTGGTGGCAGGCAGGGGCAGTGGCGGTGGCGGAGCGGTGGTGCTGGCGCTGCCGGGGCGGTGGCGGCGGAGCTCGTGGCGGTGGCCGGGGCGGTGGCAGAGCCCGTGGCGGGGGTGGTGGCGCGGCCGGGCCGGGGTGGTGCTGGCGCGGCGGGGGCGTCGACGAGGGCGGCGATGGCTTTTCTCTGCGCGCGCGATCTGGCTGGGGGGAAGAAGGAAGGGGAAGGCGCGCGCGTTATAACCCTCCCCCTTTAACACCGGTTCGTGGCAGGAACCGATGTTAAAGGGGGGGAATTCGTTTCGCGCCCGCACCCCCCCTCCTTTAACACCGGTTCCAGCCACGAACCAGTGTTAAAGGGGGGGGGATGTGCGCGCGCAAAACGAAATAAATGCCCCCCCTTTAACACCGGTTTGGAACCGGTGTTAAAGGGGGGGCATTTATTTCATGCATTAAAGGGGTGGGGGCATTTATAATTCAAAAAATAGGATATGAATTTAGAAAATTCATATCTTATTCATTTCAACTCAGAAAAATATGAATAATATATCATAATTTTCAGAAAAATAATATCTATCCATTCATGTAAAAACATTTTATATTTACTTTAGATGAAAATTTTCAAAATGATTAAAACACTTACATATAAATTTTGATTATTCAATTCAAACAAAAATAAATTGTCAAATCCTAAAACTTTGAACATAAGAAATATTAAGCATCTAAAAAGGAATCTAACCCTATTTTATTAGAGCAAATCATATTTTATTTTATATTAACATTTTTGAATTGATTGGATATTTAAATGCCGCATCTTTTGTATACACTTGAATCTGACAAAGCCTCGCTCAACTTGCATTGGATTTTTGATAAAATAGCATATTGTGAACCTTAAAATGATTTTTTTTAAAAATCATGAGCATCGTATCATGTACCTGTAGTTCATATCTGACCCACTTCCTGTAGATTCGGTAGGAATTTGTCTTTTTCACCAGAGGTGGACGGAAAGGTTTCAGATCCCCCTGTTGGTACATTGTCCATATAAGATGGTCTAGTATTTTTGTAAAATGTGGTGGTGGTTTTTTGAATTAGCCATTTGGTGGTTGCTTCACAAAACCGTCCGTTTTTATGCTCGGAAAATGGAATGCCTTTTTGGTGCCATAAAAAGGAAAACTTCCTCTTGCAACATTGTTTGCCATGCCATGATGCACATGTATGCACAATATGGCCATATTATCACAAAGTATGCCTTGATTCTAGCCATAACATTGGTCATTTGACCCGAAAGCCAAGAAACCTCGAATGAGATAGGTCATTTTGTGAAGGAGATAGAACTGGAATTAAAATACAGAATGCAACTAATAGTAAGTTACATAAAGCACGACTGAAAATTAAGATACATAAAAGAACTGAAAATTAAGATACATGGCCAGATTAAGTAACAATCGGCCGAACTTGTTTCGGAATGTTGGAGTGATTCAGTCATGCTCCTGCCTACAGCTGTAATACTCGCCACTGTAGTCGTCGTACTCGTCGCCGCCGTCATCGCTGTCGTCGTCGGGGTCGCCGTAATTGAACCTTGAAGGCTGAGTACGCGTGGGCTGGACTTGAGGGTAGCGCAGACGGGGGTTAGAGTCGGCGGCAGTGTCATAGGCCATGACGCTCTGGAGAGTCCGACCGCGCCACCATAGCCGACAGCCGGCCTCATTGAAGTTCGGAGGAGGTGGGCCGTCCTCCTCGTGCCTGGCGAGCGCCCTCTCACGCCGATCCACGAAGAAGGCTTCCCAAGTAGGGAAATAGTCGGGATGCCATCTGGGATTCCTCCGCTGCTCCGGCGTGAGCTCGAAGTAGTAGTGGTTCGTGATGGCCATCCGGCACGCCACACCTAGAGGGACAGGAGGAACCGGCACGCCTCCAGCGCTCAGCATCCAGCCGACGGGGACACAGTAGCCCCGCGGGCAGGGGTAGTTCGAGGCGCAAAGCGCCTCCGCCTCCCTGGGGGTTAGTGCTACGGTGGAAGCCATGGGAAAGAGGGATGAGGTTGCAGATATGAGTCTAGAGATGTGCAATGACAATGGAGGCCAACCCTACATATATATATAGTGAAGAACTGGCGGGAAGAACTGGAGGGAAGAACTGGCAGGAAGAACTGACGGGGAAAAATGGCGGAAAGAAAAATGGCAGGAAAAATGGCGGGAAGAAAAATGGCAGGAAAAAATGGCGGGAAGAAAAATGGAGGGAAGAAATAGAAGGAAGAAAACTGGCTCATTTAATAGATATACTGTTAACAGAAGAAATATGACATTGATTTCCATGTTGAGATACATATGTGTGCCAAAAATGTCTCAATTAATACATATAGTCAATATTATGATCGCGTCGGCCGTAACCATGGAGTATCAACACCGTTTAACAGGATGGTTGGGTCAGTCTTCACTCTGAAGGGCGGAATTTCATCAAACTTTTTATAATCTTCTGACATGTCTGTCTTGTCCTCCACTCCCACGATGTTTCTTTTCCCTGAAAGAACTATGTGACGCTTTGCCTCATCGTGTGATGTATCTGTTTGCTTATTTTTTTCGTTTTTTCGGTTTGGTAGACATGTCCTTCACATAGAAAACCTGAGCCACATCATTGGCTAAGACGAATGGTTCGTCTAAGTTCTTGTCTACCTTCATAAGATTGTTGAGATCCACCGTTGTCATTCCGTACTTCTTGTCTACCTCAACCCCCCTCCTGTTAGCTTGACCCATTTGCATCGAAACAAGGGGACCTTAAAATTAGGTCCATAGTCAAGTTCCCATATCTCCTCTATGAACCCATAATACGTGGTCTTTTGCCCATTGTCTTCTGCTGCATCGAAGCGGACACCACTATTTTGGTTGGTGCTCTTTTTATCTTGGCATATCGTGTAAAATGTATTCCCATTTATCTCGTACCCTTGGAAAGTACATACAGTCGAAGATGGTGTCCTGGCCAACAAGTACAGCTGACCCCCAACAGTGGTGTTATTCGTGAGAAGTCTTTGCAGCCAGCCGCCAAAACTCGCCATGTGTTCACTTATAATCCATTCATCAGACTACCCCGGGTGTTTGAGCCGTATTAAATTCTTGTGTTCATTGATATACGGGGCAACCAAGATAGATCTTTGTAAAACCGTGTAGTGTGCTTGATTGAGAGAATGCCCGTCCCTACATATCATTGCTTTACATCCTAGGGTGCCTTTTCCACGCAGTCTCCCCTCATGTCGTGATTCTGGAACACCAATCGCCTTAAGGTCAGGAATAAAATCAACACAGAACTCAATGACCTCCTCTGTTACATAGCCCTTGGAGATGCTTCCTTCTGGCCTAGCACGGTTATGAACATATTTCTTTAAGACTGCCATGTACCTCTCAAAGGAGAACATATTGTGTAGAAATACAGGACCGAGAATGGTAATCTCTTCTACTAGGTGAACCAGGAGATGCGTCATAATATTGAAGAAGGATGGTGGGAACACAAACTCAAAGCTGACAAGACATTGGGCCACATCTGTCTGTAACCCTGGTAGGCTTTCTGGATCGATTACCTTCTGAGATATTGCATTGAGGAATGCACATAGCTTCACAATGGGTACTCAAACATTTTCAGGTAGAAGCCCCCTCAATGCAATCGGAAGCAATTGTGTCATAATCACGTGGCAGTCATGAGACTTCAGGTTTTGGAATTTTTTCTCTGCCATATTTATTATTCCCTTTATATTCAACGAGAAGCCAGACGGGACCTTGATACTGCTCAGGCATTCAAAAAAGATTTCCTTCTCTGCTTTGGTAAGAGCGTAGCTGGCAGGAGTTAAGTGGCATCGTTTACCCTTCTCATTCTCAGGATGCATAGGCTCTTCAGGGTCTTTCAGACGTTGCTGGTCCTGCCGTGCTTCCGGTGTATCTTTTGTCTTCCCATACACTCCTAGGAAGCCTAGCAGGTTCACGCAAACATTCTTCGTCACGTGCATCACGTCGATTGAAGAGCGGACCTCTAAGACTTTCCAATATGGTAGGTCCCAAAATATAGATTGCTTCTTCCACATGGGCGCGTGTCCGGCATCGTCATTCGGAACAGATAGACTGCCAGGACCTTTTCCAAAGATTACTTCTAGGTCCTTGACCATACCAAATACCTCCTCACCGGTACGGAGGACAGGCTTCCTCCGGGGTTCTGCCAGACGTTTGAAATGCTTGCCTTTCTTTCTTGCTGGATGTAGGTTCGGAAGAAATCGACGATACCCTAGGTACACAACCTTCTTACATTTATCCAAATATACACTTTCAGTCTCATCTAAACAGTGTGTGCATGCATTGTATCCCTTGTTTGTCTGCCCTGAAATGTTACTAAGAGCAGGCCAATCATTGATGGTTACGAAAAGCAATGCTCGTAGGTCAAATGGCTCCCCTTTGTGCTCATCCCACATACGTACACCTGGTTTGGCCCACAGCTGTAAAAGTTCTTCAACTAATGGGATTAGGTACACATCAATGTCATTGTCGGGTTGTCTCGGGCGTTGGATGAGCACTGGCATCATAATGAACTTCCTCTTCATACACAACCAAGGAGGAAGGTTATAGATACATAGAGTCACAGGCCAGGTGTTGTGACTGCAGCTCTGCTCACCAAAAGGATTCATGCCATCTGTACTTAGACCAAACCTTAAGTTCCTTGCGTCACGTGCGAAGTACGGGTACTCTCGCTCGACTTTTCTCCACTGTGACCCATCAGCGGGGTGTCTCAACATCGCGTCTTTCTTATGGTCTTCCATGTGCCATCGCAACAACTTGGCATGCTCTTTATTTCTGAAGAGACGTTTTAACCGTGGTATTATAGGAGCGTACCACATAACCTTGGCAGGAACCTTCTTCCTAGGGGCCTCTCCCTCAACATCGCCAGGATCGTCTCGTCTGATCTTATACCGCAGTGGAGTGCATACCGGGCATGCATCCAAATTCTCGTACTTCTCACCGTGGTAGAGGATGCAGTCATTAATGCAGGCATGTATCTTCTGCACGTCTAATCCTAGAGGGCAGACAACCTTCTTTGCTTGGTATGTACTGTCGGGCAACTCATTATTTCTTGGAAGAAGATTCTTCATTTTTACCAACAACTTTGAAAATGCGCTGTCAGTCACACCGTTCTCTGCCTTCCATTGCAGCAAATCCAGTGTGGTACCTAGCTTTTTGTGGCCATCTTCGCAAGTTGGGTACAACAATGTTTTGTGATCCTTTAACATCTGCTCCAGCTTCTCCTTCTCCTTTTCAGTTTCACATTCTTCCTTTGCATCAGTAATGGTCCGACCAAGATCGTCATCAGCGGGCCCATCTGCTGCCTCTTGATCTTCATTATCTACCCCCGTTGCAGTATCGTCATATTCAGGATACATATTATGATAGTTGTCATCATCCTCTTCTTCTTCGTTGTCTTCCATCACAACCCCTTTTTCTCCGTGCTTGGTCCAACAATTATAGCTGGGCATGAAACCAGATCGAAGCAGGTGGGCGTGCATGGTTCTGGTATTTGAGTAGTCTTTCTTGTTCTGATAGTGAACACACGGACAACACATAAAACCATTGTGACCACGGTTTGCATTAGCCACAACGATGAAATTTTGGAGGCCTGTAATGTACTCGGAAGTGTGGCGGTCACCGTACATCCATTGCCGGTTCATCTGCATTAATATATAGTATATATCAAAAAATAATAGGGAGATGACCATTTATATATATACTACATCAACGACACATGAAAGGATAGTTGCCGACCTCGACCGAGAAGGAAGGAGCAACGAGAAAACTTATTTTGAGCTCTCGAGCATTTCACCGAACACCTCTTGTGCATACGAAAAAAACACAAACTAGCACACTTCACACCCTCTTGCTAGGCTCCAAAATGAGATAGTGAAAAAATGGAAGAGTGGGGTGTGGGCTGCGGTGTCTTATATAGCCCCCCCCCTTTAACACCGGTTCAAGCCACGAACCGGTGTTAAAGGGGGGGCTGCGCGGGCCACTGGTGCAGGGGCCTTTAACACCGGTTCGTGGCTTGAACCGGTGTTAAAGGGGGGCTCCTTTTTGCTGCACGGGCCACGCTGGTACAGGCCCCCCCTTTAACACCGGTTCGTAGAAGAACCGGTGTTAAAGCCCATTTCCAGGCTCAACCAAAGGCCTCGTTTCCACTAGTGAGACTAGCCTAAATGAAAAAAAGGAGAAGCAGAAAAGAAAAACAATGCCAACCAAGGCAGGTCAACAAAACAAAGATGGCTCGCCATCGCTCTGCCCTCCGACGAATTCCCGCCGCAAACCAAATCCTCTGCCGTGCAACCATATTTGCAGCCCGTCCCCGCAACGCCTCACCTGCACGCTATGATCGTTGCCGCCGGGTAGAGGAGCTAGGCGTCCAGCCGAGGAAGGAGATGCATGAGAGAGTCTCGTGAGAGTTCTCTAATTTTGGCGGTGGCAGCAAAGATCCAACACGGCGCAGTGCCGGGTCAGCGATAAAAAAACAAACAAACAAACCAAGGCCCACTCAGCGCCGCATCCCCATTTAGGGGACGAACCAGAGGCGATGTGCCGGGACACGTCACCGTTAGGGCAACTCCAACGGCCCCCCGCATTTCGGACAGCGAATAGGTCCGATTCTGTCCATTTGTGGGAGTGGAGGACACGCCATCAGTGGTGAGCCGTTTGTGGTGTCATGTGCCCACAACGGGCCATCCCATTGGCCGCCCCCCTAATCCACGGGAAGCCATCAAGCTAGAGCTGATTGTCAGCTTATGGCTGCAGCCGTCCCCACGCGAATCTCCTGACACGCCTTTCTTTCCCGCCCTCCCACCTCCGTTCAGAAAGTTCCCCTCTCGACTGTGGCCCAGGATGAGGAGGACATGGGAGAGTGGGACGACCACGTCCATGGAGACGGCGGCCACGTCCATGGAGACGGTGGCGAGGGCCGAGGATGAAGGACGAGGAGGCCGAGGATGAGGAGGACATGGGAGAGTGGGACGACCACGTCCACGGAGACGGCGACAAGGGCCCCCAAGACGTGACTGTGGCCCACTATGTCCTCGAGCTTTCCTAGGACTTTGCGGCGAGGGAAGCCATCGGTCGGCAACCCGGCGAGCGGCTATGGCTGGAGTCTGTGGCCATGGCGAAGGAGGCGGAAGGGGCACTTCAGGAGCGCGGAGAGCGGGATGCGAAGGAATCGATTGAGGCCGAGAAGGCCGCTAGGGTCGCCGCTGAGGCGTCAGCAAAGGAGGAGTGGCAGGGGCAGGACGTGTAGGAAACGACAGAGGCCGCTACCTTGGACAACCTCTTGTCATGCTGGTACACCTAGCGTGCCACTGCAAGAGGCATGCAGCAAAGGCCAAGGAGGCGACCTTGGCAGCCAGGGCGGCCTCCGACCTGGACTAGGAGTTTGTAGTTAGGAAGTAGATAGTCCCAACTATACCTTTTTAAACTATTTGTATTTCCAATGAAATATCATTAGCAAACTTTTTTGTACGACGCGTCGGCCTAGGGGAGGAGAGGACCGGCCGCGCGGGCTATCAGCCCCCCACCACAAACCTAGCTCATTTTTGGGGCTGGTTTGCGCCAAAACGAACACGTCCGAGCCGTTTTTTCCATTTGCGGGTGTGCATTGTGTCGTGGCCTTGGTCCGAAATGACATGATCGTACCCGTGGGGGCCGGTTGGATATGGCCTTACTCCTTGTGCGGTGGCTGCTGCCAACCCAGTCGTGGCTGTTTCGAAGTTGCGGTTGTCGACTGCGTGATCGGTCGAGGTCGCTTTGTAACCGCATGCTGCGCAGGTGTGTTGAGGTCGCCACCATCTGTATAAGCGAGAGCATACCTTGTAAGTATTTGGAACATTTAAATTTCTCTTGAGCATATTAAAATTTCTCTCAAGCACGTTAAGTTTCTCTCCTTTACCTTTTTAAGCTGGTGTGCTGAACAAACATGCACATGTGAAATAAATCCAAGTGAACTATTTTTGATCATAAAGTTATTTAATGACCCGTAGTAACGCACGTGCATTCAACTAGTATAAAATAACAACTAGAGATGGCCTCTTTTCTGAACCTCCTTAACATGAAAACCGTCGGAAAATCATTTGAGATGCTCAGCAAAGAAGTCCGACTCAGTGGAAATTCAATGGAAACAGACGTAAAAACACAGCTCCTCAGTGCGGGAAACACTTGAGGCGGTGGCTAAAATAAACACCTTCGGGCGTCGGATCAATGGAGGCGGTCGTGAGTAACAATTGTCACAGCTATGAAATCATTTAGAGTCGGTCAGTAAACACATCCGTCTCTAGACCAATATTGTTGCAGACGGTTTTTGTTCATGACCGTCTAAGGGTTTGGTTCCTTGAGCCGGAAAGAAAAAACGATTCAGGTTGGTGCATTCTTTGAGACCGAGGTGTCGAGGCGAAACGGAAAACTGGCTCAGGCCTATGGGGATTTACCGGCTCTAATTACGGGTTTGGTACTAGTGCACCAACCATCCATGGACTACGATATTACTAGTATCTGGTCCACCATATTCATGTCACCTGGGCCCACCCTGTGCATAATCGGCTCGCCGCAGCAGTGGATCTTGCATTATTACCAAATTCATGTCACCAGGGCCCAAGATGTGCACACAATCACAATACAATGTCTGTCTCATGGACCAACTTGCATGCAACCTAGTTTTCCATCAATAATAACACAGCCAAAACGACCAAAATAACTCTCTTGATTAGCGTCTGCTGGCTAGGGCCACCATGGATCTGCCAGCGTGGCATATCCGGGTGCAGCGCTATGAATTTCCAACTATAATCGCTCTTTTGGACGGTTTTTCGTCTTTCTTGCAATAGTACGATTTGGACTAGTTGCTCAGATCACAAATAGATCTAAGCCTATATTCATCCAACCCCAGCTCTAACACTTAAAAATTAGATAAGAAGTTTCCATATTAGCATTTAATCTTTGATAAATAACAAGCATGGTCCTCAAGATCCATTGCATGAGTACCAACAAAATATGGTCCTCCAGTATAAATAAAAAACTAAATATGCATATGTACTTGTCCAAACCCACCTCCGACAATTGAAAACTGAGAGTGAATTTCACATCTCCGGCCTGGGCACCAGCTAGCACTACAAGAAAAATTTCCATCTACCACGACTGGATTTCTTGGTAGAACGAACTTTTTTCCTGGTTAAAGGTCTTCAACCACGGATGGCCACTCTTGGTAAAATCCCCGTCATAAAAGCTTCGAAAAAGTTCAGAATTTATCACATGGAATTTTCTTGCACCATTTTATCGCCTCTAAATTATTAGGTACCAACTATTTTAGTACCTAAAGTTGAACAGCCATACAACAAATACTCCTTTGATGAAGCTTCAAAAGAGTACTGAAGTCACTGAAGAAATCATAACAAGATCACTGAGACGACCTCTAAATCAATACATCACTCTACAATCATTGTACGTCAAACGTTTTGTCTAATAGATGCACAGTGAGTAAAACCTTCTACGACCATGTAATCGCGTCAGGTTGTCGACCTTGCCTTGGAGGGCACTAAGATAAGTTAGTATATTATAAGTTGTAAGGACACCATCCAAACTAACAATATATTATTGACAAAACATTACATTACAGTCATTCATACACCTGTGATCACACATACTGTTTACAAGTAGTTGAATGCGCGTGCGTTGCTAGGAAACGAATTTTTTTCGTGGATATTACTTACACTTTCCAAACATGCCGAGCGAAAATGTTAGTATTACAGAGAATACTGACATGGACTACCGTGACGTGATGGAGCCACCATCATCTGTGCCATCAATAACTACTGCAGCACCGCTGGTTACATAAACAGCTACCGCTGTGCCACCGTCAGCTACGCCACCAACCATGGACCAAGGGCAAGGTAGGCCGAGCAAGCTGCGTCGCAGCAAATGGGCCATGAAGCCCAACTCATGATACAAGTGAATCCCAAGATCGAAGAGTATTGCGCACGTTCGGCGAAACATTAAGTAGTGTAGAGTGAAACCTAGTCGGGTGTGGAATGACTAAACCGTATTTGCATAATGACTCTCTCTTCTCAATCCCCTAAACTCTGAATCCTAGACTTCTAAGTTGTTTCGTATAGGTAAAAGGCGAAGTTAGCTGTGTAGTGCTATATTTTTCAATGTTTCTAAGTGTTCAAATAAATTATGCCATCAAATATGTTTTTAAGAATGGTAAAACGGATTTTTTTTTGCTTACATACATCAAATGTAATGTGTAACAAACACACCTTCTTTAACCGTGTGTCATCGATTCGGGTGGTTAGCCTTTGCCCTGGAGGGTACGAAGAGAAGTTAGTATATTGTAAGTTGTAAGGACACCATCCGAACTAACAACATATTTATTGAGAGAACATTACATTGATCTTGTATTTTTTTTACCGAGCAAAAAGTTTAGTGTTATAGAGAATAACTGGTTTTTTATTTATTTAACTCCAATAGACTCGTTAAACTGCATAACAGATATTTCATTTCCAAGTGAGTGTGAGAACGGAAAAGTGCGCAGAGTTATGCAACACTGAATTCATAGATTACAACATTGTAAATAAAGCCAAGTGTGGGAAACTAATAAAGCCATACAAGGGTGCCCTTTTACAACAGATGATAAATAACATTGACCGTGAAGGATGATTTGGGGCCCAAGGACAACTTGGTACACTGACTGAAAATATCAGCATCCAACTTGTTTGTATATATATTTGTAAAATGGTGGAGCTAGCTAGGAGAGCGAGGGAGCAACATACATACATAGAGTATAACCGACCGACCTAACGAACCAACGTACGATGAGCAGCATGGTTTTTGCAGTAGTGGTAACCAAAAAGTGGTCGTCCATGGTGCGTCCTTGCGAGCCAACGCCGTCAGGTAGCCTTCCGTTGAGCACCGCCGACAAGTGCCGGCAAGGCACCCCCTTCGCGCTTCTCCACGTGTTCCACCGTCCCATCCACCGTCCAGCCCAAACCATCCGCCGCGCGCTGGCCCGCGCCCTCGTCCACTACTACCCCGTGGCTGGCCGGCTGGCGTGTACTACGGGCGGCGGCGACGAGGTCCGTCTCGAGTGCACCGGCGAGGGCGTGGCCTTCGTGGCCGCCACGGCTGCCTGCGCACTGGAGGACGCCGATCTGTGCCGGATGTCGTCGGAGCTGACGATGCAGTACGGCGGGCTGTGCCGGATGTCGGACCCTCTGGTGATGCTGCAGGTGACGGAGTTCGGCTGCGGAGGCTACGTGGTGGGTGTCAGCTGGCACCACTGCCTGGCAGACACCTCCGGGGTGGCGCAGTTCCTCCAGGCGGTTGGAGAGATCGCCCGCGGGGTCTCCCCGGCGCCGTCCGTCATTCCAGTCAGGCACGACCCGTCCCTTCCCGAGATACCGCAGGCGCTCACCGCCATTAAGCGGCATCTCAATCTGAAGCACTACTCCCATCGCCCGCTGGTGTGCACCGACGCCACCATCCCGTGGTCCTACATCCGCCGCGTCAAGGCGGCCTTCTTTTCCCACACCGGCGGACTCCTCAAGGCCACGACGTTCGAGGTCGTGGCGGCGGCGATATGGCAGTGCAGGACCCGCGTGACGACGGGAGGAGCCGATGGGGATGATATGGCGCTGGCGCCGCTCCTGTTCTCGGCCAACGTGCGGGGCCACGTCGGGGCCAAGGACGGGTACTACGGCAACTGCATCGTGTCGCAGTTGGTGACAGCCACCACAGGCGAGGTGGCGGACGCCGACATCGTGGAGGTGGTGAAGCTGGTCAAGCGCGGCAAGGAAAGGATACGGCTGCTGGACCCATGTCTCTCGGGAGGAGAAGGAGACGGAGAGGTGCTAGGGATAGCGAAGGAGGAGGAGGTCATGGCCGCGCTTTGCGGGTACGGGGCCTTGGTCATGGCCAGCTGGGCGGGCCTCGGGCTGGACGGCGTCGACATGGGTGGCGGGCCGGCCACGCGTGTGATGGCCCAGATGGAGATGACGGTGATGCCCACCTGCATCACGGGACTACCCAACAAGCTTAAGCAGCACCACGGCGTCAGCTTCATGTCCTTCTGTGTCATTCAAGACCATGCCAAGCGCTTCCATGCACAACTCGCCACCCTACGCTAGCCACAACCAATTATATATTACTCCCTCCTACTACTTTTTCTATATTTATTCATCACTTCATTTCTGTCAAAACTGCCAAGTGCATGTCGAATCGTTCCGACATACATGCATGGATACGTACATTCACAATATTTCATACTTAATCTTTATTTTTTATATATATGTCCAATAAAAAGGAAATAAAGAGCATCTTATTACCCACCAGTGTAAGTTGTTTCTTTGATTATTATGATAGTAGAGTAAATAACATTGCACAGAGATTTTGGCCGATTCTGCTATCCATATCGTCCCGATTCTTTTCGGTCGTTGCATGGACCATGGACAGAACGTGTGGCGCCATCTCAATGGAACCTGGATCTCTCGGTGAGGCTGGCCACATCACCCCCGATTCCGTTTTGAGGAGAGGTCGCGCAACATTTCCTGCCCCTTTTCCTGGTGGGGAGGGTTGTGCGCTGCCCCTAGGGTAGAGCGTCAGCGGAAACCCTCAATGTCCACTCATATATACGGTGGGTCCTGTTTGCGCAGCGAAAACCCTCGCCTTACGCAGATGCTCGCGGCGAGGACGTACGGTGGGTCCTGATCTTATGCGCACCTTCGACGTGCCACTAGCCTCTTCTATATTAACACCTCTGTTTCTCTCTCCTTCAGCCTTCAATCCATATTTTCTTTCACTTAGTTTTATTCCCTCTAGTTTGCGTCCTCACGTCCCGCTGCTTTCGTTATGCTCGTCGGTCGCTCCGGTAGTGTTCCTAACGAAGGACTTGGTTTTTCGACGTGGCTACGCACCCAACCTCGCCACAGGAGATTCACCTTTTTGGCGTTAGCCACCTTGATGCCACCACACAGTAAGGCATTTCATGCGGTATTTCCCGTGCTTTATGGCTGCTTCGTTCCTTTCTCATTGGAGATTTTTATGGCGACTGTTACATCCTGTGTCATGGTTAGTGGACATCGGTGGCACATGACGGTGACCAGACGACAGACACCAGGATGGTACGACATGGACGAGGAGGAAGAAAGGTCATCTAGCTCCCATCGTCGACTCAAGCGTGTATAGATCCTTTGTGTGCGTTGTATGTAGTATTTGTGTGCGTTTTTTATTTGTTGCATCCTTAACGGTACATGCTTCCATAGCACTGTAACTTGGTGTCTGTCGTAATCGTTGTGTGAAATGTTTGTTTTCTCGCATATCTTTTGCACTTTCTGTTATATGTTGATCCAAATTCTACAAAGTAGAGGCCAACTTCTGACGGAGCGGAGCGAGGCCCGTCGCCGGAGGCTTGGGCCCCCCGCGGTATGGATCGTTGATGACCTAGGTTACCGCCGCTATATATACTTCTTGTAAACCGCCGGCTGGGATAAGATGCATCTGTGAAATCCCCGGCGTTGTGTAAACACTCTCCGTTATAGTGAAGTTTCGCTGGCTGGCGCCCGCGGTTTTTCCCTTCTCTTTGTTGGAGAGGGTTTTCCACGTTAAATCTGTGTCCCCTTGCTGTGATTTTGTTTTCGTTCTTTGTTATTTACTTGTCGCAAATCTAACAAGTGGTATCAGAGCCCCAGGTTCTAGTCTAAGGTTTGCGATATGTCGTCATTGAAACTCGATCTACCGCAGCTGGACTACTCCACAAGATTCTGGTTGTGGCAGGTGAAGATGCGGGCGATTCTCGCCCAAACTTCAGATCTGGATGATGCGCTGAATGGATTCGGGAAAAAGTATGCTAAGAGCTGGTCTGACGAAGAGAAGCGGAAGGACCGTAAGGCTTTGTCTATGATTCAACTTCATCTATCCAATAATATTTTGCAGGAAGTCTTGACAGAGAAATCTGCTACTGCCCTTTGGGGGAAACTGGAATCGATCTGCATGTCAAAGGATCTAACCAGTAAGATGCATGTGAAGATAAAGTTGTTCTCGCATAGATTGCAGGAAGGTGGATCGGTAATAAATCACTTATCTCTTTTCAGAGAGATTATTTCTGATTTGCAATCTATGGAAGTAAAATATGATGATGAGGATCTAGCTCTATTACTCTTATGCTCGTTGCCTAGTTCTTATACTCACTTTCGTGATATAATGTTGTTGAGCCATGATAAGATAACCCTTTATGAAGTGCAAGATGCCCTCAAACAGAGGGAAAAGATGAAATCTATGGTGCAGGCAGATGGGGCGTCTTCCAAGGCTGAAGCTCTGCAGGTTCGTGGCAGGACCGAGCAGAGATTTAACAACTATGGCAACTGAGATAAGAGCAAAGACGGCAGAAGTCGTTCGAAGTCCAAGGGAAAGGACAAGTTCTGCAGGTATTGTAAGAAATCTAATCATGTTATTGATGATTATTGGAAGCTGCAGAATAAGGAGAAAAGGAACGGTACTTGCCAACCGAAAGATAAGGATCAAGGTAATGGTAAGGCTGCTGTTGTTTCTAGTGATAGTTTTGACGGTGAATGTTTAGCCGTTTTTGCTGCTTGTGCATCTCGTGATGATGAATGGATTCTTGATACTGCATGTTCGTTTCATATTTGCTGTAACAAAGATTGGTTCAGTTCATATGAGTCTGTGCAGACTGGAGATTTTGTACGTGTGGGGAATGACAACCCATGCCTTATTGTTGGAGTTGGATCTGTTAAGATCAAGACACATGATGGCATGACGCGTACGTTGAATGAGGTGAAGCACATACCAAGCATGGCCAGAAATCTGATCTCCCTGAGTACCATGGACGTTGATGGATACAAGTACGCCGGTGGGTGTAGGTTGTTAAAGGTATCGAAAGGCTCTCTTATTCACATGATAGGTGATATGAATTCTGCTAAGTTATATGTTCTTAGAGGTAGCACTTTGCCTGGTATTGCTGCTGCAGTTACTGCTAATGATTCTGATGATTGTGGTAAAACAAATCTGTGGCATATGCGTCTTGGGAATATGAGCGAACATGGTATGGCAGAATTGGTTAAGAGAGAGATGATTGATGGTTGCAACTTGGGTAAGTTTGAGTTCTGTGAGCACTGCGTTTTTGGTAAGCATAAAAGAGTTAAATTCAATGCTTCCGTTCATACCACCAAAGGCATATTAGATTATGTGCATGCGGATGTATGGGGACCTTCCCGTAAGACATCTATTGGTGGTGCTAATTACATGCTTACTATTATTGATGACTACTCAAGAAAAGTGTGGCCATATTTTCTGAAACACAAATCTGATGTTTTTGATGCTTTTAAGAAGTGGAAAGTTATGGTAGAAAAGCAAACTGAAAAGAAGGTAAAGGTACTACGTACTGATAATGGTATGGAATTCTGTTCTAATGAGTTTGAGGAGTTTTGCAGTAACGATGGTATGATCAGGCACCACACCATCCCTTACACTCCTCAGCAGAATGGCGTGGCTGAGCGCATGAACAGAACCATCATCTCGAGGGCTCGCTGTATGTTGTCCAATGCAGGTATGCATAGACGTTTCTGGGCTGAAGCAGCCAACACAGCGTGCTACCTCATCAACAGGTCACCTTCTATTCCACTTGAGAAGAAAACTCCCATTGAGGTATGGTCAGGTTCGCCTACTGATTATTCACAGTTGAGAGTTTTTGGTTGCACAGCTTATGCTCACGTTGATAATGGAAAGTTAGAGCCTAGAGCTATTAAGTGCATATTCCTTGGTTATGGTTCAGGAGTTAAGGCATATAAACTATGGAATCCTGAAACTAAAAGGATTTTGTTGAGTAGGAATGTTGTTTTCAATGAATCCGTCATGTATCATGACAGCTTGCCATCAGATCACTCTCCTGTTGCTATTGGAGAGGAGGGAGTTCATGTGCAGGTGGAGCACCTGCAGAAAACTATTGATAATGATGCTGTTGTTGATGATACTCATGAGGAAAATATTGATGATGATGTTGTTCAGCACCCACCTACTGTTTTGCAGCAGCCACAGGAATCTATTGTTGCTGATAGACCGAGGCGTAACATAGTTTCACTTCGTCATTTAATTGAAGAATGTAATCTTGCTCATTATGCTTTGAGTTGTGCTGAACAGGTGGAGCATGATACTGAACCTGCTACATACAATGAGGCTATTGCATCCGTTGACCGCGAGAAGTGGGTTTCTGCTATGCAAGAAGAGATGCAATCGCTTGATAAGAATGGCACATGGGAAGTTGTGCGCTTGCCTAAACAGAAGAAGGCTATCCGCTGTAAGTGGATATACAAGAGAAAGGTAGGTTTGTCTCCTAATGAGCCTCCAAGGTTTAAGGCAAGGTTAGTAGCAAAAGGTTTTAGCCAGATTCCAGGTATTGACTATAATGATGTTTTCTCTCCGGTTGTGAAACATAGCTCTATTCGTACTTTCTTTGGTATTGTTGCTATGCATGATCTTGAGCTTGAGCAGCTAGATGTAAAGACTGCTTTTCTGCATGGTGAACTGGAGGAGGATATTTACATGGACCAACCTGAAGGGTTCATAGTTTCTGGAAAAGAGGATTTTGTGTGCAAATTGAAGAGATCGCTTATGGTTTGAAGCAATCTCCAAGGCAGTGGTATAAAAGGTTTGATTCATTTATGATCTCACAAGGTTTTAAGAGATCTCAGTTTGATAGCTGTGTTTATATAAAGTTTATTAATGGGTCACCTATTTACTTGCTGTTATATGTTGATGATATGTTAATTGCTGCCAAGAGCATGAAAGAAATCACTACTTTGAAGGCACACCTAAGTAGTGAATTTGAGATGAAAGATCTTGGTGCTGCTAAGAAAATCCTAGGTATGGAAATTAAACGGGACAGAAAATCTAGGTTGTTGTTTCTTAGTCAGCAAAGTTACGTTGAGAAAGTTCTTCAACGTTTTAATATGCAGGATGCAAAGTCAGTTAGTACTCCTGTTGCTCCTCACTTTAAATTGTCAGCATTGCAATGTCCTAGTTCTGATGAAGATATTGAGTACATGTCTTGAGTTCCTTATTCTAGTGCTGTTGGTTCCGTGATGTATACCATGGTTTGTTCTCGCCCTGATTTATCATATGCTATGAGTTTGGTGAGTCGTAACATGGCTAATCCTGGTAAAGAACATTGGAAAGTTGTTCAATTGATTTTCAGGTACCTCCGTGGCACATCCAACGCTTGCTTGAAGTTTGGCAAGACTGATGAGGGACTCGCAGGCTATATGGATTCAGATTTTGCTGCCGACTTGGATAAGAGGAGGTCCCTCACAGGTTATGTGTTCACGGTAGGTGGATGTGCCGTGAGTTGGAAGGCAACGCTGCAACCAGTTGTTGCTTTATCTACAACCGAAGCAGAATATATGGCTGTTGCTGAAGCTTGCAAAGAGTCTGTTTGGTTGAAAGGTTTGTATGCTGAGCTTTGTCAGGATGATTCTTGCATTAACCTGTTCTATGACAGTCAAAGTGCTATTTACCTTACTAAGGATCAGATGTTCCATGAGAGAACAAAGCACATTGATATCAAGTAGAATTATGTTCGTGATGTTGTTGCACAAGGTACACTGAAGGTATGCAAGATAAGAACTCATGATAATCCTGCTGATATGATGACAAAGCCTGTTCCTATTGCTAAGTTTGAGCTATGCTCAAGCTTAGTTGGTATAACTGCTTAGCCCAAGTGGCTATTGGCGCCGAAAGTGTTTTCTTTGTTTGTTCAGGGAGATGATTACCGTTGATGCTACAAGAAGGAATTTGTCTCAAGGTGGAGTTTGTTATATGTTGATCCAAATTCTACAAAGTAGAGGCCAACTTCTGACGGAGCGGAGCGAGGCCCGTCGCCGGAGGCTTGGTACGGATCGTTGATGACCTAGGTTACCACCGCTATATATACTTCTTGTAAGCCGTCGGCTGGGATAAGTTGCATCTGTGAAATCCCCGGCGTTGTGTAAACACTCTCCGTTATAGTGAAGTTTCGCTGGTTGGCGCCCGTGGTTTTTCCTTTCTCTTTGTTTGAGAGGGTTTTCCACGTTAAATCTATGTCCCCTTGCTGTGATTTTGTTTTCGTTCTTCGTTATTTACTTGTCGCAAAGCTAACACTTTCTGCAGAGCTTTGTGTTTTCTATGTTTCTAAGTGTTCAAATAAATTCTGAAGTCAAATATGTTTTTAAAAATGGTAAAATACATTTTTTGTACAAACGGCAAAGGTTATGTCTAATAGATGCACAATGAGTAAAAGGCATCTTCTGCGACCATGGTTGTCAGCGGCTCCCATGGAGGGCGCGACTACAATTTAGTATATTATAACTTGTAAGGATACAATCCATCCGAACTAACCACATATTTGTTGATAGCACGTTAAATTGATCGTGTATCTTGTTTTTAAGGAGCGAAAATGTTAGTATTAGAGAGAATAATTGGTTTTAATTTAACTCCAATAGACTCGCTAAAACGGATATTTCATTTCCATGTGACCGTGAGAATCCAGACATGTTCAGAGATATGCAACACTAAATTCATAGATTACAACACTGTACATAGTTATACGAGTACAACCGAGCGTGAACAGCTAAACCGATACATGGGTGACCTTGTACAACAAATTGTAGATAACGTTAACCACGCCGGTGCTACAACTGGATGATGGGGATATGCCAAAGGGGTATGCCTAGCAGGACGTTTCGATTGAGCCGAAGGGCCTGTGAGTGCGCCTGAAGGACGTCGACTGGACTACGACTGAAGGAGAAGCCTGGCGATTGGAAGCTGAAGGCCCAGAAGCACATCTGAAGCCCAGTCGGTTTAGGTCAGAAAGCCTCCGAGTCCATATCTGGTTCGGTTGTAACTTGTAAACCCTAGCGAGGTGACTCCTATATAAACCTCCCTAGGGTATCCTAAGGACGCACGTTCCACCCCCTCAAGCGACTCGCTGCTTAGACGCCAAGCTCGCCACCCCTGTAACTCGCTCCCCAATAATCTAATCTAGCAGGAGTAGGTCTTTACCCTCCGGGGGGCCGAACCTGGGTAAACCCATGTGCATCCACCCCCATCTCGCACCGCAGATGGCCGCCAACTCTTCCTCACGTTACAGTCAGTCGCTGCCAGTGGCATCGACTGCCGTGGCCATTTCCACGACAGTGCCGCCCACCGTGGGGCATAGCGGGACTGGCCTGAGTTCTGCGGCGAGACCCTACTCGCCGATCGATCGGCCGCTCGCCACCGGTCGCATGATCGCCAACGGCGGGATCTTACAAATCCTGCTCAGCAGCTACATTCCGGCGTCATGCCCGGTCACTCACGGCGCGGTGATGCCGGTCGGCTCCATCAACCTCTTCGTCGGCTTCACCGGCGCGGTCAATCCAGCTGCAATGGTGATCGTCGGCGGATCACCGCCGCACCGCGATCTGCTCTCGGAGGAGCAGGTCCACTCCATCAGGAGCCTCGTCACCGAGTACGACTCGGCCGCCAGCGACGCGGCCGAGACCAACGCCGCCACCAACGATGAGGCCCTAACGACGACGCCGACTCCGTGACCCCTTCCTCGTTCGGCGGATCTATCACCGCCGCATCACGAGAGGACTCCATCACGCGAGTCTCCAACCCGGACGATTTCGAGGACCCCTCCATCCTCGGGATCTTCGACTCTAACTCCGACTCGGAATCGCCCAAAGACTTCCGTGCCAGATCCAATCGCTTCAACGCGATCTACATGACAGGCAGCATGGCCGCCGCGCCAGATCCGTTCGCCACACCGATCCCACCGACTACAACGGCCATAGAGATGGAAGAAGCCCGCCTACGGCTCGCGGAGGCGCAACGCAACGAACTCGAGCGTGAGAAATATCGCCTCGAGCGGGAAACGTCACAGGAGCTATCGCTCTATCACCAGCGCCGCATCAGGATTCGCCTGAACTCCAACGTCCAGGGCTGCGTCCTGAACTTCAACGATGAAAGCGACCCCGCACGTGCCGCCGAGCACGAATACTGCGAGAACGCGCCGCCAGGAGGAAGTAACCCCGCGATACCACCACCTGGCGCACCGGCGACCGGAGCCCCTCCACCACCCATCGGCCGTACGCCCCCGCCGGACCAACCGCGGATCATCATCTCGCCTCAGGTTCGCGACGCCAACGGACTACCACTATACTCCACCCCGATGGACAATGTCGTCGTGGCCGACGTCGCGATCGCCAACCTCGACGTCCAAGGCAATGGCGCGCTACAGATCCAGTACGCCAAGTCCCTACTCGCCAGGGCCGTCAAGGAACAAGCTGCGGGAGTTGACCCGCGGGGGCGAATGTACTCCTGCTCCTTAGCAAGCAGGGCGGCATCAAGCGGCCACCCCACTGTCGCCAACGCTTTGACTTTCCCACCACCGCAGCTCCTGGCGAACCAACCACGGGCCGCCAACATCGCGCTATCCACAAACGAGCCGCGACTGGTGAATAACACGGTCGCCGCCAACGGGCAGCCCCTTGATGCCCGAACGAATATCATCAACCAGGCGTGTTTGGCGCGCCAGCCCAACGACCTGAGGCACACCCTCACCAACCGTGGCGACCCGCAACCAAGTGACTCGCTTAGTCGAGTCGGGCCGCAATGCTTCAGACTCATGATCCGTGGGGAAAAATACCCTACCAACTTCAAGGCACCCAAGGAGATCGAAAAGTTCGACCCGACGTACGATCCCGCTGTCTGGCTGGACACATACCTCATGGCAATGGGAATCATAGGCCACACCGACCTGCTCGCCGCTCGCTACCCCCCCTGATGATGGAGGGTGCGACTCGGCAATGGATCAACACCCTCCCCGCTGACAACATCGATTCCTGGGAAGAAAGGCAGGACGCCTTCATCAGGCACTTCGAGGGCTCCTACACCGGTGCCACCACCATAGAAGACCTGGAGCGATGCATCCAGGGACAATGCGAGTCGACTCGTCGCTGGATTTAAAGATGGCAAGAGCTGTGGATCAATGCCTCCGGCATCCACCCAGACACGACGATACATTGCTTCAAGAACGCGTGCCGGTACGAACCCCTGGTCGCTAAGATCAAGAGGGTCTACCGGATGCTCGACAACATCCCCGACCTCCTCGAGATCGCCAAGCGCTACACGGAGGAGGACCCCAACCAAGACTCTGACGACGAGTCGGGAGGACGGCGCCGAACTAGCATCCACGATAGTGGGTGCCTCCGCGACATGCGCTACAGCAACACCCGCATCACCGGCAAGCACCGCACGGACGGGCGAGTCGACTTCGTCGCCAATGCCAGCTACGGCCAGCGCGACACCAAGAGTTACCGCCGCGACAGAGTAAATTACCGCGACATCGGAAACTACTGCTCCAACAACATAGCGAGACTGAAATTCGACCCCGCTGCCCTGCTCAATCAGCCCTGCATCTACCACAGCAGGGAGGGAAAACCTGCCACCCACACCACCGCTGATTGCCACTCTCTCAAAGAGATCGAGAAGGCGAGGCGAGCAAGGGAGCACCCCAATAACAACCTACCTCGGGACAACAGGAACGGCGGCGGCTTTGGCACCGTCGTCGGCTCGCTACACACCTTCACCGAACTTGGAACCAAGCGCGAGAAGAAGGTGCTCGCCCACGCGGTCACCGTCAATGCGGTGACGTAGGTCGACATCCCTCGCTTCCTCAACTGGTCCGAGCAGAGCATCACCTGGAGTCGCCAGGACCATGCGCCAAGAATCGAATACCCAGGGCAAGTCGCCCTGGTAGTCAGGCCGAAGGTGGCCGACTACTGGCTACCCAAGACACTAATGGACGGTGGGAGCTCCATCAACGTTATGTACCTGGACACGTTCAAGAGGCTCCAGCTCCCAGAAGCAGCCATTGAGCCAACCCTGACGACCTTCCACGGTATCATCCTCGGTCAGAAGGCGTACCCGATCGGAAAAGTGACGCTGCTAGTCACCTTCGGCACTCCGGCAAACTACTGCACAGAGAGGATCGTATTCGAGCTGGTGAACTTCCACAGCCCCTACCACTGCGTCCTGGGTCGTCAGGCATTCGCAAAGTTCATGGCGACCCCACACTATGCCTACAACATGATGAAGCTCCCCGGGCCAAGCGGCATCATAACCATCCACGGCGACCTCGACATGGCCATGGAATGCAAGGACAAAGGAGCCGAGCTCACCGACGCCGTCATCGCTGCGAAGACCAACCATGCGGAGGAGCTTGCGAAATACGCGGGCAACATCAACAAGGATGACCCCACCATCCTGAAGAAACCAACCGCCACGAACTCCACATTCGAGGCGACCACGCACACCCGCACCGTCGAGCTCGTCCTAGGCGATTCCAGCCAGACGGTCACCATCGAGGCACACATGAGCCCCGCATAGGAAAGCGCGCTCATCGGGTTCCTCCGTTAGAACCGCGACATCTTCGCATGGAAGCCATCTGACATGCTAGGTGTCCCGAGGGAACTCATTGATCACAAACTCAACACCGACCCCAAAGTGCGACCAGTAAAGCAGTCGCTACGGCCCTTCAATGAAGAGAGCTGTCGAGCAATCGCCGAAGAAGTACAGCGCCTGCTAGCCACAGGCTTCATCCGGCCAATCAAATACTCCAAGTGGCTGGCAAACCCAGTCCTGGTTCTAAAAAAGAACAACACATGGAGAATGTGTATCGACTAACCAACCTCAACAGCGCCTGCCCGAAGGAGGAGTTCGTCCTACCGCGCATTGACCAGATCATCGACTCGATCGCGGGATCAGAGTCGGTGTGCTTCCTTGACGCTTACTCTGGTTATAACCAGATCAAGATGGCGGTCGAGGACAAGGAGAAGACGGCGTTCATCATGCCATTCGATGCCTTTTGCTACACGGCCATGACGTTCGGCCTCAAGAACGTTGGCGCCACATACCAGAGATGCATGCAGGAGTGCCTAGCGAGCCAAATTGGCCGCGACATTCACGTCTACATCGACAACGTGGTTGTAAAATCCACCCGCCAGGATGACCTGCTCGCCGACCTAGCCGAAACCTTCGCAAACCTGCGGAGGTACAACATCAAGCTGAACCCAGAAAAATGCACCTTTGGCGTCCCCACCGGACAGCTCCTAGGATATGTAGTCTCCAAGCGAGGCATCAAAGCCAACCCCACCTAGATCGACACCATCGCGTGACTCGGGAAACCCGAGTGCCTGTGCGACGTCTAGAAGTTGGCAGGGCGAGTCACGCCCCGACTAGGCGAGAAGGCAATGCCCCTCTATCGCCTGATGCGCAAGAACCCCACATTCCAATCGGACGCGGAGGCCGACGACGCACTCAAAGCGCTCAAAGAATTGCTACTCGCGGCTCCACTCCTCACGGCTCCACTCGACAAAGAGCAAATGCTCGTCTACGTCGCGGCCTCCACTCGAGTCGTCAGCACCGTGATGGTCGTCGAATGACCAAAGGAGGGCAAGGAGCGCCTCATACAGTGCCCTGTCTACTACATCAGCAAAGTCCTGACAGATTCACAACAGCACTACCCGCAATACCAAAAACTGGTTTACACGGTATTCCGAGCTTAGTGGCTACTCCCACACTACTTCTAGGATCACCCAATCACGGTGGTCTCCTCCGCACCCCTGCAAGACATAATACGCAATCGTGAGGCGACCGGGCGAGTCGCCAAGTGAGCCGTCGAAATCGGTGTCCACAACATCAAATACGAGCCCCGCAAAGCGATCAAGTCACAAGCCCTGGCTGATTTCCTCACAGATTGGGAAGAAGCACAGCAACCAGAGAAGCTCCCGTACCTCCACTACTGGTCTCTCCATTTTGACGGCTCCAAGAATGCCGATGGCGCAGGGGCTAGGGTCATACTGACCTCCCCCAAAGGAGACAAGCTCCGCTACGTGCTCCACCTCAACTTCAAGCCCTGCACCAACAACATGGCAGAGTACGAGGCCCTCCTTCACGGCATGAGAGCCGCTAAGGAGATGAACGTCAACCGCTTACGATGCTATGGCGACTCCGACCTAGTCGCCGGCCAAGTCGCCGGGACGTGCGACGCCGTCTCCCCAACAATGATCGTGTACCGCCAAGCGGTAGACCAGCTGGGAGGACACTTCGATGGCTACTCCGTCGAGTGGATTGACAGGCGCAAAAACAAGAAGTCAGACGCCCTTTCCGGCATAGGATCGACCCGGCAAGTGCCACTAGTAGGCGTCTTCCTCGACATCATCCACAAACCGTCGGTCAGCCCACCAAAAGAGATCGACGTCGGGATACCACTACAACCAGAACCGGCCCTAGTCGCCATGGTTGTAGAGCCTAGCGACTGGACAACACCATACGTCACCTTCTTAGAGCACAAAATCCTACCAAGCAACGAGACGGAGGCACGAATGATCGTGTGCTGCTACAAATCCTTCGTCATCATCAACAACGAGCTCCACAGACGCAGCGTGACTGGCGTGTTCCTGCGCTGCGTATAGCCAGAAGAAGGTTGCAAGATCCTCCTGGACATTCACGCTGGCGACTGTGGCCATCACATCGGCGCCAAGTCGCTAGTCGCCAAGGCTATGCGGCACGGTTTCTACTGGCTCACCGCACACGCCGACGCCACCAACATCGTCCAACGATGCGTCGGGTGTCAGAAGTACGCCCACCAGACGCACCTCCCTGGTTTGGCACTCAAGACCATCCCAATCACATGGACATTCCCCGTATGGGGCATGGACATGGTAGGACCGTTCAAGAAGGCCCCATCTGGCTTCACCCATCTCCTGGTCACGGTCGACAAGTTCACCAAATGGGTCGAGGCCAAGCCAATAAAGAAGTGCGACGGCAGGACGGCCACCAAGTTCTTACGCGAGCTCATCTACCGATACGGCTACCCGCACAGCATCATAACAGACAATGGCACCAACTTCGCCAAGGGGCCCATGGCGGAATTTTGTGAGGAACATGGCATACGACTCGACCTCACTTCAGTCGCCCACCCGGAGTCGAATGGCCAAGCAGAACGCGCCAACTAGAGCGTCCTCCACAGGCTCAAGCCGCGACTCCAGGTGCCCCTCGAGCGCACCCCAGGATGCTGGGTCGACGAGCTCCCCTCTGTGGTATGGGGGATCCGCACTTCCGTCAATCGCTCCACCGGGTTCACACCCTTCTTCATGGTGTACAGCGCCGAGGACGTAATGCCAACTGACCTAGAGCACGATTAACCTCGAGTCGCCAACTAGGTCGAGGCAACCAACGAGGTCACCCGCGAAGAAAGCATCGATCAACTCGACGAGGCACGCGACCTGGCTCGCTCTCGCACCACCATATACCAGCAAGGACTCCGCCGCTACCACAGCCGCCGAGTACGAACTCGCACCTTCCAGGAAGGTGACTTGGTCCTACGACTGGCCCAAGACAAGAAAGGCATGCACAAACTCCCCCCATGGGAAGGGCCATTCGCCATAGGACGAGTCCTCGGCAATGACGCCTACTACCTCATCGACATACGGGGTGACGGCCAGCTCGAGGTCGGGAGGCGATGGAAGGTAAACCTCCTCAGAAAGTTCTATACTTAGAACCTCAAATTGTACTCAGCTGGCATATATAATAAATTCATTCGGATCGAACAAATTGTGTCTACTCGCCATATTCTTGTGCCACTCGCACTCGTACATATTAGCAATATGCTACTCACGGAAGTCAACCTCTGGTCGAGCGACCGGCACGGCTAAGTAGTGCGGCACAAGGGCACCGGAAATACTCGGGCGTTGGGTCATCCACAAAAACACCAACCCGGAGCTGCCATTGGAGTCGCCTAGCCCGACTGGCCCACCGGGCCAAGACAACCGATATACGCTTCTCACAGCGACATGTCCCTCCCATCCTCGCGCAAAGCGACTTGAACGGTTAAGTACCACGCACGGGGACTCCGCAAAACGGGAACCCCCATGCAGCTCGGGAACACACCAAGTAAGAGAGCTGCCTTGGACTCGCCAAGCGACTGGCTCTTCGGGCCAGGGGAGGAGACGCGTTACAAACAACGCATTCACAACCTACAAAAGGAACACGACCAATATGGTTGAGCACCATGCTCGGGGACTCGCCTACAAATCAATCCTACTCGCGCTCGGGGACTCGCCACTTAGAAGATGCGAGAGATAAAATAATGCACAACCAAAACAAAACACAAAAGTATACAATCGAGTTATACCCCATTAAAGGGCGGACGCTCGGGGACTCGCTCAATCAAAAATAAACACACCACACAATCCTGGTCGCAATACGAGTCGATTGACTCCCTTTGGCATACATTAAAAAGTACATTACAGCAGTCGCCACTTGGCATACATCACAAACTGCCCAACTACATTGTTTATTCCACAGGTCCTGATGAAGCAGCACCGCCACCCCCTTGACATGAACAAAAGGCTGCCACGGGTTCGTCGGGTACGTCGTCAGTGACTTCGACAACGACGACCGGAAGGGCTGCTCCAACTTCCTATCGCGATGCTCTGGCTCGGGGTCGCCAGGCGCCAACACCGTCTCTTGGTATGGCAGCAGATCCCCCATAGCCAGGACCCGGTTGGCATAAGGGGCGGCCCTTGCAGTCAGCTTCAGCACCTCTGACATCTGCACCGTGCCGATCGCTGATGGGTAGCCACTCGTCACGTCGTCAAGGTCGAAGTCGTCGGGGAAGTGGGCGAGACCCAAGCTCAACGCCGTGGTGGCCCCGCGCCTGAACGCTGACCGCGCCTGAACGCCGACCGCGCCATCCATTCTACGATGACAGGCACCTCCTCCAGATAGCACCACACCTCCGTAAGCCCCCCAGGAATAAGCTCGGTGGGGGACATGCCTTGAAGAACCGCTTGGACACATAACACCGAAGCCGTGGCCGCATTCACCACGGCAGTCACGCACTGCGAAGCGTTGAAGGTCTAAACCACCAGGTCGGTTTGGCCTATCATAGCTGCAAAATCTAACGTCAGTGAAACTACGGACCTCCCCAATCAGGGACACGCCAAACAAGTCACGCAAAGACGGAGACTCACCAAGGAATTTGCGGCAGTTCTCCGTGACATGCTTCTCCAAGGTGGCTTGCTCGTTGTGTAGCCCCACGATGATCGAATCCTTTACGTTCCTCCTCAGCCGCAGTGACAGCAACCTTCGCTCGGTCCTCCGAAGAAACTAAGGCCGCTATCGCCTCCTCCAAGTCTTGGATCAGGAAGGAAATTCGTCCATTCGCCGCGTCCAGCTCGGCGACTAGAACATACTCTTCGCGAGCCTTGGAAATCGCAGCCGGGAAACCATCTGAAAGAGAAACCATCAGCGTGCCATACACCAATAGTTCACACTTGACAGAGGAAAGGACAGAGGAGCAGATACTCACCAATAGTTTCCTGATGCCGCTAGTTCTCCTCCTGCGCTTCGTGCAGATCATGCTCCAAGCGCTCCCTCGTGGCCTACCGATCGGTCGATTCCCTCTGCGAACCCTACAAACAAACAACACACCTCAACACTTACCAAAATCAACATCTAGTTCCCAACCGCTAAAATTCAGCGACTAAGAACTCGGGGACTAGAGAGTAGGAAAAAAGTTCAATTCCTAGCCGCCGAAATTCAGCGACTAGGAATTCGGGGACTGGAGAGTAGAAAGAAGTTCAGTTCATAGCCGCTGAAATTCAGCGACTGAGAACTCGGGGACTGGACATACCTGAATAGTAGTGTCAAGCATCCTGTGAAGTTCTACGGCGTCAGTCGAGGGGATCGTGAAAGAAGTGCGCCCACGACGGGACCCAATGTCTGCATCCACGATCTCCGGACTCTGTGGAGACTGGGTGTCCGCCACGCCTGGAAAACCCCTAGCCATGAAGCGCGGGAACGTCGTCGACGCTCTGGCGGGGGCACTGGTTGTCGGGGCCGGCGCGGCCGCAACAAAGACTGGCTCTGATCGCGCCGCCACCACTTCTTCAGCGACTGCCGCGACTTGGGGCTCCGCGGCGCTGTCCATGGCTGTGGCGTTGTCGGCACTCCCCTGCTGCTTCTTCGTGCCTTCCGTGGTCGCACATTTCCGGTGGATTTTCTCTTCTTGGGGAGGTCGCCCTCTCCCGTGGTGGCGACCGGCAGAATCTTCGCCACCGAACGACGGCCAATCTTCTTTGCTCCGGATCTGCTCGAATTGCCACAGTCAATATAACGACAATACAAAAACAAGAGGCGAGTTGGAATGAAGAACCAATACTCACTTAGCGATCGGGAGAACGCGAAGCCCGGTGCTGATGTGGGTAGGCTTGTCCAATTCTGGACCTAGCTTGTGAGTGATCCCCCTCTCGAAGATGTGTGAAGCCCACGACACCGCGGGCTTCCTTGACAACGAAGCCGCAGTTGCCGGAACCTCTGGCTCCGAAGACACGGCCGCTCTCGATGGCCGTGGCGACTTAGATGTTGCTGCCTCAGCCGCTTCCTGGCTTGGAACCCCCGAAACCGTGGGCGCAATCACTGCCAGGGGAACCTCTACCGCTGCCTCGGCGTCCTCACCCTCCAACCCCTCCGTCAGGGTCCTGTCCTTTGGGGCTTTGCGCGAGACTTGGGGGGATTCTTCATCGTCAGAGTCATCATCTGACTCAAACACCACCACCGACTTGGACGACGACATTGGCTTCTTCGCTGGTGACTTGGGCTTGATTGCGGAATTCGACGGCGTAGCAGTACGCCGGGACGTGTGCTCCTGCGCCACCTCGTCGCCTCCGTCGTGTTCATCTAGGCTGCAACTTGCCTCGAACTCATGCTGTTTCTGCATGCGAGTCTTCCGAGCCACGGGCGCTGGGGGAGGAACCTCCTTCTCCTCCCCATCGCTGTCGGAAGAGTCTTCCCTAGAGTCTTCCTCGAGTTCCTGGGGAACCTCTTCATCCAGCGGAGGAAGCCAGCCCTCCAACACCTGAAAAAGCTGAGAACCACCACGAATAAACACCAAATGAAGCGACTGAGAATTGAGGTGCGGAAATAGCGACTAGGAAGAAAACTTACTGTGGGGGCTTCATTCTTCACGGGAGTGTACAGGGCGAGCCCGACCGACACGCTGGTGAACTCCGCATTAGTGATCTTTTTTAGGGCGGCCTTGTAGTCCTCGGCCTCCCATGATTCCTTGCTGGTTCGGGAGGGGTCATGCTTCCCGCTGTATTCATACATCCAATGCTGCCGAGCCGCTAGCGGAACCAGACGCCGCCCGAGCTAGCAGTTGTAAAGGTTGATCGAAATCAACCCCTGGTCCTTCAGCTTCTGGATCTGGTCCATTATTTTCGCGATGGCCATCCTCTGGTCTTCGGGAAGCTTTTTCGGTGCCAACCGGCAAGGCTCGCTCCTGTCGACGACGAACTCGGGAAGTGCCACCTCACCGTAGGGAGTGGATTCTTTTACATAGAACCAGCTCTTCTTCCACTCGCTGGCAGCCTTCTTCGGCAGGAGGAGCTTGATGCAATTAGCCTTCGGCTTCAATTGGAACGTGGCGCTGCCTCCGTCCAATATCAAGCCACCAAACGCCTCGCGCCCGATGCGGCCATGGAAGAGCTCCAACCACAGCGGAAAATACGGTCTGCAGCTGAGATAGCACTCACAGAAGGCGACGAAGATCGCTAGCTGCTCGATGCTGTGCGGGCCGAGATCCGACGGTTTGATCGCGAAATACGCGTAGAAGCGCCGGAAGAAGAGCGAGGTAGGGAATCCCAGACCCCTTTCTAGATGGCTGGGGAAGCAGATAAATTCGTCGGCTCGCGGCTTCGGCTCGGTCTCGGAGGAGGGGGAACCCGCCAGTTCCCCTTGCAGAGGACTCCGACGTTCTCGAAGGACTTGAGTTGGGCTGTGGTGCATTTGGATTTTCCCCATGAGCCTTTGGGAGGCGCCATCGGGTATGACGTGGAATCTCACGGTGCATAAAGGACGAATCGGAAGGTTGAAGGCAGGAAGATTGAAGACAGGAAGAATGGGTATGGGAGAATGAAGAATGTGGGGAAGGATTCGCGGAACTGAATCATCACTCCCCTTATATGGGAACGCCACCCGCCAAAATCGGGATAGTCGTTACTCACGGTAATTGCGCCGAAGTTACCGTTGGAAATTCCAACGGATAGTTTGACTAGAACTGACGGTCCAACTCCTCCATTTCCAGCCGCTACCCGCCAGTCTTTTCCACTCGCCGAAGCGGCGACTTGACAGTAGTAACATTCGTCGGGGTGGCCAGTGGAAACCTGGGGAAATTCTCCTTGGTTCGGTTGGAGTCCATCGCCGAATCGACTGGGCGTCCAAATTGGGCTCGCCTACTTCGTTTGCCAAAGGGACACCTGCGCCTGAATCAACGATGGCCTCGCGGACTACTGATGGGGATATGCCAAAGGAGGTATGCCTAGCAGGACGTTCCGATTCGGCTGAAGGGCTTGTGAGTGCGCCTGAAGGACGACGACTGGACTACGACTGAAGGAGAAGCCTGGCGATTGGAAGCTGAAGGCCTAGAAGCACATCTGAAGCCCAGTCGGTTTAGGTTAGAAAGGCTCCGAGTCCATATCTGGTTCGGTTGTAACTTGTAAACCCTAGCGAGGTGACTCCTATATAAACCTCCCTAGGATATCCTAAGGACGCACGTTCCATCATACACCCCCTCAAGCGACTCGCTGCTTAGACGCCGAGCTCGACACCCCTGTAACTCGCTCCCCAATAATCTAATCTAGCAGGATTAGTTCTTTACCCTCCGGGGGGCCGAACCTGGGTAAACCCATGTGCATCCACGCCCATCTCGCACCGAAGATGGCCGCCAACTCTTCCTCACGTTAAAATAAATCGCTATCAGTGGCAGTGACTGCCGTGGCCATTTCCACGACACTGGATGAGTGTGAAAATGGACAAAGTTCTGATAAAGCGGCATCAGGAAGCAAACAAGACGGAGAATACCACCAGAGGTGTGAGGCCCACTGGTTTGATTGGCGTGAGTTATTTGAGGGGTCCTTCTTTATTGGTGCGCCCCTAGTAAATACATGTTGTGGTGATTGCACCTACCCACACAATTGTTGCTCCTGCCACGGATTAATGCTGACGCGTCATCTGGCACATGCATGAAGTTAGGTATATTTTTCGATATTTCTAAATATTCAAATAAATTCTCCCATCAATATGTTTTTAAGAATGGTAAAACAGATTTTTTTGTGTGCGTCAAACGTTATGTCTAACAAACGCATCGTGAGTAAAAGGAACCTTCTACGACAATGTCATCGCTTCGGTTTGTCAACCTTGCGTTGGGTGGCATGAAGATAAATTATTATATTATAAGTTGTAAGGGCACCATCCCAAATAACCACTTATTTATTGATAGAACATTACATTGATCTTGTTTCTTTTTTTGCCTGAGCGAAAATGTTAGTATTACAAAGAATAGCTAGTTTTGATTTAACTCCAATAGACTCGTTAAACTAAAGGATGAATATTTTATTTCCATGTGAGTGCGAGAACCCAAACATGCTCAGAGTTGTGCAACAATGAATTAATTAAATAGAGCATTGTACATAGCTATATGAGTACACTCGAGTGTGGGAAACTAAACTCATACAATGGCGTTGTTGTACAATAGATCATAGATAACATTGACCACACTGTTGTTAGAACCCGAGTAGGCGTGCGAAAATAGACAATGTCCTGATAAAGCGGCATCGGTAACTAGAAAAGGCGAAGAAGGCCACCACAGGTGTGACGCTCGTGGGTTTGGCTGCCATGAGTTATTAGAGGCGTCCTTGTCTCTTGGTGTGCCCCCAGTAAATACATGTTGAGACCGTTGCACCTACCCAAACCATTACTGCACCTGCCGCTGATTAATGCTGATGTGTCGTCTAACGCATGCTCCACGTTAGGTACATGCACATGTGGTGCTTTAAAATAAAAGAACCCAATTCACCTCCTAACATTTACCTTCCTAACCACACCCACCACCGCTTCCTCTTCCCTTCCCGGCGATAGCACACCACGGCGACCACCAGATCGTCAACTGGCCGGGTATGCTGAACACGGAGGAGGCACACACATGGTATGTGTTTAGTATCACCCCCCACTGGACACCATCCTTCCCCATGGGTGAAACATATCACTGAGGGGCCTCGTCATGCCCCTTTTCAATGATAATACTATTTTTGCAAGAGCAGTTGCAGCAACAGGTTCATGGGGAACTTAGGCAATGTTGTGCACATTACAAGAAGGCATCCGTGGATTTACAACCTAGGATTTTCCATATAGTAAGCAAAAGGTAACAGATATACATGGACGGGCTATAGGGTTTCCCCGTAGAGCAAGGAGATGAGAAGTGCAACAATGTTTAATTTGAAGGGGTAACGACGCCGCGAGACGTTGCCATCGTCCGTCTTGACCAAAGTCGAAAATCAAACACACGGGTCGCTGTGACCGCCCCGGATATTATTGGTATGGTAATTACGTCGGGGTGTTTTTACATGGTCATAGCTTTTGCTATTTTTTCCAGCATGGCGATTCCATCTGACCGCTCAGGGGGTGTAGTATATACTATCACGGACCACCGTAACGTGATGGATCCACCATCATATATGCCATCAACGTCTACTGTAGCGCCACAGGCTATATCAACAACTACTGCAGCGCCACCGTTAGCTATGCCACCAACCATGGACCAAGGACAAGGCGGGCCGAACAAGATGCGTCGCAGCGAGCGGGCCAAAAAGGCCAACTCATGAAACAAGTGAATCCCAAGAACGAAGAGACCGAGCACATATGTTTCTATGTTTCACGAAGCCCAACTCACAAAACTGTTTCTATGTTTCTATGAACACATATGTTTCTATGATTCACGAATCCCAAGAAGCCCAACTCACGAAACCGTTAAGTAGTGGAGAGTGAATCCTAGTTGGGTGTGGAATTACTAAACTGTATTTGCATGACTCTCTCCTTGGATCCCCTTTTCTCTCTTCTCAATCCCTTGAAATCTTAATCCTAGACTTGTAAGTCATTTTGTATAGGTAAAAGACGAAACTAGATGTGTAGTGCTATATGTTTCCATGTTTCTACGCGTTCAAATGACTTCTTTCATGAAATATGTTTTTAAGAGTGGTAAAATAATAAGATGTCAAACGTTATGTCTAACATACATACGGAGAGTAAATGGCACCTTCTACAACCATGTCTTTGCTTCAGGTTGTCGGCCTTGCACTGGAGGGAACGAAGGGAAGTTAGTATATTATAAGTTGTAAGGACACCATCGAATCCGTACTAACCTCATAATTATTGATATCACATTACATTGATCTGGTATTTTTTTTGCCAAACTAAAACATTAATACTACAGAGAATAATGATGGCTCAAAATATGTAGAACTCGTTGGGAACCCCAAAAGGAAGGTATGATGAGCACAGTAGCAAGTTTTCCCTCAGTTATGAAACCAAGGTTATCGAACCAGTAGGAGTAAGGAAACAACTCCAAGGTGTTGCTAACAACTTGGAATCCTGCACAACACAACCACATAACATTGCCCCAACTTACAATGAGGTTGTCAATCTCACTGGTTTTGTTGAAAACAAAGGATTAAACGTATAGTGTGGAAAATAGTAATTGCGTGTAGAAAATAAATAGTAAATGATAAACAGTAGATGGTATATCAATGGTAAAGGAATGGACTGGGGTCCATAGTTCACTAGAGGTGTTTATCCTTAAGATAAATAGCATGTTGGGTGAACAAATTACAGAGCGGAAATTGACAGATTGAGAAAGCATAATAATGCATATACTAGACATCTTGACTCCTATGAGATTTGATTGGGCATTACAACATAATACATAGACCGTAATCCAACTACATCTATGATTAATAATCAACCTTCAGGTTATCATCCGAACCCCTTCGAGTATTAAGTTGCAATCAACAGATAATTGCATTAAGCAAAGTGTGTAAAGTAAACAATACGATTGCCCCATGGACAAATGATTGTTGTTTTCTCCCTAGTAGAAACAACACCTCTACAACCTTAGAGATTACTGTCACTTCCCCAGATTACTAGAGGCATGAACCCACTATCGAGGATAAATACTCCTTTTGGAGTTGCAAGCATCTACTTGACCAAGATAGCTACTAGCAACGGAGAGCATGTAAAGTCAAAAATAACATAGACATGATAGAATTAATAATCAATCTGACATAGTATCTCAATATCCATCGGATTCCCGCAAACACAACATGTAGGATTACAAATAGATGATCTTGATCATGAATGGAGCTCATAATATCGAAACATGATAACACAAAGGAGGAGAACCAACCATCTAGCTACTGTATGGACCCATAGTCTAAGATTGAACTACTCATGCATCACTCCGGAGGCTGGCATCGTGATGAACAAGACCTCCAAGGTGATATATCCCCTCTGGTAGGGTGCCGGGAAGAGCTTCGGATCCCCCTATCTAGGGATGGAGATGGCGGGGTCTACAGACTCTTTCATGGATTTTTGATCGGGTGTCTAGGATTTTTGTCCCGGGGCAAGGTCCGTGGAGCTCCAAGGGCCCACACCCCCTGGTGTTGCACCCCCTGGTCGCGCGGCCACCACTTGTGGCCACCCTGGTATGCCACTTCGTCTCCCCTTCGGACTCCCTGTTGCTTCAGATAAAATATTGACTTCGGCTTTTTTCCCGTCCAATTCCGTGAATATTTCCTTACTAGATTTTGTGAAACAAAAAATATCAGAAAACAGGCAACTGGCACTATGGCATCTTGTCAATAGGTTAGTTCCAGAAAATGTATAAAAATACCTCAAAGTGTGAACAAAATATAAGAAAGTTGATATAAAACAAGCATGGAGCATCAAAAATTATAGATACGTTTACGACGAATCAAGCATCCCCAAGCTTAACTCTTGCTCGTCCTAGAGTAGGTAACTGATAAAAAGAATAATTTTGGAGGTGACATGCACCATGATAATCTTGATCCAGATATTTGCAAAGCATTAATAGCTGGGATCAAAGTACTCTAAACATAAGTATGAAAGATAGAGTTCTAAGAATAAGACATAGTAACTATGTTGTAACATGAAAAGGTACAAACAAAAGATCATGAATAACAATGTATTGAAAGATGTTTGTTTGTTTCTCATATAGAAAACATAATAAGAGTTATATTCAGCTTGTCCCTCATGGTATAGCAAAACATAAATGCATAGGACACCTTCAAAGTTCATAAGGGTGACTAGATACAAATAATTTAAGAACAAGCAATATCAAAGTTATGAATCAATCAACAAGTTTTGGGACAATGCATATTAAACTAAGAATGACCACTATGCTCTCTCAATTGGTGCATATAGATAGAAGATGGAGACTCAACATAAAAGTAAAAAAGAAAGGCCCTTCTCAAAGGGAAGCAGGGATTCAAGTTTCATAAAGAGCTTCTAGGTACTTATTAGCTTTCAGCTATCATTGCCCCTATAATAAGCATCTTGAGGTGATTAAGGTTAAAGTGACACAAATATGAAGATATGCTTGACAAGTTATAAGTTAAAAATCTCATGCCCCTTGCTTACTAGTACTGAACCTTATGCTACTCAACTTTAGTCACAAGTAAGTTCTTGTCATTGTAAGTATATGTGTATCATATAGAACCGACAACGGGGTACCCCTTGCCCCATGATACAGGAGCTATCCCATATCAAAATGACAAGGCAACAGACAATGAGCATCTCAGCGATCTTTTTATTTGCTATTTGCATAGGTTTTTAATAAGGATGCTTCACAGAATGCTCACTATGGTTATGCTGCAAGTTTCCACCATGATTAGGCCTAGCTTAGGCTCGCCGCCCAGGCGTTTCTCTAACACACAACAAACTCCATGAGCTTACAAGCTCCCCTTTTATTTCACACCCCCGAATCCATAAACAAAAGAACATAATATTAACTGAATAATAAGTGCAATGTTGAAAGCTTTCCCCATGGTATCATGGTTCTGCTAATTCACAACTTATAAAGTGCAAGCATATAAGCAACATAGATGGACACAATGGTTCAAGTTTATTAAGTGCAGGAAAATAAAGTGTGCCATCAAGTTTGTGAGAGCTTTAGTCACTAATTTTCACATAAGAAGTTTAATTTGGAAGGTAGATAAAAACATGAATATACTTGGAATGGTGTAACACACCATGCATAGGAATTTATAGTATACTCTTTGGAATAACTTGGTTTTCTTGGAGGTTGGATGCATGAGTGGAACTCATACTTGGTACAGGTTGAGGCTAGCAAAAGACTAGGAGCGACCAACTAAGAGAGCAATAATGGCCATAATCATGCAAAGCGATAAAAATTATTAATTAAAGCATAAAGTGATATTACAAGTCATAACTAAATGATCATAGAGGCTAAGGTGACTGGTTCATTGGCTTAACATGGTGCAAGCATGTGCCAAGTCAACCAAATAAAGCATCAATGGAGAATACCACAATATTATGCTTTTGTATGCTAAAACAACGCATGATCCTTTCAAGGCACATTAAGCAATCTCAATTGTTTGGAACAAGTCATGCTACAGCAATAATTACTAATCATAACGTCAAAGCAATATCAAACATGACATGTTAAAGTCTAGGCCACAATCAAAACAAGCTCCTTTTGTACCACTTATAAGCATGAAGCTTCCTACTCTTTTCCAATCACCAATCAACTTATTTGAAACCACATATGAATGCGGGGGTCCAAATAATTTATTTAAGCAAACCAAACAATAGAAAACAAAAAACAAAAACAAAGACGCTCCAAGAACAACACAATTATGCATGAAACAATAAAAATGAAGTGTTTTGGAAGAAAACCTGAGATTTTTATTGATGAAGAAGGGGATGCGTTGGGCATCCCCAAGCTTTGACGCTTGTACTTGTTGAATATTTCTTGGGGTGACATGGGTGGCATACCCAAGCTTGAGCTTTTGTCCATACTTCATCTCATCACATTATTCTTCCCTACACTTGAAAATTTCCTTCATAGAAAACTTCACACAATCTTCATTAGCAACATTAGAGTATTCAAGATAATAAGTCTTTGGGTTTAGTTTCAACACAAGTAAAACTTCCATTAAAACATAAGATACTGTATCAATTCCTTCTAAAAGCTCAAGTGATCAAAGAGAACTTAAAGAGAAAGAGATTAAGAAGCAAATGCAAATAATGGCAGAAATCTGTTAAAACAGACCAGCAGGTAAACACCGATTTTTTCGAAGACCGTCTGTTGCTGAAATCGAAAAGTGCTAAACAAATGAAATTTAGATAAGAAGCTGGGGCATAAGCATAGAAAATTACAGCTCAATCCGACGTACAGGAGTTTTCACAAATTTTACCATTGAAGCACAAAAAATCTGATTCGGGACAGCAACTTTCCCTAGTCTGACTTCTCTCTCATCAGAGTTTATTCTTGGCACAAAAACCACAAAAAAGGATAAGGAGAGGTTATTACTGAAGCAATAACTTCCAAGACTCAACAAAAGAAAAACATATTGAAAATAAAAATAATTCGGGTTATCTCCCAATAGTGCTTTTCTTTAACGCCTTTCAGCTAGGCATAGGAAGTAAGATTCAAGTATTTTAGAATGAAGAAGCAATAAGATCAATTTTCTTGTCCCTACCTTTCTTACCTTTATTCTTATCTTTAGGGAACGTATGATTGTTTGGTGGAGAGGTAAAATGCATGATGCCTTTTCCAACATCTATTATTGCTCCAAGGAGTTTCAGCACAGATCTTCCAAGTGTAATTTGTCCTTTTCCTTCACATTCAATAACAAGATAATCAGTACACACTACTTTCCCTAGGATCTTTGTAAACACACCTTCATCTATTCCAATGGATAATATTGTGGCATTATTGGTAAGAGATATTTCTTCTCCTCCTTTAGAAAGTCCACAAAGATTCAAAGATTCATAGATATCTTTAGGCATAAGACAAAATTTAGACATGATATCATAATGAGCATAAAAAGTTTCATTATTTATAATGAATTTTACTATAGGAAGGCATTTTGAAGATTCATAATTTATTGGAATATATTCATGATGCTCTCTAAGCGTGTTATAGCATTCTTTTAAACTAGCTATGTTGGTCTAAAGAGTGTTTAATCTAGCAATAATGTTTGTAATTGCAACCAACTTTTTTATGGCATTAAAAGCTTAACCCTCTTGCACTAGAGGAAATCTCCTCCTACTACAGTATCCAAAGCATATCTATAACAAAGGGCAAGACCAAAGTAGAAACTACTAAGAAACAAGCCTTGAGTCATTTTAGGTTCAGTTTTTTCATGTAACTCAGAAATTCGAGACCAAGATTCTTTGAAACTCTCTTCAATTCCTTGTTTGAAAGTAAAAATCTCTTCAGTTATTGGAGCAATGATAGACATAAAATCATCTTTGAAACTATTTTTTTGTTTTTTATAAAAGAGAAGAAAACCAGTACAAATAATTTTTTTGTGTTTTTGATAAAAAAGAAACAAGCAAACAAAGCAAAATAAACTAAGCAAAACAAAAAAACAAAGGAAAGAGATTTGTTATGAGAGACTCCCTTTGCAAGAATCTTCTTTCTCCCTAAAAAGTGATTGACGAGGAGGAAGAGATTGAAGCTCTCCTTAACTCCCTGGCAACAGCGCCAAAAAAATTGCTTGATGGCTCAAAATATGTAGAGCTCGTTGGGAACCCCAAGAGGAAGGTATGATGAGCACAGTAGCAAGTTTTCCCTCGGTTATGAAACCAAGGTTATCGAAACAGTAGGAGTAAGGAAACAACTCCAAGGTGTTGCTAACAACTTGGAATCCTGCACAACACAACCACATAACTTTTCTCGAACTTACAATGATGTTGTCAATCTCACTAGTTTTGCTGAAAACAAAGGATTAAACATATAGTGTGGAAGATAGTAATTGCTTGCAGAAAGTAAACTGTAAACGGTAAGCAGTAGATGGTATATCAATGGTAAAGGAATGGACAGGGGTCCATAGTTCACTAGAGGTATTTATCCTTATGATAAATAGCATGTTGGGTGAACAAATTACAGAGCGGAAATTGACAGATTGAGAAAGCATAACAGGCAACTGATGTTGTGGCATCTTGTCAATAGGTTAGTTCCAGAAAAAATATAAAAATACCTCAAAGTGTGAACAAAACATAAGAAAGTTGATATAAAACACGCATGGAGCATCAAACATTATAGATACATTTATGACGTATCAAATAACTGGTTTTGATTTAACTCCAACCTTAAACTGAAGAACGGATATTTCATTTCCATTTGACTGTGAGAACCCAATCGTGCTAAGCATTGTGCAATACTGAAATTTCATAGATTGCAATAGGAGTACAACCGATCATCGGCAATGGCACACCACGGCAGCTACCATATCGACGACTGACCGGGCAAACTGAACTCGGAGGAGGCACAAGAAAGGAAGACATTTAGTATCGTCATCCCGTATGACACCAGCCCGCCCCACGGCTGAAACATATCACTTGGGGGCCTCGCCATGCTATCCTCAGTGATGATATTATTTTAGCAAGAGAAACTGCCACAACAGGTTCATGGGGAACTTAGGAAATGGAGTGCACATTACAAGAAGACATCCTTGGATTTACAACCTAGGATTTTCCACATTGTAAGCAAAGCTAACAGATAGACTGAGACCAGCTATAGGGTTTCCCTGTAGAGGAAGTAGATGGGATGTGCAACAACGGTGACTTCTAAGTGGTAACGACGCGAAGGCACGCCGGCATCGTTCGTCCTGACCAAAATCGAAAATCAAACATGTGTGTCATTGTGATCGCCCTGGACATTGTGGCTATGGAAAGTATGTCTAGATACATGAACGTCGTCAGGGTGTTTTTACATGGTCATATATTTTGCTATTTTTTCCAGCATCGCGATTCCATATGACCGCTCAGGGGGGTGTTGTATACTGCCACGGTCCACTGTGATGTGATAGAGCCACCGTCATCTATGCCATCAACTACTGCCACTAGTAGAAAGAGGGCCTTTGGTCCAGCGCCCAAATTCCATTGGTCCCGGTTCGTTTCCGTAATCGGGACCAATGCCAGGCACCGGTCCCGGTTCATGCCGCGAGGGCATTGGTCCCGGCTCATCTGTAAGCATTGGTCCCGGTTTGTGGCACGAACCGGGACCAATGACCCCGCGACGCACATGTGGCGCTCTGTGAGGCATTGGTCCCGGTTCATGCCACCAACCGGGACTAAAAACCCCGTGACTGTCAGCTGTCCAGGAATTAATGTAAATTAATTCAGGGTAGAAATTAATTCGAGGCAGAAATTAATTCGAGGTAGAAATTTAATTGATCACTATTTTTGAACAAATCTTTCACGAATTAATCGAGACAAAGGTCTAAATTGAGACATTTTATTATTCGACCACAAATTTTTCCATACAAATAAATATGCGACTTTATAAATTCCTAGTCGACAACACTTCCGCTATCGCTGTCCTCCGAGCCGTTGTCCTCCGTGCCGCTGGCTTCCTCGTCGTCGTCGGATGAAATCTCCCCGATTTTGGCGTTGTTCGGGAGACGGAGCTCGTCTGCGCGCATAGCGGCGTCGATGGAGGTGTAGACGGTCCGTCTAAGGACGGACCAGGATAACTCTGCCCTTCTTGGTTCCGGCAATCCGGGTGCACCAGGCGCCCGTCCACGAAACGGTTGCCAAGCTTGGCCTTCCGCTCCTTCTTGAACAGCCAGGGCCAATACTCGCTGCCCGCCGCGTACCGGGGCAACGCCCTAATGCACGGGGGCAGTTGGCGGCGATGCTCCGTGATGACGTACTCCATGTCGTATCCGCCAGGGTTGAGGAGCGGAGCCACCGGCACACCCCCCTCGTTGATGCGAAATCCGGCGGGAAGGGTCGCGCGCCGCGCCGCAAGGATGCCGTAGATCGCAAACTACGCCGCCTCGTAGTGGTTGAGCGTGGGCACCTCCATGACGGCGCGGTGGAGATTGGAGAGGGAGGGGAGGCGAGACGACAGCGCGGTGGAGAGGCGGTTGCTAAAGTGGTGGGGTGGAGAGGGACTGTAGAGAGGCAGAGGCGATGGCGAAAGCGAGCGCTGTGGCCTCATATTTATGCACGGGGACGACGAAGCGACGGAGGCATTGGTACCTGTTATTGCCACGAACCGGGACCAAAGCCCCTCCTGCGCGACACATGGCGGCCCAGCAGCGCGCCCCCCACCGAAGTCATTGGTCCCGGGTCGTGCCATTAACTGGGACCAATGACCTGGGTGGGTTGCGAGCTGCTGGGCGTCTACGTGTCGCGCGGGAGGGGCTTTGGTCCCGGTTCATGGCAATAACCAGGACCAAAAACCCTCCCCTGGCTATATATAAGCCCAACCCTTTGCCCACCAAATTTTGCTGGTTTGTGTGTGAGGTGTGGGTGCTAGCTTTTTTTTTCCTTTGATTGCACACAAGGTGTTCGACGAAATGTCCGAGCCACACTTTAGTATGCACAACACGGTATCCTCGGTTGAGGTTAGCAACCTTATCTTCTTTATCTGTAACTGATACAAAATATTGCATCTGTCCATATAGGGTGGTCATTTTACTATTCACGAAGTTATTGTAATGGTTAATTATTATGACGCAGATCGATGGACGGATGCGATGGATGTATGGCGACCGACGCCATTCCGACTTTATTGCAGGCCAACATAAATTTATCGATTTGGCTAAGGCAAACAAAGTGGATAATTTTATGCCTTGTCCCTGCGTCGACTGTCGGAACGTGGCAGAGCACTCTGCCCCGAGAATCCTTCAAAGCCATCTGCTTCGGAGAGGTTTGATGCCCGAATATTATTGTTGGGCCATGCACGGAGAAAGAGGGGTTAGGCTCGAAGAAAATGAAGAAGAGGAGGATGATGACAACTATCCTATGTCCCCTGAAGAATACGGTGATACTGCAATGGAAGACAATGAAGAAGAGGGAGGCGGCAATGAAGAAGAACAACGGGCATCGGATGAGCCCGCTGATGGTCTTGGTCTGGTCATTTCTGATGCAAAGCAACAATGTGATACAGAAAGGGAGAAGCTTAAGTTGGAGGCCATGCAAAAGGATCACAAAAAGTTGTTGTACCCAAATTGCGAAGATGGCACCACAAAGCTCGGTACAACACTTGAACTGCTGAAATGGAAGGCAGAGACTAGCTTATCTGACAAGGGATTTGACAAGTAACTAAAAATAATGAAGCCGAAGCTTCCAAAGGATAACGAGCTGCCCGAGACAACGTACGAAGCAAAGAAGACTATCTACCCTCTAGGATAAGATGTGGAGAAGATACATGCATTCATTAATGACTGCATCCTGTACCGCGGTGAGAAGTACGAGAATATGGATAATTGCCCGGTATGCAATGCATGTCGATACAAGATCAGACAAGATGACCCTGGTGATGTTGAGGGCCATGACGAGCCCTCCAGGAAGAGGGTTCCTGCTAAGGTTATGTGGTATGCTCCTATAATACCACGGTTGAAACGTCTGTTCAGAAATAAAGAGCATGCTAGGTTATTGCGATGGCACAAAGAAGAGCGTAAGAAAGACGGGAAACTGAGACACCCCGCCGATGGGTCGCAGTGGAGAAACATCAAGAGAAAGTACTCGAACTTTGCAGGTGACGCGAGGAACTTATGGTTTGGTCTAAGTATAGATGGCATGAATCCTTTTTGGGAGCAGAGCTGTAGGCATAGCACCTGGCCAGTGACTCTATGTATCTACAACCTTCCTCCTTGGTTGTGCATGAAGCGGAAGTTCATTATGATGACAGTGCTCATCCAAGGACCGAAGCAACCCGGCAACGACATTGATGTCTACCTAAGGCCATTAGTCGATGAACTTTTGCAGTTGTGGGCAGAACCAGGTGTAAAGGTGTGGGATGAGCACAAACAGGAGCCATTTGACCTACGAGCGTTGTTGTTCATAACCATCAATGATTGGCCTGCTCTTAGTAACATTTCAGGACAGTCAAACAAGGGATACAATGCATCCACGCACTGTTTAGATAATACTAAAGGTATACATTTGGATAAATGTAAGAAGGTTGTGTACCTGGGGTGTCGTAAATTTCTTCCGACCAATCATCAAGTAAGAAAGAAAGGCTAGAATTTCAACGGTGAGGTAGATTACCGGAAGAAGCCTAAGCTCCCTAAAGGTGCTGATGTATTTGGTATGGTGAAGGAACTAGAAGTAATCTTTGGAAAGGGTCCTGGCGGTCAATCTGTTCCGAAAGACCCCATTACCGGACACACGGCCATGTGGAAAAAGAAATCTATATTTTGGGAGCTTGAGTATTGGAAAGACCTAGAGGTCTGTTCTTCAATCGACGTGATGCACGTGATGAAGAATCTTTGCGTGAACCTGCTAGGCTTCCTGGGCGTGTATGGGAAGACAAAAGATACACCAGAAGCACGTGAGCACCAACAACGTATCAAATACGCACACAACAAGCATACTGATAAAGGACGTAAATACTTAAGTAGCTATGCTCTTACCAAAGAAGAGAAGGAAATCTTTTTTGAAGTCCTTTACAGTATCAAGGTCCCGGCTAGCTTCTCGTCAAATATAAAGGGAATAATAAATATGGCAGAGAAAAAATTTCAGAACCTGAAGTCTCATGATTGCCACGTGATTATGACACAGTTGCTTCTGGTTGCATTGAGAGGGCTTCTACCGGAAAATGTTCGATTAAACATTGTGAAGCTATGTGAATTCCTCAATGCAATATGTCAGAAGGTAATCGATCGAGAAAGGCTACAGAAGGATGTGGTCCAATGTCTTGTCAGTTTTGAGTTGGTGTTCCCCCGTCCTTCTACAATATTATGAAGCATCTCTTAGTTCACCTAGTCAAAGAGATTTACATTCTCGGTCATGTATTTCTGCACAATATGTTCCCCTTCGAGAGGTTCATGGGATTCTTAAAGAAATATGTTCGTAACCATGCTAGGCCAAAAGGAAGCATCTCCAAGGGCTATGCAACAGAGGAGGTCATTGGGTTCTGTGTAGACTTTCTTCCTGACCTTAAGCCCTTTGGTGTTCTTGAATCACGGTATGAGGGGAGACTGAGTGGAAAAGGCACGCTAGGAAAGAAAGCAATGATATTTAGGGACGGACAGTTCTTTAAATCAAGCACACTACATAGTTCTCCAAAGTTCTACCTTCGTGGCTCCGTATATCGAGGAACACATGAATGTTGTACGCTCCAAGTTTCCGGGGAAGGATGACTACTGGATTAAAAAAATCACATGGAGACTTTCGGCACTTCGTTGCAATTACATCTCATGAATGACACCACTCTTGGAGATCAGCTCTACTTGTTGGCCGCGACACCATCTGCGACTGTATTGACTTTCCAAGGGTACGAGATAAATGGGAATACATTTTACATGATTTCCCAAGATAAAAAGAGCACCAACCAAAACAGTGGTGTTCGCTTTGATGCAACATGCGAGAATGGGAAAAAGGACACATACTATGGTTACATAGAGGAGATATGGGAACTTGACTATGGACCTACTTTTAAGGTCCCATTGTTTCGGTGTAGTTGGGTTAACATGAATGGAGAAGGGGTAAAGGTAGACCAGCTGTACGGAATGACAACAGTGGATCTCAAGAATCTTGGTTACAGAGACGAACCATTTGTCCTAGCCAATGATGTGGCTCAGGTTTTTTATGTGAAGGACATGTCCTCTTGACCGAAAAAAAGAAAAAATAAGGAAACGAATACATCAGACGATGAGCCCAGGCGTCACATAGTTCTTTCAGGGAAAAGAAACATCGCAGGAGTCGAGGACAAGACAGACATGTCAGCAGATTATGATAAGTTTGATGAAATTCCGCCCTTCACCGTGAAAACTGACCCAAGCATCCCGTTAAGCAAAGAAGATGCTCCATGGTTACGGCCTAAGAAGTGATCATAGGAAAGGGATCGACATACGCGACGAAGGATTCATATCCTAAACCCTAAACCCTATGTAAATCTATGTAATGTATGGATACTTTATGTGATGTATGGAAACTTTATGTGATGTATCGAAACTTTATGTAATGGAGTCTTTCACGGGTTTGCAGGGAAATTTTTCTGAGGCGGAGCTTCCGAAGATGCCTTAGGGCATGTGCACCAACGACATCTTCGAGAAGCTCCGCCACGGGAGATTTCTCAACCCTTTCCCCAACACTGTTAGAGGAGATGGAGTCTTTCACGGGCTTGCAGGGAAATTTTTCTGAGGCGGAGCTTCCGAAGATGCCGTAGGGCGTGTGCACCAACGACATCTTCGAGAAGCTCCGCCACGGGAGATTTCTCAACCCTTTCCCCAACACTGTTAGAGGAGATGGAGTCTTTCACGGGCTTGCAGGGAAATTTTTCCGAGGCGGAGCTTCCGAAGATGCCGTAGGGCGTGTGCACCAACGACATCTTCGAGAAGCTCCGCCATGGGAGATTTCCCAACCCTCCATCCATGGGGATGAAACTCTCTCTACCTATGTTGGCTTGTTGAGCTGCTTGCCATGGCGTATCGATGGTCCTTTTATAGGCACGGCGCCGCTTCTACTTTGTCTTGTTCCTCCGACAGGGCGTCGTGCGCTACATGCTTTATCTCATCGAGCAGTGCACCACCCACATGTCCTTATCCCGCCGACAGCTTTAGTCTCGGTTGCACCCACCAGCCAGGACTAAAGGTTACCCACGCGTCCTTATCCCACTGACAACTTTAGTCTCGGTTACACCCACCAGCCAGGACTAAAGGTTACCCACGCGTCCTTATCCCACCAACAACTTTAGTCTCGGTTGCACCCACCAGCCGGGACTAAAGGTTATCCACGCATCCTTATCCCACCAGCATCTTTAGTCTCCGTTGCACCCACCAGCTGGGACTAAAGGTTACCCACGTCCTTATCCCACCTGCAACATCGTAAGCCATCCCAAGATGCACATGTGTGCACAATTTCTTATGCCCGTTTCAAACTATATTCAAAACGGCGGGCATGAAGCTTCTTAGCCCGGGGCTGAGCCTTGCTGAACTTGAAGTGGATCTCTAATGAAATAGCATGTTGTGAACCTATAAATGATTTTTTTTTAAAAATTCACAAGCATTATATCATGTACTTGTAGTTCAAATCTTGGCAACCTCCTACCGATTCGGCAGGAATTTGTCTTTTTCATGAGGGATGGACAGAAAGGTTCCATATCCACCGGTTGGGAAATTGTCCATATAAGGTGGTATAGTATTTTTGAAAAATGGTTTGGTACCAATGCCAAACTTTAATTTGGTGGTTGCTTCACAGAACACCCCGATTTCGCCACCTCAAAAATGGAAATTGGCTTTTTCGTGTGTCGAAAGGGAAAACTTCCTCCTGCAACATCTTCAGCCATCCCAAGATGCACATGTGTGCACAATATGGGAACATTATCACAAACTATGCCCTGATTCTAGCCATAACATTGGTGGTTTGACCTAAATGCCATGAAACCTCGAATATGATAAGTCATTTTGTGAAGGATTTTTTATGATGTTTGCAATTTTTCAAGTTCAATATTTTTCCGTGCAACTGTGACACATAATATGACACCACGTGAAGGTTTCACATTGTTTGGATCATTTTTTAATTTCTTATGCCAGTTTCAAACTATATTCAAAACGGCGGGCATGAAGCTTCTTAGCCCGATGCTGAGCCTCGCTGAACTTGAAGTGGATCTCTGATGAAATAGCATGTTGTGAACCTATAAATGATTTTTTTTAAAATTCACAAGCGTTATATCATGTACTTGTAGTTCAAATCTTGGCAACCTCCTACCGATTCGGCAGGAATTTGTCTTTTTCATGAGGGATGGACAGAAAGGTTCCATATACACCGGTTGGGAAATTGTCCATATAAGGTGGTATAGTTCACAAGCATTATATCATGTACTTGTAGTTCAAATCTTGAAAAGTTTTTTAAAATTCCAAATTATGCAATAAATATTTTGTTAATGCAATTTTAATTGTAAATAGTACAATTGTATAGTTCAAATAAAAATATTTGAAAACAGAAAATGGTTTTTGATTAGTTATTTAAATTGAAGCACTTTTCCTGTTCAAAGTTTTTTGAAATTCCAAATTATGCAATAAATATTCTGTTAATGCAATTTTAATTGTAAATAGTACAATTGTATAGTTCAAATAAAAATGTTTGAAAACAGAAAATGGTTTTTGATTAGTTATTTAAATTGAAGCACTTTTCTTGTTAAAAGTTTTTAAAAATTCCAAATTATGCAATAAATATTTTGTGAATGCAATTTTAATTGTAAATAGTACAATTGTATGTTGGAGATATGCCCAAGAGGCAATAATAAAGTGGTTATTATTATATCTTTATGTTTATGATAAATGTTTACATCCCATGCTATAATTGTATTAACCGGAAACATTAATACTTGTTTGTTTTGTAAACATAAAAGATTCCCTAGTAAGCCTCTTGTTAAACTAGCTTGTTGATTAATGGATGATCATGGTTTCCTGTTCATGGACATTGGATGTCGTTAATAACAAGATCATATTATTAGGAGAATGATGTGATGGACACACACCCGTAGTAAGCATAGCATCAGATCAAGTCATTAAGTTCGTATGCTATAAGCTTTAAAATACATAGTAACCTAATCCTTCGACCATGAGGTTATGTTAATCACCATCACCGGATGGGTACTTTGATGACATCAAACACCGCTTCGTAACTGGGTGGTCATAAAGGTGTCATTGGGTATTCTGAAAGTATGTGTTGAAGCGCATGGACCAAGATTGGGATTTGTCCATCCATATGACGGATAGATATGCTTTGGGCCCTCTCGGTGGAATGTCATCTAGTTAGCTTGCAAGCATGTGACTGGGTCACAAGGGATGACATATCACGGAACGAGTAAAGAGTACTTATCAGTAACGAGGTAGAACTAGGTATGGAGATGCCGACGATCAAACCTCGGATAAGTATAGTATCGCGTGACAAAGGGAATTGGTTTCGTATGTAAATGGTTAAATCGATCACGAAGTCATCGTTGAGTATGTGGGAGCCATTATGGATCTCCAGGTCTCGCTGATGGTTATTGATAGGAGATGTGTCTCTATCATGTCTACATATTCACGAACCATAGGGTGACACACTTAAGGTTCGAAGTTGTTTTAAGTAGATATGGAATGTGCGTTGGAGACCGAATGTTGTTCGGAGTCTCGGATTGGATCCGGGACATCACGAGGAGATCCGGAATTGTCCGGAGAATAAGATTCATATATTGGGGATCATTTTCTGAGTTAGGAAATGTTCCGGAGTATTTGTATGAGGATTCTAGAAGGTTTCGGAATGTTCCGGAAGGTTCTGGAAGATTTCTTGGAGTTTGCTTGAAAACCAAGAAAGGCATCAAGGAGTACTGGTGGGGCAAGACAAGGAGTCGTGGGGGAGGAGGACTCCTCCCCCCGTCCCCAATCCGCCGGCGATAGGAGGGAGGGGATTCCTACAAGGACTCCCCCTCCCATGGCGCCTCCCCCCTTTAAATAGAGGGGTGGGGGCGCCACCTCCAAGCCCTCCTCCGCAACTCCAAATCTCCGCCGCCTCTCTCCTCCTCCTTTCTTCTACACAGGCATAGGCGAAGCCCTGCAGAATTCTCTACTCCACCACCACCACGCCGTCGTGCTGCTGGGATTCCGTGGAGAAGATCTACTACCTCCGCTGCTCGCTGGAACGAGGAGAGGAAGGTCTGCTTCGACTCCGCACGTGTGACCGACTGCGGAAGTGCTGCCGGAACGCGGCGCCGGAAGGATCGTCCACTCGATCTTGAGATCAGCAAGTGATCGACTACATCAACCACGAGATCCAATCTCATAACGCTTTCGGATCTACAAGGGTTAGTACAGATCTATCTCGTTGCACATGTCTAATAGATTTGATCTTGGCTTTTATCTAGATTAGATATGGGTTGTTGTTCGTTCTTGCGGTAGAAATTTTTTGTTTTCCATGCTACAAACCCATCAGTGGTATCAGAGCCGTATCTATGCGTAGATCTGTTGCACGAGTAGAACACAATGGTTTTGTGGGCGTTGGTGCTCGTGCCGTCTTTTGCTTTGTGTACTTTGCATCTTGCGGCATGGTGGGATGAAGCGGCTCGGGCTACCCTTACATGTCATCGCACATGAGACTTGCTCCACGCTTGACGTGTAACTTGCTTTGCACAAGTGGCTTTGCGGGTGTCTGTCTCTCCCACCATAGTATAGATCCAATTTACACTTTGCACTTGATAGCACTTGTATCAACGTTGTGGTTCAGTTTCGTAGGTAAGATTCGTTATTGTTCGAAAGCCCCAAGCCTCGTAAAACATGCAAAGAAAATTAGAGGCGTCTAACTTGTTTTTGCAGGGGATTTGTGATGTGATATGGCCATCATGTGATTGTGATTATATTTGATGTATGCAATGATCCTTGTTGTAATATGGCAACCGGCAGGAGCCTAATGGCTATCTTCAATTCTGTTAAGACCTGCGTGTCTATTCATCTTGTAATAGCTTTATTCCAAGTAGTTGTAATAGTTGCTAGTGATGATGGACAACCATGAAGTGGCACCACTGACCTTGACGCAACACTAGTGATGATGGAGATCATGTCCATGCTTTGGAGATGGAGATCAAAGGCACAAGAAGAAAGACCATATCATATCACATATTATGAATTGCCTGTGATGTTAATCCTTTATGCATCTTGTATTTCTTAGATCGCGACGGTAGCATTATAAGATGATCCCTCTCACTAAATATCAAGTAATAAAGTGTTCGTCCTTAGTTGGCACCGTTGCTAAGACTCATCGTTTCGAAGCATCTCGTGATGATCGGGTGTGATAGACTCTACGTGTGCATACAACGGGTGCAAGCCAGATTTGCACATGCGGAAACTAAGGTTAACCTTGACGAGCCTAGCATGTACAGACGTGGTCTCGGAACACGGAATACCGAAAGGTAAAGCATGAGTCATATGGATGATATGATGAACATGTTGATTGTTCGCCTTTAAAGCTACATCATCTCACGTGATGATCGGACTTGGTGTAGTGGATTTGGTTCGTGTAATCACTAAAACAACTCGAGGGATGTTGTTTTGAGTGGGAGTTCATTTGTAATTTGGATTAGTCGAACTCAATTTATCATAAACACAATCAAAGTGAATTTGCATAGTTTGTTGTAGTCATTGGCATCCGTTCACCACCTTACGCTTAGTTATAGTTGGGATAGTGGAACTAGAGAAATTATGGATATTTACTTTACAAATTGGTATCGTATTGTTTTGAATGTCAATTTAAAGTTTATAAGTCCTATTGCAAACTTTCAGCAAACTCTATTTACTCCATGAAGTTTAATAAATAGTATTAAATCAAGAGTAACAATTCCAGTGTTAGTATCTAATGTATCATGTTTGCCTCCATGATTCTTGATAGTCAAAAGATTGTTTTTAATATCAAGTTTATCTAATAGTTGAAAGCACTGTTTCAGATACCATCATATGTGAAAGGTATTGCGATATCTAAAACAATGTGTTGGTTACAACATGATAGAGTATACGTCCTCATATTTGCTGAGAATTTGTGAAGGTTGGAGACGCTAGTCGTCCTAATCCTCCAAAAGGTTTTGAAAAAGAAACATTATACTCGCAATTCACCTTTATAAGCTATAGCAGCTTGATCATGAAAGTTGTCATGATAAGGATGAATAGAAGATGTAAGTAAAATGTTTACTACACTAAAAGATTACTAAAGAATGGATTTTTGAAAGAATACCAAACATTTGATGATGGTGATCCACCTCAAAGTGCAAGTCCAAAGGTATTAGTAGTTGACTATATACGTTTTGTACCATGTGTCATGTTGATGACACCACTATTGATGTTGATAGATTCTTTTAAAAGAAAAGGAATTGCTGAAAGATAATCTATAAAATATTTGGCAGAAAATAAAAGGTTGGAGATGTCCAACTTAGGCATATAGAAGATATACATGTTATGGTTGTATTCCTTGCTTGTTAAACAATGTGGTTCTCCGGTATTGGATACCGAATTGGTTGGTATGAAGTGTCATACAGGACAACACAATTCATGAAATGCAATGGCCTAAGTAACTAGCAAGAGAAAATGTGATGATGTTCATCGAAAACAAACAAAGGGTTATTGTGTTGCTCGTTAACATCAAAGCTTGCCTTCAAGATTTCTTTCAATAATTGTTATTTTGATCAGGTATTATGACGACAAAAGGTTGTTCAAATAATTACCGTATTCCATAATAGATGGATAATATACAAGTCTGGTAGGAGAAATAACGACCATGAAACTAATGCTAAAATGTCGCAAGACAAATGATTGAAAGATCACTTGCGAAGTGACATCGCCGTTTAAATTATTGAAAGGATATATGAAGAAACTCCATGTTGATGGATTTTTGGAGTCTTTGATTTGGATCAAATGACGTTTGTGATACTTTCCTGGAGATAATTAAAACTCCGTTCGTAGGCCAAAAGAGGAATGGACGACTAACTGATTGGAATTTGTACATATTGATGTATATAGTCCATTATGTGTAGTCGTGGGTGATGGATTTCAGCTTCATATGCTTTCTCCGAAGATTTGAGTGAGTATATGTATATACTTACTCAATAAGGAAGAAGTATGAAACATTTGAAAAATGTTCAAAGACTTTCAAGATGAAGTGGAAAATCATTGTAACAAGAAAATATAAGAGTTTATGATTGGATCATAAAGAAAGATGTTTGAGTTACAAGTTTAGCAAAACACCTAAGATTTGAGGAATCGTTCCATGGATTTGCATTTACCAAAACACCATAGGAGTATGGAGTGTTCGAGATATGTAATGAAACCTTGTTTTACATGGTAAGATCAAAGGTGTCATTTATAAAACTGCCATTATATTTAAAAAAATTAAAGCTTTAGTGACTGCCGCTTTTACACTGAAAAGAGCTCCATCGTGATCCGTTGAAATGACACCATATGAGTTATGGTTTGGGATAAAACCCGAATTGTCTTTTCTTAAATTTTGGTATGCTATGCATGAGTAAAATTTTTACAACCAAAGTCGGATAAGCACGTCTTTGTAGGTTATTCCAAAGAATTTGTTGGGAATTTCTCCATAACGCCAAGGACAAAGAGTTTGTTGCTTGGAACGTCAAGTTTCTTGAGAAGGAATTTTTCGTGAAAAGTTAAGTGGGAGGACAATAGAACTTTGATAAGGTTGTTGAACCTTAGCTATATGTGCTAAGTAGCGCAGCGCCGGAAAGTGTCCCGGTGGCGGCCACGATGCTCATGGCTCTCGTGATTACAAAAGGTGTGATCTCGGAGATAGAGTTCCTATAGAACCGTGTGGGTCGGTAAGAATCAAATAGTAAGATTTGATAAGCAAGTCGTTATTGTTTTGACAATGATGAACCGACTACATGCAAAGAGGCGATGATGGGCCTTGACTCCATAAAATGACTAGAAGTCATGGAATCCGTGATAGTATCCATACACGAGAAATCAAGTTTCTGAACTTAGAAGACCCTCCGGAAAGGCGTGAAGCCTATCAGTCGTGTTTGGATCTATAAATAGACATGGATGTTTCAAATCTATGAAATAGTCGACATGTCGGAAAGAGTTTACGACAATGTTCAAGGAATTGACTATCATAATATTTGATCTTTCATAGTGATATTTAGTCTGGACGGATTAATGTAGCAACCACTACATATATTTTGGTATATGGTAGTTGAAGAAACAAAACAAGTTCTTCTAATAGAATGGTTACCTAGGACGTGTGCATGACACGATCCAGAGGGTTTTGTTAAATTAAAAGGATGCTAAAAGAGTATGCAAAACTTCAATGGTTGAAGTGAGCATCGTGGATTTCTTCTAATAGACGATGAAGATGTTTGCATTTTGCAAGAAATTAAGTAGGAGCGCTAAGACATATTTCTAAATACATTATGTGAAAGACATATTGTTGATTAGAAATGATGTATCTTTTATTGACACAGGTTAAGAATTTCATTTCGATGAAAGACTTAGGCATAACCCAAGAATTAGGCATCAATGTCTATATGAATAGATTGAGGCGCTAATATGGTTTTGCCAAATGTACATAGATGAGATGTTGAATGAGTTCAATATGGAAACAACAAGAAAGGTTCTTGACGCACGAAAAGGACTGAATCAAGATTCAAGTGTGTTGACACGAGATTCAAGTGTTTTGACACTTGGTGAAACCACAAGAATATTTTGATCAATCATTCTTTGAGATGTACACATCCAGATATGTCCTATGCTCTAAATGTTATGAGCATATACCAGAGTGATTCATAAGATGATCATTGGACAATAGTAAAGATATTCTTATGAGCTTTGGAAGAACTAAGAATATATCATGTATAAGTGACAAATAGTTAAAGGTAGTTCATTGTAAAGTGTTACATTGATACTAGTTTTGTCACAAGATACAAATTAAATTTATCTCAAATTTAGACTATGGGTGGCACAATATAATGGAAAGGATGTTCCATAACGGATTTGGTTGAGTACCAAAGTTAAAACATTGTGACCGATACTACAACAAAAGGCTAAGTATATAACTGCTATAGTAGCAGCAAAGCAGGGCATTTGTGTTAAGTAGTTTGTTATCAAGCTAGGTGTCGTTCATAGCGGGATAATACTATGAAGATACATTGTATGAAAATTGTATCAACATAATTTAATCCCAAGGAACTAAAGGTCTCACCAAAGGACCAAAATTATACAATGCCATCTCATTGGAGAATGAGTAATGCGTAGAGACGCAAGGACATGCAAATACACACGGACCTGGAAGTGTCAGATCCGAAGATTATGTTTACCACTAGCAATAGTGTCTATACAACACCAGAAAGCCATAGGTGTTGAATGCACAAGTTTTTAACTATATTATTGACTCTAGTGCAAGTGGGAGACTGTTGGAGATATTCCCAAGAGGCAATAATAAAGTGGTTATTATTATATCTTTATGTTTATGATAAATGTTTACATCCCATGCTATAATTGTATTAACCGGAAACATTAATACTTGTGTGTTTTGTAAACATAAAAGAGTCCCTAGTAAGCCTCTTGTTAAACTAGCTTGTTGATTAATGGATGATCATGGTTTCCTGATCATGGACATTGGATGTCGTTAATAACAAGATCATATCATTAGGAGAATGATGTGATGGACACACACCCGTAGTAAGCATAGCATAATATCAAGTCATTAAGTTCGTTTGCTATAAGCTTTAAAATACATAGTAACCTAATCTTTCGACCATGAGGTTATCTTAATCACCATCACCGGATGGGTACTTTGATGACATCAAACACCGCTTCGGAACTGGGTGGTCATAAAGGTGTCATTGGGTATTCTGAAAGTATGTGTTGAAGCGCATGGACCAAGATTGGGATTTGTCCATCCATATGATGGATAGATATGCTTTGGGCCCTCTCGGTGGAATGTCATCTAGTTAGCTTGCAAGCATGTGACTGGGTCACAAGGGATGACATATCACGGAACGAGTAAAGAGTACTTATCAGTAACGAGGTAGAACGAGGTATGGAGATGCCGACGATCAAACCTCGGATAAGTATAGTATCGCGTGACAAAGGGAATTGGTTTCGTATGTAAATGGTTCAATCGATCACGAAGTCATCGTTGAGTATGTGGGAGCCATTATGGATCTCCAGGTCCCGCTGATGGTTATTGATAGGAGATGTGTCTCTATCATGTCAACATATTCACTAACCGTAGGGTGACACACTTAAGGTTCGAAGTTTTTTTAAGTAGATATGGAATGTGCGTTGGAGACCGAATGTTGTTCGGAGTCTCGGATTGGATCCGGGACATCACGAGGAGATCCGGAATTGTCCGGAGAATAAGATTCATATATTGGGGATCATTTTCTGAGTTAGGAAATGTTCTGGAGTATTTGTATGAGGATTCTAGAAGGTTTCGGAATGTTCCGGAAGGTTCTGGAAGATTTCTTGGAGTTTGCTTGAAAACCAAGAAAGGGATCAAGGAGTCCTGGTGGGGCAAGACAAGGAGTCGTGGGGGAGGAGGACTCCTCCCCCCTCCCCAATCCGCCCGCCATAGGAGGGAGGGGAGTCCTACAAGGACTCCCCCTCCCATGGCGCCTCCCCCCTTTAAATAGAGGGGTGGGGGCGCTACCTCCAAGCCCTCCTCCACAACTCCAAATCTCCGCCGCCTCTCTCCTCCTCCTTTCTTCTGCACAGGCATAGGCGAAGCCCTGCAGAATTCTCTACTCCACCACCACCACCACGCCGTCGTGCTGCTGGAATTCCGTGGAGAAGATCTACTACCTCCGCTGCTCGCTGGAACGAGGAGAGGAAGGTCTGCTTCGACTCCGCACGTGTGACCGACTGCGGAAGCGCTGCCGGAACGCGGCGCCGGAAGGATCGTCCACTCGATCTTGAGATCGGCAAGTGATCGACTACATCAACCACGAGATCCAATCTCGTAACGCTTTCGGATCTACAAGGGTTAGTATAGATCTATCTCGTTGCACATGTCTAATAGATTAGATCTTGGCTTTTATCTAGATTAGATCTGTGTTGTTGTTCGTTCTTGCGGTAGAATTTTTTTTTTCCATGCTACGAACCCATCATTGTATAGTCCAAATAAAAATATTTGAAAACAGAAAATGGTTTTTGATTAGTTATTTAAATTGAAGCACTTTTCGTGTTAAAAGTTTTTTAAAATTCCAAATTATGTAATAAATATTTTGTTAATTCAATTTTAATTGAAAATAGTAAAATTGTATAGTCCAAAAAAAATATTTGAAAACAGAAAATGATTTTTGATTAGTTATTTACATTGAAGAAATTTTCCTATTAAAAGTTTTTTGAAATTCCAAATTATGCAATAAATATTTTGTTAATGCAATTTTAATTAAAAATAGTAAAATTGTATAGTCCAAATAAAAATATTTGAAAACAGAAAATGGTTTTTGATTAGTTATTGAAATTGAAGCACTTTTCCTGTTAAAAGTTTTTTTGAAATTCCAAATAAATAATCATCTTAAATTGAAACATCTTATTAATTAAAGAAGAAACAAATTTGAAAATGGCGGGAAGACCAAAAGGTTTGCCAAAATCTGAAAAAGGGTCCACGATCCTGGTTCGTCCCATGAACCAGGACCGATGATCCTGGATGCGCGCGCTGCCATTAACATGCCTTTGGTCCCGGTTGTTGGCACGAGCCGTGACCGTTGATCCTTTGGTCCCGGGTGGTTGGACTAACCGGGACCAAAGGCCGTGCACGTGGCAGCACAACAACGCTCGTGCCCCAGACCTTTGGTCCCGGTTGGTGGCACGAACCGGGACCGTTGGTCCTTTGGTCGCGGTTATTGGGATGACCCGGGACCAATGGTTTGTACAGTTAACAGCCCCGGCCTTCCTCCTCCCCAACTCCCCCAATTCACAGAGCACATCGACGCGCGGCTAAGGAAAATTTTCGGCGGAGCAAAATCACGCCGGCAGGCTGCCCAAATCCAGAGCGGCCGCTTCACGTCGTCGACACCTGTCACCGAGCGCCACTGTCCGTCGTCGCGAGCAGTCAATGAAGCTCTGCCTCGCTGCAATCAACCCCACCTTCCCCGACTCCGGCCGCCGCGTTCTCCACTGATTCCGGCAGCGCCCGGCCTCCTCCGGGCTCGCCGCACCCTCCATCGGCCTCCTGGTGAGCCACTGGTGCTCCAGCACCACTCCTACGTCTCCCTCCCTCACTGTATCGTCCTCCCCACGAGCACATGCCGCCGCCGGCCGCCGGCCACCGTCAAACGGCTTGCTCCGGTGCACCTCCCGTAGCGGCGCCGCCCGTTTTAGGTAGCCCGCATCGCGCTGGTTCCAACTGGGACAGTGGCGTCACCCCGCGCGCTTCTCTCCGCCGTCTTCCACCACCGCCTGGCAGTTCGCCGGCGAGCCTACGTGGCGCCACGGTGGCGTCGACGTGGCGTCGCGTGTGCGTGACGTGGGCGCTGACCAATCCCCGCCAGCGTGGCATCTGAGGTGGCTTGGGCCCCCCGCGTCAGTCTCTGTGGCTAGTTTAGCCGTGGAGAAAAAAAAACCCACCCCGAGCTGACGTCATAATGACGCAGTAAAAGTTTAATATTTGTTTAAATAATTTTAAAAAAGAGTTTAATCTTATAAATTCAATAACTAATTATTTCTAAGTCAGAAAAATATGTATAATATATCAAAATATTCAGAAAAATGAGATCTACACAATAGACTCATAATCATGCATTGTTCAACAACTAAAATTACAAGTTTAATAAGAGATTGAAACCAACCCCTCGTAGGTGATTTCGGGGTCTCTCCTGTACTAGGGTTTGGACCCTTCGGAACCCACTTAAATTGCAAAGCATGCCTTAGGGTTAAATGTCAACTATGTTTAACTTGTCATATCATTATCGATGCCATGTGTTGATTGTTTAACTTGCAGATACTATGGATCCAACACATCAAGAAAACATCCTCCAAGGGATGATCTGCGAAAATGAAGATATCGATATCAATGTCACGAGTGAGTTTCTGAACGATTCCAGTCAGGGAGATGAGTCTCTCAACCGAGGAGACGGCTCCGGTGAGGTAGAAGCCGAAGCCTGGGATAGGGGAGAAGCCGATAAGGAAGAAGGCGAAGGCTGTGGCGGAACCTTAAATCTCGCAAACACCGGCGAGGTGTATATATGTATTTTTGTAATTAAAATGCTATTGTCTATATATACATGCATATATTAACACTCTTTCTTCTTTTAGCCCTCCGGATCGAGAACTTCTTTCGTAAGAACGAAACGAGGCCCAACAAAAAAGTTGGATGACACTGTGAGGTATAGGATCGACGTGGTCGGTGTAGATGGCGAACCGCAAGCTCCCGTCGATGTCGCAAGAAAATTTGTCATGCAATGCGGAGTTCTTGTGAGGGACTACATCCCGATCACCGTTTAAGAATGGAATCGGCCAAGCGGCGGTGGAGTCCCGTATGTCGGCGACAACGCCAAAGATAAGCTTTTTGACAAGCTCATGACTAATTTCCTCCTCCCGGAACCAGATGTGACTCTAGATGAGGAGGAGAGAGCAAGAAGGGATCTTGTGCAAAGAGTCAAGAAGTTTGCTCTCAGCAAGATGGCCGATGCATCCAAGAACTGGAAGAAGAAATTATACAATAACTTTGTCAAGGTAGAGAAGACTCTGAATTTCAATGAAGCCGGCTATGCTAAGTTAAGACACCAGTGGGAGGATTTTTTGAAGTACAAGACATCGGAGAAAGCTAAGGAAAGGTCTAGAATAAATACAGAGAACGCTGCTAAGAAACTGTACCATCATAACATGGGGCCTGTGGGCTACGCCGGTTGCATGCCTAAGTGGGATGCACTTGAGGTCAATTACATAGCTGCCGGGATCAGACCAGAGCCCGCAACATGGACACCACGGGCGGGAAACTAGTTTTACCGCCATGGAGGCACGTTGGACAAAGAAGGGAGGGCAATATATAATCAGAAACACAAAGATGATCCCCTACTGCCCATCAACGATATTAGAAATGCAGTAGATGATGTTGCAGCGGGATGGTTCGTTCCCGATAGAGAGAACGACGAGCTCACACGGGCCCTTAAAAATCCTGAAAACGACGGACGAGCACGAGGCACACCAGGCTCCAAGGCGTGGAAGGTTGCTTGCCCCCGGAAATGAAGAGATATCCCGATAAAAGCCATCAGAGGAGAAAGGAAAGGGAGGCAGCTGAGAAAGCGGTCGCTGCAGACCGGCTGCGTAATGTAGAAGAAGCATTAAAGCGGCACCAGGATAAACTCGACATACTTAGCCAGCAAGGTACTAGCGGCCAATCTCAGCGGCACGTGGTAGAAGCTGCATTCGAGGGTACCGGCGCCCCATCGAATAAGAAAAGCAGCGTCGCTTCCACGCAGCTCCATGATGTTGATGATGATGCACCGACAACATCTCCTCCTAAACGCTACCCAGTGGATGATATCACGGAGACAACAGCTTGTGAGCTAAAGGTGCAGGTTATGAACTTAAGGGTGATGGCGGCGGTCGGCATGTCGGTACCAATTGCGCCTAACCCAACATGGCATTGCAGACCGGTTCCAAAAGGGTACGCTATCGTCACGGTAGATGAGATGAAGGAAGATTTTGAGGAGCTGAAGCTAGACCACCCTGCAGGGGAAGATATGGAGCTGACTCAACTAGGAGAAGCCAAAGGGGGGACTATTCTATGGCTAAAGGAGCGCATCATGCTTCCAAATTATGTGCCGCCAAGGCCACCCACTCCTTAGAGCAGCAATCCACCTTCGCCGCCACCTCACCATTCTCCAGCGCAACCGCCGCCTTCACCGCCTCACCGCTCAGCGCAACCATCTCCATCGCCGCCTTAGCCATCTCCACCGCCGCGTCAGCCGTCTCCGTCCCCTGAGCCTTAGAGACAAAAGCGGAAGTATACTAAGGGGGCAGCACCACCAGCAGCAGCAAGAGCACGTTCCGATCACCGAAACGTAAGAAATCGCCCCTCCCAAGAGTACCTCATCAGAATATGAAGAAGCTACCTTGCGAGAAGACATATGAGGAAACTGATGCGGCCGCAGCTGCCCATTATGAAAAGTGGAATATTGACATGGCTAACAAGAAAAAGCCGATAGAGGCATTTTTCCCGGTCACCACAGAAGATAAAGCCAAAGCAGCCGCGCTTAAGATTCAGCTTCACCAACCCATAGCGCTCACATCAGACTATAATCGCTCTATTACCAAGTCGGCTGAGGCAAAAGAGCGGAGAGTCAGGAAAGAAGTTGCCTAGCTCGGACAAAAGAAAAATCAATCGATCGAACCGCTCAAAGTGTACGATACCAATGAGTGCATGAGCCAGGAGCGGCATCATCCGAACATTGATCCGGAGAAAAAGCCCAATTATATGGATTGTCTATTACTGAGTACATGAGCCGTATGCATGAGTTCGAGTGGTACCAAGAAACAGCATAAGTGTACCAGTACGGGGCTCCTCTCGTCAAACCTGAGTTAGTCAAAGATCTACCAACAAAAATGCGAAGATTGCATAACTGGTACATCCAAGCCTGTGCTGATTCCAAAAACTGGATCTATGCTGCATATAAACACCACCATTACGGTCATGGAGATGGCTTCCTACTGATCGAATTTCCAGAATTATTTCAGTTTTACCAACAAGACGCCCTCGACAAAACTATCGTCAGTGCCTATTGTTTGTAAGTATTATTAATTTATGTAATTAAGTCTTTCTAGCTCAGCTCATTCGTTGCTTGTATAATCTTACTAATCACTATACTAATTATATATGCAGAATGAAGATTCTAGAATGCAACAAAGGACAAATCTATGACCTTGGGTTTGTTGACTGTAATTTCATTCATGAAGTTACTCTAAAAACAAATCCCAAAGAGACAGAGGATAACTTGTTCCAAGCATTGAAGTATTTCAGCAACAGAAGGGAAATACTATTTCCTTACAACGCTGCGTGAGTGTTACTGTCTTGTACACATTCTATTTTCGATTACTCGATGTTAAGCGTGTAATTGACTCGTGTTATATTTTGTTAGTGTGTCAAGCTTCCACTATATTCTCTTAATCATTTCTGTTGACACCGGAGTAGTAAAAGTCCTGGACTCGGAACACACACCATTAGAAAAGTGGGCAGACATGCAGGAATGCCTCCAGAGGGCTTGGAAACGGTTCACCGCCAAAACTAGGGGTGTTTGGAAGCCAGAGCTTACATTTCAACCATTGTCTGTAAGTACTACTTGCTAGATCCACGCATATCTTTGATTCTAGTTTCAATACCACCATTATCATGCTTGATTATTATTTTGATTGAACTCCGTTCTCGGAAAGTGCTTGAGGCAGGAAGCCGGGAATAACTTATGTGGATACTATGTCTACGAGTTCATTCGCCAGATGACCAAAGAGAAGGGGGCAGACCGGAACATCAAAAAAATTGAAGTACAATAAACAATAATCACAACTTTATTTTATTACCACCAATTGTGTTTAGTTTCATTCATATATATTGATCCCCTTCTTTATATTAGATCGAATGGATGTGGGACGGTCTTCTATCACAAGAACGTGTGCAAGCTATTCAAGAGGAAATTGCCGGATTCTTTTTAGAACAAGTCATAGATCCGAAAGGAGAATACTATTACCCACTTCATTTGGAAGGGTGAAGTGTATAAAAGAAGATGTAAATTAGATCAAATTCGTGTGAGAGTATCGTTTGTAATTATAATATGTTTCGACCAAGAAGACGGATGAGACGGTGTATATATTTGTGATCATGCATGATGTGTAATATATATATCGTGGTTTCATTATTGCTGTATATATGTAGTACCATTAAATTTATAAAAAAATCCTGTCGTGGCAGAAAAATAGCCCGAAATCCTGCCGCGGCACAAAACCCTGCCGCCGCAGAAAACCCTGCCGCGGCAGAAAAATAGCTCGAAAATCATGCCACGGCACAAAACTCTGCCGCGGCACAGAGACCAATGATCCCGGTTCGTGCCAAGAACCGGGACCAATGATCCGCCCCCACCCGTCTCTGGCGCTGCCACGTGGGGACCCATTGGTCTCGTTTTTTCCCACGAACCGGGACCGATGATCCACCCCCCTCGTCGCTCGCCCGCCCACGTGGAGACCCATTGGTCCTAGTTCGTGTGTGATGGGACTAGCATTAGTCCCGAGTGATTGGTCCCGGTTCTGGAACCGGAACCAATGGCCCTTATGAACCGGGACTAGAGGCCATTTTTCCACCAGTGTGCATCTCCACTGGCTACATCAATAACTACTGCACCGCCAATGTCAGCTACACCAGCAACCATGGACCAAGGTCAAGGCAGGATGAGCAAGCTACGTCGTAGAGAGCGGTCCATAAAGCCCAACTCAATATACACGTGAACCCAAGATCATAGAGTACTTAGAATGTTTGGTGAAGCGTTAAGTAGTGTAGAGTGAAACCTAGTCAAGTGTGGAATGATTAAACCGTATTTGCATTAATCTCTCCTTGGATCCCCATTAATCTCTTCTCAACCCCGTGAACAGTGAATCCTAGATTTGTAAGTCGTTTCATATAGGTAAAATATGAAATTAGCTGTGTAGTGCTATATTTTACTATGTTTCTAAGTGTTCAAATAAATTCTTCCATCAAATATGATTTTAAGAATGGTAAAATGGATTTTTTCGTATACACATCAAACGTTATGTCTAATAACGCACAGTAAGTAAAAGGAACCTTCAATGACCATGTCATCCCTTCGAGTTGTTAGCCTTGACCTGGAGGGCTAGAAGATAAGTTTGTATATTATAAGTTGTAAGGACACCATCCGAACTAACCACATATTTATTGATAGAACATTACATTGTATCTTTTTCTGCCAAGCAAAAAGGTTATATTGCAAAGAATGACTGGTTTTGATTTAACTCCAATAGACTCATTAAACTGAAGAACAAATATTTCATTTCCATGTGAGTGTGAGAACCCAAACGTGCTCAGAGTTGTGCAACACTGAGTTAATAGATTACAAAATTGTACATAGTTGTATGAGTACACCCAAGTGTGGGAAACTAAACCCATACAAGGGTGCCCTTGTACAATAGATCATATATAACATTGACCACACCATTGTTACCACTAGAGGCGTGTGAAAATGGACACCATCCTGATAAAGAGGCATTGGTAACTAGGCGCATAAGGTCACCACAGGTGTAAGGACCAAGGATTTGGCTATCGGGAGTTGTTAGAGGCGTCCTTATTCATTGGTGCGCCCGAGTAAATACATTGGGGCCGTTGCACCTTCCCACACCATTGTTGCACCTTCCGCTAATTAATGTTGATACATCGTCTAGCGCATGCATTACGTTAGGTATGTACATGTTAGCTACATACGTGGTGCTTTAAAATAAAAGCACCCAATTCACCTCCCCACATTCACCTTTCTACCCACACCAACCGCTGCTTCCTCTTGTCATCCCTGTGATGGCGCACCACGGTGGCTACCAGATCGGCGACTGTCCAGACATGCTAAATACGAAGGAGACGCACGGAGGGGATGTGTTTAGTATCCATGTCTCGTAGTACGCCAGCTCGCCCCATGGGTGGAACATATCACTCGGGGCCTCATCGTGCCCCTCCTCAATGATAATATTATTTGGCAAGAGGAACTGCATCAACAGGTTCATGGGGGAACTTAGGGAATATAGTGCACATTAGAAGAAGGAATTCGTGGATTTTAAACCTAGGAATTTCCACAACCTAGGATTTTTTACATAGTAAGAAAAGGTATCAGATATACAGAGACGAGATATAGGGTTTCCTCGTAGAGCAAGGAGATGAGAACTCGAAAAACGGTAGCTTCGTTGGGGGTAACGATGCCAAGAGATGCCGCCATCGTCCAACATCGAAAATCAAACATGCGTGTCGCTGGGACCACCCTGGACATTACATCTAAATACATGAAGGTCGTTCAGGTGTTTTTACATGTTTATATCATTTGGCATTATTTCCAGCTTCACGATTCCATATGACCACTCGAGGGGGTGTAGTATACTATCATGGACCATTGTGACGTGATGGAGCCACTGCCAGTTATGCTATCAACAACTACTGCATTTCCATCGACAACTACACCACCAACCATGGACCAAAGACAAGGCAGGCTGAGCAACCTGCGTCGTAGCTAGCGGGCTAGGAATCTCAACTCACGATACAAGTGAATCCCAAGGTCGAAGTTTACTGAGCATGTTTGGCAAAGAGTTAAGTAGTGGATATTGAAACCTAGTTGGGTGTGGAATGACTTGGAATGACTGAACCATATTTGCACGATTCTCTCCATGGATCTGATACATTGTAAACATATCTATAATTTTTGATGTTCCATGCTTGTTTTATATCCACTTCCTTATGTTTTGTTCACACTTTGAAGTATTATTCACATTTTCTGGAACTAACCTATTAACAAGATGCCACAGTGCTAGTTGCCTGTTTTCTGCTTTTTTTAGTTTCAGAAAAACTAGTAAGGAAATATTCTCGGAATTGGACCGGACAAAAGCCAAAGTAAATATTTTACTTGAAGCAACACGGAGTCCGGAGGGGAGCCGAAGAGGGGCACCAGGGCGGCACTAGGGTGGCGCGGAAAGCCCTAGGCGCAACGCCACCTAGTGTGGGCCCCCTGGTGCTCCACTGACCTTGCCCCTTCGCATATAAAAGCCTCCCGGGACGAAGACTCTAAGTACCCAATCAAAATTCCACGAAAGAGTCTGTAGCCACCGCCATCTCCATCCCTAGATCGGGAGGGATCTGAAGCTCTACCCGGCACCCTTCCGGAGGGGAGAGATCACCCTAGAGGCCTTCTTCATCACCATGCCTGCCTCCGGTGTGATGCGTGAGTAGTTCATCCCTGGACTACGGGTCCATGTAGTAGCTAGATGGTTGGTTCTCCTCCTTTGTGCTACCATGTTTAGATCTTGTGAGCTCCGTTCATGATTAGGATTATCTATTTGTAATCTTACATGTTGTGTTTGCGGGGATCTGATGGATATTGAGATGCTATTTCAGATTGATTATTGATTCTATTATGTCTATGTTATTTGTAATCTTGCATGCTTTCCGTTGTTAGTAGCTATCTTGGCCGAGTAGATGCTAGTAACTCCAAGAGGGAGTATTTATGCTCGATAGTGGGTTCATGCCTCTAGTAATCTGGGGAAGTGACAGAAATCTCTAAGGTACTAGATGTGTTGTTCCTACTAGGGTGAAAACAGCAATCCTTTGTCCATAGGGAAATCATATTGTTTACTTTCTACACTTTTCTTAATGCAATTATCTGTTGCTTGCGACTTGCTACTAGAGAGGGTTCAGATCATAACCTGAAGGTGGATTATTAGTCATAGATGTAGTTGGATTACGGTCTATGTATAATGTTGTAATGCCCAATCAAATCTCATAGGAGTCAAGATGATTAGCATATGCATGTATGCTTTCTCAGTGTCTATCAATTGCCCATCTGTAATTTGATCACCCAACATGTCATCTATCTTAAGGAGAATGACCTCTAGTGAACTATGGACCCCCGTCCATTCTTTTACCATCAATCTATAAGCTATTTACTGTTTTATGTTTACTTTCTGCAAGAAATTACTATCTTCCACACAATACGTTTAATCTTTTGTTTTTTCAGCAAAACCGGTGAGATTGACAACCTGACTGTAAGTTGGGGGCAAAGTTCTGTGGTTGTCTTGTGCAAGACTCCAAGTTGGAAACAACACCTTGGAGGTGTTTCCTTGCTCCTACTAGTTCGATAACCTTCGTTTCATAACTTAGGGAATACTTGCTGCTGTGCTCATCATACCTTCCACTTGGGGTTCCCCAACAAGCTCGATACATTTTGAGCCGTCAAGCACTTTTTCTGGCACCATTGCCAGGGAGTCAAGGACACCTTCACAAGGGGAGTCCCTCATAACCAATATCTTTACTTTGTTTTTTTGTTTTGTTTAGTTTATTTCTGCTTTGTTTGCTAGTTTCTTTTATCAAAAACATAAAAAAATAGTTGTACTAATTTGCTTCTTTATAATTAAAAACACAAAAAATGACTACTCTTGAAAACACTAAGTTGTGTGACTTCACTAACGCCAGCAACAATGATTTCATGTGCACACCTATTGCTTCACTTGTTCCTGAAGCTACTTTCTTTGAAATTAAACCTTCCTTGCTCAATCTTGTTATGAAAGAAGAATTTTTTGGTGTTGGTACTGAAGATACTACTGCTCATCTTAATAACTTTGTTGAACTTTGTGAGATGCAAAAACATAGGGATATAGATGGAGATATTATTAAGATTAAATTGTTTCCTTTCTCTTTGTGAGGAAAAGCTAAAGAATGGTTGTTATCCCTAACTAAAAATAGTATTGATTCTTGGTCTAAATGCAAAGATGCTTTCATTGGAAAATACTATCTTCCTGCTAAGATTATATCTATGAGAAGTGAAATAATGAAATTTAAACAATCTGATAATGAACATGTTGCTCAAGCTTGGGAAAGAATGAAATCTTTGGTGAAGAAATGTCCCACTCATGGACTGACTGCTTGGATGATTATCTAAACCTTTTATGCAGGACTGAATTATTCTTCAAGAAATCTGCTTGGATTCCACTGCTAGAGGTACCTTTATGACCATTACTTTGGGTGATGCAACAAAGCTTCTGGATAATATGATGGTTAACTATTCTGAATGGCACACCGAGAGGGCTCCACAAGGTAAGAACGTAAATTATGTTGGAGAAACCTCCTCCTTGAGTGATAAAAATTGATGTTATTATGTCTATGCTTGTTAATGGGAAAGCTCATATTGATCCAAATCATGTTCCCTTAGCCTCTTTGGTTGCTCAAGAAGAGCAAGTTGATGTGAACTTTATTAGAAATAATAATTTTGGCAACAATGCTTATGGTAATAACAATTATAGGCCTTACCCTCATAATAATACTTATGGTTATCATGGTAAACCTAGAATACCTAGTGAAGAACGAATTTTAGAAGTTTAAAGAGCCACTAAAAACTTCATGCAAATGCAATATGAGCAGAATAAATTATTTACTAAAACCATGGAGAAACAATCTACTATTTTGAAAAATATTAGTCATCAACTTAAGAGTCTAAATAGGGAAATTCCTAGTTTGCAATTAAAAATTTCTAATGCTAAAAGAAATATATCATCTTTGTCTGGATCACAATCCTCTTTGATTAATAAAATGGCTGCTAAACCTGAAACCATTGAAAATCCCTTTGCCGCTACTAATGCCATACAAGTTAGAATTGATGAAAATGTTAGACTATTAGCTCAATTACATGCTAAGTGGGAAAGAGAAGATCAAATTGCTAGGAATAGTAGTATTTGTACTATCACCACCACTAATGTTGATGCTAGCAAACCACACCCATTCCTTCTGCAACAATTCCTAAAACCAATGGAACCTTCTGTAATAAAAGTGCTGAAATTCTTCGAAATATGGGAAATAATAGCTCTACTACTTTAGATGGTAATTATGATTTTGATCTTGATGGTTGCAATATCTCTGAAGTAATCATGTTCCTACAAAAGCTTGCTAAAAGTCCTAATGCTAGTGCTATGAATATGGCCTTTACAAAACACATTACTGATGCTCTCACAAAAATTAAAAAAGAAAAGATGAAACATAAAGCTTCTATTCCTATGAAATTAGAAGATGGTTGGGAACCCATCATTAATATGAAAGTGAATGATTTTGATCTCAAAGCTCTATGCGATCTTGATAGTAGTGTTTCTATTATGCCTAGAAAGATTTATGAAATGCTTGATTTATCACCATTGGAAGATTGTTATTTAAATGTCCAACTTGATTATAATGCTAAAAAGAAACTCATGGGAAGTATTAATGATGTTCTTATTATGGTTAACAATGCCTATGTCCCCGTTGATTTCTATGTTTTGGATGTTGAATGCAATGCTTCTTGTCCTATTATTTTGGGAAGACCTTTTCTTATAACTGTTGGTGCCATTATTGATATGAAAGAGGGCACCATTAAATACCAACTCCCACTCAATAAAGGTATAGAGCACTTCCCTATGAAGAGAGAGAAGATTCGTTTTGCCTCTCGTATTAAAACAAAATTTACTCTTAATGCTTCTTCATTTGATAATACTTGATTCTTTTCTTGCTTCTTATGCCTAGCTCAAAGGCGTTAAAAAAACCACTTATTGGGAGATAACCCAAATTTCTTTATTGCTTCAGTAATATACTCTCCTTATTATTTTTGTGTGGTTTTTGTGCCAAGAGTAACCTCTAATGAGAGAGTAGTAAGACTTGGGAAAGTTGCTATCTGAAACAGATTTTTGTGCTTCGCTGTAAAAATTCGTGAAAAATCTCTGTTTGTCAGATTGAGCTGTAATATTTTATGCTCCTCCCCGAGGTTGTTATCCAACTTTTGTTAGTTCAACACTTTTTGATTTGAGCAACAGAAGGTCTTTGAACAAATTGGTTTTTACCTGCTGGTCTGTTTTGACAGATTTCTGCCATTATTTGCATTTGGCTCTTAATCTCTTTCTCTTGGAGTTCTCTTTGATCACTTGAACTTTTTAAAGGAAGTGCTACAGTAGCTTGTGTTTTAATGGAAGTTTTACTTGTGTTCAAACTGAACCAAAAGACTTATTATCTTGAGTACACTAATGTTGCTAATGAAGATTGTGTGAAGTTTTATATGAAGGAAATTTTAAAGTGTAGGAAAGAGTAATGTGATAAGATGAGGATGGACAAAAGCTCAAGGTTGGGGATTCCACCCATGTCACCCCAAGAAATATTCAAGAGGTACAAGCATCAAATCTTGGGGATGCCCAAAGCATCCCCTTCTTCATCAATAAAAATCCCAAGTTTCTTCCAAACACTTCATTTTAATTGTTTCATGCACAATTGTGTTGTTCTTGGAGCGTCTTTGTTTTGTTTTTATTTTTCGTTTGCTTAGTTTGCTTGAATAAGTTGGTTGGACCCCCACATTCATACATAGTTTCAAATAGGCTGATTTGGATTGGAAAGAGTAGGAAAGTTCATGCTTAAGTGGTATAAAAGGAGTTTGTTTTTGACTGTGACTTAGACTTTATCATGTCATGCTTGATATTGTTATGACTTTACACTAAGTGATTATTACTGTACCATGACTTGTTTCAAACAATTGATATTGCTTAATGTGCCTTGAAAGAATCATGCGTTGTTTTAGCATATAAGAGCATCTCCACTCGTAACCGCCATACGGGCTCCAGTGCGGCCCGTTTTTGGCTCGTATGGGGGGCCGCCGGCGCGAAATCAGAAATGGGGGGCGGCACCTTCCCAGTCGTGCCCCCCAAAGTAAACACATATTTTAATAAAATAATATTTAAATAGGGAAAACCTAATTTTATTACATAATAAAAATAGAAAATTAGTCATAATCGTGGCTACCCTTGTAGTACTCGTCCTCGTGGTCGTCGTAGGAGCCGTTGTCTTCGTCGTCGGTCGGCGCACGCTCCGGCCTCGTCGGCGTTGGTCGGTCATGATCGCGCCCTATCGAACGATCACCGAAGAGAGATCGCCGCTTTGGGGACTGGTGCCCGCAATAGCTATAGCCTTCGCCGTCGCCTCCGCCGCACGCACGATAAGTGTCCTCCTCCTTCCGCCGCCAGATGTCCCCCGGTGGCGTTGATTCGAGCGATGCGGGAATGTCCGCACGCTGGCCCGGAAATTCTTCCGGGTCGCCAGGACTCCTCTGCTAGCGCGCCGCCATGGCGTATTCCGGAGGGACGACCCACTCCGTTGGAGGCTCCGACTAAGGCTCCGGCCGAGGCTCCAGCAGCCGGTGGAGGCGTAGCATCGCACCTGGGGCAAGAGGATCCCAGAACACCACGTGACCTCCGCCCTTTTTCCGCTGGAAGTGCGGGTACCGGAGGCAGGGATAGTCGCCCGCCATTATGTGGTCCATCACGCCGACAAGAGTCCGGGAGCCCCACCACAGCCTGCGGCCCTCCTCATTGTTGTTGACGGGCGGCAGACCGTCCGCCTCGTACATGACGAGCAGCCGCTCGCGACGGTTCACGAAGAAGGCGTTCCAGGTGGTGGCGTTGTCGGGGTCCTAGTTGGTGTCCATCCGCTGCTCTGGCGTGAGCTTGCCGTAGTAGCAGTTGGTGATGGACAACCGGCGGGCAGAACCTTGACGGACGGGCGAGACCGGCATGCCATCGGCGCTCAACCTCCATCCCGGAGGGCACCCGTACCCCGGCGGGCAGGGATAGTGGGAGGCGCATAGCGCCACCGCCTCGGCGTATGTTAGTGTGGGGATATTGGAGGATGACATTGCGTGTAGATCTGAGCTATGGCAATGGAGGCCGTGGCCTATGTAGCCAGAAATGGCGGGAAGTTGAGGCGAGAAGCGGTGGAACTGCGGGAACGCGGTGGCAGCCACTTCCGGCCGCCGCGTGGCCACCGAAGGGCGCGTGGCTTGACAAGGCAATATTTTATTCCCCTCTAGCGCCCCCGCTTTCCTCCCTATAGATAGGGTTTCGCCTAGGGCCACTGGGTTAATAATTAGGCCGTGCCGCCGGAAATTCTAAAATGAGGGTCGCAGCTGGGTCCGTTTTTGGGCGCCGGTGGCCCTCATAGGCCTTTGGGGGGGGGGGGCTTTGAGGACCCCGAGTGGAGGTGCTCTAAAAGCGTAATATTGTGGTATTCTCCTTTGACGCTTTATATGGGTTGACTTGGCGCATGCTCACACCATGTTAAGACTACACCAAGTCACCATAGCCTCTATGATCATTTAATTTTTGACTTGTAATATCACTTTATGCTTTAATTAATAATGTTTTGTTGCTTTTCATGATTATGGCCATTATTGCCCTCTTAGTTTGTCACTCTCAGTCTTTTGCTAGCCTCCATACCAAGTATGAGTTCCACTCATGCATCCAACTCCAAATAAAACCAAGTTATTCCAAAGAGTCCACCATTCCAATTATATTCATGTTTTTATCTACCTTCCGAATTAAACTTGTTATGTGAAAATTAGTGATTAAATCTCTCACAAACTTGATGGCAAACTTTACTTTTCTTGCACTTAATAAACTTGAACCATTGTGCCCATCTATGTTGCGTATGTGCTTGCGCTTTATAAGTTGTGAATTAGCAGAACCATGTTACCATCGGGAACATTTTCAACATTGCACTTTATTTGGTTGATATCATGTTCTTTTGCTTATGGATCCCGACGGTGTGAAATAAAAGGGGAGATTGTAAGCTCATGGAGTTTGTATATGTCTTAGATAAACGCCTAGGCCGCTAGCCTAAGCCATGCCTAATCATGGTGGAAACTTGCAGCATAACCATGGTGAGCAATTTGTGAAGCATCCTTAATAAAAACCTATGGAAATAGCAAATAAAAAGATCAGTGAGATGCTTATTGTTTGCTTGCCTTGTCATTTTGATATGGGAATTCTTCCGTATCATCGGGCAAGGGGTACCCCGTTGGCGGTTCTCTATGATACACATGTAGTTGCAATGACAAGAACTTACTCGTGACTAAAGTTTAGTAGCATGAGGTTCGGTCTTCGTAAGTCAGGGGCATGAGATTTCAACTTATAACTTGTCAAGCATATTCTCATATTTGTTCACTTTAACCTTAATCACCTAAATATGCTTATGATAGGGGGATTGAGAGCTGAAAGCTAATAAGTAACATAATTTTTCGAAGCTCTTTATGAGACTTGAATCCCTGCTTCCTTTTATGAAGGGCCTTTCTTTTACTTTCATGTTGAGTCTCCATCTTCTATCTTTATGCACCTATTGAGACAGCAGAGTGGTCATTGTTAGTTTAATGTGCATTGTCCCAAAACTTGTTGATTGATTCATAACTTTGATATTGTTTGTTCTTAAATTATTTGTATCTAGTCACCCTTATGAACTTTGAAGGTGTCCTATGCATTTATGTCTTGCTATACTATGAGGGACAAGCTGAATACCATTCTCATTATATTTTCTATATGTGAAACAATCAAACGTCTTTTAAAGCATTGTTATTCATGAATCTTTTGTTTGTACCTTTTCATGTTACAACATAGTTGCTATGTCTTATTGTTAGAACCATATCTTTCATGCTATGTTAAAGTACTATGATCCCAGCTATCAATATTTTACAAATACTTTGATCAAGATTATGATGGTGCATGTCACCTGAAAAATTATCCTTTTTTATCACTTACCTACTCGAGGACAAGAAGGAGTTAAGCTTGGGATGTTGATACGTTGCAAACGTATCTATAATTTTTGATGTGCCATGCTTGTTTTATATCTACTTCCTTATGTTTTTCCAAACTTTGGAGTATTTTTACACATTTTCTGGAACTAACCTATTAACAAGATGCCATAGTGCCAGTTGCCTATTTTCTGCTATTTTTAGTTTCAGAAAATCTAGTGAGGAAATATTCTCGGAATTGGACAAGACAAAAGCTAAAGTCAATATTTTATCCGAAGCAACACGAAGTCCGGAGGGGAGACGAAGTGGCGCACCAGGGCGGCCACACCTAGTGGAGGCGCGACCAGCCCTAGGGCGCGCCACCAGGGGGTGTGGGCCCCTAGTGCTCCACCGACCTTGCCCTTCACCTATAAAAGCAACACGGAGTCCGGAGGGGAGCCGAAGAGGGGAACCAGGGCTGCCACACCCTAGGGTGGCACGACTAGCCCTAGGCACACCGCCACCTGGTGTGGGCCCCCTGGTGCTCCATTGACCTTGTCGTTTTGCTTATAAAAGCCTCCCGAGACGAAAACCCTAAGTACCCGTTCAAAATTCCACGAAAGAGTCTATAGCCGCCGCCATCTCCATCCCTAGATCTGGAGGGATCTAAAGCTCTTCCCGACACCCTGCCAGAGGGGAGAGATCACCCCGGAGGCCTTCTTCATCACCATGTCTGCCTCCGGTGTGATGCGTGAGTAGTTCATCCTTGGACTATGGGTCCATGTAGTAGCTAGATGGTTGGTTCTTCTCCTTTGTGCTACCATTTTTAGATCTTGTGAGCTCCGTTCATGATCAAGATCATCTATTTGTAATCTTACATGTTGTGTTTGCGGGGATCCGATGGATATTGAGATGCTATTTCAGATTGATTATTAATTCTATCATGTCTATGTTATTTGTGATCTTGCATGCTTTCCGTTGTTAGTAGCTATCTTGGCCGAGTAGATGCTAGCAACTCCAAGAGGGAGTATTTATGCTCGATAGTGGGTTCATGCCTCTAGTATTCTGGGAAGTGACAGAAATCTCTAAGGTACTACATGTGCTATTGATACTAGGGAGAAAACAACAATCCTTTGTCCATAGGGCAATCATATTGTTTACTTTGGACACTTTGCTTAATGCAATGATCAGTTGCTTACAACTTAATACTGGTGGGGGTTCGGATGATAACCTAAAGGTGGATTATTAGTCATAGATGCAGTTGGATTACGGTCTATGTATAATGTTGTAATTCCCAATCAAATCTTGTAGGAGTCAAGATGATTAGTATATGCATGTATGCTTTCTCGGTGTCTATCAATTGCCCCGCTATAATTTGTTCACCCAACATGTCATCTATCTTAAGGAGAATCACCTCTAGTGAACTATGGACCCCGGTCCATTCTTTTACCATCAATCTACAAGCTATTTACTATTTTCTGTTTACTTTCTGCAAGCAATTACTATATTCTATACAATACATTTAATCCTTTGTTTTCAGCAAAACTGGTGAGATTGACAACCTCACTCTAAGTTGGGGGAAAAATTATGTGGTTGTGTTGTGCAGGATTTCAAGTTGGAAACAACACCTTGGGGGTGTTTCCTTGGTCCTCCTAGTTCGATAACCTTGGTTTTATAAATCAGGCAAAACTTGCTGCTGTGCTCATCATAACTTCCTCTTGGGATTCCCCAACGAGCTCGATACATTTCGAGTCGTTAGGATCTGCTTTTCTCTCTTCTCTATCTCCTGAACTCTGAATTCTAGACTTGTAAGCCGTTTCGTACAAGTAAAAGACAAAATTAGGTGTGTAGTGCTATATGTTTCTATGTTTCTAAGTGTTGAAATAAATCCTTCCATCAAATATGTTTTTAAGAATGTTAAAAGGGATTTTTTACATACAGACGTCAAACGTTATGTCTAAAACACGCACTGTGAGTAAAAGGCACCTTCTACGACAATGTCGTTGCTTCGGGTTATCAGGACTTGCCCTGGAGGGCAAGAAGTTAGTATATTTATTGACAAAACATTAAATTGATCCTGTATCTTGTTTTTGCCGAGCGAAAATGTTAGTATTATAGAGAATAACTAGTTTTTATTAAACTCCAATAGACTCGTTAAACGGAAGAATGGAAATTTCATTTCCATGTGAGTGTGAGAACCCTAGATTACAAAACAATACATAGTTAGATGAGTTCACCCAAGTGTGGGAAACTAAACCCATACATTGGTGTCCTTGTACAGTAAATCATAATTAACATTTACAACACCGTTGTTACAAATGGAGGCGTGCGAAAATGGATGACGCCCTGATAAAGCGGCATCGGTAACCAGACAAGGCAAAGAAGGCCACCATAGGTGTGAGGCCCACGGGTTTGGGTCACGTGTGTTATAAGAGGCGGCCTTGTTCATTCGTATCCCCCCAGCAAATACATGCCGGGGTCATTACACATGCCCACACTATTGTTGCACCTGCCGCTGATTAATGATGACGCGTCATCTAGCGCATGGATCATGTTAGGCATGTACACGTTATGTACGTACGTGGTGCTTTAAACTAAAATCACCCAATTCGCTTTCCTACCCACACCAACCGATGCTTCCTCTTCCCTTCCCGTTTGATATGGCACACGACGGCGGCTACCAGATCGGTGACTGGTAAGGCATGCAAAACATGGAGGAGGTGCACGGAGGGGATGCGTTTAGTATCCTCGTCTTGCAGGACATCGTCTCAGCCCACAGGTGAAACATATCACTCGGGGGCCTTGTCGTGCCCCTTCTCAATGATAATATTATTTTAGCAAGAGCAACTGAAGAAATAGGTTCATGGGGAACTTAGGGAATGTAGTGCACATTAAAAGAAGGCATTCGTGGATTTTCATCCAACGATTTTACACAACCTAGGATTTTTCACATAGTAAGGAAAGGTATCAGATAAACAAAGACCAAATATAGGGTTTCCCCGTAGAGGAAGGAGATGAGAAGTGCAACAACGTGATGCCAAGAGACGCCACCATTGTGTGACCAATGTCGAAAATCAAACAGGTGTGTAACGACACCAGACATTGCGGGTATGGATACATGATGGTCATTAGGGTGTTTTTACATGTTCATATCAATTGCTATCACGGACCATATGTGCATATGACCCCTAGAGGGGGAGTGTAGTATACTAGCATGGACCACATTCATCTATGCCATCAACAACTATGGCAACGCTACTGGCAATATCAACAACTACTACAGCGCCACCGTCAGCTAAGCCACCAACCATGGACCAAGCACAAGGCGGGCCGAGCAAGCTGCGTCGCAGCGAGCGGGCCAGGAAGCCCAACTCACGCTACGAGTGAATCCCAATATCGAAGAGTACTGAAAATGTTCAGAGAAGTGTTGAGTAGTGTAGAGTGAACCCTAGTCGGGTGTGGAATGACTAAACCGTGTTTGCATGACTCTCTCCTTGGACCCCCTTTCCCTTTCTTCTCAATCCCCTGAACTCTGAATCCTAGATTTGTATCTCGTTTCTTATAGGTAAACACGAAATTAGATGTGTATTGCAATTTTTTTCTATGTTTCTAAGTGTTCAAATAAATCTGGCATCAAATATCTTTTTAAGAATGGTAAAACAGGTTTTTTTGCATACAGACATCAAACGTTCTGTCTAACAAACGCACAATGAGTAAAAGGCACCTTCTACGGGCTGTTATTCCTTCGGATTGTCGGCCCTGCCGTCGAGGGCACAAAGAGATGTTAGTATATTATAAGTTGCAACGGCATATTTATCGATAAAAAATTACATTGATCTTGTATCTTTTTTGCCAAGAGAAAATTTAGTATTACAGAGAATAACTGGTTTTGTGTTAACTCCAATAGACTCGTTAAACTGAAGAACCGATATTTCATTTCTATGTGAGTGTGAGAACCCAAATATGCTCAGATTTGTGCAACACTGTATTCATAGATTACAAGGCACATAGTTATATGTGTACACCCGAGCGTGGGAAACTAGACCCATACAAGGATGCCCTTGTACAATAGACAATAGATAACATTGAACACACCATTTTTACAACTAGAGGCATGTGAAATGGGAAGCGCACTATTAAAGCGGCATCGGTAACCACATAAGGCAGATAAGGCCACCACAGGTGTGAGGCCCACTGGTTTGGCTGGCGTGAGGTATTAGAGGTGTCCTTGTTCACTGGTGCGCCCCCAGTAAATACATGTTGGAGTCGTTGCACTATTGTTTCACCTGCTGCTGATTAATATTGACATGTCATCTAGCACATGCATCACAGTAGGTACATACATGTATATGTGTTTCTCCCACACTATTGTTGCACCCGTCGCTCATTAATGTTGGCGTGTCATCTAGCACATGCATCACATTAGGTACGTCCATACACGTCTACGTGGTTCTTTAAAATAAAATCAGCCAATTCACCTCTCGACATTTACCTTCCTACTCACACCAAACGCCACTTCTTGTTCCGTTCCCGGCGATGGCACACCAGGGCGGCTACCAGATCGCCGACTAGCCGAGCATGCTGAACACGGAGGAGGCGCACATGGGGGATGCGTTTAGTATCCTCGTCCCGCAGGACACCAGCCTTCCCCATTGGTAAAAAATATCACTCGGGGCCTTGCCATTCCCCTCATCAATGATAATATTAGTTTAGTAAGAACAAATAACTGTAGGTTCATGGGAAACTTAGGTAATGGAGTGCACATTACAAGAAGGCATCGGTGGATTTACAACCTAAGATTTTCCACATAGTAAGCAATGGTAACAGATAGATAGAGACCAGATATAGAGTTTCCCCGTAGAGAAAGGAGATCAGGAGTGCAACAACTGTGACTTTGAAGGCATAAAGATGCCAAAATATGCTGCCATCGTCCTTCTTGACCAAAGTCGAAAATCAAACATGCGTCTCACTATGACCGCCCCAAGTACGGTGGGTATGGAAATTACGTCTAGATACATGAAGGTCGTCAGGGTGTTTTTACATGGTCATATCTTTTACTGTATTTTCCAGCATCGTGCTTCCATTGATCGCAGGGGCCTAGTATACTGTCATGGACCACCGTGACGTGATGGAGCCAAGGTCATCTATGCCATCAACAAATCCTGCAGCGCCACTAGCGACATGAATAATTACTGCAGCGCCACCATCAACTACACCGCCAACCATGGACCGAAAACAAGGAGATCCGAGCAAGCTACGTGGCAGCAAGCGGGACAGGAAGCCCAACTCACAGTACAAATGACTCCCAAGATAGAAGAGTACTATGCATGTTCGGCAAGCGTTAATTAGTGGAGAGTGAAACCTAGTCGGATGTGGAATGACTAGACCATATTTGCACGACTATCTCCTTGGATCCCCTTTTATCTCTTCTCTATCTTCTGAACTCTGAATTCTAGACTTGTAAGCCGTTTCATACAAGTAAAAGACAAAATTAGGTGTGTAGTGCTATATGTTTCTACGTTTCTAAGTGTTCAAATAAATTCTTCAATCAAATATGTTTTTAAGAATGTTAAAACGGATTTTTACATACAGACGTCAAACGTTATGTCTAAAACACGCATTGTGAGTAAAAGGCACCTTCTACGACAATGCCATTGCTTCGGTTTGTCAACCTTGCACTGGATGCCATGAAGAGAAACTATTATACTATAAGTTACAAGGGCACCATCCGAACTAACCACATATTAATTGATAGAATAGTACATTGATCTTGTATCTTTTTTTGGCCGAGCGAAAATGTTAGTATTACAAAGAATAACTGGTTTTGATTTAACTCCAAAGGACACGTTACACTAAAGAACGCATATTTTATTTCCATGTGAGTGTGAGAACCCAAACATGCTCAGAATTGTGCAACACTGAATTCATAGATTACAAGACCGCACATAGTAATATTAGTACAGTCGAGCGTGGGAAACTACACCAATACAAGGGCACACTTGTATCACAGATCATAGATAACATTGATCACACCGTTGTTAGCAGTGGAGGCGTGCCAAAATGGACAACGCCCTCATAAAGCAGCGTCGGTAACCGTACAAGGAGGGTAACCATACGAGGAGAAGGCCACACAGGTGTGAGACCCATGGGTTTGGCTAGCGTGAGTTATTAGAGGCGTCCTTATTCATTGATGCGCCCAAGTAAATACATTTTGGGTCCGTTGCACCTTCCCACACCATTATTGCACCTGCTGCTGATTAATGATGACGCGTTGTCTAGCACATGCATCACGTTAGGTACGTACATGTACAAGAGGTTCTTTAAAATAAAGAACCAAATTCACCTCCACACAGTTACCTTCCTACCCACACCAGTTGTCGCTTCGTCTTCCCTTCGCGGCGATGGTACACCACGGCGGCCACCAGATCATCGACCAGCGGGCATGTTGAACGCGGAGGAGGCGCACACATGGGATGTGTCTGGTATCATCGCCCCACGGACACCAGCCTGTCCCACAGGTGAAACATATCACTCGGGTTCCTCGTCGTGCCCCTCCTCAATGATAATATTATTTTAGTAAGAGCAGACAAGTGCAGGTTCATGGGGAACTTAGGGAATGGAGTGCAGGTTATAAGAGGACATCCGTGGATTTACAACCTAGGATTTTCCACATAGTAAGCAATGGTAATAGATAGACCGAAACTAGATATCGAGTTTCCCCGTAGTGAAAGGAGATTAGGATTGCAACAACTATGACTTTGAAGGCGTAACGACACCAAAATACGCCGCCATCATCCATCTTGACCAAAGTAGAAAATTAAACATGCGTGTCACTGTGACCGCCCCGAACATTGTGGGTATGGAAATTACTCTAGATACATTAAGGTCGTAGGGGTGTTTTTACATGGTCATATATTTTACTATTTTTCTAGCATCGTGATTCCATTTACCGCTGGGAGGTAGTATACTGTCATGAAACACCGTCATGTGATGGAGCCACGGTCATCTATGCTATAAACAACTCCTGCAGCGCCACTAGCTACAAGAAAAACTACTGCAACGTCACCGTTAGCAACACCGCCAACCATGGGCCAAAAATAAGGTGGGCTGAGCAATCTGCGTCGCAACAAGCGGGATAGGAAGACCAACTCATGATACAAGTGAATCCCAAGATCGAAGAGTACTGAGCACGTTTAGTGAGCGTTAACTAGTGGATTGTGAAACCTAGTCGGGTGTGGAATGACTAAACCATATTTGCACGACTCTCTCTTTGGATGCCCGTTTATCTCTTCTCAATCCCCGGAACTCTGTATCCTAGACTTTAAGTCATTTTGTCCAGTTAAAACACGGAATTAGTTGTGTAGTGCTATATTTTTCTATGTTTCTAAGTGTTCAAATAAATTCTCCCATCAATATGTTTTTAAGAAAGGTAAAATGGATTTTTTGCGTACATACGTCAAACGTTACATCTAATAAACGGATAGTGAGTAAAAGGCACTTCCTAAGAGGTTTGGTTTGTCATCCTTTCGCTAGATGGAACAAAGAGAAATTATTATATGTAAATTGTAAGGACACGGTCCGAACTAACGACATATTAATAGATAGAAAATTACATTGATCTTGTATCTTTTTTTGGCCGAGCGAGAATAACTGGTTCTCATTTAACTCTAATAGACTTGTGAAGCTACGGATATTTCATTTCCAGTGAGTGTGTGAACCCAAACATCCTCAGAGTTGTGCAACACTGAATTCATAGATTACAACACTATACATAGTAATACTAGTGCACTCGAGCGTGGGAAACTACACCCATACAAGGGCACGCTTGTATAACAGATCATAGATAACATTGACCACACCGTTGTTATCAGTGGAGGCATGTGAAAATGGACAACACCCTCATAAAGTGGCATCGGTAACCATACAAGACGGAGAAGACCACCACAGGTGTGAGGCCCATAAGTTTGGCTGGCATGAGTTATTAGAGGCGTCCTTATTCATTGGTGCGCTGCAGTAAATACATGTTGGGTTCGTTGCACCTTCCCACACCATTATTGCACCTTCTGCTGATTAATGATGACGCGTCATCTAGCAGATGCATCACATTAGGTACGTACATGTACACGGGGAGCTTTAAAATAAAACCACCTAATTCACCTCGGTATATTTACCTTTCTACCCACACCAGTTGTCACTTCATCTTCCCTTCGCAGCGATGGCACACCATGACGTCCATCGACTAGCGGGCATGCTGAACACAGAGGAGGCGCACATGTGGGATATGTTTAGTATCATCGCCCCACGAGACACCAGCCTGCCCCACGGGTGAAACATATCACTCGGGTGCCTCGTCGTGCCCCTCCTCAATAATAATATTATTTTAGTAAGAGCAGACAAGTGCAGGTTCATGGGAAACTTAGGGAATGAAGTGCACATTACAAGAAGGAATCCGTGGATTTACAACCTAGTATTTTCCACAAAGTAAACAATGGTAATAGATAGACAAAGACCCGATATAGAGTTTCCCCATAGAGAAAGGAGATCACAAATGCAACAACTGTGACTTTGAAGGCGTAACGACACCAAAATATGCCGCCATCGTCTGTCCTGACCAAAGTCGAAAATCAAACATGCGTCTCACTATCACCGCCCTAGACATTGTGGGTATGGAAATTACGTCTAGATACATTAAGGACATCGGGGTGTTTTTACATGGTCATATCTTTTACTATTTTCCCAGCATCGTGATTCCATTTACCGCCGGGGGGTAGTATACTATCATGGACCACGTGACGTGATGGAACCACGGTCATCTATGCGATCAACAACTCCTGCAGTGCCACTAGCTAGATGAACAACTACTGCAGTGCCACCGTCAGCTACACCACCAACCATGCACGAAACACAAGGCGGGCCTAGCAATCTGCGTCATAGCAAGCGGGACAGGAAGCCCAACTCACGATACAAGTGAATCCCAAGATCGAAGAGTACTGAGCACGTTCGGCGAGCTGTAACTAGTGGATTGTGAAACCTAGTCGGGTGTTGAATGACTAAACCATATCTGCATGACTCTCTCCTTGGATCCCCTTTTATCTCTTCTCAGTCCCTAGAACTTTGAATCCTAGACATTAAGTCATTTCGTCCAGTTAAAACACGAACTAGCTGCTATATTTTTCTATGTTTCTAAGTGTTCAAATGGATTCTCCCATCAATATGTTTTTAAGAATGGTAAAATGCATAGTGAGTAAAAGGCACTCCCTACGACCATGTCATCTCTTTGGTTTCTCATCCTTTCCATGGATGGCACCAAGAGAAAATATTATATTATAAGTTGTAAGGACACCATCCAAACTAACCACATATTAATTTATAGAACATTACATTGATCTTGTAACTTTTTTTGGCCGAGAAAAAAGGTTGGTATTATAGAGAATAACTGGTTTTAATTTAACTCCAGTAGACTCGTTAAACTAAAGAACGAATATTTTATTTCCACGTGAGTGTGAGAACCCAAACATGCTCAGAGTTGTGCAACACTGAATTCATAGATTACAACACTATGCATAGTAATATTAGTACAGTCGAGCGTGGGAAACTACACCAATACAAGAGAACGCTTGTATAACCGATCATAGATAACATTGACCATTAGCAATGGAGGCGTGCGAAAGTGGACAACGCCCTAATAAAGTGGCATTGGTAACTATACAAGGCCCAGAAGGCCACCACAGGTGTGAGGCACACGGGTTTGGCTGGCGTGAGGTATTAGAGGTGTCCTTGTTCGTTAGTGTGCCCCCAATAAATACATGTTGGGGCCGTTGCACCTTCCCACACCATTATTGCACCTACTGCTGATTAATGATGACGCATCATATGGCACATGCATCACGTTAGGTATGCACATGTACTCGTGGTGCTTTAAAATAAAAGCACCCAATTCACCTCGCCACATTTACCTTCCTACCCACACCAGCTGTCGCTTCATCTTCCCTTCGCGACGATGGCACACCACGGTGGCCACTAGATCATCGACTAGCGGGCATACTGAACACGGAGGAGGCGCACACATGGGATGCGTTTAGTATCATCTCCTCGCGGGACACCAGCTTGCCCCACGGATGAAACACATCACTCGTGGGCCTCACCGTGCCCCTCCTCAATGATAATATTATTTGAGTAAGAGCAGACAACTGCAGGTTCATGGGGTACTTAGGGAATGGAGTGCACATTAAAAGAAGGCATCCGTGGATTTACAACCTAGGATTTTCCGTAGTAAGCAATGGTAACAGATAGACAGAAACTAGATATCGAGTTTCCCCATAGTGAAAGGATATTAGGAGTGCAACAACTATGACTTTGAAGGCGTAATGACAAAAAAATACGCTGCCATCATTAATCTTGACCAAAGTAGAAAATTAAACATGCATGTCACTATGACTACCCCAAACATTGTGGGTATGGAAATTACGTCTAGATACATTAAGTCTAGATACATTAAGGTTGTCGGGGTGTTTTTACATGGTCATATATTTTAATATTTTTCCAGCATCGTGATTCCATTTACCGCTGGGGGTAGTATACTGTCATGGAACACCGTCACGTGATGGAGCCACGGTCATCTATGCCATCAACAACTCCTGCAGCGCCACTAGCTACATGAACAACTACTGCAATGCCATCGCCAGCTACATTGCCAACCATGGACCAAAAACAAGGTGGGCTGAGCAATCTACGTTGCAGCAAGCGGGACAAGAAGCCCAACTCACGATACAAGTGAATACCAAGATCGAAGAGTACTGAGTGTCGTCAGATTGATGACAAGTACGCCATGAGGGGGTCCTCGACGCGTGCGAAGAGAGGGGTGTGAGACGTACGGTGTTCCACAACGGTGAGCACACAAGTTTACCCAGGTTCGAATCCACCGGCTTTGGACGGATCCTACTCCTGCTAGCAATCCAGTAATACGGTAGAGCTAGAATATGGGTTACAAGCGTTCGCCTGTGCGAGTTGATATTGTGATTGTAAGGGGTGGCCTAAAGGCTCTCCCTAGGACGGCTTACATAGATATTTGGCCTAGGGTTTACAGGAGAGATCTATCCGTCTACGACTGAGAGTCAGTTACAGAGTACATCTTGAACTACAAGTAACACTATGGGTCTATGTCAGTAAGTCTTCTGTGCCTTCCCATAGACAGACTGGACTCCGTCTCTTCTCCCTGACTAGGCCGCCCGTGAAGCAAATCTCTAACCCGAAGTGGGCCGCCCTGGTCAGTGACGAACTGTGAGAATACCCGGAAAGTATATCCCCAACAACAGCTCCCAGAAGTCTCCAAGATCCAAAGTCGGATTCATCATCGTCTAGCTTGATCTTCGGCTTGCAGAATCTTGAAGGGTTCCTGAAACTTCAAAACAAAAGATACGATCCGAGTCTCAAAAATAAGTCGGACCTATCAGTACGTTATTCGGATTTCCAGCTTGATATTCAAACTAAGCCGGATCTTGGTCTCTGACGTCATCTGACACTGGTCATGGTCAAGTCACGTCACTGATAGACATCTCTTGTCAGCACGACCATTGGTGGGCCTGCCGTTCGCAGAACCAAGGCACCGTTTCAATGCACACGTGGCGATCAAAGCAGTGAAATCATCGCGTGGGGGCTTCCCAGTTCTTTCCACGACGCGTGGCGTGTGTACTGTGTCATTTGCACGAATCTTGGCGCGGTTCAGTGGTTATAAGGGGTGAGGATTCCCTCTTCTCATCTTCTTCACCTATTCCTGTGTCGTTTCCTTCTCCTCCACTTCTCCCACGCGCACAGAGCTCCCTTCCCCCAAAAATTACCTGCGCCGCCCATCCAAGGTCACCGGCGTACCAGGAAAATGGCTTCCACTTCAACTTCCGGCGACGCAGCGACAGCAGCGGCGGCGGAAAAGGAGAACAATCACGTGCGTTCTCGATGATGAGAACCTCCGCGGCGTCGAAGAAGAAGGGCTCCTTCACGCTGGCGATTGGCGGAGCGGCTTCGGCGAGGCCATCCCCAACCCTTGCAACGGCGAGCGGGTGCACTTCGGGACCCACCTGGATAGAGGTTTCTCCTTTCCTCCCTCAGATTTCTTTTCTGAGGTAATTGATCATTACAGTGTTCAACTTCACCATCTCCCCCCAAACTCTATCTTAGAGATGAGCGCCTATGCGTCTTTATGTGAGGGCTATCTCGGCATTAGGCCGAGTCTCACTCTCTTCCGATACTTTTTCCATGTCCAGTGAAACTCCAGCACCGCCGGTAATCCCTACATTACCGGTACTATTAGTCTTTCGGTTAGGCGTGAGCGTGTCTATCCTCGGATTCTAGCTAGTGAGTCGGTCAAACAATGGTCGGCTACCTTTTTCTATCAGAAGGATATTCCCGCTCCCGGCAAAGCTAGTGCTTTGCCAGCTTACGTCGATGGAGCCGCCATGCCTCAACCATCCTAGGACGAGGCCGCTCCGGTTCTCAGTGACGATCTGCTTCTCGCCAAGAGGTGGATTCAATATCTGATGAAGCACAAGGACCTGAGAGGGTCCGACTTGGTCCAGTGCTGGGTGGCACGCCGGATCCAGCCTCTCCAGCACCATGGCAACCGACTGATGCATTCCATCACGGTGTCAAAACAAGACTCCCTCTGCATCAGCCCCAAGGCTTTAAATCCACAAGATTACATCAGCCAAATCAAATGGCTGATAAAGGAGCGAATCGAGAGAAAGATTTCGGATTTGTCTCTGGACATGCACACAACGGAATACCCTGTAGTGCCGGTAAGCTTTAGCAGTAAACCCTTTTTATGTGTCTCACCTTTAAATTATTTTGCAATACTGAGATATTATCTTCTTTTCAGCATGCCGACCTCCCCGAGTCGGAATTGGCTCCTATCGAGGGATACCCTCCTGAGTTTTCTCAGGAGGAGGAATTGGTCCCACTGCCGGACATTGTGCCCAGGAAGCGCAAAGCTCCGACAGTGGCCATCGGCACAAAGGAAGTGCCAGTTGTGAAGAGGTAACTTTCCACACAACTTCTGCTTTTGTACCTTACTCGTAAGTTCTTCCAAGACGTAATGTTCTTCATTCTATTACTTTCTCAGAGCTAAGCAGCTCATCAAGGGCAAGGGGAAGGGAACTACTTCAAAGCCCTTGCGTCAGACAAAGCTATCTTTGGCTTCTCCTGCCGTGGCTCCTCCGACTCCTGCCCCTCAACCTTCTGCAGCGCCGGTGATTAGTCCATCCCCGGTTGTCGCAGAAGATCGGCTCCCTCAACAGGGCAGCGACTCTTGAGTCGCAGACTAGCGTCACCATGGGTGACTCAGGTTTTGATAAGGGTGAACCCTCTTCGGGTAATGATCCCTCGGCAGAGACCGTCGCCAAAAATTTCCTGAACAATCCGGGACTTGCTAAATTTGGCTTGTCTCGGAAATCTGTGGAGGAAATCCAGCAGCTGGCCCGACAATGCCTGGAAAGCTGTAATCTCTCTACCGAAGAAGAATCACAAGAAGCGGAGGACATCAAGTACTCCGATCTTCTTGAACAAGTCCGCCTTCGGGATGAGGGACTAAGAGCTGGTGTGCTTCCACCACCTCTGGTTATTCCACTCACCCTCGCCGAGAAGGTTACTACTGAGGTGAACATGTGCCTGAGAAAGCTCACACATGAACATCATGTAAGTCAAAATTCCAACACACATTTTTATTTATGGTACTTTATATCATATCCTCTAGCCCCCAAGCATGAAGTTGGATAAACAATCCGGGTTTATGCTTCATTAGGATGCCAAAGAATGAACTAGTGTAGCCCCGAAGGCTCGTGCTGATATTAGTTACAATATTAGCCTGAGTCTTTAGTAGACTTCTGACTCTGGGTATTCTGACTTACAGAAAGTTAATTCATATAACCAGGATTTGTTGAAGAATATCTGCAATAAGCGTAGAGAGATCAAAGCTCTCCGACTTACAACACTAGTAAAGCAGTCTTGTGCTATGATCGAAGAGGTCGAGAATCTAAAGACCTTGGTGATGGAAAACAAGGATCTCTGCCGAGAGCTAGACCAGCTTAAGGCAGATCATGAGAAGGGCATTGCACAAGTTCTCGAATCCTCCTCCATGGCCACCGTGGAGCGTGATCGCAAGATTGCACTCCACGAGCAGAAAATCTCGGATCTTAACAACGAGCTATTCATAGAGAAGGATCTTTCTGAGGCGCTCCGGGCTGAACTCTAGAGTCTTCATGAAGAGAAAACCAAAGTCGATGATGTCATCTTTGGTATGTTTCCATCTTTTTAACTTATCTACATTCTTCGACTCTTTCGATGTCGGATTTATTTAACCGTTTTGCGTTATATGCATAGGTCCTCTAAACTTGATGGACTCCACCTCTGCCGAGCCTCACACCCACCGGCTTACCCAAGTCGGTGATTTGCTTCATGACTTCCGCCAGTCCATCAAGGATATTGGCGAAGCTCTCAGGGTTCCGGACATGCATAGAATGTCCGACTTTCAGGTGCGGGACAAGGAAAAGGAGATGCCGCATCTTGTCCAGAACTAGAACATGTCCAACGCGCGATCCGCAGCGTAGAACCCTCTCACAATGGTCATGAGCCACCATGGAAGCATGGAAATCTAGCAAGTGACCAGAGGGTACTCTACTATGGACGAAGACGACCAGAAGCAGGATATCAAAGCCATCATGGATGCTTTCTACGGATATGGGTGCCACGTAGCTGATTTAACCAGCTACAACACTCCCTTCTTCAACCCGTGGACACACCGCCTCCGCCTCCCGAAAAAGCAGCCGAAGTTTCCGATGATGAACAAGCCATATCGGATTTGGACATCTCAGATCGTTATCAGGGTGCGGCTGACGTGTGCAGCGAGCCGGCAGCTCCTACCTCTCCTCCTTAATCATAAGTTATCAAGAAAAAAACAGATGTGTTATTCCGAAAACATTATGGGTCTATAAATATGTAGTATGATACTTTGGTTAGTGCTAAGTTTAATCTATTCATCACTTTTGGTTTAAATTTTGTGTGCCTAAAATGTTTGCATAAGCACTTGTACTTTTTTGTCTGTACTTATTGTTTATCTGGCTTTCCGCCTTGTCCCTTTCGTGAGCCGGCTAAACTTTCAGCACAGAAACTTTGCCGAGCAACAGAGCTCAATTGCTAAACCAGTTTAAACTCGGAAACAAAGCCGTCTTCCAGTACCAACAATTCACTACTCGGAAAATACCCGCATCCGGCAATCAGACAAATAAGCAAAGTATAGACTAGGAAATGTAGATTTATACCCGAAGGTAGCATTTTTTAGAATCGGAAATCTAAACCAGAACAAACATGAGCATAAAGTAGTTTCAAGTATTCTAGGATTTTCGATTGTGACATGATCATATGATAAAAACTTCTCAGAAAAAATTTGAGGCAACCAAAACTTTTATTTCTCACAGAACATGTACACATATATGATTACAAAGAAGGATAAACTAAGAATAAAAGGGACGTAGCTGAGCAATATTCTATGGTCTGTCTAACTCTTCCGGATTTGTACTGCCTCCAGCTCTCTTTCTCTTCTTAGTAGAAGGTCTTTCTTTGACTGGCCTCATATCAGTTAGGTAGTATGAACCATTGTGTAATACTTGACTAACCAAGGAGGGCCCTTCCCAAACCGGGGAAAGTTTGTGCTTTCTTTGTTGCACAAGCCAGAGAACCAAATCGCCCTTACTGAAGGATCTGTTTCTGACTCTCTGGCTATGATACTTGCGTAACTTCTGATGATATGCTGTTGATCTCATTTCAGCAACGACGCGAACTTGTTCAACTAAGTCAAGATCATTTTGTTGATAAATCTCGGCATCCTCTTCAATATACACGGCCACTCTAGGAGAAGTTTGAATCAAATCACTAGGAAGAACTACTTCTGCACCATAGACCAAAAAGAAAGGTGTGTATCCGGTTGACCTGTTCGGAGTTGTTTGTAATCTATATATTACAGAAGGTAATTCCTCTTCCCAAGCCCCCACAGCACGTCATAGTGGTGCTTCGAGTCTCGGTTGTAGGCCTTGTAGGATTAAACCATTTGCTCTTTCGACTTGTCCATTAGCATGTGGATGTGCAACTGACGCAATGTCAATCCGGATATTTTGTTCGTTGCAGAATTCGGCAAGTTCTCCCATAGAGAAATTACTCCCGTTGTCTGTGATAATACTATGCGGATAACCATACCCGATTATAACATCCTCGACAAATATTTTGGTTGTTGCTCCATCACAACTAGTGACGGGTTTAGCCTCAATCTATTTGGTGAATTTATCCACCATCACAAAGAGGTGAGTAAATACACTTGGAGCCCGTTTGAATGGTCCTACCATGTTAAGCCCCCAGACGACGAAAGGCCATGTTATAGGTATTGTTCGTAGCTGATCAGCCGGAATGTGAGCTTGTTTGGCGTACTTTTGGCAGCCCTTGCACGTCTTGATGACCAGCCGTTCGGCATCTGCCTTGGCTGTAAGCCAGAAAAAACCGTGTCAGAAAGCTTTTGCCACTAAAGATTTGGCTGGAGCGTGGTGACCACACTCGCCTTCGTGGATTTTTATTAAGATTTCCACTCCTTCTTCCGGAGATACACAGCGCTGAAAGACCCCAGACACACTCCACTTATAGAGCTCACCACTAACTATAGTATAGGCTTTTGCTCGTCGGATGATCTGCCGCCTCAGAACTTCGTCTTCGGGTAATTTGCCATCTACCAAATAGTCAAGGTAGGGTTGAGTCCAGCTAGGAATTACAGCCAGAACTGCTATCAAAGGTGAGTCGGATATGGTCGGATATTCCTCATCCACTCCTTTTATTGAAGGAACTTTGAGGTGCTCCAAAAATGCGCCATCCGGGACCTCTTTCCATGCAGAGCCTATTCGAGATAATGCATCTGCTTCCTCATTTTCTGCTCGAGGGATGTGTTGAACCTCAAACCCTTCGAACGATTTAGATAAATCATCCACGACAGCTTTATATGTTTCCATGTGTTTATTTGCATTACAAATATCCGACACTTGCTGAGAAACACAATCCGAATCTCCGTAACACATCAAACTTCGGATGCCAATATCTTTAGCAATCCGGATTCCATGCAGCAGTGCTTCATACTCGGCAATATTATTTGTTGCTGTGAAGTGGATCTGCAACACGTATAAAAGTTTATCTCCTTGGGGTGATTTGAGCACCACGCCAGCCCCCGAGCCCCCTCGAGCCTTAGACCCAACAAAATATAGGGTCCAATATTCCAACTAAGGGAGGGTCATATTCTCCTTCGTTTCTATCCAATCAGCAACAAAGTCAGCAATGATTTGGGATTTGATTGTTTTCCGCGGTTTGTACTCAATATCGAAAGCTGAGAGCTCTATGACCCATTTGGCGACGCGTCATGTGGCGTCACTGTTATTGATTATATCTCTCATGGGAGCTGTGCTCACCACGGTAACTGGATACTCCTGAAAATAGTGTCGTAGCTTACGAGATGCCAAGAACACACCATAAGATGTCTTTTGATAGTGCGGACACCGCTGTTTCGATTCTGTCAAGACCTCGCTGAGAAAGTAAGTTGGACGCTAAACCAAGTGTTTCTGATTTTCCTCCGGTCTCTCCACTACCATGAAGATACTGACAACTTTGTTTGTCGCAGCAAGATACAGCAACATTGGTTCATATGGCTCCGACGCAGCAAGGAGAGGAGCAGATGAGAGTACTTTTTTCAGGTCTTGTAGTGCAGCTTCAGCTTCATCGGTCCACACAAAATCCTTGGTCTTTTTCAGGAGTTTGTATAATGGTGTAGCTCTTTCACCAAGCCGGCTTACAACCCGACTGACTGCAGCAATGCAACTAGTTAGTCCGTGTACGTCCTTCGGGCGAGTTGGCCTGGAAATATTGAGTATAGCCTTTATTTTGTCTCGGTTCACCTCTATGCCTCTTTGAGACATGATAAAACCTAACAATTTTCCGGCTGGGATTCCAAAGAAGCATATCTTCGGATTATGCATTATGTTGTATTTTCGTAGATTGGCGAACGTTTCCTCCAAGTCGCAAATCAATGTTTCCTTCTTTTTGGACATCACCACAATATGATCCACATATGCATGTACATTGCGTCTGATTTGATCATGGAGGCAACGCTGCATTGTGCGTTGGTACGTAGCTCCTGTGTTCTTCATCCCAAAGGGCATCGTAACAAAACAGTAGGTTCTAAAGGGGGTTATGAATGAAGTTTTGACTTTGTCAGATTCCTTCATCCGAATTTGGTGATAACCGGAATATGCGTCAAGAAAACAGAGGAGTTCCGAGCCTACCGTAGAATCGATAACTTGATCAATCCTAGGCAGAGCGAACGAAACTTTGGGACAAGCCTTGTTCAAGGCAGTATAATCAACACACATTCTTAAATCAGTGGTGTCATTTTTAGGGACCATTACAGGATTGGCCGATAACTCAGTGTGGATGACCTCTTCTATGAATCTGGCTAACTCGAGCCGTGCTAGTTCCTTAGCTATTGCCATATGCTTTTCATCGCTGAAACATCGTAACGACTGTTTAACGGGTTTAGCGTTCAGGTTTACATTTAAAGAGTGCTCGTTAAGTTCCCTAGGTACTTCGGTCATGTCAGATGGCTGACATGCGAAGATATCTTGATTTGCTTTGAGGAACTTGACGAGCGTGCTTTCCTATGCGATATCTAGGCCTACGCCTATCTGGGTCACCTTGGAGGGGTTATCATCCTTCAACGGCGTCTTCGTCGTCTCTTATGATGCCTTGTACTCCGGATTCGGCTTTGCCACCTCCTTCTTTCTTGCGGGCATCTCGGACGGATCTGTGCTCTTCTTGATCTCCTGGTAGTCCTGGGCGTGCATCACGGCTTCAGCAAAGGTGGCATTTCCATCCTCGTCCTCTCGCGCTTTCTTCGGGTCTCCCCTGATGGTGATCATGCCGTTGGGACTTGGAATTTTCATCATATTGTAAATGTAACATGGACGAGCCATAAAAGCCCAGTAAGCTGGACGTCCGAATATATCGTGGTACGCGCTCTTTAACAGGACCACTTCGGAGGAAAGTGCCTCCATCTGATAGTTCTTTGGAGTTCCAAAGGTAACATCAAAAGTGATTTCTCCCAGGGAATTTGCTTGTCTTCCTGGGACAACACCGTGAAAGATCACAGAGCTGTGGTTCAGCTGGGTCTCTGAGATCTTCATCCGGCGTAGCGTTTCGACATACAGAATGTTAATGCTGCTGGCACCGTCCATGAGAGTCTTGGAGAAACCATAACCGTCAATAAGTGGATTGACGGTTAAGGCGTATTTTTCTCGCCTGTGTAACCTAGGCGGATGATCAGTGCGGTCAAAGGTGATTGCTACTTCCAACCAGTCCAAGAATTGAGGGACAGCCGGAAATGTTGCGTTGAGCTCATGTAGAACTGCTTTCTTGACCTTTGCTGGTTGAGATCCAAGGAAGGTGACGTAAGTGTCTTTTTTGGTCATAAAATTGTTCTTCCCTTCCGACTTGGGATTTGAAGCGTCAGCTTCCTCCATGTCAGAATCTTCCTTGGTCTCTTTATCCTTTTCGGGATTCTTCTTTCCTTTCTTCCGCTTAGCCCTGTAGCCAGCGGTATCATCTCTCTTAATATCGTCATTGAAACGACACTCGGCGTTTGTGTGGGACGAGCCCCCATTGGCGTATAGGTGATGCACACATGGGTTATTGGCAATGTCGACCCAAGAGTAGGTTTTGCCAGGCTGTTGGTCTCCTCTACCTTGAACTCTTGACATCCCACGACTGCGTCCGCGGTCGCCGCCACGTCTTCCTCATCCTCCAGACCCGAAAGTATCAGTGACCACTGCCGTTTCCGCGTTGGGTTTATCTTCTGAGGTATTCTTGCGCTTCAGAGCTTCTTGCTTTGGTTGTTTTGCCGACTATGGCACAGCCAGGGCGTTCAGTAATCCCTCTGCATCGTCATTGGCATCTGCATACTTGCTTGCTGTTTCTATCATCTCTCCCAAATTAGTGACTTTGTCGCACTTCAAGCGATGACGTAGTAAACCAATTGGGAGACCTGCAATGAAAGCTTCAATCGCAGTTTGGTCATTCACTCCTTCACAGGAGTTCTTAGTGTTGATCCATCGTCCGAGATAATCCCGACAAGTTTCTCCGGCTTTCTGGGTGCAACGTTGTATGTCTCCGACCGTACAGGGCCTCCGGTGTGCTTTCAAAATTCCGAAAGAACGCACTTTGCATGTCATACCAGTTGTGGATGGTGTTCTGCGGAAGTTCACTGAGCCATGATCGTGCCGTCTTCCACAACATAAGTGGGAGTATCGGGTTGCGACCAGGCTATTTCCTCCTTTGGCGATGCAGCAAGCTTGGAAGAAATCCTGTAGCCAAGTATCTGGCCGAGCTATGTCGTTGATACATTGCAAATGTATCTATAATTTTTGATGTTCCATGCTTGGTTTTATCTACTTTCTTATGTTTTGTCCACACTTTGGAGTACTTTTCATATGATTTCTTGGACTAACCTATTAACAAGAGCCATAGTGCCAGCTGCTTATTTTCTGTTGTTTTTGGTTCCAGGAAAGTCAGAAAATGAATATTCTCAGAATTGGACGGGACAAAAGCCAAAGTGCCTATTTTTTCGGAAGTCATTAGATGCCAGAATACGAGATGGGGAAGGGATGGGGGCCAGCCACACCACCTGGCCACACAGCCAGGCCTGGCCCGTGCCAGGGGGTGGTCTGGCCCACCCCAGCACCCCCTCGGTCTCTCCTTCCGCCTATATATTGCCCTCGGGATGAAAACCCTAAGGACCCAATCAAAAATCCAAGAAAGAGTATGTAGCCGCCGTCATCTCCATCCCTAGACCAGGAGGGATCTGAAGCTCTTCCCGGCACCCTGCCGGAGAGGGGAATTCACCATGGAGGCCTTCTTCATCATCATGCAGGCCTCCGGTGTGATGCGTGAGTAGTTCATCTCTGAACTACGGGTCCATGTAGTAGCTAGATGTCTGGTTCTCCGCCTTTGTGCTTTCATGTCTAGATCTTGTGAGCTCCATTCATGATCAAGATCATCTATTTGTAATTCTACATGTTGTTCACACCCAGGCAACATCGTGGAGGAGCTGACCTTGCTTAGGTCTGCCCTTTAGAGCGAGGGGAGAGTCGGAGTAGGAGTTCAACTTAGGGAGAGAGAGTAGTCATTTTCCTTCGTTTTTGGAGCACTGAGGTCCGGTTGTTCGCACCCGAGACCCTTTTCTTGTAAGATACATTCTGCCTTCTATAAAATTAAGGTACGCATTCGCGTACTCTCGAAAAAAAATTCTACATGTTGTGTTTGCAGGGATCTGATGGATATTGAGATTCTATTTCAGATTGATTATTTATTCTATCATGTCTTTGTTATTTGTGATCTTGCATGCTTTTCGTTGTTAGTAGCTATCTTGGCCAAGTAGATGCTAGCAACTCCAAGAGTTAGTATTTATGCTCGATAGTGGGTTCATGCCTCTGGTAATCTAGGGAAGTGGCAGAAATCGCCAAGGTACTAGATGTGCTATTGCTACTAGGGAGAAAACAACAATCCTTTGTTCATAGAACAATCGTACTGTTTACATTACACGCAATTTGTAAAACAATAATCTGTTGCTTGCAACTTAATACTGGAGGGGGTTCGGATGATAACCTAAAGGTGGATTATTAGTCATAGATGCAGTTGGATAGCGGTCTATGTATAATGTTGTAATGCCCAATCAAGTTCCGAAGGAGTCAAGATGATTAGTATATGCATGTACTGCTTTCTCGGTGTTTGTCAATTGCCCTGGTGTAATTTGTTCACCAAGCATGTTATCTATCTTAAGGAGAGCCACCTCTACTGAACTATGGATCCCGGTCCTTTCTTTACATACAATCTACCAACTATTTACTGCTTTGTGTTTACTTTCTACAAACTATTACTTCCTTCCATCGATATATTTAATCCTTTGTTTTCAGCAAAACCGGTGAGATTGACAACCTCATCGCAAGTTAGGGACAGAGTTCTGTGGTTGAGTTGTGCAGGTCTCCACGTTGCTACTAGCACTGGTAGTGCGCCCTACCAAGGCTCAGCTAGCAACACCTTTGGGGTGTTTCCTTGCTCCTACTGGTTGGATTAAACCTTGGTTTCATAACTGAGGGAAACTTGCTGCTATGCTCATCATACCTTCCTCTTGGGGTTCCCCAACGAGCTTGTTAATACACGAGCCATCAAGCACTTTTCTGGCGCCGTTGTCGGGGAGTCAAGGACATCTTCACAAGGGGAGTCCCTCATAACCAATCTCTTTACTTTGTTATTTTTATTTTTCTTAGTTTCCTTTTGTTTTTTTGCTTGTTTTGTTATCAAAAACACAAACAAATTAGTTTTACAAGTTTGCTTTCTTATTTGAAAACACACAAAAAAAATAGTTCCTATCTTAAGTTGGCTTTATGTCTAGCCTTGCTCCAATCACTATGTCACCCGAGGAAATGATTTTCACTTTTAAACAAGGAATTGAGGAAAGCTTCAAGGAAGCTTGTTCTAGAATCTTTGATCTACATGAAAAAACTGAGCATAAAATGACTGAAAGCTTGTTCCTTAGCCATTTTTACCTTGGAATTGCTCTTTGCTATAGATATGCTTTAGATACTGTTGTGGGAGGAGATTTCCTCCAATGTAATGAGGATGATGCTATTAATGCTATAAAGAAATTGATCCTCACTTACAACTTGCCTAGCCAAACTAATATTTATTTCGCAAGAATATTTGCTAGATTGAACACTCTTGAGACTAGCACTACTAGCTTAAAAGATTGCTATAATACGTTTAGGGAGCATCATAACTATGTTCCAATAAATTCTGAACCATCAAAGTGGCTCCCCATAGTAAAGATTGATATAAATACTAAAACTTTTCAAGCTCGCTGTGATATCATGTCGGAATTTTGTCTTATGGCCAAAGATATTTATGAATCTTTGAATCTTTGGGGGCTTACTGAAGGAGGAAAAGCAACATATCTTGCTAATAATGCTACCATATTATCTATTGGAATATCTTAAGGAGTGTTTACAAAGATCCTTGGGAAAATGATTTCTACTGATTATCTTGTTATTGAATGTGCAGGAAAAGGACAAATTACACTTGGAAGGTCCCTATTAGAACTCCTTGGAGCAATAATAGATGTGTGAAAGGGGACCATGCACCTTTCTTCTCCACCAAACAATCATATTTCCCCCAAGGTTAAGAATAAAAGTAAGAGAGGTAAGGGCAAGAAATTTGGTCTTAATGCTTCTTCATTTGAGAACACTTGATTCTTTCTTGCTTCTTATGCCTAACTTAAAGGCGTTAAAGAAAAGTACTTATTGGGAGATAACCCAAAAGTTTTAGATGATTCTTAGAAGTTATTACTTCAGTAATAACCGCTCCTTATCCTTTTTATTTGCTTTTTGTGCCAAAAGTAACCTCTAATGAGAGAGAAGTAATGATTGGGAAAGTTGCTGTCCCGAAACAGATTTATGTGCTTCACCATAAAAATTTGTGTAAAATCTCTGCATGTCTTTTTGAGGCGTGAATGTTTGTTCTTATGCCCCAGGTTGTTATCTAACTTTCATTAGTTCAACAGTTGTTGATTTGAGCAACACGAGATCTTCGAAAAAATTCACCTTTACCTGCTGGTCTGTTTTGACAGATTTCTGCCATTTTCTGCATTTGCTTCTTGTTGGTTCCTTTTTGAGTTCTTTTGGGGAATTGAGACTTTTTAGGGAAGTGATTCAGTAGCTAGTTTTCTAATGGAAGTTTATTGGTGTTGGAACTGAACCTTAAGACCTTTTATCTTGAGTGCACTAATGTTGCTAATAAAGATTATTTGAAGGTTTGTATGAAGGAAAAATTTCAGGTGTATGGAAGGAATGAGTAATGAGATGAAAGATGGACTAAAGCTCAAGCTTGGGGATGCCACACGTGTCACCCCAAGAAATATCCAAGAAGTGCAAGCGTCAAAGCTTGGGGATGCCCAAGGCATCCCCCTCTTCATCAATAAAAAATCCAGGTTTCTTCCAAACGCTTCATTTTTTATTGTTTCATGCACAGTTGTGTTGTTCTTGGAGCGTCTTCTTTTTCGTTTTTGTTTTCGTTTTTCGTTTGCTTTTATTTTCTTAGTTTTCTGAATAAATTGGTTGGACCCCCTCTTTCATACATTGGTTTTCAAATAGTTTGGTTTGGATTGGAAAAGAGTAGGAAAGTTCATGCTTAAGTGGTAAAAGGAGCTTGTTTTTTACTGTGGCCTATGCTTTGTCATGCCATGCTTGATATTGTTTTGGCTTTATGCTTAGTATTCTTTTCTGTTGCATGACTTGTTATAAACAATTGAGATTTCTTAATGTGCCTTGGATGAATCATGCGTTGTTTTAGCATATTAAAGCATAGTATAGTGGTATTCTCCTTTGATGCTTTATTTGGGTTGACTTGGCGCATGCTCACACCATGTTATGACTATCTCAAGTCACCATAGCCTTTATGATCCTTTAGTTTTCAACTTCTAGTATCACTTTATGCTTTGATCATTGATGTTTTGTCGCTCTGCATGATTATGGCCATTATTGCTCTCTTACTTTGTCGCTCCCAGTCTTTTGCTAGCCTCCACAACCAAGTATGAGTTCCACTCATGCATCCAACTCCCTAAACCAAGTTATTCCAAAGAGTCCACCATACCTACCTACTAGCTTATGCTATTCCAAGTATATTCATGCTTTTGTTTACCTTCCAAATTAAACTTGTTATGAGAAAACTAGTGATTAAATCTTTCACGAACTTGATGGCACACTTTAATTTTCTTGCGCTTAATAAACTTGAACCATTGGGTCCTTCTTTGTTGCGTATATGCTTGCGCTTTATAAGTTGAAGTTAGCAGAACCATGTATCATGGGGAACGCTTTCAACATTGCACTTGTACTTTGTACCCCGTTGATATCATGTTCTTTTGCTTATGGATCCCGACGGTGTGAAATAAAAGTGGAACTTGTAAGATCGTGGAGTTTGTATGTGTGTTAGAGAAACGCTTGGGCCGCTAGCCTAAGCCATGCTTAATCATGGTGGAAACTTGCAGCATCACCATAATGAGCACTCTATGAAGCATCCTCAATAAAAACCTATGCAAATAGCAAATAAAAAGATTGTTGAGATGCTCATTGTCTTTTTGCCTTGTCATTTTGATTATGGGATAAATCTTGTATCATGTGCAAGGGGTACCCTGTTGGTGGTTCTTTATGATACATATGTACTTACAATGACAAGAGCTTAGTTTTGACTAAAGTTGAGTAAAATAAGGTTCGGTCTTCGTAAGTAAGGGGCATGAGATTTCGGTTTATAACTTGTCAAGCATATCCTCTTAGTTGTGTCACTTTAACCTTAATCACCTTCGAGATGCTTATGATAGGGGCAATGAGAGCTGAAAGCTATAAGTATCATAATTTTTGGAATATCTTTATGAGACTTGAATCCTTTCTTCCACCATTATATTGAGTCTCCACCTTCTATCTTTATGCACCTACTTTGAGAGCATAGTTGTCATCCTTAGGTCTATGTGCATTGTCCCAAGACTAGTTGATTGATGCATAACTTGATATTGCTTGTTCTAAACTATTTGTATCTAGTCACTCTTATGAACTTTGAAGGTGTCATATGCATTTATATTTGCTACTCTATGAGGGACAAGTTGAATACTATTATGCTATGTTTTCTTTATGTGAAACAAACAAACGTCTTGCAAAACATTGTTATTCATGAATCTTTTGTTTGTGCCTTTTCATGTTGCATCATAGTTTCTTTGTCTTATTGCTAGAACAATGTCTTTCATGTTATGATTAAAGTACTATGATCCCAGCTTTGAATGTTTTACAAATACTTTGATCAAGTCTTTGATGGTGCATGTCACCTCAAAAATTATTCTTTCTTTTTATCACTTACCTACTCGAGGACGAGCAGGAGTTAAGCTTGGGGATGTTGATATATTGCAAATGTATCTATAATTTTTGATGTTACATGCTTGGTTTTATCTACTTTCTTGTGTTTTGTCCACACTTTGGAGTACTTTTCATATGATTTCTGGGACTGACCTATTAACAAGAGCCACAATGCCAGTTGCCTGTTTTCTGCTGTTTTTGGTTCCAGGAAAGTCAGAAAATGAATATTCTCGGAATTGGATGGGACTAAATCCAAAGTTCCTATTTTTCCGGAAGTCATCAGATGCCAGAATACGAGACGGAGAAGGGCTGGGGGCCAGCCACACCACCTGGCCGTGCGGCCAGGCCTGGCCTGCGCCAGGGGGTAGTCTGGTCGACCCTAGCACCCCCTTAGCCTCTCCTTCCGCCTATATATTGCCCTCAGGACAAAAACCCTAAGGACCCGATCAAAAATACACAAAAGAGTCTATAGCCGCCGTCATCTCCATCCCTAGATCGGGAGGGATCTGAAGCTCTTCCCAGCACCCTGCCGGAGAGGGGAATTCACCCTGGAGGCCTTCAGCATCATCATGCAAGCCTCTGGTGTGATGCGTGAGTAGTTCATCTCTAGACTAAGGGTCCATGTAGTAGCTAGATGGCTGGTTCTCCTCCTTTGTGCTTTCATGTCTAGATCTTGTGAGCTCCGTTCATGATCAAGATCATCTATTTGTAATTCTGCATGTTGTGTTTGTGGGGATCCGATGGATATTGAGATGCTATTTCAGATTGATTATTGATTCTATCATGTCTTTGTTATTTGTGATCTTGCATGCTTTCCGTTGTTAGTAGCTATCTTGGCCAAGTAGATGTTAGCAACTCCAAGAGTTAGTATTTATGCTCCATAGTGGGTTCATGCCTCTGGTAATCTGGGGAAGTGACAGAAATCTCTAAGGTGCTATATGTGATGTTGCTACTAGGGAGAAAACAACAATCCTTTGTTCATATAACATTCATATTGTTTACATTACACGCAATTCGTAAAGCGATAATCTGTTGCTTTCAACTTAATACTGGAGGGTGTTCGGATGATAACCTAAAGGTGGATTATTAGTCATAGATGCAGTTGGATGGCGGTCTATGTATAATGTTGTAATGCTCAATAAAGTTCCAAAGTATTCAAGATGATTAGTATATGCATGTATTGCTTTCTCGGTGTTTGTCAATTGCCCGACTGTAATTTGTTCACCCAGCATGTTATCTATCTTAAGGAGAGCCACCTCTAGTGAACTATGGATCCTGGTCCTTTCTTTACATACAATCTACAAACTGTTTACTGCTTTGTGTTTACTTTCTTCAAACTATTCCTTCCTTCCATTCGATACGTTTAATCCTTTGATTTCAGCAAAACCGGTGAGATTGACAACCTCATCGCAAGTTGGGGACAGAGTTCTGTGGTTGTGCTGTGCAGGTCTCCACGCTGCTACTAGCACCGGTAGTGCGCCCTGCCAAGGCTCAGCTAGCAACACCTTTGGGGTGTTTCCTTTCTCCTACTAGTTCGATTAAACCTTGGTTTCATAACTGAGGGAAACTTGCTGTTGTGCTCATCATACCTTCCTCTTGGGGTTCCCCAATGAGCTTGTTAATACATGAGCCATCAGCCATCTTAGGCTTGAATATGTCTTGAGATAGCAAATCCTTCCGGAAATTTTATAGCTCTTATGCGTGGTCCGAAGAACTTTGGGCCACGTATATATCATCGTTTTCATAGCGCCGTGCCTCTATGTTGGAATTAATCCTGTGTCTTGCGTCACTTGGGGATAAAGATCATCCCGAATGACGGCTACGGCTGCGGTGCCTCTAAGCCGGACTTCGGCTTCTGCCACCACCTCCTCCACCACGACGTCCTCCTTGGCCTCCTTGGGGACCGTTATGATGGCTATTTGGTGGGGAAGGTGGAGCAGCTGGGTTGTTTTCGGCTGATCACCGGCCTCCGTCCGGAGCGTCGTTATTCTGGTTCCGAGGAGGATCTTCATTGTGACGCGCCCCCTGCCGGTTTGACTCGGCATGGTGTCTGTCGTTCCTTCGCCTGTCATCCGGATGGCTTGCATGTCTAGGAGGTGGCATTCTTTGTCGGTCCTCCTCCCGATGTTTCTCTTTATCTCCTTCCATGCGGTCATTCGACTCTCGCCGGGGAGGATTCCTCAGATTCACCACAGCAATTTCCTCTAGCTCCGCAACTGGGTTAACGTTACGCCAGTCACGCGTAGCTTTGTGGTGCTGTAGTAATGAGCCGGTTCTTGAGTAGTTGTCTTTCCAACGGTCGGAACGATGGTGCTGTTCCAGAACACGTTGGGGTCTTACATCAGCCCATGCCGGATCTGTGCGACATTGGTCAAAATCGGAGACTAGTTTTTGACTTCCGGACAGGGCGACCTTTTGCTGCTCCAGTCCTTTGTTGAGTAGTTTGATGCCCAACCGGATCTGCTTCGGGACTGGATTAGCCAATAGGATTTCTCGAGCCGCGACGGTGTTCTGTACTGGCGTTGGATACACCCAATCCTTGTTGCTGTCGCGTTGAGGCATCCCAAGTTCTCCTCCGGAAAGGACTTTGTGAATCTGCGGGAATTGGTCGTCATGAGTATGACGTTTCCTGGTCTTCTGATGTTGCCGGGAGTTGTACTTCTCCGCAATTGCCATGTGTTTCTTTTCCTCAATGTTTTTGGCTTCATCGAGGAGTACTTGGCGACGCGCTTCTAGTGCCAGGGCCCTCTCATCCAGCTCTTCAACAGTAAACTCTGCAGCTGTAGGAATAGGTGTGGTTAATGCAGCATCGATGAGCTTACACGCACCTTCAGTGATCATGTGTCCATCCACCGATTCTTCTTTGGGCTCTTCTAGGATGAGTGCTCCATCCTAGTCTTCTTCATATTCCTCGGCAATCACCTCCTCTGTCGGAGGGTCTTTCGCCGGGGTCTTTTTCTTCTTGTTCTTCTTCTTTGCCTTCTTGGCAGCGCCGGTAGCAAAGACGGCTTTGGGTCTGCTTCCAGGAGTTAAGCTCTGATCGGTACTTTCGGACATCTGGACCTCGGGATTATCTCCGATTACCATGTCATCCTGCGTTTTGGGAGAGTTTTCCCCGGATCCTTCATCCATGGCTTCTTCTTCCTCTGCAGCTTTGGAGTTATACTCCTCTTCATATTCCACAGAGAACTTTCGGAAATCTGCTGACGTCATCGAGTCATCTGAGGATGCGGGTACGTCGGTGTTTGTTCCGATCACCTCCAGCACAGAGTCGGTGTTGTCTCCAGCATCGGGATAGCCGGATCCGGATCCCACATATCCGACAAAGTGCGACGCGTGCCTCCTGAGATAGTTGCGTCTCTCACGATCAGCTTCCTCGAAACGCCTGATGGTCTCGATAATATCGTCTATGCTTGCATCTTGCATCATCATGCGTCTTAGCGTGTATCTCAGGAAAGGCCTGTCTGTCCCGGTGTCATTAGATCCGGAACCAGTGTTGTTGCTATGCTCCTCCCGGATTTTGACCTCAGCGGGTGGGTCGATCTAGGATTCGGTCTCTCCAAGGAGATCCACTTGAGATTCAACTTGGACCGCCAGGTCTGCTTCAGGTTCGGATTTCTCCACTATCTCCGCGATTGGTGCGAGCTGGGTGGGATTAGGGTTTTCTGAGATCCGGAACTCTGCCGCCTCCGCGGACAAAGGGGACCTAGAAGTTTCTTCTGCCTCTATCATCACCACTGGGGTGGGTGGGGCAGGTTCAGCAAAGCCGATGTAAACATCGATCTCGCCAAAAGACATGATGGTGTAGGTGGTCACGGCTTTCCTAGCCGGAATCCAAGTCTCGTCGAGGAAGATGACAGGGACGTCGCTGGCGTAGAGGATGCGACTGATGGCGATAGTTTCGCCGATCCCGATCCTTGCAGATTCCGCTCGGAACACAGATCCGAAGCTCACTTGCCCCACAGTGGGCGCCAACTGTCGTCAGATTGATGACAAGTACGCCATGAGGGGGTCCTCGAGGCGTGCGGAAGAGAGGGGTGTGAGACGTACGGTGTTCCGCGATGGTGAGCACACAAGTTTACCTAGGTTCGAATCCGCCGGCTTTGGACGGATCCTACTCCTACTAGCAATCCAGTAATATGGCAGAGCCAGAATATGGTTTACAAGGATTCGCCTGTGCGAGTTGAGGTTGTGATTGTAAGGGGTGCCCTAAAGGCTCTCCCTAGGATGGCTTATATAGATATCCGGCCTAGGGTTTACAGGAGAGATCTATCCGGCTACGACTGAGAGTCGGTTACAGAGTACATCTTGAACTACAAGTAACACTATGAGCCTATGTCGGTAAATCTTCTGGGCCTTCCCGTAGCCGGACTAGACTCCGTCTCTTCTCCCTGACTGGGCCGCCCGTGAAGCAAATCTCTAACCCGAAGTGGGCCACCCTGGTCAGTGAGGAACTGTGAGGATACCCGGAAAGTATATCTCCAACACTGAGCACGTTCGGCGAGCCTTAACTAGTGGATTATGAAACCTAGTCGGTGTGGAATGACTAAACCATATTTGGACGACTCCCTCCTTGGATGCCCTTTTATCTCTTCTCAATCTTTAGAACTCTGAATCCTAGAATTTAAGTCATTTCGTCTAGTTAAAACACGAAATTAGTTGTGTAGTGCTATATTTTTCTATGTTTTTAAGTGTTCAAACAAATTCTCCCATGAATATGTTTTTAAGAATGGTAAAATGGATTTTTTTCGTACATACATCAAAAGTTACATGGAACAAACGCATAGTAAGTAAAAGCCACTTCCTAAGATCTTTGGTTTTTCATCCTTTCGCTAGATGGCACGAAGATAAATTATATATTATAAGTTGTAACGACACCGTCCGAACTAACCACATATTAATTGATAGAAAATTATATTGATCTTGTATCTTTTTTTGGCCGAGCGAAAAGGTTATTATTACAGGGAATAACTGGTTTTCATTTAACTCCAATAGACTCGTGAAACTAAAGAACAGATATCTCATTTCAAGTGAGTGTGAGAACCCAAACATGCTCAGAGTTGTGCAACACTTAATTTATAGATTACAACACTATACATAGTAATATTAGTATACTCGAAGCGTGGGAAACTACACCCATACAAGGGCATGCTTGTATAACAGATCATAGATAACACTGACCACACCGTTGTTATAAGTGGAGGCATGCGAAAATGGACAACACCATGATAAAGTGGCATCGGTAACCATACAAGGCGGCAAAGGCCACCACAGGTGTGAGGCCCACGAGTTTGGTTGGCATGAGTTATTAGAGGCGTCCTTATTCATTGGTTTGCCCTAGTAAATACATGTTGGGTCCATTGCACCTTCCCACACCATTATTGCACCTACTGCTGATTAATGATAACGCGTCATCTGCCACATGCACCACGTTAGGTACGTACATATACACGAGGAGCTTTAAAATAAAAGCACCCAATTCACCTCCGCACATTTACATTTCTACCCACAATAGTTGTCGCTTCATATTCCCTTCGCAGCGATGGCACACCACGACATCCACTAGATCACCGACTAGTGGGCATGCTGAACACGGAGGAGGCGCACACGTGGGATGAGTTTAGTATCATCGCTCTACGGGACACCTGTCTTCCCCACGGCTGAAACATATCACTCGGGTGCCTCGTCGTGCCCCTCCTCAATGATAATATTATTTTAGTAAGAGCAGACAAGTGCAGGTTCATGGGGAACCTAGGGAATGAAGTGCAGATTACAAGAAGGCATCGCGTGGATTTACAACCTAGGATTTTCAACAAAGTAAGAAAGGGTAACTGATAGACAGAGACCAGATATAGAGTTTCCCCATAGAGAAAGGAGATCATGAATGCAACAACCGTGACTTTGAAGGCGTAACGACGCCAAAATACGCCGCCATCATCCGTCTTGACCAAAGTTGAAAATCAAACATTTGTCTCACTGTGACTGCTCCGAACATTGTGGGTATGGAAATTACGTCTACATACATTAAGGTCGTCGGGGTGTTTTTACATGGTCATATCTTTTACTATTTTCCCAGCATCGTGATTCCATTTATAGCTAGGGGTAGTATACTGTCACGATCCACCGTCACGTGATGGAGCCACGTTCATCTATGCCATCAACAACTCCTGCAGTGCCACTAGCTACATGAACAACTACTGCAATGCCACTGTCAGCTACAACACCAACCATGGACAAAAAACAAGGCGGGCCTAGCAATCTACGTCGCAGCAAGCGGGGCAGGAAGCCCAATTCACGATACAAGTGAATCCCAAGATCGAAGAGTAGTGAGCACGTTCGGCGATCTTTAACTAGTGGATTGTGAAACCTAGTCGGGTGTGGAATGACTAAACCATATTTGCATGACGCTCTCCTTGGATCCCCTTTTATCTCTTCACAATCCCAGAAGTCTGAATCCTAGACTTTGACTCATTTCGTCCAGGTAAAACATGAAATTAGCTGCTATATTTTTCTATGTTTCTAAGTGTTCAAATAAATGCTCCCATCAATATGTTTTTAAGAATGGTAAAATGGATTTTTTGCGTACATACGTCAAACGTTATATCTAATAAACGCATAGTGAGTAAAATGAACTTCCTACGACCATGTCATCACTTTGGCTTGTCATCCTTTCCCTTGATGGCACGAAGAGAAATTATTATATTATAACTTGTAAGGACACTATCCGAACTAACCACATATTAATTTATAGAACATTACATTGATCTTATATCTTTTTTTGGCCGACAAAAAAGGTTAGTATTACAGAGAATAACTGGTTTTGATGTAACTCCAATAGACTCGTTAAACTAAAGAAAGAATATGTTATTTCCATGTGAGGGTGAGAACCCAAACATGCTCAGAATTCTGCAACACTGAATTCATAGATTACAACACTATACATAGTAATATTAGTACACTCGAGTGTGGGAAACTACACCAATACAAGGGAGCGCTTGTATAACAGATCATAGATAACATTGACCACACCGTTGTTAACAGTGGAGGCTTGCAAAAACGGACAATGCGCAACTAAAGTGGCATTGGTAACCATACAAGGCCGAGAAGGCCACCACAGGTGTGAGGCCCACGGGTTTGGATGGCGTGAGTTATTAGAGGCGTCCTTTTTCATTGGTGCGCCCCCAATAAATACATGTTGGGGTCGTTGCACCTTCCCACACCATTATTGCACCTGCTGCTGATTAATGATGACGCGTTGTATAGCACATGCATCACGCCAGGTATGTACATGTACTCGTGGTGCTTTAAAACAAAACAAGCCAATTCACCTCACCACATTTACCTTCCTATCCACACCAGTCCTCGCTTCATCTTCCCTTCGCTGTGATGGCACACCACGGTGGCCACCAGATCGTCGATTAGCAGGTATACGGAACACAGAGGAGGCACACACATGGGATACGTTTAGTATCTGATATATGAGAGATTCGACACATGTTTCATGGCTTTTATTGATGGTTTTCTCCCGGATTTGATCGTTTTCTGGCTTTACCTCACGCTAATACTTTGGTAGAGAAGATAACTTGGTTTTTAATGTGTGTTTCAGGTTCTGAACATCAACAGAAGGTTTTAACTAGAAAAACATAATATTCTGGAGAAAACAAGAAAGTCTCTCTTTGGAAGCACCCGAGGGGAGCACACAGAGGCTTTAACAAGAAACTATACGGCGGGAATATTTTTCCGGCGGTATAGTTCCCGCCATATTGTTGTTGCCGCCTCTGTCTTATCAAAAGGGACAACTTCCGTGAAGCGACCGAGGTCGAAAACACAAAGCAGCAGCCGCCATACCATCCAGAAGGGAGAAAGAAGAGTTCCGGAGAAAAAGGGGAAGATGTTCTTCATCTCGCTCCACGATCTTCGCCCTCCTAGCCAATACACCCCCATAGCCACTAATACTAGAGAGAAAGAGGAAAAAAAATATCCACCTTGCAAGACTAGGGTTTGAGATTGTTTCTTCCCATCTTGAATTGCGTCAGATATTTTTCTATTCTTATTGTGGATCCCCCCGGTAATATAAAGACGAATTTCCTTTATTGGATTATATTGATGATCCGTTCTTCTCTCATGTGTGACTAATTCCCTTAGGCGTGGGAGATGTAGGGGATTGGTGAGATGTGATATGCCTTCATATATTTTCCATTAGTTTGTGATTGATTCTAATTACTATATTATGTGTGCTTGACTATCTGTGGGATACCTAATGCTTGTTGTCCAATTAAGGGCCCATACAACATGATGCTTTGTTCTACATAGATAAGATCTTGTACGCTAGTGGACCGGCGACCCCCGGGTGACACAGGGATATCAATGGAAAACTAGTATACTCGAGGATAACAAGGAACCACTGTGCTTATTGCATTAGTCAGATCCAAGGAGCTTAATCTCTAAGCGACTTGAAGGGTCTTAATCGTCTAGTGTCCGACCATGGTTCTGGTAACGGGCTAGTAGGATTATTGAAGTTGGGATGAAATCTACCAAGAGGAGTTCCGGATAATTATGGGTTGCTCGCCTAGAAATATATTTATAAGATTATAATTGTTACATTTATCATTCGTCCACCTGGCACAGTCACTATCACCATGAACTGAATCTCCCCGCGCCTTCTTTTAAGTGTTTGTCTTTTGACATTCCAAGGGTCTACACGCTCTGGTAGGACCTACCTGCCGGATTATATTGAGCGTGTGCCTGCTCAGAGGCACGAAGAAATCATTGAAAAACTTTTAAGATCCAATAAAGTTGAAGTTAAAAACCTGAGTGATATTATGGAAATCATGTGTATTTACAGGAGAACTCCTATGAAACCTGAGAAAACTCTCAGGGAATAGAGTGCTCCAAGTTCTGAATTTCTTAAATAGCCCACAGAGTTCCCTCATCCTGGAGTTAGAAAATATCGCTTTGATGGTGGAATTATTAAAAATTTGCAGGATAAAGCTTTCAGTGGAAGGGAAGATGAAGACCCAGGAGGACATATCTGAGAGTTCGACGATGTGATAACATTGCTTGGACCAAAAGGTTTGCCAAGAGACTTCTCTTGTCTTCAATTATTTCGATGGTCTCTTAAAGGTAAAGCTCTAGACTGGTTATATTCTCTAGCTCGCCATTATATTAAATGTTGGGAAAACTGCATTGTTAAATTTATAAACAGGTTTAATGCTTTTAAAAAGGTAACTGAACTAAGAAAGAACATAGGAAACTTTAGTCAGAACGTGGGAGAAATCAACCCACAAGCCTGGAAAGGATTCTTTGTAATGATCAATAGTATTCCTAATCATGGTTATTCTGAACTAACAATTTGCCATTTATTTTACCATGGTCTTAATACTCAATGTAGAGAGTTTATTTACTTCTCAATAAGAGGATCAATAAATACTTTAACTATTAAAGAATGTTTGGAATTGATTTCTACTAGGGCTAAGAATGATTCTTTATATAATCTTGATTTTGGCACTAAGCCGGAAAAAGGGGTACTTCGGATAACTCCTGATCTTATGCCTGAGGTACGCAAACTATGAAAGAAAAAAGTATACCTTCTGAACTTGTTAAGGAAAACAAAGTAGATTTGTTACAAGTTTTAACTTAAGAAGATGAAACTAAAAAATATTTTCAAGAATTAAAACATCAACAAGTAAAATCTCATAATAACTTGCATAAGCATTTCCAAAAACACAAAATGATTTTGGTGGATTGACCGAGAAATAAAATTATTTCACAAGTATCATAGTATGATTGAAACCCAATGTGAACAAATAGCATCTGGTTATCAAAATTTTCTTTGTGATGATAAAGATATTCTTGTTTCTACTACTGTTGTCACAAGAAGGGGTACAGTTGTTATAGGACCCTTAGGACCACTGGAATATGAAGCTGAAAAAGAGCGAAAGGAAAAAGCCTTGCTCGAAAAAAGTCAAAAAGATGATACATTGGTGGATCCTCAAGATGAAACTGAAACACAAGATCAAACCAAGGAGGACCAAAATGATGCACAGGATGACCATTATGACTCTCATGTGGAGACGGTTGATCCAAGAGAAGAAAAAGAGATAAGCAAGGATGATGAAGTTGTTATAGCAGAATATAAGAAAAGAGATAAGCAACAACAAAAGAAAGAAACAAAAGGGCCTGACCAGGTAATTTATAAGCACCAGACCAGGTAATTTATAATTCTTTTACAAAGGCACTTAGTGACCTTCGTCTGGAAATTCCATTTATGGATGCAATCAAAGTTCCTACCTATTCTAAATTCCTACGTGATATTCCTAGTAGAAAGAAAGAAATAACTAAAACTATTGCCATGATAACTAGTTATCCTGCTAATGGGAAGCTGTTATCTAAGTCCGGAGATCCTAAAATACCAACTATTTCATGCTCAATAGGGAAAACTGATATTCTATATGTCCATTTTGCATAACTATTCTATATCATAATTTACTGTTATTCATTGATATATTTCATATTAAGAGATGATACTTATGTTATTTCACCTGTTTTTGCATGGTTGATGACTTTTGGAGCATGGACCGCTGCAGTCAGGATTTTGATGGAAAAGGGTGCTGCTTGGAGGCGAAATTCGCGAAGATCAGAAAATCCGGGAAAATACATGGAAAATCCTATTTTTTCAGAAGACGAAGATTGCCAGAAGGAGGAGTGGAGATGGGCTATAGGGGGCCCACACCACCCCCTAGCGCGGGCCACCCCAGGCCACGCAACCAGGTTGTGTGGCCGCCCTGGTCCACCCCTGGCTCTCCCCTCTGGCGTATATTATCCTCCTGAAACCCTAAGACTCGGGGAGCGACCACAGAAAGATTTCGCCGCCTCTGCGGGGCAGAAAACACTAAGATAGAAAGATCTCTCCGGCAGACAGAATTCTGCCGAGGGAATTCCCTCCCGGAGAGGGGAGATCATCGCCATCAACACCACCATCAAGCTGGACTTCATCGGGATCATCATCATCATCATCATCACCACCATCATCATCACCAGCACCATCATCACCACCTCATACCGCTATAACAATTGGCTTGAATCTTGCATAGTTCTTAGGGGAAACTTTCCCGGTGTTGATTACTCATTATAGTTGATGCTATTGAGTGAACCATTGAATTATTGTTTATGTTCAGATTGTTACACATCACTATATCATCTCTGATCATGATCCATATGATGTGTTGTGAGTAGTTCATTTAGTTCTTGAGGACTTGGGAGAAGTCATGTTGTTAGTAGTGAAATTGTGTTGAGAAATATTCAATGGTTTGATATTTCAGTTGTGGTGTACTTCTTCTAGCGGTGTCATGTGAACGTCGACTACATGACACTTCACCTATATGGTCCTAGGGGAATGCATTGTGTATTTGGCTACTAATCGTAGGGGTTGCTGGAGTGACAGAAACCCGAACCCCCGTTAGAAAACCATTGCATAAGGGACGTCAGGGTCTTAGAGTTTAAAGTTGTGGTTAGTTTTCTACCTTAATTGCTTTCTTGTACTTGCGGATGCTTGCAAGGGGTATAATCACAAGTATGTATTATTCCTAGGAAGGTCAGTACATTAGCATAGGTTCACCCACACAACACGTAGCAATCTAAAGAAGAGTAATCAACTACATGAAGCGAAAGCACTTGACGATATTCCCATGTGTCCTCGAGAACGTTTGGTCATCTTAAGTAATACAACCGGCTTGTCCTTTGCTAAAGAAAGGATTGGGTCACTTGCTGCATATATTCTTATTGTCTTTTATTTACTTGTACTTTATTTACATGCATTGTCAAAAACCCCTAAAAATCTGTTTGCCAAGTATTACAGAGAATTCCTGCTCCAAGCCACTAGCCAGCACCTTCTGCTCCTTGTTGGGTTCGACACTCTTACTTATCGAAAATACTGCGATACACCCCCTATACTTGTGGGTCATCAAGACTATTTTCTGGCGCCGTTGCCGGGGAGTGAAGAACTATTGGAGAGTGGAACTGGTAAAGGAAACTTCTATTGTGAGTATTGTTTATTTCTGTTAGTTGCTTTATCTTCATTATGGAAAATTCGCTGAGTTTCTTATTTTGTAATGCTACTACCACTGCTAAGGTAGTAGATGAACGACCACCTGCTGAGAATGATACTTTTAAAATACCTACAAGAATTATTGATCGTGTTATGGATAACTATTATGTTGGAGATGGAACTGTCCATCCCAGTGATCATTTGCTCTTCATACACGAATTATGTGGTTTCTTCAAGTGTGCAGGTATTACAACACATCAAGTCAAGAAGAAGTTATTCTCATTATCACTGAAAGGAAGAGCTGAAGACTGGTATAAGCTACTGAAGAATGGTCAAGCTCTTGAATAGGAGTAAATAGTACCCCTCTTTTATTCAAAGTTTTATCCTCATAGTGAGATTCAGAAAGATCGGAATCAAATATACAACTTTTGGCCTCTTGATGGGGAGAGTACAGCTCAAGCTTGGGGGAGATTGAATTTACTAATGCTCAAATGTCCCATTCATGAGCTTCCCAACAATATTATTATCAATAACTTTTATGCAAGGCTATCTCTTCATGATAAGGATCTATTGGATGCCTCTTGTGCTAGATCGTTTACACGCATGGAAGAAGAAGCTAAATGGGATCTTCTAGACCGTATTCAAGACAATGCTGAAGCATGGGAGAATGACAAAGGAAGAAAGTCAGGTATAAATTATGATTATGAATGCACTGAATCTTTTATGGGAACTGATGACTTTCAAAATATTAAAAATGCTTATGGTCTAGACTCTCAAGATATTGCAACTTATTATAAGGATTTTGCTTCCTATATTGAAGTGCCTAAAAAGAAGTGGAATAAGTATCATGCACCTTATAAAGACGTTGCTAAGTGTGTTCCTTGAAGAAATACTTAAGTTTATACTACTAATCATGTTCTACCTGAACCTTATATTGAGAAAATGCCTTTCCCAGTTAAGATAAAGGAACATTCTATGGTAGCTAGTATGGTTAATGAAAGTACGAATAAGGCTCTTGAACCTGATAAACAAAAGGATGATGAACCTATAATAGAAAATGTGATAGACTTTGTCACTAAATATGTAGAAGATGGACACACTATCCTCTGTAAGGATATCCCTAATATTGTTTCACAAGGTAGTGTTATGAGATATAGTGTTCTTGTGTTTTTTGTTAGGATAAGTAATCATTGCTACCATGGTTCTTGTGATAGCTATATCATTAATTTATGCATGCTACTGAAAGTTATTATGAGAGAGGAAAGACTGTTCTTATGCATCTCAATAATATCAAGTTTCCTCGCTTTATGCTGAAAGTTTTTATGTTGTACTTCTTTTGCCTTCCGATGCTAGTAGCCTCTGGTTTCAACAACTTGTTTGTTTACAAAATTCCTTTGCACAGGAAGTGGGTTAGACTTAAACATGTGTATTTTTGCTTCTTAATGCTCTCTTTCACTTCAATTCATATTCCTATGTGAGCACCATTGAAATTATCATGCCCATCTTAATGACTATAAAGAAAGAGCTTTTTGGGAGACAACACAATACAGTCTTGCTTTCAGTTTGTTTTTGTTTCTTTGAGTCTTGGAAGTTATTACTTCAGTAATAACCCTCCTTATCCTTTTTGTTTGGTTTTTGTGTCAAGATCAACCTCTAATGAGAGAGAAGTAACATTTGGGGAAGTTGCTGTCTAGAAACAGATTTTTGTGCTTCACCGTAAAATTTCGTGAGAGATCTCTGTATGTCGGATTGAGCTGTAATTTTTTGTGCTTCTGCCCCAAGTTGTTATTTAACTTTAGTTAGTTTTCAATGTTTTGATTTAAGCAACAGAAGATTTTCGAAAAAATTGATCTTTACATGCTGGTCTGCTTTGATAGATTTTGCCACTCTTGCATTTGCTTCTTAAAACGATTTCCTTTTTGAATCCTTTTTGGGTTTTCGGCAGGAGTTGCTACAGTAGCATTTTTTTTGATGGATTTCAGTTGAAATTGAACTTAAAAGGTTTATTACCTCGCTTATACTAATGTTGCTAATGAGAATTGTGTGAAGTTTTGTGTGAAAGAAATTTCCAGGTTAGTGGAGAAAATGGTGTAATAAGAAAGTGAAAGGTTTCATGTCTCAAGCAATAAGTGTATGAAGATGAAGATATTGATGTTATTCAAGCGGTAAATCCGGAAAAATTTATCAAAGTCCAAATTCAGAGACCTGCAGAGTCCGTTTTCGAATAGGTAGCAGTTCTAGTAAGAAAGTTCCGCGAAAATTATGTCTAGTTATATTTTGTAATTTTTATCCAACAAGGAAAACTAAGAAGCGAAAGAGGGATGGAAACAGAGCCAGGGTGGCTCACACCACCCGCTGGTGTGGCCCCCCTGGCCACCCCAGGAGGTGTTGTGGCCACCTCGGACGCCGTCTCCGACCCGTTTTCTCCCAGTACCTTCCTTTTGTTGTAAAACTTCGTGATATATAATCCCCCGGATCCCCGGAGGTTCGTATATCGTGTTCTCGTCGTGTTTTCGTTTCGATCTGTTTCTGACAGGTAGAGTCCCTGTTTTGGAGCAATGATGTCTTCCTCTGGATCAGTCAAGGAGGATTTCTCAGCAGATATCATCAACCCATATATGCATGAGTTGAAGATTCATCCCAAGGAGTTGTTGCTTAAAGATGGGGAGGTACGGATAAAAGAGGTTCAAGGCCCTAAAGGTGGAGGAAGTCTGGAGGAAAGGATGGAAGCATTGGAGCAAGAAGTCTTTAGGTGCAAGAAGCTGGCGGAACGTGAAGTGGATATCATCCATAAGATTTGTTCCAAACTCGTCGCCGAGCACCAAAAGGAGACTGCTGAGCTGAAGGATGAAATTCTCTCACTCCACCAAACAACCAACCAACTGCAAGCACAGCTCTACGACGTTCCAAATCAAAACTGTGAGTACGAGGTTAGGTTTAAACACATAAGTGTTGCTGCTAGTTTCAGGATGATGGAGACCAGGATGTCTTTGGTTGATGGGGAGCCCTTACCTTGCAAGTCGGACGATCATGAGAGAACATAACCACCACCGAAGGAGTAATTCGTCATGAGGTTTTGGCATCCCCTTGGTTTGTTCCAAGCTGGGGGAGTGATGCGGTATCACATCACTATCTTCTCTCTTTTTACCTTTTTAGTAGAGTCATATGTTGAATAGAGAAGTTATTGTGTAGGATGGTTTGCATTATGGAAGTGTCCCCTCTCTCGTTAGATATGTATCCATTGGTGTGAGTTTCCATTATGGAATATTAATGAGAAGTTCTATCATTTACTCTCTTGCATATCTTATATTAGTTTTCAATTCATGGTTATATGATTGATCTTGTCGTTAGTATTGGTATCACTTTGGGATCATGGAGTTAATTTAGTTGGTTTTGGAAAACCTAGCTCGGTCAGTAGCAACACTATTTTGAGAATTGAATGAAAAAGATAAAAGTACTCTAAAGAAATATAATTTCATCATCTTTCTTTCTTGATTTTCTCATAAGTTTAGTATTCTCCAGTTAAGATCTTTTGTGCTTCCAAGGAAGATTGCATGTTTGTTTTTATCACTTGTATGTTTGTTTGTTTCCTTCAATTCTTATGCTTGTTACCCAGCCTTGCTAGACAAAAACCTGTACTAAGAGGGAATACTTCTCGTGCATCCAATCCTTAAACCAAAACCTATGCGATTTGTGTCCACCATACCTACCCATTAGCACTATTGCTATTCCAAGTAAATAAATGTTTTTATCTACCTTCCAAATTAAACTTGTTATGTGAAAATTAGTGATTAAAGCTCTCACAAACTTGATGGCACACTTTACTTTCTTGCACTTAATAAACTTGAACCGTTGTGCCCATCTATGTTGCGTATATGCTTGCACTTTGTAAGTTGTGAATTAGCAGAACCATGTTGTCATAGGGAACGCTTTCAACATTGCACCAGTACTTTGTACCTAGTTGATATCATGTTCTTTTGTCTATGGATGTCGTCGGTGTGAAATGAAAGGGGAGCTTATAAGTCCATGGAGTTATGTATGTGTGTTAGAGAAACGCCTGGGCCGTCGGTCTAATCCATGCTGTCATGGTGGAAACCTGCAGCGTAACAATAATGAGCGTATGTGAAGCATTCTTCTTACAAAAAAAGAGGTAGAGATTGAGAAAAAGAGAAAAAGAAAAAAAATATGAGAAAAGAGGAAAGAGAGAAAAAAGCACCATATTCCCATGGTAAATAAGAAGATTGCTGAGATGCTCGTTGTCTCCTTGCCTTGTCATTTTGATATGGGGATTCTTCCATATCATCAGGCAAGGGGTACCCTGATGACCCACAAGAATAGGGGGTGTATCGCAGCATTTTCGATAAGTAAGAGTGTCGAACCCAACGAGGAGCAGAAGGTGCTGGCTAGTGGTATGGATCAGGAATTCTCTGCAAATACTTAGCAAACAGATTTTTAGGGGTTTTTGATAAAGCAAGTAAAAAAAGTACGAGTAAATAAAAGACAGTAGGAATAAATGCAGCAAGTGGCCCAATCGTTTATTCAGCAAAGGACAAGCCGGTTGTATTACTTAAGATGACCAATCGTTCGCGAGGACACATGGGGAGAATGTCAAGTGCTTTCGCTTCATATAGTTGATTAATCTTCTTTAGCTTGCTAAGTGTTGTGTGGGTGAACCTGTGCTAATGTACCGGCCTTCCTAGGACTAATTCATACTTGTGATTTATACCCCTTGCAAACATCCATAAGTACAAGAAAGTAATTAAGGTAGAAACCTAGCCGCAGCTTTAAACTCTAAGATCCTTACGTCCCTTGTGCAATGGTTTCCTAACGGGGGTTCAGGTTTCTGTCTCTCCGGCAACCCCTACGATTAGTAGCCATATACACAATGCATTCCCCTAGGCCCATATAGGTGAAGTGTCATGTAGTCGACGTTCACATGACACCACTACAAGAAGTACACCACAACTTAAATATCAAACTATTGAATCTTTCTCAACACAATTCCGCTCCTAACAACATGACTTCTTGAAGGAAATATGCCCTGAGAGGCAATAATAAAGTTGTTATTATATATTCCTCGTATATGATAGATGTTTATTTTGCATGCTATAATTGTATTGATCAGAAACGTCAATACATGTGTGTTTAATAAACAAAAAGAGTTCCTAGTTATGCCTCTCTTATAGACTAGCTTGTTGATTAACAAGATGATCAAGGTTTCCTGATCATGGACATTGGATGTTGTTAATAACAAGCTCACAGCATTTGTGAAATGATGTGATGAACATTCATCCGAAGCATAGCATTACGATAAAGTCATTATGTTTATATTGCTATAACATCATGTGAAGTAATCTTTATCCTTAGACCATGAGATCATGTTAATTGCTAACACCGGAAGAGTATCTTGATAACATCAAACGTCACACCGTAACAGCGTGACTATAAAGATGGGTTCAGTGCTACGAAGGTGTTATGTTGAGGCTCATGGATCAAGAGTGGAATTTGTCAATACCGATGACGGATAGATATACTCTAGGCCCTCTCGGTGATATCACATTAAGATAGCTTGCAAACAAGTGATGTGATCACTAGAATGTTATATCACAGGAATGAGAAAAGAGTGCATGTCGATAACGAGATCAAACTAGGTATTTGGATACCGATGATCGAATATCGAACATTTATTATATCATGAGACAAAGGGAATAAGTTACTAGCGTTAAAGGTTCTCACGATGACAGAAGTCGTCGTTGAATGTGTAGGAGCCGGAATGGATTTCTAGGTCCCGCTTTTGACTAGTGATCCGAGAGGAGTCTCAATCATGTCTGCATTATTCGCGAATCGTAGGGTGACACACTTAAGGGTTACCGGACAACATTTTGGAGCACATATGTTTCAAACAAAAGGATTGCAAAGCGCAGGAATTGTTTCGATAGAAACCGTAATTGTTTCGGGTGAAATCGCAGAAAGTGGTTCTGCATGTGATATTGAAATGTTGCAAGGGGTTTTATGTGAATGTTTGCTAATTAAAGTAATTAACAAAATTCTGAATAAATTTAATAAATGAGTTTTATTAAATGAGAGAGCATTAAACTTAGAGAATTTTAATGCATTTAAAGTGGAGACTTTAAAAGAGAATGTGAAGGGGCATTTTAATGTGGAGGAGTTACCACCACATGAATGGGGAGGTGGGGGTCACCCCCCATGGGGCGCCGGCCATGGGGAGGGGTACCCCCCCCCTCTTCCGATAAAAGGCCACCCCTCTCACCCTTCTTCCTCACACCACCTCGTGAAGGATCTCTCTCCCCCTCTAGAATTATTCCCCCATGGTCTCGGATTAGCAAGATACATGTTCCAGGTGGCATTTCGTCTAGAAAGAGTTACTGCTTCCGCTGCATCCTGGAGCTAGGAGGTGGAGGTTGTCCGGTGGCTTGAACGTGTGTGTGAGGACGCATGCGCTGCTGATTTGCGGCACTCGGAATTCCACCCGATCATGAGATTGGCAAGTGTACGACTACATCAACCATGAGTTCCTACTCGTTAACAAAACTCGTTGTCTTCGAGGGTATGTTCTCCATGGATGTATGTCCACATGTTGCTCTATATCTAGTAGATAGATCTTGGCGTATAGTTCTCATCATAGGAAATTTTTTGTTTTCTATGCTACGGACCCAACAGTGGTATCAGAGCCTATGAACTATGCAAGATTCAACCCAATTGTTACAGCAATATGGAGATGGTGATGAGGGTGCTGATGGTGGTGATGATGACGATGATGATCCCGATGAAGTCAAGCTTGATGGTGGTGTTGATGGCGACGATCTTCCCTCTCTAGGAGGAATTCCCCTGGCAGAAATCTGTCTGCCGGAGAGATCTTTCTCTCCCGGTGTTTTCCGCCTCATGGAGGCGGCGGAATCTTTCTGTGGTCGCCCTCCGAGTCTTAGGGTTTCGGGAGGAATATATATGGCAGAGGGGAGAGCTAGGGGTGGACTAGGGCGGCCACCCCACCTGGTGGCGTGGCCTAGGCTGGCTCGCGCCTGGGTGGTGTGGGCCCCCTATGGCCCTTCTCCAGCCCCCTTCTGGCTTACTTCATCTTCTAGAAAAATAGGATTTTCCGTATATTTTCCCGGATTTTCTGATCTTCGCGAATTTTGCCTCCAAACAGCACCTTTTCCATCAGAATACTGACTGCAGCGGTCCATGATCCAAGAGTGATCAACCATGCAAAAACAGATGAAATAACATAAGTATCACCTCTAATACGAAATATACCAATGAATAACAGTGAATTATGACATAGAATAGTGATGCAAAATGGACGTATCAACTCCCCCAAGCTTAGAATTTGCTTGTCCCCAAGCGAAACTGAGCTCAGTAAACATGGCCTCCGGTTTATGGAGTGAAAAGTCGATAAAAGAATACGGACAAGAAGCATCACATTCATCAATACATAGATCATAATAGAAGACAACTCACTATTATATAACTTAACTTGCAATAAGTAAGGGAAACACAATAAAGATACATAAAGTGAATCATAATTGGTAATGGCAAACATAGCTCTTGGTCGAAGGATAGTTGATAATTTGCTGGAGTTCACAAATAACTGATTTTCAATGATAGCTTTCAAAGTATTAAACACCAAGATAAGAGCAATGTGCAAAACAAGGAACATAAGAAACATGATTGAATAAATCATCATATGAATGAATGAAACACAACAACTCAAAATACTTGTTGAGATAGAAGGGAATAGGTTTACTAACTCAACTAAAAAGTAAAAGAAAGGCCCTTCACAGAGGGAAGAAGAGATTGCAAGTTTCATAAAGAGCTCCCAAAAATTATGATACTTATTAGCTTTCAGCTCTCATTGCCCCTATCATAGGATTTAGGTGGTTAAGGTTAAAGTGACACAACTAAGAGGATATGCTTGAGAAGTTATAAGTTGAAATCTCATGCCCCTTACTTACGAGTACCGAACCTCATGCTACTCAACTTCAGTCACAAGTAAGCTCTTTTCATTGTAAATACATGTGTATCATTAAGAACCGCCAACCGGGTACCCCTTGCACATGATACATGAGCTATCCCATAATCAAAATGACAAGGCAAGCAGACAATGAGCATCTCAGCGATCTTTTTATTTGCTATTTGCATAGGTTTTTATTAAGGATGCTTCATAGAATGCTCACTATAGTTATGCTGGAAGTTTCCACCATGATTAGGCATGGCTTAGGCTAGCGGCCCAGGCGTTTCTCTAACACACATATAAACTCCATGATCTTACAAGTTCCCCTTTTATTTCACACTGCCGGGATCCATAGGCAAAAGAATCATGCTATCAACTAGGCACAAAGTACCATGGTAGTGTTGAAAGCGTTCCCCATGATGCATGGTTCTGCTAACTTCAACTCATAAAGCGCAAGCATATACGCAACAAAGAAGGACCCAATGGTTCAAGTTTATTAGATGCGAGAAAATAAAGGTGTGCCATCAAGTTCGTGAGAGCTTTAATCACCAATTTTCACATAACAAGTTTAATTTGGGAGGTAGATAAAACAAGAATTTACTTGGAATAGCAATAATGCTAATAGGTAGGTATGGTGGACACAAATGGCATAGGTTTTGGTTTAAGGAAGTGGATGCACGAGAAGAATTCCTTCTCAGTACAGGTTTTTGGCTAGCAAGGCTGGGTAAAAAGTATAAGAGTTGAAGGAAACAAACAAACATACAAGTGATAAAAACAAACATGCAACCTTCCTTGGAAGCACAAAAAATCTTAACTAGAGAATACTAGACTTATGAGCAAATCAAGAAAGAAAGATGATGAAATTATTTTTTTCTTTAGAGTACTTCTATCTTTTTCATTCAACTCTCAAAAATAGTGTTTCTACTGACCGAGCCGGGTTTTCCAAAACCAACTAAATTAACTCAATGATCCCAAAGTGATACCAATACTAACAACAAGATCAATCATATAACCACGAATTGAAAACTAATATAAGCTATGCAAAAGAGTAAATGATAGAACTTCTCATTAATATTCCATAACGGCAACTCACACCAAGGAATACATATATAACGAGAGAGGGGACACTTCCATAATGCAAACCATCCTACATAATAACTTCTCTATTCATGATATGACTCTACTAAAAAGGTAAAAAGATAGAAGATAGTGACGTGATACCGAGACACTCCCCCAAGCTTGGAACAAACCAAGGGGATGCCAAACCTGATGACGAATTACTCCTTTGGTGGTGGTGGTATCCTCTCATCATCGTCCGAATTCCAGGGTAAGGGCTTCCCATCAACAAAGGACATCGTGGTCTCCAGCATCCTGAAACTTGCAGCAGCACTTATGCGTTTAAATCTAACCTCGTACTCACAATTTTAATTTTGAGCATCGTAGAGATGTGCTTGAAGTTTTTGGTTGTTTGGTGGAGCGGGAGGACTTCATCCTTGAGCTCAGCATTCTCCTTTTGGTGCTCGGCGATGAGTTCGGAACAAATCTTATGGATGATATCCACTTCGCGTTCCGCCATCTTCTTGTACCTAAAGACTTCTTGCTCGAGTGCTTCCATCCTGTCCTCCAGACTTCCTTCACCTCTAGGGCCTTGAACCTCTTTTATCCGGACCTCCCCATGTTCAAGCAACAACTCCTTGGGATGAATCTTCAACTCTCTCATGTATGGGTTAATGATATCTTCTAAGCAATCTTCCTTGGCTGATCCAAAAGAAGACACTGTGGCTCCAAATCTGGGACTCTACTTCTCAGAAACAGATCGAAACGAAAACACGACGAAAACACGATATACGAACCTCGGGAGATCCGGGGGATTATATATTACGAAGTTTCACAACAAAAGGAAAGTACTGGGAGAAAACGGGTCGGAGACGGAGTCCGGAGTGGCCACACCACCTGGTGGCATAGCGAGGGGTGGGCCCACGCCACAGGGTGGTGTGAGCCACCCTGGCTCCGTTTCCGTCCCTCTTTCGCTTCGTAGCTTCCCATATTGACTAAAAACTGCAAAAATATAGTTGGATTGTATTTTCGTGGAACTTTTCTTACAGAAATATTACCTATTTGAATATGGACTCTGCAGGTCTCTGAATTTGGTCCTTGATAAATTTCTCCGGAGTTATAACTTGAAAGGCATCAACATCTTCATTGTAAGAATCTCCAGCAATATATTGCTTGAGTCGCTGCCCATTCACTACTTCTATAATATTATCCTTTAAAGAAGAAATTTTTATTGCTCCCGAACGGTACACTTCTTCAATAGAGTAAATTGCAGGAAGCTACCACAATTCGGGCGGTCAGAACGAATCAGTACCAACATTCGCAATTTTTGCACGTCAGTACCAATTCTAAGTCACAGCGTTGCGAATCGCCCTAATTCATGGCTAAGAGCATTTTGACAGCAGGACTGACAATTAGGACCCACTTGTAAGAGCTAACTTGGTAACCCACGTGGAGAATGAGCTCAGGTGGAGGTAGGGCCCGCCTATCATCCACCCATCTTAATTCCCCTCCTCCTTCTTCCTCTCGTCTCCATTAGACCCATTCGACCCCGCCATGGGATTCTCCTAGCTGCCGCCATACGAAACGGGGGTCGATGCGCTGTCGTTGCTCCCGCACGAGGCCGGCAACGCGAGCGCAGGGCCGTCCCCGGGCTTGATCCCGCTGGAGCTTGTGATGGAAGCGGCGAAGAGTGACGGGCAGGTGCAGCTCGAGCTATTGCCGGCCTCGGTGCAGAGCTCGAGGGAGGGGCACGGTCGAGGAAGGCCGCAGTCGCTGGCGAGGCGAGGAGTGCGGCCGGGAGGCGGCGAGCGAGGGCATCGTCGGCCGGCGACTCGGGGCGGGGTGGAGAGTAGTCCGGAAATGGTAGAGGCACAGCGGTGGTCGTGAGAGCACCGTCCGCAACCTGCGGTGTGCGGTGGCGGCTGCGCCGATCGGAGAGGAGGTAGTGCTACAAGGGCAGGCCGGGCCTAGGATAGCTCGCGAATGTGATAACCAGGAGGAGCGCTGCGCTGCTGCGGCGGTGGTGCGGCGGAGGAGCATCCGGCGCGGGCGGATCCAGGGAGGCGAGAGACCACGCTGTCGGCGGCGGCGGCAGCGGAAGATGGGAAGGTGGAAAAGCACAGGAGGCTTGAGGGAGTGCGACCGCGAGGTAGAAGAAGCTGCTATGAGCGATATGCCACAAAGCAGCTCAACCCTTGGATCGGGATCTTGTGGCTCCGGTAAGAGGACGAGGACTGACAGGTGGGCTTCACGTCCAGATCAGCTCATCCTCCACCGTGGCAAATTTTATTGACTAGTCCACTCTGTTAGATGGGTCCCACAAGTCAGAGAACACGTTAAAATGCTATCAGGTGAAAATTAGTGTGATTTGCAACATTGTGTCCCAAACTTGGTACTGACTCGTAAAAAATATGAATGTTGGTACTGACTCGTAAGTGGTGCCCGAATTGTGGTAGTTATCTGCAATTCACTCTCTTCAATAATGAAGGGTCCTTCCCATTCTGACAGTAGCTTTCCTGCAAAAAATCTGAGGCAAGACCTATACAATAGAACTTTCTCACCAACATGAAATTCTCTCTTAAGTATTCGCTTGTCATGCCATTTTTTAACTTTTTCTTTAAAGAGCCTAGCATTTTCATAGGCTTCACTCCTCCATTCATCTAAGGAACTTAAATCAAATAATCTTTTCTGACCTACGAGCTTACAATCTCTATTGAGTTCTTTAACTTGCCAGTAAGCTTTGTGTTCTAATTCTAAAGGTAGGTGACAAGCTTTCCCATAAACCATTTTATAAGAAGACATCCCCATATGGTTTTTGTAAGAAGTTCTATAAGCCCATAAAGCATCATTCAACTTTTTAGCCCAATTTTTTCTAGATCTATTGACAGTATTTTGCAAGATGGATTTAATTTCTCTATTTGATAACTCTACTTGCCCACTAGTTTGGGGGTGATAAGCCGAAGCAATTCTATGATTAACATCATATTTAGAAAGGCTCTTTCTAAAACCACCATGAATGAAATGAGAACCCCCATCAGTCATGAGATACCTAGGCACTCCAAACCTAGGAAAGATAACATCCTTAAGCATTTTTAGAGAAGTCTCCCCGTCAGCACTCTTCGTAGGAATGGCTTCTACCCACTTAGTAACATAATCAACAGCAACAAGAATATGAGTATAACCTTTCGAGGGAGGAAAAGGACCCATAAAGTTAAATCCCCAGCAATCAAAGGGTTCAATAACTAGAGAGTAGTTCATAGGAATTTCATTGCGTCTAGAAATATTACCAACACGCTGACATTCATCACAAGATAAAACAAATTTTCTTGCATCTTTAAAAATGGTAGGCCAGTAGAAACCTGATTGTAGCACCTTTTGCGCAGTTCTATCTCCTGCATAATGTCCTCCATAAGCACTACCATGACATTTACGCAATATCTCCTTTTGTTCATATCCTAGAACACATCTTCGCATAATACCATCCACTCCTTCTTTATATAAGTGTGGGTCATCCCAAAAATAATGCCTCAAATCATAAAAGAACTTCCTTCTTTGCTGAGCTGTAAAAGTTGGAGGCAAATACTTGGAGACAATAAAATTAGCATAATCGTCGTACCAAGGGCTCCCTCGCGAGCTTACCCCTACTGAAGCGAACTGTTCATTTGGGAAACTATCATTAACAGGCATAGGGTCAAAAGAGATGTTTTCCAATCGAGATAAATTATCCGCTACAGGGTTTTTAGCACCTTTCCTATCTACTATATGTAGCTCAAACTCTTGTAAAAGCAGCACCCATCTACAACAAGCTTAGCGTCCTTCTTCGTCATAAGGTACTTAATAGCATCATGATCAGTATGAATGGTGACTTTTGAGTCTTTAATAGAGGGTCTAAACTTATCACAAGCAAAAACGACAGCTAGAAATTCTTTTTGAGTAGTAGCATAATTCCTTTGAGCAGCGTCTAGAGTCTTACTAGCATAATGAATAACGTTTATCTTTTTATCAATTCCCTGCCCAAGGATAGCACCTACAGCAAAATCACTAGCATCACACATTATTTCAAAAGGTAAACTCCAATCAGGTGGTTGAACGATAGGAGCTGTGGTTAAAGCCTTCTTAAGAGTTTCAAAATCTTCCTTACAATCATCATCAAAAACAAAGGGTACATCTTTTTGAAGAAGATTAGTGAGGGGTTTTGATATCCTAGAGAAGTCTTTAATAAACCTTCTATAGAAACCAGCATGACCAAGGATACTACGAATACCTTTGATGTCTCTTGGACATGGCATTTTCTCAATTGCCTCAACCTTAGCTCTATCAACTTCTATGCCTCTTTCAGAAACTTTAGGCCCAAGTACAATCCCTTCATTAACCATGAAGTGGCATTTCTCCAAATTAAGAACAAGATTAGTTTCTTCACACCTCTGCAAAACTTTATCAAGGTTGTGCAGACAATTATCAAAAGAAGTTCCATAGACAGAAAAGTCATCCATTAACACTTCCACAATTTCCTCACAAAAAACATGAAAGATAGCAGACATGCATCTTTGAAAAGTAGCAGGAGCATTACATAAACCAAAAGGCATATGTCTATAAGCATAAATTCCGTAAGGGCAAGTAAAAGTAGTTTTTTCTTGATCTTGTTGCTTAACAGGAATTTGAGAGAAACCAGAATAACCATCAAGAAAACAAAAATGGGTCTTTTTAGACAAGCTTTCCAACATTTGATCAATAAAAGGAAGCGGGTAATGATCTTTCTTAGTAAATTTGTTGACTTTTCTGAAATCAATGCACATCCTATAGCCTACTACTATTCTTTGGGGAATAAGCTCATCATTATCATTAGGAACAACGGTAATTCCTCCTCTTTTAGGAACACAATGGACAGGACTAACCCATTCACTATCACCAATAGGGTAAATAATACCAACATCAAGGAGTTTCAATACGTCATTCCTTACCACTTCCTTCATCTTAGGATTTAAACGTCGTTGATGCTCTACTACTGGCTTTGCATCTGGTTCTATATTGATAGAATGCTGACATATAGTAGGTGAAATCCCTTTTAAATCATCCAGAGTATAGCCCATAGCTCCTCGATGTTTCTTCAAAACCTCCAATAACATTTCCTCTTCCTTCCCTAAAAGTTTAGAGCTAATAATAACAGGATATATCTTTTTATCATCAATATAAGCATATTTAAGATCATCAAGGAGAGGTTTTAGATCAAAGACCGGATCCTTTTTAGGTGGCAACATGGTACCCAAGTCTTCTACAGGCAAGTTATGCTTAAGCATCTTGGGTTGACGACGGAGAATCTCGTCAATATCATTCATTTCTTCCATGAAGATCTCACTTTCGTGATCTTCCATAAATTGCTGCAAAGCATTGTTAGGAGCAAGAGAAATAGAAGCAAGTTTTTCTACTCTAAAATCCTCATTATGGGTTTCCTCTTCACAAGGTTCTTTAGTAAAATTCGAAAAATTAAACTCATAAGATTCCCCATCAAACTTAGTCAAGATTTTCTCCCTCTTGCAATCTATAATAGCTCCACAAGTACTGAAGAAAGGTCTACCAAAAATGATAGGATAAGTTTTACTAGCAGCTGAACCAAGTACTAGAAAATCAGCAGCATACTTAATCTTACCACAAAGAACTTCCACATCTCGTACAATACCAATTGGAGAGATGGTCTCTCTATTAGCAAGTTGAATAACCACATCAATATCTTCCAATTCGCAGGGACTGATTTCATGCATAATTTCTCTATAAAGCTCATAAGGAATAACACTGGAACTTGCACCAATATCACATAAACCATAATAGCAATGATCACCAATTCTAACGGAAAGCACAGGGACACTGGCCTTTTTAGTTCTATTAGGATGTGAAACAATATTAGAAGAATCCTCACAAAAGACTATGTGTCTATCTTCTATGCTTTTAGTGACAAGGTCTTTCACAATTGCTACAACAGGTTCAATGTTTATTTGTTCATCAGGTTTTACAGTTCTCTTTTCACTTTTAGTGATTACACTAGTTATCATAGGATGATCCTTTACCTTATTTGGAAAGGGAATCTTCTCGATATAAGGTCTAGGTAAGATGTGATCAATAGTGCAATACTCAGCACTCTCAACAGGAACACAGTCACAATATCTTTATAAGGTGCATGGTACTTGTTCCATCCCCTTTTTGGAATTTCAATATAAGAAGCAAAAGCCTTAAAGCAATTTGTAATAACTTGTAAATCAAGACCATAAGCATTACTAATGTTTTGAAAGTCATCAGTTCCCATAAAAGATTCAATGCATTCATAATCATAGTTTATACCTGACTTTCTACCTTTGTCATTCTCCCAAGCTTCAGCATCGTCTTGAATACGGTCTAGAAGATCCCATTTAGCTTCTTCTTCCATGCGAGTGAATGATCCAGCATAAGAAGCATCCAATAAATCCTTATCATGTAGAGGGCGCCTTGCAGAAAAGTTATTGATAATAATATTGTTGGGGAGCTCATGAATGGGACATTTGGCATTAATAACTTCAATCTCCCCCAAGCTTGAGTTGTACTCTCTCCATCAAGAGGCCAAAAGTTGTATATTTGATTCCGATCTTTATGAATCTCACTAGGAGGATAAAACTTTGAATAAAAGAGAGGCACTATTTGAAGGAAATATGCCCTGAGAGGCAATAATAAAGTTGTTATTATATATTCCTTATATATGATAGATGTTTATTTTACATGCTAGAATTGTATTGATCGGAAACATCAATACATGTGTGTTTAATAAACAAAAAGGGTTCCTAGTTATGCCTCTCTTATAGACTAGCTTGTTGATTAACAAGATGATCAAGGTTTCCTAATCATGGACATTGGATGTTGTTAATAACAAGGTCACACCATTGGTGGAATGATGTGATGAACATTCATCCGAAGTATAGCATTACGATCAAGTCATTATGTTTATATTTCTATAACATCATATGAAGTAATCTTTATCCTTAGACCATGAGATCATGTTAATTGCTAACACCGGAAGAGTATCTTGATAACATCAAAGGTCACACCGTAACAGGGTGACTATAAATATGGGTTCAGTACTACGAAGGTGTTAGGTTGAGGCTCATGGATCAAGAGTGGAATTTGTCAATCTAAATGACGGATAGATATACTCTGGGCCCTCTCGGTGATATCACATTAAGATAGCTTGCAAGCAAGTGATGTGATCACTAGAATGTTATATCACGGGAACGAGAAAAGAGTGCATGTCGGTAACGAGATCAAACTAGGTATGGAGATACCGATGATCGAATCTCGGACATGTAATATATTGAGAGACAAAGGGATTTAGTTACAAGCGTTAAAGGTTCTCACGATCACAGAAGTCATCGTTGAATGTGTAGGAGTCAGTACGGATCTCCAGGTCCCGCTGCTAATTATTGATCGGAGAAGGGTCTCGATCATGTCTGCATTATTCGTGAACCGTAGGGTGGCACACTTAAGAGTTGTCGGACACCATTTTGGAGCACATATGTTTCAGACGAAAGAATTGCAAAGCACAGGAATTGTTTCAATAGAAACCGGAATTTTTTTGGGTGAAATTGCAGAAAGTGGTTCTGCATGTGATATTGAAATATTGCAAGGGGCTATATGTCAATGTTTTTTAATTAAAGTAATTAACAAAATTCTGAATAAATTTAATAAAAAGAGTTTTATTAAATGAGAGAGCATTAAATTTGGAGAAATTTAATGCATTTAAAGTGGAGACTTTAAAAGGGAATGTGAAGAGGCATTTTAATCTGGAGGGGTTACCACCACATGAATGGGGGAGGTGAGGGGTCACCCCCCATGTGCCGGCCATGGAGAGAGGGGGCACCCCCCTCCTCCTATAAAAGGCCACCCATTCCCTCCTTCATCCACACACCTCCTTGTGAAGGATCTCTCTCCCCCTCTAGAATTATTCCCCCATGGTCTCGGATTAGCGAAATACATGTTCCCGGTGGCATTTCGTCTGGAAGGAGTTGCTGCTTCCGCTGGATCGCTGGAGCGAGGAGGTGGAGGTTGTCCGGTGGCTTGAACGTGTGTGCGAGTGCGGATGCGCTGCTGAGTTGCGGCGCCCGGACTTCCTCATGATCTTATGATCGGCAAGTGTACGACTACATCAACCACGAGTTCCTACTCGTTAACAAAACTCGTTGTCTTTGAGGGTAAGTTCTCGTTGGATGTATGTCCACCCGTTGCTTTGTACCTAGTAGATAGATCTTCGCGTGTAGTTCACACCGTAGGAAATTTTTTGTTTTCTATGTTGCGAACCCAACAGTGGTATCAGAGCCTAATCTATGCGTAGGTGCTTTGCACGGGTAGTACACATATGTTTATATGTGGGCGATGATGATCATGTTATTCCATCTTCTATGTATTTTGGATATTGGTGGCATAGTGGGATGAAGCGGCCCGGACCAACCTTACATGTATTCGTACATGAGACCGGTTCCACGACTGACATGCAACTTGTTTTGCATAAGTGGCTGGCGGGTGTCTGTCTCTCCTACTATAGTCAGTATCTGATTTACAACGAGTTGCTAATAACTTAGTTATCCTCGTTGTGGTTCATGTTCGTAGGTGAGAACGGTTCTATCTCTGAAAGCCCTAAGCCACGTAAAACTTGCAATTGATAAATTAGAGGTGTCTAGTTTAGATCGTTGCTGGGCTAGTGTATTGATATGGTATTGTTGTAAGTATATGTATGATAGATACTCTTACAACACACTCAATGTGTAAGTTCCATAGACCTTGGCCTTACACACAAAGGAATGATAGAGATCATACCACGATGCAAGTGATAGAGATCAAATGCATGGACCATATCATCTCACTTTACACATTAGATGTTAGCATCTTATACTGCTAGTTTGGCGCTTTTGGTAGCATTATAAGATGATCCCTCATTTAGATATCAATATGAAAATGTGTTCTTCCTTAAGTATCCACCGTTCTGTGGATCGTGTTTCGAGACATCACGTGATGATCGGGTGTACTCGAATCTACGCTTTCATAGGAACGGGTGTAAGACAGTTTTACACACGCGAATACTAAGGTTCTTACTTGGCGAGCCTAGCATGTACAGACATGGCCTCGGAACACGGACCGAAAGGTTAAGCATGAGTCATATATTTGATATGATGCCCATATAGATGCTCGCCTTTGAAGCTACATCAACTCACGTGATGATCGGACTTGGTGTAGTGGATTTGGTTCATGTAATCACCAAAAAGACACAAGGGATGTCGTTTTTGAGAGGGAGTTCATTAGTAATTTGGATTAGTTGAACTCAATCTATCATAAACTTAGTCTAAATAAACTTTACAAATTCTGTTGTAGATGGCACCACCTGCTTTTAATTTCAATGTGTTCATGGAGAAAGAGAAACTTGCTGCGAATGGTAGCAACTTCACCAACTGGGCTATGAATTTGAGGATTCTCCTCACTGCTGTACAAAAGCAATATGTGCTAGATGAGCCGCTAGGCCCCCCACGAGCTCCTGATGCCCCTGACGAGGAAAAGAATGTCTATGTGACTCGTCAGGAGGACCACAACTTAGTTCATTGCGGCATACTGTATGGGCTAGAGCCAGAACTTCGAAAGCGTTTCGAAAATAGCAATGCCTTTGATACCATGGGAGAATTGAAAATGACTTTCGATACCCATGCTGCCGTAGAGAGTTATAATGCTACAGAAAAGTTCTTTACCTGCATGATGGAGGAAAACAGCTCCGTTAGTGAGCACGTACTCAAAATGTCTGGGTACGCCGATAAGCTTGTGTCCTTGGGAATAACGATTCCCATTGACTTAGGCATACATCGTGTTCTCCAATCTCTGCCACCTAGCTACAAGAGCTTCATGATGAACTATAATATGCAGGGCATGAAGAAGTCTCTTCCCGAGCTTCTGTCAATGCTTAAGACTATAGAAGTGGAGATTAGGAAAGAACATCAAGTGTTGATGATCAATAGGACCACCGGTTTCAAGAAAGACAAGAAAGGCAAACACAAGGGAAAGAAGGGTGGCAAGTATGTTTCCACGCCTGAAAAGAAACCCCGAGCTGGCCCTAAGTCTGACACCGAGTGCTACTATTGTAAGGGGACTGGCCATTGGAAGCGCAACTGCCCCAAGTATTTGGCAGACAAGAAGTCCGACAAGGCAAACAAAGGTATATGTGATATACATGTTATTGATGTGTACTTTACTAGTACTCGCAGTAGCACCTGGGTATTTGATACGGGATCGGTTGCTAATATATGTAACTCGGTTCAGGGGCTACGGAACAAGCGACAACTAGCAAGGGATGAGGTCAGAATGCGGGTCGGCAATGGATCAAAAGTTGATGTGATCGCCGTCGGGATGCTACCTCTCCATTTTCCATCGGGATTAGTTATAAACCTAAATAATTGTTATTTAGTGCCTGCACTGAGCATTAACATTGTATCTGGATCGTGTTTGATGCAAAGTGGTCATTCCTTTAAATCTGAAAACAATGGTTGTTCAATTTATAAGAATGATACCTTTTATGGTCATGCACCTATGATGAATGGTTTATTTCTGTTGGATCTCGATAGTAATATTACACACATTCATAATGTTAATGCTAAAAAGATTAAACTTGATGATGATATGGCTACATATATGTGGCACTGCTGTCTAGGTCATATTGACGTTAAACGCATGAAGAAACTCCATTCTGATGGACTTTTGGAATCACTTGATTTTGAATCATTTGATACATGTGAGCCATGCCTTATGGGCAAGATGACTAGAACGCCGTTTTCCGGTTCAATGGAACGGGCGACAGATCTATTGGAAATCATACATACTGATGTGTGTGGACCAATGAGTGTGTCGGCGCGAGGTGGATATCGTTATTTTGTTACTTTCACAGATGATTTGAGTAGATATGGGTATATCTATTTGATGAAACACAAGTCTGAAACTTTTGAAAAGTTCAAGGAATTTCAGAATGAAGTGGAAAATCATCGTAATAGAAAGATCAAATTTCTACGGTCTGACCGTGGAGGAGAGTATCTAAGTTATGAGTTTAGCACACACATGAAAGAGTGTGGAATAGTTTCACAACTCACGCCTGCCGGAACACCACAACGTAATGGTGTGTCGGAACGTCGTAATCGTACCTTATTGGATATGGTTTGATCTATGATGTCTCTGACTAACTTGCTAGTGTCATTTTGGGGTAATGCACTAGAAACAGCTGCATTCACTTTAAATCGGGCACCATCTAAATCCGTTGAAACGACACTGTATGAATTATGGTTTGGAAACAACCCTAAGCTGTCATTTCTTAAAGTTTGGGGATGCGATGTTTATGTGAAGAAACTTCAACCGGATAAACTCGAACCCAAAGCGGAAAAATGCGTCTTCATAGGATACCCTAAGGAAACAATTGGGTCTACCTTCTATCACAGATCCGAGGGCAAGGTTTTTGTTGCCAAGAATGGATCCTTTCTTGAGAAGGAGTTTCTCGCGAAAGGTGTGAGTAGTCGGAAGGTAGACTTAAAGAGGTTATTGAACCTTCTCTTCATGGAATAGCGAGTGGCGTAGCACCGGAAGTTGTTTCGGAGTTTACTTCACCTGATGAAGAGAGAGGTAATGATAATGATCATGAAACTCCGAAAGAGGACACTACCGAACCTCGCAGGTCAAGCAGGACACGTGCAGCTCCTGAACTGTACGGCAATCCTATTGTGAATTTCATGGTTGATGAAATGGATGACCCTGCGACGTATGAAGAAGCGATGATGAGCCCGGATTCCAACAAATGGCTAGAAGCCATGAAATCCAAGATGGAATCCATGTACGAGAACCAAGTTTGGAACTTGGTGGACTTACCTCACGACCGAAAGGCCGTTGAGAATAAATGGATTTTCAAAAGAAAAACTGATGCTGATGGTAATGTGACCATCTATAAGGCTCGACTTGTCGCAAAGGGGTTTCGACAAATTCAAGGAGTTGACTACGATGAGACATTCTCTCCTATAGCAATGCTTAAGTCGGTTAGGATTATGTTAGCAATTGCTGCATATTTCGATTATGAAATATGGCAGATGGATGTCAAAACTGCGTTCCTCAATGGTAATATTGAAGAAGAGTTGTATATGATACAACCTAAGGGTTTTGTCGATCCTAAGGATGCTAATAAGGTACGCAAACTTCAGCGATCCATCTATGGACTGAAGCAAGCATCCCGGAGTTGGAATCTCCGCTTTGATGAGGTGATCAAAGAGTTTGGATTTGTCCAAACTTATGGAGAGGCTTGTATTTACAAGAAAGTGAGTGGGAGCAATGTGGCATTTCTGATATTATATGTGGATGACATATTATTGATTGGAAATGATATAGATCTTTTAAACAGTGTTAAAAGTTATCTAAACAGCAAATTTTCGATGAAAGACCTTGGTGAAGCATCATATATATTAGGCATTAAAATCTATAGAGATAGATCAAGGCGCCTAATTGGGCTATCGTAGAGTACATACCTTGATAAGATATTAAAGAAGCTTAATATGGACGAAAGTAAGAAGGGGTTCTTACCTATGTTGCAAGGCAAGACATTGAGTAAGACTCAAAGTCCGGCTACGGCGGAAGAAAGAGAGATGATGGATATGATCCCCTATGCCTCGGCCATAGGCTCTATTATGTATGCCATGCTATGTACAAGACCGGATGTGGCACATGCTATTAGTTTGACTAGTAGGTACCAATCTGATCCAGGTTCGGATGGATAGCAGTAAAGAACATCCTCAAGTACTTGAGAAGAACTAAGGATATGTTTCTTATATACGGAGGTGAAGAAGAGCTAGTCGCTAACTGTTATGTCGATGCTAGCTTTGACACCGATCCAGATGACTCTAAGTCTCAATCCGGATACGTATTTCTCTTGAACGGAGCAGTTGTTAGTTGGAGGAGTTCCAAACAACCTGTGGTGGCTGGATCAACGACGGAGGCGGAATATGCTGCTGCTTCAGAAGCGGCGCAGGAGGTGGTTTGGATGAAAGAGTTCATTACGGAACTAGGTGTGGTTCCCAGTGTGTTGGACCCAATGGTGATCTATTGTGACAATAATGGAGCCATAGCCAATGCAAAGGAACCGAGGTCTCACAAGAATTCCAAGCATATTAAGCGCCGGTTTCACTCCATCAGCGAGCATGTCAAGGATGGAGATATAAAGATTTGTAAAGTACACACGAACCTAAATGAAGCAGATCCGTTGACTAAAGTTCTCCCTAGGGCAAAACATGATCAACACCAGAACTCCATGGGTGTTAGATTTATCACTATGTGAACTAGATTATTGTCTCTAGTGCAAGTGGGAGACTGAAGGAAATATGCCCTGAGAGGCAATAATAAAGTTGTTATTATATATTCCTTATATATGATAGATGTTTATTTTACATGCTAGAATTTTATTGATCGGAAACATCAATACATGTGTGTTTAATAAAAAAAAGGGTTCCTAGTTATGCCTCTCTTATAGACTAGCTTGTTGATTAACAAGATGATCAAGGTTTCCTGATCATGGACATTGGATGTTGTTAATAACAAGGTCACACCATTGGTGGAATGATGTGATGAACATTCATCTGAAGTATAGCATTACGATCAAGTCATTATGTTTATATTGCTATAACATCATACGAAGTAATCTTTATCCTTAGACCATGAGATCATGTTAATTGCTAACACCGGAAGAGTATCTTGATAACATCAAACGTCACACCGTAACAGGGTGACTATAAAGATGGGTTCAGTACTACGAAGGTGTTATGTTGAGGCTCATGGATCAAGAGTGGAATTTGTCAATCCAGATGACGGATAGATATACTCTGGGCCCTCTCGGTGATATCACATTAAGATAGCTTGCAAGCAAGTGATGTGATCACTAGAATGTTATATCACGGGAACGAGAAAAGAGTGCATGTCGGTAACGAGATCAAACTAGGTATGGAGATACCTATGATCGAATCTTGGACATGTAATATATTGAGATACAAAGGGATTTAGTTACAAGCGTTAAAGGTTCTCACGATCACAGAAGTCATCGTTGAATGTGTAGGAGTAAGTACGGATCTCCAGGTCCCGCTACTGATTATTGATCGGAGAAGGGTCTCGATCATGTCTGTATTATTCGCGAACCGTAGGGTGGCACACTTAAGAGTTACCGGACACCATTTTGGAGCACATATGTTTCAGACGAAAGAATTGCAAAGCGCAGGAATTGTTTCAATAGAAACCGGAAATTGTTTCGGGTGAAATTGCAGAAAGTGGTTCTGCATGTGATATTGAAATATTACAAGGGGCTATATGTGAATGCTTGTTAATTAAGGTATTTCACAAAATTATGAATAAATTTAATAAAAATAGTTTTATTAAATGAGAGAGCATTAAATTTGGAGAAATTTAATGCATTTAAAGTGGAGACTTTAAAAGGGAATGTGAAGAGGCATTTTAATGTGGATGGGTTACCACCACATGAATGGGGGAGGTGAGGGGTCACCCCCCCATGCGCCGGCCATGGAGAGAGGGCACCCCCCTCTTCCTATAAAAGGCACCCATTCCCCCATGGTCTCGGATTAGCGAGATACATGTTCCCGGTGGCATTTCGTCTGGAAGGAGTTGTTGCTTCCGCTGGATCGCTGGAGCGAGGAGGTGGAGGTTGTCCGGTGGCTTGAACATGTGTGCGAGTGCGGATGCGCTGCTGAGTTGCGGCGCTCGGACTTCCTCGCGATCTTGAGATCGGCAAGTGTACGACTACATCAACCACGAGTTCCTACTCGTTAACAAAACTCGTTGTCTTCGAGGGTAAGTTCTCATTGGATGTATGTCCACCCGTTGCTTTGTACCTAGTAGATATATCTTGGCGTGTAGTTAACACCGTAGGAAATTTTTTGTTTTCTATGCTGCGGACCCAACACTATTTCCTCCCATTCCAGAGCTTGACCATTCTTCAACAGCTTATACCATTCCTCAACTCTTCCTTTCAGTGATAATGAGAATAACTTCTTCTTAACTTGATCTGTAGTAATACCTGCACACTTGAATAACCCACATAATTCGTCTATAAAGAGCAAATGATCACCGGGATGGACAGTTCCATCCCCAACATAGTAGTTATCGATAACACGATCAATAATTCTTGTAGGTATTTTAAAAACATCATTCTCAGCAGGTGGTGGTTCATCTACTACCTTAGTAGTGGTAGTAGCATTACCAAATAAGAAACTCAGCGAATTACCCATAACGAAAATAAAGCAACTAACAGAAGTAAACAATACTCACAGTAGAAGTTTCCTTTACCAATTCCACTCTCCAATAGCGCTTCACTCCTCGGCAACGGCACCAGAAAATTGTCTTGATGACCCACAAGTATAGGGGGTGTATCGCATTATTTTCGATAAGTAAGAGTGTCGAACCCAACGAGGAGCAGAAGGTGCTGGCTAGTGGTATGGATCAGGAATTCTCTGCAAATACTTAGCAAATGGATTTTTAGGGGTTTTTGATAAAGCAAGTAAACAAAGTACGAGTAAATAAAAGACAGTAGGAATAAATGCAGCAAGTGGGCCAATCCTTTATTCAGCAAAAGACAAGCCGGCTGTATTACTTAAGATGACCAAACGTTCTCGAGGATACATGGGAAGACTGTCAAGTGCTTTCGCTTGATATAGTTGATTAATCTTCTTTATCTTGCTAAGTGTTGTGTGGGTGAACCTATGCTAATGTACTGAACTTCCTAGGACTAATACATACTTGTGATTATACCCCTTCCAAACATCCATAAGTACAAGAAAGTAATACACGATGCTTTAAACTCTAAGACCCTTACGTCCCTTGTGCAATGGTTTCCTAACGGGGTTTCAGGTTTCTGTCACTCCGGCAACCCCTACGATTAGTAGCCAAATACACAATGCATTCCCCTAGGCCCATATAGGTGAAGTGTCATGTAGTCGACGTTCACATGACACCACTAGAAGAAGTGCACCACAACTTAAATATCAAACTATTGAATCTTTCTCAACACAGTTCCACTACTAACAACATGACTTCTCCGATGTCCTCAAGAACAAAACAAACTACTCACAAGACATCATATGGATCATGATCAGAGATGGAATAATGATGTATAAAAATCTGAACATAAACAATAATTCAATGGTTCACTCAATAGCATCAACTACAAAGAGTAATCAACACCGGGAAAGTTTCCCCTATGAACTATGCAAGATTCAACCCAATTGTTACAGCAATATGGAAATGGTGATGAGGGTGCTGATGGTGATGATGGTGGTGATGATGATGATGATCCCGATGAATTCCAGCTTGATGGTGGTATTGATGGCGACTATCTTCCCTCTCCAGGAAGGAATTCCCCCGGCAGAAATCAGTCTGCTGGAGAGATCTTTCTCTCCCAGTGTTTTCCGCCTCGCAGAGGCGGCGGAATCTTTCTTTGGTCGCCCTCCAAGTCTTAGGGTTTCGGGAGGAATATATACGCCAGAGGGGAGAGCCAGGGGTGGACCAGGACGTCCACACCACCTAGTGGCGCGACCTAGGCTAGCCCGCGCCAAGGGGTGGTGTGGGCCCCATTTGGCCCATCTCCAGCCCCCCTCCTGGCTTCCGTCGTCTTCTAAAAAAATAGGATTTTCCGTATATTTTCCCGGATTTTCTGATCTTCGCGAATTTTTCCTCCAAACGGCACCTTTTCCATTAGAATCCTGACTGCAGCGGTCCATGCTCCAGAAGTCATCAACCATGCAAAAACAGATGAAATAACATAAGTATCACCTCTCAATACGAAATATATCAATGAATAATAGTGAATTATGAGATAGAATAGTGATGCAAAATGTACGTACCATACCCCGTTGGCGGTTCTTTCTGATGCACATGTACTTACTATGAAAAGAACTTACTAGTGACTAAACTTGAGTAGCATGAGGAGCGGCCCTCGTATTCAAGGGACATGAGATTTTCAGCTTACAACTTGTCGAGCATATCATCATATTTGATCACTTTAACCTTAATCACCTAAAGATGCCTATGATAGGAGCAATGAGAGCTAAAAGGTAATAAGTACCATAATTTTTGTAAGCTCTTTATGAAACTTGAAATCCCTGCTTCCCTCTGCCAAGGGCCTTTCTTTTACTTTTTAGTTGAGTCAGTAAACCTATTCCCTTCGACCTCAGCAAGTATTTTGAGTTGTTGTGTTTCATTCATTCATATGAGGATTTATTCAATCATGTTCCTTGTTTTGCACATTTGCTCTTATCTTAGTGTCTACTACTTTGAAAGCTATCATTGAAAATCAGTTATTTGTGAACTCCAGCAAATTGTCAACTATTCTTCGACCAAGAGCTAAGTTTGCCATTACCAATTATGATTTACTTTATGTATCTTTATTGTGTTTCCTTTACTTATTGCAAGTTAAGTTATATAATAGTGAGTTGTCTTCTATTATGACTTATGAATTGATGAATGTGATGCTTCTTGTCCGTATTTTTTTATCGACTCTTCACTCCATAAACCCGAGGTCATGTTTATTGAGCTTAGTTTTCGCTTGGGGACAAGCAAAGTCTAAGTTTGGGGGGAGTTGATACATCCATTTTTGCATCCCTATTCTATATCAAAATTTACTGTTATTCATTGATATATTTCATATTAAGAGATGATACTCATGTTATTTCCCCTGTTTTTGCATGGTTGATGACTTTTGGAGCATGGACCGCTACAGTCAGGATTCTGATGGAAAAGGGTGCTGTTTGGATGCGAAATTCACGAAGATCAGAAAATATGGGAAAATACATGGAAAATCCTATTTTTCCAGAAGACGAATATTTCTAGAAGGAGGAGTGGATATGGGCCACAGGGGGCCCACACTACCCCCTGGCACGGGCCACCCCAGGCCGCGCCACCAGGTGGTGTGGCCGCCCTGGTCCACCCCTGGCTCTCCCCTTTGGCGTATATTATCCTCCTGAAACTCAAAGACTCGGGGAGCGACCACAGAAAGATTCAGCTGCCTCTTCGGGGCGGAAAACACTGAGAGAGAAAGATCTGTCCGGCAGACAAAATTCTGCCAGGGGAATTCCCTCCCGGAGAGGGGAGATCGTTGCCAGCAACACCATCATCAAGATGGACTTCATCGGGATCATCATCATCATCACCACCACCATCATCATCACCACCACCATCATCACCACCTCATACCGCTGTAACAATTGGGTTGAATCTTGCATAGTTCTTAGGGAAACTTTCCCGGTGTTGACTACTCCTTGTAGTTGATGCTATTGAGTGAACCATTGAATTATTGTTTATGTTCATATTGTTACACATCATTATATCATCTCTGATCATGATCCATATGATGTCTTGTGAGTAGTTCGTTTAGTTCTTGAGGACATGGGAGAAGTCATGTTGTTAGTAGTGGAATTGTGTTGAGAAAGATTCAATGGTTTGATATTTAAGTTGTGGTGTACTTCTTCTAGTGGTGTCATGTGAACGTCGACTACATGACACTTCACCTATATGGGCCTAGGGGAATGCATTTTGTATTTGGATACTAATCGTAGGGGTTGCCGGAGTGACAGAAACCTGAACCCCCGTTAGGAAACCATTGCACAAGGGACGTCAGGGTCTTAGAGTTTAATGTTGTGGTTAGGTTTCTACCTTAATTAGTTTCTTGTACTTGCGGATGCTTGCAAGGGGTATAATCACAAGTATGTATTAGTCCTAGGAAGGTCAGTACATTAGCACAGGTTCACCCACACAACACTTAGCAAACTAAATAAGATTAATCAACTACATGAAGCGAAAGCACTTGACGATGTTCCCATGTGTCCTCGAGAATGTTTGGTCATCTTAAGTAATACAACTGGCTTGTCCTTTGCTAAAGAAAGGATTGGGACACTTGCTGTATTTATTCTTATTGTCTTTTATTTACTCGTACTTTATTTACTTGCTTATCAAAACCCCTAAAAATCCATTTGCTAAGTATTTACAGAGAATTCCTGCTCCAAGCCACTAGCCATCACCTTCTGCTCCTCCTTGGGTTCGACACTCTTACTTATCGAAAATACTGCAATACACCCCCTATACTTGTGGGTCATCAATATTCACAATGCCTTGTGTGATCTAGGAGCAGGAGTTAGTGTAATGCCATACTCCCTCTAAAAAGGTTAGAATTAGGGGAGTATTCTCCTACTACTATCACTTTACAGATGGATGACAAGTCCATTAGACAACCCATTGGTATGATTGAGGATGTTCTACTTAGAATAGATGAGCATTTTATTCCCACTGATTTTATTATTCTTGAGATGCCTGAAGATAAAAAATTATCTATAATACTTGGAAGACCTTTTTTAGTACTGCAGGGGCGTCAGTTGATTGTGCTGAAAGAAAGATAATCTTCAGTGTTTATGATGTTGAAATCATCTGGAATATTCCAAAGAAGCTAGAAGAAGGAGAAAGATATATTCCACCAGCAAAATGAGTTCATGTGGTAAGTGCCTTTGATAAGGGCCGGCCCAAGGTAAGAATTCGAGAACAGATAAGAGGTTGAGTTACTCAACCATTCTTAATAAAATTCTTAATGGGAGTCAACCCATCTCGTCAATAACGTAGATTGGAGAATAAGAAGTTCATCGCATTCCTACCAAATTTTCATAGACATTCTTGCGTAAACGCGCCCGTGAATATGCAGTTGTAAAAAAGTAGCAGAAACATTGATTGAATGAGCTTAGAATAAGAATAAAAATTAAAGTTTGAGTTTTTCATCTAAAGAAGCTAAAATTTTGCTTTTAATACGCCAATGTTGGTCGACAATTTCTACTATCAATTTTCTATAAAAAAATAAGGTATTTCGCTAAGTTTTGGGATAAGAAGGTATTCTCGAGGAAATATAATTTTTTTGATGATTACTGATGGTTTAACGACCAACTATATGGTGGAAATAAAAAAAATTGGTCGTATAGTTCCAGTCGTATAGATATCTTCGCCATCAACAAATTTTCTTCGAAGACACGGATAATTTAACGACCAACTATACGGCGGGAATAAAAAATTTGGCCATATAGCTCCGGTCGTATGGATATCGATGCCTTCGTACAAAATTATCTAAAAGTTACTGAGTGTTTAACGACCAACTATACAGCGGGAATAAAAATTCCGGCTGTATAGCTCCAGTTGTATAGATATCAATGCCTCTCTTAGAAATTTATCTCAAAGGTACTGAGAGTTTAACGACCAACTATATGGCGGGAATAAAAATTCCGGCCATATAGTTCCGGTCGTATAGATATTGATGCTAGTTTTAGAAATTTATCTCTAGAGACAGACGGTTTAACGACCAACTATACAGCGGGATCATTGTGATACGGTCGTATAGTTGCGTCCGTATAGCTTTTTTCTGCATAAAGAAACCCAAGTTGGCGGCGCCGCCGCAATTATACGGGCGGAACAACATCATCCGTCCGTATAGTTCCGGCAATATAGTTTGGTGCGACCATATAATCGCACCGGGGCGTCTAGGTCTTCCACCTCTACTCATTATTTCTCTCATATTCCCTCTCCAAACTCTCAAAATCCACCTACAACTCTTGATTCTTCGCAGATTTCATTCGTTCGAGTGGGGGAATCAATAGATCGATTTGTTTCTCTCCCTATCCATGCTTTATTTTCAGATTTCCATGGTTGAAACTCTCACATTGATCTAGTGAATGAACTCGAGTTTATATTTTTTTCCTATTAACTTCTCACGTTAGGATTGAATTTTTCCATATAGAATCGTTCATATATCATGTAGAAGTAAAACAATTCAGTGCATCACGATGAACAAAATCAGTAACCTCTTTCGTTCGAGCAAGCGCCAATGGGGTGAGGGCTCGAGCTCGGGGTCCCGAGCCTCGCGCAACTCCAAGTTGGACATTGGCTCATCGAGGAGGGTGCTTCCCACACGTTGGGCCGACAAAACTCTCTCACTGCGGCAGGGTTGAAGGAGGATTTCGACCTCATGTGCAACAAGGCGGGGTTGGCGGTACTTGGCTTTGCAAGCCACGATACCTACGCCGAGCTTACCCATGAGTTCCTTGCCTCCTTCTACGACGACCACAGGGAGAAAGGTAATATGTGCATGATAAGCTTCACCATGAACCGACAGCACTATGAAATAAATTTCAAAAAATTTGCAATGCTTTCAGCTTCCCTCATACTAGGGAGCCTATTGTTACTAACCTCTATAGCGTCACAAGTGGAGATACTTGGGAGGTTATTTCTATTAATGGTGGCAGGCAATTTTATCAGAAGAAGATGTCCACCATTCAGAACCCAACCATCTGGTACTATGCTTTGTTCCTCGCCAACACACTACTGGGAAGAGCTGACACATGCTCCATGGCCAATGTGGACATGGCAATGATCACCAATGCTATCTTCACCACTTCACCGCAAAGCCCCATTCCTATAGCTCTACTCATCCAACACTTTCACCACCAAAGCAACAAGACCAAAGGTGATATTCGCATTGGTGGATTTGTAACCCACCTTGCCTATGCATTAAATATTATACTACCTGTTATGAAACCTGTTGACTGCTCCAAACTCATGGATGTCAAGTATTTGACTGCTTGTGGCTTCCTTGGTGTTTACCATGCTAACCGGAGGCTCCAAGCATATCAATGCAGTTATCTTGGTGATCCACAGGGTGAGCAAGTTCAGTTGCCCTGCCCCCAAGCCTTGTCGATTGTGAAGAACACTTGGATCCTCACCAAGGACCAAGTGATGGAGACCATGGATGAGCTCCAACCCAATGAAGAGGAAGATGAAGAAGGAGGGCAGAAGGATCAGGAGGAGCATGTAATAGGAAGATAAGGGACACAACCCTCCTTGGGAGGGACAGCAGCAGCATCAAGGGGGAGCTTGGGACCCGTGGTCCAACCAGCTACATCAGGGATACAACTACGTCCCCTATTAGGAGTTCCAGCAGCTCAACCAGTGTGTTGGGGAAATCGAACACACTCTTCAGGAAGTGAATGAAGATGTGAGTACTTTGAATCAAAACTTCAGTCACTTCATGACCCACTTCCCCGAGTACTATCGGTAGTATCCGCACCAGCCACCAAATGACGGCAACAACTGAGCCTAGCAATAGCCTAAGCTTGGGGGAGGCTTGAAAACCTCCAAACTCTGCATTCATATTTTTATTTCTTCTTTTGATTTATTCTATTTCTTCAGATTTGCATGTTTATTTTCAGCTTTGCATGTCTAAACAGAAAATACAAAACAAAAATTAGTTGTAACTTTATTTGCAAGTTTGTTTCTTTGTTTCTCTTGGATATTGCTTGATTTCGGGTGACTTGGCAATAGCGAAACATAGAGGGGGTTCGACTCAAATACGATAGCGAAGCAAGCAAGAAGAGGTATCACATTCCTTTCATCATCCTTTCTGTAACCTTAAATTGATCCTATAATTATTTACTCGCTTGCACTAGAGTCACTCCCCACTTAGCTTGTTATCCTATAAATTCTATTCCTTTGCTAATGTCTCCTTTTTAGCTTTGAAACAATAAGCAATGAACTTTGTTAAAAATGCTTCCTACATTTTTACAACAAGAAAAAGCATCTGAAAGATGACTTGAGTCCATGTTTATCCCAATTTAATTTTAGAACTACTCCATCCCATTTGAGCTTAATATAAATATACTCAATAGTACATTTGATTGAAATTGTTTGATAGAATGGATGCTTTGAAGTAGTAGAGATTATGCCACTACTTTTTCTAATAATTACCGTAAGATATTTCTTTACGCGTGTCATTACAACTCTATCGTGCTCCATGTGGAACTATTAACTCTGCTGGCCAACGAACAATCTAAATGTGGGAAACCACTTGATTTCGGCTATTGAGTTATGTAAACGTCTGTAGCAGCAATGCTATGATAGGTAAAGTCTCCTTATGGTTTCACGTTCCAAGTGAAGTTGTAGTACTCCTATGGCCCATTATTGCTCAACAATTATTTATTGGCATGGTCACGAGTGCACATCACAACCCCAATTAAACATGATAAAAATAGTGGCATCATTTCTCTATGAAAGAGCTAAAGTTTTTCAAAGGCAAAAGAAAGGAAAAAGGTGCTTTGAGAGTCTTGAAATTTTGACATGGTAGTAGATAAGTTGTTCTTAAATTAAATGTTTTGATGCCAACCTGAGTACTCTTAATTGGTTAAACAAACAAGAACAAAAAGTTTTTATCTCTCAACAAAGAGGGGCACCAAACGTATTTGTCTCACTTTCCTAGCAAAACTTTCGACACTTGCTTGGACATATGATTCATTTGCTAACAAGAAATACGTGGTTAGGAAGCGGACTTAGTGCAATCTTGTGAATACTTGTATGATCATATTTAAGATTGCAGGGATTGTGAAGAAAAGAATTTTACACCAATTCAAACTTGAGAGTTCCTTTATTTTTAGTCTCGAATCTCCGCTATTCTTCCTTATTTCCTTGTCACTCGAGGGCGAGCAACATCTAAGCTTGGGAGAGTTGATATCTGTGAGATTCGACACATTTTTTATGTCTTCTATTGATGGTTTTCTCCCGAATTTGATCATTTTCTGGCTTTACCTAACGCTAATACTTCGGTAGCGAAGAAAACTTGGTTTTTAATGTGTGTTTCAGGTTCTGAACGTCAACAGAAGGTTTTAACTAGAGAAACACAATATTCTAGAGAAAACCAGCAAGTCTCTCTCTGGAAGCACTCGATGGAAGCACACAGAGGCTTTAACGAGCAACTATACGGCGGAAATATTTTTCCGGCCGTATAGTTCCTGCTGTATAGTTCCTGCTATATAGTTGTTGTCACCTCTGTCTTGTCAAAAGCGACAACTTCCGTGAAGGGACCAAGGTCGAAAACACAAAGCAGCAACTGCCATACCATCTAGAAGGGAGAAAGAAGAGATCCGGAGAAGAAGGGGAAGACGTTTTTCATCTCGCTCCACGATCTTCGAGCTCCTAGCCAATACACCACCATAGCCACTACTTGTACTAGAGAGAGAGAGAGGGATCTCCACCTTGCAAGACTAGGGTTTGAGATTATTTCTTCCCACCTTGAATTGTGTTGCATATTTTTCTATTCTTATTGTGGATCTCCACGGTAATACAAAGACGAATTCCCTTTATTTGATTATATTGATTATCCATTCTTCTCTCATGTGTGAGTAATTCCCTTGGGCGTGGGAGATGTAGGGGATTTGTGAGATGTGATGTGCCTTCAAATATTTTCTATTAGTTTGTGATTGATTCTAATTACTATATTATGTGTGCTTGACTATCTATGGGATGCCTAATGCTTGTTGTCCAATTAAGGGCCCAGACAACATGATGCTTTGTTCTACATAGATAAGATCTTGTTCGCTAGTGGACCGACAACCCCAGGGTGACACGGGGATATCAATGAAAAACTAGTAGACTCGAGGATAACGACGAGCCACTATGCTTATTGCGTTAGCCCGATCCAAGAAGCTTAATCGCTAAGCGACCTAAAGGGTATTAATCGTCTAGTGTCTGACCATGGTTTTGGTAACGGGCTAGTAGGATTATTGAATTTGGGATAAATATACCAAGAGGATTTCCAGCTAATTATGTTTTGCTCGCCTATATATATATTTATAGGATTATAATTATTACATTTATCATTCGTCCACCTACACAGTCACTATCACCATGAACTGAATCTCCCCACTCCTTATTTTGCCATCTGCAGGAAACAACAAACAATCAAGTCGTTCTATACTTTTATGCTTTACATTTCTGAAGTTTATATTTTAGTTCTATTTAAATACATCTCATTTAATCAAAATCCCATTCTTATTTCAACACTTGCAGTCAATTCACTCAAAGACCTGTGATAACTTCGGGTGTGACAGATACTTCACCCATAAACACTTACCTTTGGGCTCCCAATGGTATCGCTATCTATACTTCGAAACTAGCGATAAACGATCTGTGTACATACGTCAAACGTTATATCTAACAAACGCATAGTGAGTAAAAGGCACTTCCTACGACCATGTCATCGCCTTGGTTTGTCATCATTTCCTTGGATGCACGAAGAGAAATTATTATATTATAAGTTGTAAGGACACCATCTGAACTAACCACATATTAATTGTTAGAACATTGTATTGATCTTGTATATTTTTTTGGCCTAGTGAAAAGGTTAGTATTATAGAGAATAACTGGATTTGATTTAAGTCCAATAGACTCGTTAAACTAAAGAACAAATATTTTCTTTCCATGTGAGTGTGAGAACCTAAACATGCTCAGAATTGTGCAACACTTACATAGTAATATTAGTACACTCGAGTGTGGGAAACTACACCAATACCTGCTGCTGATAAATGATGACACGTCGTCTAGCACAAGCATCACGTTAGATACGTACATGTACATGTGGTTCTTTAAAATAAAAGCACTCAATTCACCTCTCCATATTTACCTTCCTACCCACTAGTCGTCACTTCTTCTTCCCTTCCTGGTGATGGCATACCACGGTGACCACCAGATCGTCGACTAGTCGGGCATGCTGAACATGGAGGAGGCGCATACATGGGATGCGTTTACTATCATCACCCCGCGGGACACCAGCCTGCCCCACGGGTGAAACATATCACTCATGGCCTCGCCATGCCCCTCCTCAATGATAATATTATTTTAGCAAGAACAGCTGCAGCAACAGGTTCATGGGGAACTTAAGAAATGTTGTGCAGATTACAAGAAGGCATCCGTGGATTTAAAACCTAGGATTTTCCATATAGTAAGCAAAAGGTAACAGATAGACACATACCAACTATAGGGTTTCCCCGTAGGGCAAGCAGATGAAAAGTGCAACAACAGTGACTTTGAACGGGTATGAACGCCAAGATACACCACCATCATCCATCTTTACCAAAGTCAAAAATCAAACACGCGTGTCAATGTGACCGCCCGGATACTATGGGTATGGAAATTACGTCTAGATACATGAAGGTTGTCGGGGTGTTTTTATATGGTCATTGCTTTTGCTATTTTTTACAGCATCGCGATTCCATATGACCGCTCGAGGGGTGTAGTATATTGTCACAGACCACCATGACGTGATGGAGCCACCGTAATCTATGCTATCAACAACTGTTGCAGCAACAACCCTGGCTACATCAACAAGTTTTGCAACGCCAACGTCAGCTACGCCACCGACCATGGACCAAGGACAAGGCGCGCCGAGATAGCTGCGTCGCACTGAGCGGGCCAGGAAGCCCAACTCACGACAAAAGTGAATCCCAAGATCAAAGAGTAATGAGTACGTTCGAGAAAGCGTTAAATTGTGCAAAGTGAAACCTAGTGGGTGTGGAATTACTAAACTATATTTGCATAACTCTCTCCTTTTCTCTCTTCTCAATCACCTTAACTCTAAATCCTAAACTTGTAAGTCGTTTTGTACAGGTAAAAGACGAAATTAGTTGTGTAGTGCTATATGTTTCTATGTTTCTAAGTGTTCAAATGAATTCTGCCATCAAATATGTTTTTAAAAGTGGTGAAATGAATTTTTGCGTACATATGTCTAAAGTTATGTCTAGCATACGCACAGTGAGTAAAAGGCACCTTCTACGTCCGTGTCATTGCTTCGGATTGTGGGCCTTGCCCTGGAGGGCACAGAAGGAAGTTAGTATATTACAAGTTATGAGGACACCATTGATCCGTACTAACCACAAAATTATTGATAGCACATTACATTGATCTTGTATTTTGTTTTTGCAAAACTAAAAGGTTAGTATTACAGAGAATAACTGATTTTGATTTAACTCCAACTTTAAACTGGAGAATGGATATTTCATTTCCATTTGTGTGTTAGAACCCAAACGTGCTAAGCGTTATGCAACACTGAAATTTCAAAGATTGCAATAGTGTACATAGTTATATGCGTATAAGCGAGCGTCGGTTACTAAACCAATACAAGCGTTGCCCTTGTACAACATATCATAGATAACATTGGCCACACAACTGTTATATCTACAGGCATGCAAAAGTGAAAAACGCCCTGATAAAGCGGCATCAGTAACCAGACAAGGCGGAGAAGCCCACTTGTGGTGCCCACAGGCCGGTTTGATTGGTGTGAGTTATTAGAGACGTCCTTGTTCATTGGTGCGCCCCTATTAAATACAAGTTGGGCTCGTTGTACCTTCCCACACCATTGTTGCACTTGCCATTGATTAACGCCGATGCGTCGTCTAGCGCATGCATCACTTTAGGTACATACATGTACACGTGGTGCTTTAAAATAAAAGGACCCATGGTCCTCCCCATATTTACCTTCCTACCCACACCAACTGCCGCTTCCTCTTCCCGTCCCGGCGATGGCACACTATGGCAGCTACCAGATCGACGACTGGTTGGGCATGCTGAACACGGAGGACGCGGACGCATGGGATCCGTTTAGTATCCTCGTCCTGCAAGACACCATCCTGCCCCACGGGTGAAACATATCACTCGGGGGAGTCTCCGTGCCCCTCCTATGATAATATTAATTTAGCAAGAGCAGCTACAGTAGCAGCATGGGGAACTAAGGGAATGGAGTGCACAGTACAGGAGGCCATTCGTGGATTTACAACCTAGGATTGTCCACATATTAAGCAAAGGTAATAGATAGACGAAGACCAGATATAGGGTTTCCCCGTAGAGCAAGGAGATGAGAAGTGCAACAATGGTAACATCGAAAGGGTAACGACGCCAGGTGACGCCACCATCGTCCATCTTGACCAAAGTCGAAAATCAAACATGCGTGCTGCTGTGACCACCCAAGAAATTGTGGGTATCGAAATTACATCTAGATACATGAAGCTCGTCGTTGGGGTGTTTTTACATGGTCATATCTTTTGTATTTTTTCCAGCATCGCGATTCAATATGACCGCTCAGGTTGTGTAGTATACTGTCACGGACCACGGACCACTGTGACATCATGGAACCACTATCATCTATTCCATGAACAACTACTGAGCGCCACTTGATACATGAACAACTACTGCAGCGCCAACCGTCAGCTATGCCACCAACCATGGACCAAGGACAAGGCGGGCCAAGCAAGATGCGTCGCAGCGAGCGGGCCAGGAAGCCCAACTCACGAAAAAAGTGAATCCTAAGATCGAAGAGTACTGAGCATGATGGACAAAGCGTTGAGTAGTGTAGAGTGAAACCTAGTCGGATGTGGAATGACTAAACGGTATATGCATGACTCTCCTTGGGTCCCCTTTTCTCTCTTCTCAATCCCCTGAACTCTGGACCCTATACTTGTAAGTTGTTTGGTATTGTTAAAATATGAAATTAGCTATGTAGTGCTATATTTTTCTATGTTTCTAAGTGTTCAAATAAATTCTGCCATCAAATATAATTTTAAAAATGGTAAAACAGATTTTTTCTGTACAAACGTCAAACGTTTTGTCTGACAAATGCAGAGTGAGTAAAATGCACCTTCTACGACTATGCCATCGCTTCGGGTTGTCAGCCTTGCCCTGGAGGGCACGAAGAGAAGTTAGTATATTATAAGTTGTAAGGACACTATCCAAACTAACCACATATTTGTTGATAGAACATTACATTGATCTTGTATCTTTTTTCCGAGCTAAAATGCTATTATTATTGAGAATAACTGGTTTTGATTTAACTCCAATTGACTACGTAAACTGAACAACATATATTTCATTTCCATGCGAGTGTGAAAACTCAAACGTGCTAAGAGTTGTGCAACACGGAACTCATAGATTACAACACTGTACATAGTTATATGAGTACACCCGAGCATGGGCAACTATACCCATACAAGGGAGTCCTTGTATAACAGATCATCGATAACAACGACCACAGCGTTGTTACAACCGGAGGCATGCGAGAATAGACAACACCCTCATAAAGCAGCATCGGTAACCAGACAAGGCATAGAAAGCCACCATAGGTGTTAGGCCCACTGGTTTGGCTAGCGTGCGTTATTAGAGGCATCCTTGTTCATTAGTGTGCCCCGAGTAAATACATGTTGGGGTCTTTGCACCAGCCCACACCATTGTTGCACCTGCCGCTAATTGATGATGACACGTCGTCTAGCGCATCCATCACGTTAGGTACGTACACGTACACCATCCTTCCCCACGGGTTAAACATATCACTCTGAGACCTCGTTGTGCCCCTCCTCAATGATAATATTATTTTAGCAAGAGCAGCTGCAGCTGCAGGTTCGTGGGGAACTTAGGGAATGGAGTCCACATTACAAGAAGGCATCGGTAGATTTACAACCTAGGATTTTCCACATAGTAAGTAAAGGTAGCAGATAGACTGAGACCAGATATAGGAATTCCCCATAGAGCAAGGTGATCACAATTCCAACAATGGTGACTTTGAAGGGAAAACGGATTTTTTTCATGTACGAACATTAAACGTTATGTCATACAAACGCAGAGTGAGTGAAAGACACCTTCTACGACAGTGTCATCTCTTTGGGTTGTCAGCCTTGCCCTAGAGGGAACGGAGAGAAGTTATTATATTATAAGTTTTAAGGACACCATCCTAACTACCCACATATTTATTGATAGAACATTACATTGGTCTTTTATCTTTTTTTGCCGAGCGAAAACGTTAGTATCACAGAGAATAACTGGTTTTGATTTAACACCAATAGACTCATTAACTGAAGAACGGATATTTCATTTCAATGTGAGTGTGAGAACCCAAACATGCTCAGAGTTATGCAACACTGAATTCATAGATTACAACAGTAGATAGTTATATGAGTACACCTGAGCGTGGGAAACTAAATCCATACAAGGGTGCCCTTGAACAACAGATAGATAACATTGACCACACCATTGTTACAAGTGGATGCGTGAGGAAATGGACAACTCCTTGATAAAGCGTCATTTGTAACCTGACAAGGCGGAGAAGGCTACCACAAGTGTGAGGCCCATGGGTTTGGCTGCCATGAGTTATTAGAGGCATATGTATTCACTGTTGTGCCCCTAGTAAATACATGTTGGGACCGTTGCACCTGCCCACACCATTGTTGCACCTGCCGCTGATTGATGTGTCATCTAGCGCATGCATCACATTAGGTATGTATACGTGCGCGCGGTGATTTGAAATAAAAGCACCCAATTCACCTCCCCACATTTACCTTCATACCCGCACCAACCGCCGCTTCCTCTTCCCCTTCCTAGCAATGTCATATCAAGGCGGCTACCAGATTAGCGATTGGCCGTGCATGTTGAATATGGAGGAGGCGCACATAGGGGATGTGTTTAATATCATCGTCCAGCAGGACACCAGCCTGCCCCACCGTTGAAGCATATCACTCGGGGCCTCGCTGTGTCCCTCCTCAATGATAATATTATTTTAGCAAGAGCAGCTACAGCTACTGGTTCATGGGTAACTTAGGGAATGGAATTAAAAGAATGCATCCATGGATTTACAACCTAGGATTTTTCACATAGTAAGAAAAGGTAACAGACAGACAGAGAACAGATATAGGGTTTCCCCATAGAGGAAGGAGATCAAAAGTGCAACAACAGTGACTTCGAAGGGGTAACAACGCCAAGGAGATCCCGCCATCGACAGACTTGACCAAAGTTGAAAATCACACATGCGTGTCGTTTTTTTCGAGACCGCCCCGAACATTATGGGCATGGAAATTGTGTCTAGATACATCAAGGTCATGGGGGTGTTTTAATATGGTCATATATTCTCTTGTTTTTTCTAGCATGGCAATTCCATATGAGTGTTGGGGGGAGTAGTATAATGCCACAGACAACCTTGACGTGATGGAGCCACCGTCATCTATGCCATCAACAACTATTGTGGCACCACTGGCTACATCAAAAACTACTACAGCGCCACAGTTAGCTACGCCACTAGCCATTGACCCAGAACAAGGCGGGCCGAGCAAGCTAGATCGCAGTGATTGGGGCAGGAAGCCCAACTCACGATACAATTGAATTCCAAGATCGAAGAGCAATGAGGACGTTTGGCAAAGCGTTAAGTAGCGGATAGTGAAACCTAGTCGGGTGTGGAATGAGTAAACCGTATTTGCACGAATCTCTCCTTGGATCCCCTATACTCTCTTCTCAGTCCCTGAACTATGAATCCTAGACTTGTAAGTCGTTCTGTACAAGTAAAAGGAAAAATTAGCTGTGTAGTTCTATATTTTTTTATTTTTCTAAGTGGACAAAAAATTGCCATCAAATATGTTTTTAAGAATGGTAGAACATAAATTTTTGCGTATAGATGTCAAATGTTATGTCTTACAAACAAATAGTGAGTAAAAGGGACCTTCTACAAGAGTGTCATCGCTTCGGGTTCTCAGCCTTGCCCTAGAGGGCACGAAGAGAAGTTATTATATTATAAGTTATAAGGACACCATTCTAA